>CM062811.1:230557447-231157447 GCA_031772625.1 Pinus tabuliformis | reverse complement strand
ATCTTGCATGACTTAGTGCAACCTAGCATACCATGTCACTCTCTCCTTAGCACACTTGGAACTCATTGACACTCACTGTCACACACTCTTATTCGTTCATTTCCATGCATTTTGACCTATTGCTCCCTTTGTTTGCCTGGCACTCCCTAACACTCCTTAGCACGCATTAGCACACCTTGGTGCTTGGCACATCTTGGTATGCTTCACTATAACTCTAGTATGCCTTGGAATTGCATAACATACCTTGTCACTCCCTCCTTAGCTAACCAGAACTCGCTGACACTTCATTTCCATGCATTTCAAACTAGTGTTCCCTTGTGTATCCTTGGCACTTGGTCCTAGCACTCCCTAGCATGCATCTGCACCACACCCTAGCACCTGGCACATCTTGGCATGCCTTAGCAGTTCGCTTTTCTTAGCATGCCTTAGCAGTTCGCTTGTCTTAGCATGCCTAACATTCCTTGTAATTGTCTAGAAGGAATTCCCCGGAACACCTTGGTTCTCCCTAATTGTCATGCCCTCATAGTTAGATTTACTATTTTTGTGAGTTGGGAACCCAACCAAGTCATTGGCAAAATAATGTTGTGCCTAACCCCAAGTCTCCCTTTTTCTGAAAATGCTTTGACCAACCCCTTATAATTATAACCATAGGCTTGCCTCCTACAATTCCTATTTTGACCTTCTCCTAACACACTTTGTCCTTGAGACACCTGGAATTCATTGACACTCCTTGGCACACACACTTATTTTTTCATTTCCATGTATTTTGACCTAGTTCTCCCTTGTGATGCCCTAACACTCCCTAACATTCCTCAACATGCATTAGCAATGCTCGACATGTGTTAGCATGCCTTTTCATTCCTTGGCATGCCCTAGCACTCCTTAGCTATAATTCCCTCACAACTACCCTTACTTTTTTTGGGACTTGGGAACCCAACCAAGTCTTGCCTCGACTATAACAACTTGACCAAGTTACAGTTACTACAACTAGACTATGCCTTTTTCACCTAAGAACTGACTATAACTCATCTTAGGCTACTCATGTATAATTTCAACTTATCCAACTTAACAAGTTACAAGTTACCATGTCAAGGCTCACGTCCAACTGTGGCCATAAAACAACTAAGCAACATATTTTACATCTTGACATGCCATAGCACCTGGCACATCTAACAACCCCTTGGCACTGAGTCATACGTGTTAGCACCCCCTACATTCCTTTGCATGATTTGGAACTCCCTAACACTCCCTAATATACCCTGGAAATATAGCATGCCTTGGCAATGCCTAGCATATAACCTTGTCACTCCCTCCTTAACACACTTGAAACTCATTGACACCCTATCACACACTATTATTCGTTCATTTCCATGCATTTTGAGCTAGTTTCCCCTTGTGTTTCCATGGCACTCCTAACACCCCCTGACACCTAGCACAAATGCCAATTTTCTTATTGCTATGGTGTTCTTCTTATATACATGTGACCCTTGACTATGCCATGAAATCCTCCAAAATATTCTTAAACGATGGGAGCTCCTCTTCATGCGTGAAACTAGTGGAATGTGACAAGTTATCCAAAATTCATCCAAATATGTATTGTGCCTTGGGAAATGTGAAAGGTACCCTCGGTGGAAAAACATGCATAAATATTTGTTACCAAGTTCCCTAAATGTTAGATGTTTGTCACTTGTCAATTGTGCCTCTTGTTGATTATGAAATTGACACCCTAGTTGTGCAAGGCTCACAAAGTGTCACTCTGTGTCAACTCAAGGTTGTTTCCATTGTCACCTCAGCAATGGATCCTCTCAATTTGGATTAATTATTGAATCCTAGGGGTGTCCCAAATCACAAATTTATGGGGTGTTTTATGTGACTATATCACTAGCATTGAAACCCATCTTTACATTGGATGGTTTAACATATTGATGATCCATGTCCTATTGACCACAACTTTTGTATTCAGTATTGCTTTCATTGCAACACCTCGAGTAGATATTGATGGTGTTCATGAGCCTATTTCTAGTTGTGATAAGGGGATTAGGGGTTACCTTATCACAACCCATAACCCCTAATGTGTTTAATCGCTTAGCCAAGGGGGCCCAAGGGTGTACTTGGAGGGGCATTGGGACCAAATTTAGGGTTCATAACATTAGGAAAAGTGGAATGGCATGACCAAAAAGGTTGTGGGGGGTATGTTATGGTGTATTGAATGGGGCAAGGGGACACAAGGGTAGCATGGATGGTAGAAATCAGAGGTAAAATAATGATTTACTAAGATCTATAATCCTAGCATTAGAGAATGAGAAGGGGTCTTAGGAGTCTAGGGGACCTAGAGGGAAGGTAACAAGAGAAATTGGTAGGGGAACTCCCAATAGTGGTTATAATGGGATTAGGAGTCCAATTATCACAAACAATAATCCCTTAACCCATTACCACTAAATTACCTATCCCCTTAACCCCTAATCCATAATCCCTTAACCCCTACACTCAAAACTCATAACCCATAAACCACTCAACTCATTAAATCTTAAGACACTAATCCCTAACCTATAATCCATGAACCAGCTCCTAAGCCATAACTCCTTATCCTCTTAACTTGTGACTCTTAACCCATAACCCTTCACTACCTAAGAACATTAACTTCTGACCCCTTAACCAGTAACACCTAAATCCCCTAAATCTTAAGTCCTTAACCTCTAAACTCAATTGTGTCAATGTAGAAAAATATACATAAGAGAAAATTAAATGATATTATCCACATCAATGCTTAAAATAGTCTTAAATTAGCCATAAGTGGTGAGCAAGGGGGTGAATGTGGGGAACTATTAAAGTTACATCATGTTTAAATTCCTTTTACATTGTGAAGTTGTTCTCTAATATGGTTGAATCATCATCAAAAGGAAGAATGACACATTTTTGTGGGGGAGCAATTAAAGTCGTAACACAATTCAAGTGATTTACACCTCCAATGTAAATGACGTTATTGTATGTTTATTTTAGGTTGTTAGAGAGGTTATTTATAGACAATACATTCAATGTACTTAGACTTCATCTTTTTAGGGCCTCGACTCTAACATGGATTTGTACCAGGAGCACTTCATGCAAATGAAAGGGGGCCTTTTTGTTTAACCACATAAGCACAAGAGCACTAGATGCTACCCTTTAGATCCCCCTTGGTGCATTCAAAGTGGGTTTACATTCACATCGAGTTGAAACTAATAATAATGACCTTCCTCTTCCTAATAAAATCTGCTAGCTTTTCCATATACACGAGATACTAGAATTAAAGCATCACCTCATCTGTAGATGAACCCATTTATTATGAGATTCAAGGGATGTTCTATTGTCTGTATAAACATTTGGATGGGTTGTTATCTACATTATTTAAATAAATGTATAGAACTTTTTATGAGGGAAGCCTTTTGATTTAGATCTTTATATAAGGCCTCATGTGATCTTCTCCTATAAAACTCTTCCAAGGGGGTTACCTCCTTCCATGTTGCCTTGCCTACTTAGGGCCAAATTGACAAACCAAGATTCAAACTTCTTCAACTACCAAATTAGTGAGGCATCATACCTCTTCTTCTCCTCAGCCTTAATGAGACATATTTCTTCAAAGATACTTTCAGGATTTCCCACCATAGATCACAAGTTGGATGTCATGGGACCTATTACCCCATTTTACATTTTGGATTTTAGAGGATATTTTAAAATTTTGATTATGTTAAAATTGGCAAATAGGGCCAAATTCCACCTTGGGACAACTCTATTGATGGAGATGATTATTTCACTAAATTCCTCTTTTCAAGAGGACCAAAATTTATACAAAGATCATCTCATTTATACAAGCGGAAGTGTGATTTTTGAACACATGTACAAATTCTTCAAGTCGGCTACATCAACATGTAGGCTCAAAAAGCCCAATGGATGTGTCTCTTCAGCCAATGTGAATTGTATAAATACAAGTGACCTCACACCTCATTTGGCATCATCATCAATCACACATTCTTCTCTCTCCTTTTCTCATTGGTTCGCACAACTGTTGGGCAACTTGTCTCTCTCACACGTGTGGCAAGAAGGATGAGTTTTTTGGGATGAATTGCAAGACCAAAATTTCAGGCAGCAAACCAAGTTTGACCAACGTTTATCAAGGAGTTATTGACCATATTTGACTGTGATTTTTGGAGGATCTTTTATGTCTCTTTATGCAACATTTTTTGGCACAAAAATCGAGGGAATATGGGCAGTTTGATCAGCAGTGACATCATGGTTGACTACAGTTTTACTGCAAAACATTATAAAAACATTTCTCTCTCCTTTCACCAAGTTTGACTGAGCTATTTAAGGTTGAATTTGACCTCCTGATTAGGTCGAGTTTTACTAGGGAAGACTGAGCTATTTTGAGGATGATTTATTGTTGATTTGACCAATGTTGACTTTTTGGTTAGGTTGAAGTTTGACTGCATAAATTGACAGGACTGTTTTGAATTTGAAATGGGCAAGTCAATTTGAATTTTGTACTCTCTCTCTCTCTTTATCGAACTTTTGATATAATAATAAGAAGAATTGATCAAAGGGTTTTCCCAACATTGGGGTTTTTACCTGGCATCCACCAAATCATGTGTCCTCTTGTCTTGACTTCTCTTCTGCATATTTTTTTATGTTCTATCTACTTTTATTGTCAATGTGATTAATGGTTAATGTGATTTCTACTGGAAGTATAAATTGAAATTTCTATTGGGTTGCTTAAGGAACATTGAAGTAATTGTGATAAGCATAAAACATAGCATCGTTAACTAAAATTAACAGATTGTCATCTCAATCCCTACGATTCTTGTCATATTGACCATTTTCCATCTAAGGTATGCAAATCTATATGTAATTCATGTATGTATGATTGGTTTGATCACACCTTGCCTTAGCTATCTAGGACACTAAGTGTAGGAAGAGGTTCCTTTAGCTACCACATTTAGCTGGATATGTATGATCCATGTGTATTGATATAATGTCCAATGTGTACTAGTTTTAATGTGTTCACTTAAACACTCTATTCTAACTCTTGATTCTTTCGCTATAAGTTTTAATCTGAGTTGTTCCATGGTGTTTCATAATTTTCTCATATAATTGTTTCATCTTGATGGTTTGGGTATATTCTTGGTGATTTGAATATGTGTTATACATTTATCTTATTTTACCCCTTATTTCCTTTAGTCAAAATTTATCTCGTGACTCTCTTAACAACGCATGTGAAGACCTTATAAGCTATGGCTAGCTTCCAATAGGATATTTTTAAGCTTTAAGTGAACTTCCTCAAAAATAATGGGCTACTATAGCTATTTAAGTTTATTGATAACATTATTTATAGATTTAAGCATATTTTTCACCTTCTTAAAGATTGATAGATATTTCCCTTATGTGTAAATATCTTGTCCATTTTCCCTCCTTATATAAATATACTTTCTTATATTAGAGAGAGCTCAAATAGTTTTTATTGATGCCCTAATTAGACTAACATTATTACTTATCTTCAACATCATTAGATATAACTTCTATGTGAGATGACCTCCTTTTGCTCAAATAAAAATAAAACTTAATGAAAACCTAAGTGACCATAGAAATTGCTTTATAAGATTTTACTACTTATTAAAATATAATATGGCGGCTACTCTAAAATCTGAATGGACCTATTAAAATTTATTTTCTCGCTGCTATTCTTGCTTGCCAGGTTCGGGACTAAGTTCACTCTTTCTCTATTCATAATTTTTTATGATTTCGCAGCAGATTCCATACCCTTCTATGATATTCAATTCTTCGTTGCCCTATCGATTCGACTAGATTTTTAACATGTATTTATCATATCAGATCTGTGTTTTCTCTTTTTCGACCTTTAATTGAGATATTCTTCTCATGATTTGTATTTGGAGGTTTTTGTCTAAATTTAGAGCATAAAACATGTCATCCACATATGAAGATAAAATTGCAACCTTCGAGAACTTTGAGGTGTATGGATATATTTGAAAGGTATTTTTTTATCTCAAATCTATGATTTTTTTGGTTAAAATTTCAAAGGATTTAAACTTGTATACCAAATTATGGAGAAGGAGGTAGGGTTAGGGTTGACAAGAGTTTATATTCAATCATATTTTTTTCGTGATTAGCAAGACCAGACACTCCTGTGGAGTTATAATCTTAAATTTTTTTAGGAAATTCAATGGCAATGTTGATTGATCAAAAGGCTACGATTGCTTCAAAAGTTCTCATATGATTGTGTTTCTTCTTGTGATATATGTATTAACTTATGTTGGTATTTACTATGTTCCTTTCTCTAATACCATGTAATCAATATTTGAAAATTATGCATTGTTTGTTGAAATGTGGCAACAAGAATATTCCAATTTAATTTGTCCTTGAATTAAATTGTGAATTAAAATCGAATTTAGTCTTAACAGCTACTTAGAAATAATTGATTAATTCATTTTGAATTAATTAGTTGGAGAAATTCAAGTTAGAAGTCTTTCTGAAATCATGCAAGAGTTATCCCTTAAATTAAGGAGATAAGATTGACTTATATTTGAGTTGTAATTAGTTAACTTAGTTTAATGAGTTAAGTCCAGTTAAATTAGTTCCAAACTGTTTGAGGAAATAATTGGGAGTTAATAGTCAGTTGATGCATGCATGCACTCAAATAGTGTACTCCAATTAACTGAAAATTACCTCATTAGAAACTCATGCATGTCTATTCTGAGAAAGACCCAGTGGAGATTAAAGTCAAGGACAGTGTACTATCAATTGCATGTGTTTTCGTATAAAGAAAACTCATGCATGTAGTCAAGGAATAATTCCTTGAGGATTGCGTAGTTCTGATAGTGTGTGAGAGAGTGTTCCACTTGGTGAGGTGAACATCATCCCAGAGGAACAACGCAAGGAAATAGGATCTTGGAGGGCAGAGAGGAAGGTTGGAGAGAAGCCAAGATTTCCTATGAGTATATGTGAGGATTGTACTGAGAGCTGGCTAGTTGTGAGAGCTAAGGCTTTTTATAATTCCTATGTATTTCCACCTTGTATGATAATACAAATAGTGGGGTTTTTGGCTGAGGCTTTCCCTAAAGTATTTTCATGTGTATTGTGCATTGATTCTTCTTCTTTTGGTTATATTTTTGAGCTCGATCTTTAAGCTTCCACAAATTGATAGTAGAAGTAGGTTATAGTATTATGCTTTGATGTATATTGCATTATTGGGTTAACCTGCATCCGATTTTCTACATGGTATTAGAGCCAAGTTTGTAGAAATTTTCTACATGGTATTGGAGCTGCGAATAGTATACTAAGAAGAGAATTCGTAGTTTGAAGTTTGGGGTTGCAGGTTGAAATCGAATTCATATCATTCTTCAAGGCTGGCCAATGGCTTTCTATGGCTTGAGACTCGAGTATGCCTTGGAAGGTAGCTCGAATTACATAGCATGGAAAGATAGAATGGAGGCTATATTGGAAGACAATGTCTTGAAGGATTTCATTGATCAAGAAATCCCAAAGCCAGCTTCAAATAATGCACAATATTTGGCTGAGTGGAAGAAGTGTGTGGCGAAGGTGAGACAGATCATCCTTGAGGGAGGTCGAGACCATACTGTCTCAAGTATCCATGGGAAGGATACTCCATTTTCAATGTGGAAGACATTGAAGGACCTTTCCCAAAACAGTAGTGACCAGAGGAAATTGGTGCTCAAGGATAAGCTTCGAAGAATCAAGATGGAGAAGGGCGATATTATTTCCACATATCTGAACAAGCTCACCACCTGCAGAGATGAGCTTAGCAGTGTGGGAATAACTACTACCGATGATGATATGGTGAGCCTTGCTCTCCTTAACCTTCCAAATAATTGTAATAGCTACCAGGACTCTGTGAATGGAAGGGAGAAAATGTTGGATTTGGAATGACTGTGATCGCATCTTATGCAAGAGAAGATCAGAGGATTAAACGAGATAGTTCTTCATCCAAGAATTATGATGAAGAAAAGTTGGCCTTAGAAAGGAAGGCAAGGAAAGGAAAGGAGAAGGGTTCTCATTCCAAACCAAGTTCTTCTCATGGAGGGAAGAATGGTGACATGTCTAAAGTGAGATTCTTTAATTGTCACAAGATGGGACATTATGCAACTAAATGCCCATCGAAGAAGTCCAATAAGGGATACTCAGAAGGATTGGAAGGTGAGCCATTAGCCTCTCATTTCGAAATGGACTTTACCCTCATCACATGCATGGTGTCATCGATGATGGGTTGTGTCTGGTATTTTGATAGTGGAGCCTCATTCCACATGACCAGTGATAAAATTTTATCCAATACCTTGGAGGAGAAAGACCTTAAGATGTGCATAGAGATGGGTGACGATGGAAGGTTTAGTGTTTCAGGAGTGGGCACGGTTACTTTTTAGAGGTAGCATGGAGCTTCTCTCACCTTGACAGATGTGAAGTATGTGCCTCGACTGAAGAAGAATTTGGTATCAGTTGCGATGTTGGAGGACAAAGGCTATGATGTTGTCTTCAGTAAAGGAAACGCATTCATAAGACACACAACCATAGGTCATACCAAGAGGATATGGATTCGGGTGAAGAATCTCTATAAACTAGAGGTAGATGATTGTGCAACATTGAGTACAAAAGAATAATTGGTGTAAAGCCAAGACATTGGCAAGTTGTGGCATAGGTTGTTGGGTAATTTGCATCATGGGGCTTGAAGATAATGCAATAGATATCTACAAGACTTCCTGAAGGTAAACTTGAGCAAGTTGACACATGAAAAGGTTGTACCTTGGGAAAGTACACCAAGTCTTCCTTTCATGATCGAGACAGTTGAGCAAAGGCTATCTTAGAGCGAGTTCATACTGATGTGTGTGGACCATTCTCGACGACATCCACAGCGAAGCAAAGGTATTATGTGATTTTCATTGATGAATATTCTCGTAAATGCTGGATTTATTTCATGAGAAGAAGGACCAAACCTTCACAAAGTTTTGTGATTTCAAATCTTTGGTCGATAAAGATTTAGGGAAGAATATCAAGGCCTTGAGAAGCAACAACGGTGCAAAATATGTCTCTCAAGAGTTTAAGAACTTCTGTGCAGCGGAAGGAATTAAATAAGAGTTGATGGCACCTCATAACCCATAGCAGAATTGGTGGCCGAGAGGAAGAACATAACTATTGTAGGGGCAGTATGGGCAATGCTGCATGACCAAGGCCTACCACTTCACCTGTGGGCGGAGGCATGCAGAAAAATGGTCTATTTATAGAATAGAAGCCCGCATCACATACTTGGGATGAAGACACCAGAGGAAGATTTCTCTGGTAAGAGACCAGATGTGGGTCACTTCATGATCTTTGGCTCATCAGTATATTTCCATGTGACAAAGGATGCACGGAAGAAGCTTGAGCCAACAACAGAGTTGGGGATACTTGTGGGGTACACTGATACACCTCACAATTATCGGGTATACTTGCCTACCAGTCGGAGGACAGTGGTTCGCAGAGATCTCAAGTTTGATGAGAAAAAGGCCATGCGCGTTTCCCTTGAGAGGGAGCTCCAACTACAAGTTGTGGAGGAACTATTGGTTCCTAAGGAGAAGGAGCCTCAGACTGATGCGGAGCAGCTACATGCAGAAGTTCCAGGAGTGGAGACATCCACTAAAGCAAAGTCTTCTAGAGATTGACGGAAGCGCAAAAGAGAAGCTGGCAGATTGTTGAAGGATGCGAGAGAGAATGTGGGAGCACCATTTTCTCAGCGTAGACTGAGGAGGTCACCTAAGAGGTACACTGGATACATTGCCCTTGCTGGGGAATGTGTTGAGATCAAGCTATCTTCCTTTGAGGAAGCAGTGCAACAAGCGATTTGGGTTGATGCTATGGTGGAGGAGTATGACTCCATATTTTGTAACAGTGTTTGGAACGTGGTTCCAAGACT
Source organism: Pinus tabuliformis (assembly GCA_031772625.1). Lineage (NCBI taxonomy): Eukaryota > Viridiplantae > Streptophyta > Pinopsida > Pinales > Pinaceae > Pinus > Pinus tabuliformis. The sequence continues at coordinate 231,147,498 of CM062811.1, read as the reverse complement.
GAAGAACAAGTCAGTTATGAGTTCCCGTTGGCTTTACAAGGTAAAGCAAGCTGCTGATGATTGGAGGATCATGTTGTTGCAGTATATTTCAATAGAGGAGCAAGATGCTGACTTTTTGACAAAGGCATTGTCAAAGTGTAAATTCGAGTTCCATAGAGACAGGATCGGGGTGGCAAATAATCCCTTTCTTGTTGAGAGGGAGTGTTGAAATGTGGCAACAAGAATATTCCAATTTAATTTGTCCTTAAACTAAATTGTGAATTAAAATCGAATTTAGTCTTAACAACTACTTGGAAATAATGGATTAATTCATTTTGAATTAATTAGTTGGAGAAATTCAAGTTAGAAGTCTTTTTGAATGCAAGAGTTATTCCTTAAATTAAGGAGATAAGCCTTAAATTAATGAGATAAGATTGAGTATATTTTATTTGTAATTAGTTAACTCATTTTACTGAGTTAAGTCCAGTTAAATTAGTTCGAAATTGTTTGAGGAACTAATGGTGAGTTAATAGTTAGTTGATGCATGCATGCACTCAACTAGTGTACTCTAGTTAACTGAAGATTCCCTCATCAGAAACTCATGCATGTCTATTATGAGAAAGATCTAGTTTAGATTAAATTCAACGATAGTGTACTATCATTTGCATGTGTTTTCTTATAAATAAAACTCATGCATGCATTCAAGGAATCATTCCTTGAGGATTGCGTAGTTCTGACAGTATGTGAGAGAGTGTTCCACTTAGTGAGGTGAAGATCATCCCAGAGGAATAGCACTAGGATCTTGGATGGTAGAGAGAATGGTTGGAGAGAAGCCAATATTGCTTGTGAGCATCTGTGAGGATTGTATTGAGAGCTGTCTAGCTGTGAGAGCTAAGGCTTTGTATAATTCCTATGTATTTCTACCTTGTATGATAATACAGATAGTGGGGTTTTTATCTAAGACTTTCCCAAAAGTATTTTCATGTGTATTGTGCACTGATTCTTCTTCTTCTGGTTATATTGTTTAGCTTGATCTTTAAGATTCCACAAATTGATAGTAGAAGTAGGTTATAATATTCTGCTTTGATGTATATTACATTATCGGGTTAACCTACATCAAATTTTCTACATTATTGTAGTGAACAATTCTGAAACTAAATTGTAACACCAAGACACATAATTTCTCTACTAATTGCAGCAAAATAGAACATAATTATATAAGAGTCACACAATTGAAAAAAATAATTTTTCTAGGTAACTCAACTGGGAAAACCCTCTCCTTGATTGAGAATTTTATTGATAGAAAATGAGCAATGGATTTCTAGTTACAATACAACTTTGTTTCATTGGAAACCAATCTATTTTTCTTTTCTTGTCCTAACTTTGAAACAACTGCAAGACCCTTCATCTAATTCCCCATGCACATAGGTTGCTCCTATTTAACTAGGAAATATTGTTGAATTTCCACGATCTTGGATCTAGGATAGAATCTTAAAATCTCAACAAAAGCTACTTTTCATAGCGGAAAATAAATAACAGTAAATCACACATGCAGAAGTATAGACAACTTTTTACAAAAATGTTGTAAAAATATGTACAACCCAAATATTTGTTATATTAAACCAATCTTAATAATACAACAATCTATGGAATAGAATATACAATGACAATCATGTTGTAGACTCTTTGTCGTATCTTGTCCTTTCGATCCTTTGCTCCCTTTTTGCTCTCTAGCTGCCCCTTAGTCCATTAAAGGACAACACAGAGTCTCTAGGAGGGATAACACCTATCACTGCTGCAAGTTGCTTCTACTTCAATGAACACAAGATGATCCAATCTACTCTTCTAGGTTTTCCAATCCCTAAGCTCCAATATACCTTCTAGTAGCCTCTTTTGTCCATCAAAGATCTACACATAAGCTCCCCAATATTAGTGGTCAAACTCTTTTTATGACTGCTAGTCACGAGCTACTTTGGGTAGCCAACACGCTACCCTCCATTAGTCCATTGGCACCCAATGCAATCACTGCAAGATTTGCTCCTAGGATAGACTTTCAACCATCAATAAAAGTCCTCCAAATGGCTCCCACAGGCTTCTAGTCAAACTGATCAAAAACTATTCCAATAATAAGGATCTAACACCTATAAGAATGTACCAAAGTACATACCTTTACTTACTGTTTAAGGGACTATTTCTTTGTTGACAACTTTGGCCTAGTTAGGGCAAGACCACAATCACTTCCAACCCTTTTTTTTTGCCCAGACTTGCTCTCTACAGTTGTGGTAGTCCTTTATTGAGAGAGTATGCTGCAATTCTAGGATGTTCTAGCCCTCATATAGACCTCAAACCTCCTTCTAATAATTGCGGAATGCTTCAGAATGGATCCATAGGCCTGCGACAACCTTGTTTGAGGACCGTCCACCCATAAACAAGCCCCAAATCACTCCAAACCTTGACACCTACTCCTTTGACCTCTTGCATTGAAATTCGGTCACCAAAAAAACCCTAACAACCCCTCAAATTGTCATTGGTTTCCATCCTTTTCCTCTGGCCAATACAAAATAGGTCTCCTTCCTTCAATGAGCTCTTCTTGTGTTGTGTTTCTCACTTTGGATGAGATAAATGACACTCTAATCACCTAATATTTATATCGAATATGAGGGATCCAATAAAATTTCATCATAGGGCTTGACAAGCTGTCATAAGGCTTATTAACATTAAGCCCACCTTGACCTTTTGCCACCATGCCCATACATAACTTTAAAAAATTCATAACTCCATTTCTAAAACTTAGAATCAAATGATTTTTGATGCGTCATATTCGTCTCAATGCTTATTATCATCCTCATAGATCACATGTTGAAATGTGTCCATGGGTTTTTCCCAAACAATGATGGGTGAAAAACCCCAACCTTGGGTTCCAAGCCCATAAGTGACTCTTGTGTGGCTCCCCCCTCCAAACCCTAAATCCTATGGCTTGGAGTACCTCCCAAAATCCTATGGCTTGGAGTACTATGCCTCTCTCGAAAGTTTCATTGTCACTGGAAGTATCATGCTTCTTCTTCTTCTCCTATATCGTTTTCCAATCCCTCCATGATTCACTCTTGGTATAAGTGGAAACACCCTTGCTACCCACTTACCACGCGCTCTTCTTGGGCTACAATGTATCCCTCTGATTTGCAAGCTTTTGCTAGAAATTGAATGCTACACCTACACCTGCTTCTCTAGAACCGGCACTTGCTCCACGTGATTCTTCTTCCCATGATCCATAGGTTTGCCCGTTAGCCTGTATAGATCATTCTCTCAAACTCCAAGCACTATATCTGTGGAGCTATAACCTCTATATCTGAGTCTTGGTACAAACAATACATCCTGGACCCACATCACCCATCCTGTCTCCATCCTACATGGCACAACTCCCAATCCTTGGATCTCCTTCTGACTCTTGTCGCCCAACACCATGTGCAACTTCAAGTCCCATTCAACTAGAGTCTCGAAAACCTCTTTTTACCTTGTCATATGTTTCGATGCACCACTGTCCATGTACCATCCATCCTTAGCGATAGTACCTTTCAAGAAATGAGAGATCATAGAAAACTTGTCCTCCTCCAATCTCTTGGTGAGAGAATCTATCTCAGCAAAAGTGGCAACACCAACAACTTGCTTCCCTTTCTTCTTCTTGTCATCTCCCTTATTCTTCATCAGACATCTAGAAAAAAATTACCCATCTCGCCACAGTTAAAACACTTGACTTTACTCAATTCCTTCTTCTACTTACCCTTCATTCGTGCTGCAAGTTCCATGTCATCATCTGAAGCCCTCTTCTTCGGATGAAGATCCTCATCTCACAACTCCTCCTAAATGAAGTTTTCCCATAGCCTATTCCACTTTTGAAAGCTCTCTCTAGCAACAATCCCTTTGATGAAAGGCTTCCATTCCTCTATGAATCCTTTCAAAGCCATCCTCACCATATCAAAATCTGAAATAGTCACACCGACGTGTTGAAGAAAGTGTAACTAGGTTCGGTCTTGATAAATGTAATTTTGATCCTTATATTTATAAAATAAAAGAATGAATATATATATATATATATATATATATATTATATATCAATGATTTTCTTGTTGATTGGATAGGTCTAGCACATGTCAAAGTGCTATAGGAAAGTCAAAGAGTCAAAATGATACCTCCAAGCAAAGTCAACAAGTCTCCTCCATGCAACGACATCACCAAAGAAGTAATCTGAATTATATATGACAAGTTTGCCTCATGTCTACAATTTGGCCTCAAGTTGGCCTAAAGAAAGTATAGATCTCTATATATAATAGGTTGTCCACTCCTCCTAGATAACGAAAATCTACCTCTGAAATCAGCTATGTGAAGGGACAAGTAAATGGTGAAAGAGATACAATAAAGGCAGCCTCTAGTGCAGCAAAGAAGGAGGGAAGAACACAAAACCTTATAGGATTTTTATAAGGTCTATTAGTCACACATGCAAAGATAAAGACAGTATCTTTGTTGTCATAGCAACCCTCCACCACAGTCACACATAGCTCATTTTTTGGGCTAGAAAAGTAGGCCTATAAGGCCTCTCACTCAAGTGAAAATTAAGCTCACTCAAGTGGAGATGAAAAGAGGACTTCCACATAATTATCTTGAAGGAATCCCCTTACACATGTGAAGAAATAGTGATACACTGCTATCATATCAGACCTACAACTATATCTCAAGAAAGAGCTCAGTTGGAGGAGGGATAAAGTACTCTTCATATGTGAAGGATTCTACCAAGGAACAAAGAGGAATATCTCTTATAGAAGAAGCATAACAAGGACTACTATTAGTTTCTGGAAGGAGGACGAAGTACCAGAAGAAAAAGGACAAAGACTTGACTTGTGCTTGGAGGATATCCTTGTCAAGGGTCTAGGGTTTGGAATTTATCAATATAATATTCAATAAGAGAAACTTACTGAAGGTTTTTCCTATCTAAGAGAGAGATGTTTTGGCCCTTGAAGAGAGCCAACATCTTGTGTTCTTTTCTTTTGTATTTTGTTAGCAGTTTGGTGAAGTAAAACAACATACACTAATAATAGGAAGAAGATCAAGCTAACAAGAAAAGTAAAAGCTCTTCACAAATTGTTATCATAGCTAGAATAATCCTATCTTAACCATGATGCCCTAGATTCTTCAACATGGTATCAAAGTGTAGGTGACACATCAAGGAAAGAGCATCTCAAGAACACTCATAAGGTGATTCATCAAGGAAGAACATCTCAAGGACATCTACAAGGTTGAAGCAACAAGCCAAGAAGTAGACTCAATCACATTAAGGACAAGGAAGGACTACCAGAAGATTACAAAGCAAGAAGAGAAGCCCTTATATAAAGGCACTTACAAGAAGAGAAAATCAAGGAGGGCCCTACATCAAGCCACACCATATTCAAAAGGAAAAGAACTACAATCCATGTCATCAATCAATCAATCAAGTCCATTTGAAGAAAGAAACTTGAAGAACATCAATATCCAAGGAAGGCAAGCTATCAAATATTCAAGAAGAAAGCAAGTCCACTATATCTCAAACTATATCAAGTAAGTTTACATCCCCTTCTGATTCTACATCAATGTATTTTTTCAAGGAAAGAAATAAATTGGTTGGTACCACGAACTTCATTGCATGGAAGAAGAGGACCGGTTTACTTCTCAAGGAGAATGAACTTCTAGAACACATCAAAGGGAATATCATTATCCCTGCTAAGGAACAAACTCAAGCCTTATCCAAGTATAATAAGGATGAGACAAGAGATCAAAGGATTCTAATAGAATCCATCAAATACTCTCTCATTCCTTATGTCTCCAAACTTAAAACATCAAAATAAATCTATGACAAGATAATATAGCTATTCTTAGTAAGCACGAATGGATAAGTGATATCTCTTCGAAATGATTTGTATAAGATGAAGATATCAAAGGAAGGAATAGCTCCATATTTCATGAATATATCTGAGAAGAGTGATCAACTTCAAGAGTTGGGAGAATCTGTGTCTAATAGAGAAATGACAACTGTAGTACTCAATGCTCTACCTGAGGATTGGGGCAACTTCACATTGACAAGCATATATGCCAAGAAGGAAGATACCCCACTAAGTTAATTATGGTATGTATGAAATATAGAGGAAACTAGACTCAAAGCAAAAGAGGATGTGGGATCAAAGGAGAAAGCATTTACAACCATGACCAAGAAATTAAAGTGAAAATTTGGCAAATTTAGTCCATGAAGAACAAAAAAGAGAGATATGTCCAAAATTCAATGCTTTGGACGCCAAGAATATGGACACTACAAAAGGAATTTTCCAAAGCTTAAGAAGGAAAGCAAAAACAAAAGAAAAAGTGAAGAAGCTCATGTGACTCAAGAGGTGAAAGAAGAAGAAAATAAGAAGGAAGATCCTCCGGATCTCTACTATGACTAAGTCTACTTATTTACTTAAAGTCTTCTTTCAAATTTTTGAGTAGTATAGGATCATGTAGGAATAGATTAAAAATGCATGTCTAGAAACATCTTCTAGAATCTAGAAGCATGATGTACATAGAGTTAAAAATATTCATGTAGAAGGAGCATTTAGAAATAGAACAAAATGCATGGTTAGAAATATCTTCTAGAATATAGGAGCATAGTGTACCTATAGCTCAAGATATTCACATAGGATCATACCTATTATAAGACCTCATCCATGATAAAATAATAAGTGATCATGGTTGTAAATCCTGGAAGGCCACCATCATCAAAAGAAAGAGACATTTGTAGGATGAGGATCTAAAAGATCCTATGACAAGAATCTTCAAAATAAGTTTCATAAATACGAGCATGTGTGTCAACAAGAATTCTATTCATGGAATACAAGGAAGAATGATATGTAGGCAAGAATGGATGAAGCAAAGAAGGGCTACGTCAATTAAGAAGGAACATCAAATGAATTCAAGATGATCAAAGAAGAATCAAGATGAGGTATGTATGCACTAAAAGGTAAAGTCATGTCATCTTATATATTATTAAATTCATGGAAATATATCTAAGACATGATCAAGTACAAAAAGATCTATTTAACCAAAGACATACTCAAGAGCATGTACAAGTCAACAAGAGAAGTTCTCACATAAGGAGCATAAGGTTGTTTACCACTCCATGAAGAAAGTGAAGAAGAAAATAATCTCTTGAGTACAAGATTGCTAACTAAAAGACATGTGAAGAGGAATTGTTGCCTAAGCCAGAAAAGAAGAAATTTCTCTCATGGGAAAGTATAAGGTTGTTATATAAACAACTCAATAAGAAGAAAATAAAGAAAGAGATCAAGCATGTGAAGAACACCATGGACATAAGGAATCACTATCTACCAAGATCCATTAAAGACATCTCCTGAAAGAAGGCATGACAGCTCTGACAAAGGAAGAAAAATATCAAAGGACCCTTGACACCTATGAAGGCCTTGGATATATTAAGGTGAAGATAGTTGATTCAACTCTACGAAGATGTCATGATGAAGAGGCCATCCAACAAAATCACTATCTAATGTTGAAGCAAGTTAGGATGAATTCATGAAGGGCTACCAAATCGAAGCATGGAAACAAGAAAGTACAACTAATAATCTATGTGATAAGTATTCTAAGAACATAGACAGATGACAAAGGAGTAGCCAAATGATGAAAGAGCCTGACACATGTCTAGAAGGACACTTTCCATGAAGAAGCAATGACATGAAAAGCCAAGAAGGAAAGTGATCGATGGTCAGTGCCCTACCAAGAAGAAGTTAGAACAAAGAATTCATGAAATCGAAGAAGGAGATCAAGCAGTTGAAGAACCCACAAATAAGAAGTTGTTGATGAATGGACAAGTCCCTAGCTAAGAGGGAGTTATAAAAAGTTTTCAATTACAAAGGAACTTGGACAACTACCTTGTCAGAGGATACTTGGGCATCTCTTCCTCAATTGGGAGGAAGATATAGAAACAACATTATTATCTTCACTTGGGAAGAAAGAATGGGAGGATTGGGTAATCATCTAGCATCTGATACTCTTTAAGGATGTGTAGGGCATCTAAGACAAGGGTAGGAAAGCGGATTGATATTCTTTGAGGGATAGAAACCCAAGACAAGAATATTCCTAGAAGGTCATACTCAGTGAACACCCAGGTGGGTATGTACCTTGAGAGAGAATGACTAAGGTTTCTATAAGTCATTGGTCTCAACAACATTGTGCTCTGATCTTATGATAGATAGATTTTCTATTCAAGGCCTTGCTATGGAAACAATGTTGGTTACAATAATGCTATAATAGATGGATTATCAATCCAGTTTCTCTTATGTGAATTCTTCAAGATTGAAAATGTCCAAACACCTGGTAATGATTTATGAATACCTCCAAAGTTAAGAGGGAGTGTTGAAGAAAGTGTAACTAGGTTCGGTCCTCATAAATGTAATTTTTATATTTTTATTTATATCAATGAGTTTCTTGCTCATTGGATAGGTCTAGCACATGTCAAAGTGCAATAGGAAAGTCAAAGATTTAAAAGGATACCTCCAAGCAAAGTCAACAAGTCTCCTCCATGCAACGACATCACCAAAGAAGCAATCTGAATTATATATGAAAATTCAGTGTCATGCCTACAATTCAGCCTCAAATCGACCAAATGAAAGGACAAACCTCTATATATAAGAGGTTTTCCACTCCTCTTAGACAACGAAAATCTACCTTTGAAATCAGTGAAATGAAGGGATAAGTAAAAGGTGAAAAAGAGACGAGAAAGGGAGCCTCTAATGCAACGAAGAAGGAAGGAAGAACACTGAACCTTAGAGGATTTTTCTAAGGTCTATTAGAGTCACATGTGTGAAGATAAAGAGGGTATCTATGTTGTCATCATAGCCCTCCACCACATTCATACATACCTCATTGTTTGGGCTAGAAATAAGGCCTCTCACTCAAACAAAAAAGAAGCTCACTCAAGTGAAAAATAAAAGAGGACTTCCACATAAGGATCTTGAAGGAATCCCCTCACACATGTGAATAAATAGTGGTACAATATTGTCATATCAGACCTGCAACTATATCTCAAGAAAGAGCTCGGTTGGAGGAGGGATAAAATACTCTTCATATGTGAACGAGTCTACCAAGTAAAAAAGAGGAATATATCTTATAGAAGAAGTATAACAAGGAGTAATATCAGTTGTCGAAAGAAGATGAACTGATGGAGGAGGGAGGACAAAGTGCCAAAATAAGAAGGAAAAAGACGTGACTTGTGCTTGGAGGATATTCTTATCAAGGGTATAGGGTTTGGAATTTATCAATAGAAGCTTCAATAAGAGAAAATTACCAAAGGTTTTTCCTCTCTAAGAGAGAGAGCTTTTGGCCCTGGTGGAGAGCCAACATTTTGTGTTCTTGTATTTTATATTTTGATAGTAGTTTGATGAAGTAAGATAACATACACTAATAATAAGAAGAAGATCAAGCTAACAAGAAAAAGTAAAAGTTCTTCACAGATTGTTATCATAGCTAGAAGAATCCTATCTTAACCATGATGCCCTAGATTCTTCAACATGATGACAACAAACTCATCTTTGACCTTAGACAATCTCGTCAGATACGAATTCACTCCTTCACCCTGTATCATCTTGGTGGACTGAAACTTATCCTCCAATACCAGTACTTGGTTCTTGTTTTTAATCTGGAAAAAATTCTGAAGAGCCATCCACATCTCATGTGTAGTGTTCTTCCCGGACACTTCCATCTCCTTTGGTTCAGTTGGCTTCTTGATGGCTTTCTTAGCAAACTCCCATATCTTGTTAACCTACAAGACCAAATTGATCCTTTCCTTCCATGGACTATAGTTGGACAACCCCTCCAACTTGTCCTCATACTGGAGATCAGCCTGCAATTTTGACATTGTCACTTCCAAATCTATAGATATTTATTAAACATATTATAAAATTTTAAGCTTAGAGAAACTATCATGCATGATATTCGTGATGATTTAGGTGATTTTGATTTTTTCCTTGTGTGATAACTGGCAAGAAAGGGACGTTTATGTTGTTTGGAATGCATCAATTAGATGGAAATCACTTCAATGCTAATATTAAAGAGGCCAAAGTTAATTTGTTCTATATGTGTTCAACCCTTAATGGGCATGTTATTTCTCCTCTTCCTAGCTCATTTCTTAATGATTAATTCGGTTGATTTCTTTGAATTTTCTACATCCCTATTTCTCCCTCTGTTTTTTTTTAGTGTTATGCAATTTTTGAGTCTCTTAGTGATTCTCTTATCTAATTTCTAACATAATCGATCATATTGTGATAGAGGGCATCCAATAGAACAAATCTCACACCATTTTGGAACATTTGAGTGAAGCATGGCATTGTTGGAAGGAAAACATCCCCTAGAAGGTACATGTTGTAATAGAGATTTTAATTAAGCATGACAAATTTGATTGTTTTCTTTATTTATGTTCTTTGTTATATCTCAAGTTTATAAATAAGATAATTGCTTTGGTACTCCAGGTGCCTAGCCTATCAGTGCCAATTGAGAATATGATTCTTCGTTATGTAAAATCAAAAGCATACTAGTGGAATAATGTTTCTCATTATAATTGTGAACGTATAAGGCGTGGTGCAACTATGGACAAGATAGTCTGTCGGAAAAATCTAGGAAAGTTCACATATCTTTGGCTGAAAGAAAAGCAGGCATTCTTTTATTTCCCCTACACTATATTGAATGGACAATTTGTAATGTTCAATATTGAAGAGGTTTATAAATTACTAATCAATTATGTTGATTTATTAACAGGAACGACAACATAATTACTTGAAAAATGGCCCCTATGTAACACCTGAAGAAGTTGTGGCCATCTATACCACTACAATGCATTGGCTAGAATCAAGGAAAATTCATAATATATTTATACTCAACGGTTCTCTATTTTTTTCTTGGAAAATGAATATTTATATTTCCATAAAGTCAGCATAGTTGAATCATCTGTGACAAGCTATTTTCCTTTCTAAGGTTATTTTTCCTACCCTTGTTTATCCATTTGTTTCTCAAAATTTTTCATTATGGCATTGTTACCTATTTCAAAATGTATGAAACTTAGCTCTAACTAAGCTTTAATATCACTATGCATACTACTTTCAAACATGCTTGTAGATTCCCAACATGAATATGCTTTAATCCTGGAAAGTTACAATGGTCACCTTCTAGCTTCATTGGATGTCCATGGCATGATGGTGAGGACTTCATCACTCCTTTGCTTTTCATACCACTTCAAACTGATATTGAATGAAGGTAATCCAGAGGTTTATACCTCTAATCTTTGTCTTGGTTCCCTTTCCATTAATGACTTCCATATACCTAGTTTGTGTCTATCACATCTCCAAGCCTTCTCCCTGTTAGAGCCTAAACCGACCTCAGGCTGAAGGGAGGCAATCCTAGAGTAATTACAAACCATGCTTAACCTGGTAGCTAGCCCTACCAGGTCGGGAGAGGGCTCTCTCCTTGTGAATTTTAGTCAAGATGACTAAATCAAATATGGATTTTAGGCTAGGTATAGTAACTCAGAGGATTTTCTTGGATTTATTTTGGGTTGAAACAACAAGAGAAAGTATGATTTGGACTATGGAATCGATGTCCGTTTCTGCTGGCAAACATGGGGAAAATTAAGTGCCATGTTCAGCCAAGTGAAGATTGTAAATGTGACAAGTATAAGGGAGAAAGCCCGCTGCCCTGCAAGCATAAAAAAAATGATGAATTTGCAACAAAAAATTTATATGAAAGAGAATCACGAGGTTGCTCAACAGAGCATCTAGCCAAGGATGAATTCTGATAAGACAACCATTACAACTAACAGCGAAATCATCATGAAAAGAGCATCATTATGGATGAATTCCTAACCTATCACTTAGATAATGCTGTAACAAGGTAGAAAAAACATAATGTGTAAATGAATTACAGGAAAAACATACTAAACATCAACACCGTGATGAATCCCAGATCCAAAGGGCAAAAGACTGCTTTATTAAAACGATATTTAGGAAAAAATTTTACACAAAGCCAAGACAACCTCTCTGCTGCCAAAATCAAACCTCTACACTATGAAATTCATAAAATTTATACATTTAGCTCATCCCTGTATTAAGGGAATTGAGCTCAACCATCTTCTTCAAAATAGAATCAGTTACGTTAAACTTAGATCGAATTTCTGAAAATAGGTGTTGAAGATGAACTCGTATCTCCTAAACCATAACACCTGTTACAAAACTGAAAGAGGTTTTTGTAGATAAGGTCATGTTGGAGACAAAACTCTCTCTCAAAGTTTCGAAATTCATTTCCATTTGCTCAGAATATGTGCCACAAAATCATCTGTAAAACAGAAAATCGTTAAAAATTTAAATCTGTGAAAGTGAGTTGTAAAGATATAGTAACATATCCAAATTCACGATACCTGTGAATAAACTGAAGGAGGTTTTTGTTACTTGGCATGTGATAGAAAAAATCCTCTTTCACTTTTGTAAAATTCCTATCCAAACTGATTTTTTTGTAAACTTGTCCCTGTGTGCAGCAACTGACCTCAAAACATGCATAACCGAGAATCAATCATTCATTTTGATAATATCTTCTAATCCGGGAGCTAGTTACGGGAGTGTGATATACCATTGGAAAGATTTTTCCGATATCCTTCTGATGGAAACACTTGTGACATGTTTTTTGTTGAATATAATGTACAAAACATCTAACCAAACCAAACCTAGTAAGATCTAATGTTGATCCCTGGTGATAGGCTGTGAAGACTGGAACTAACATTGACCTTTTGGGGATGGCAACTCCTTAGAGGTGTCAAGAACACCATAGAGCAAGTGCCTCATCCATTGGGAAATACGATAAAACAACTGTAAACCCAAAATAACTTATACCAATCCATAAAACATACACATACTGCAACTTGTACATAAACAAATACCGAAAACTGAAATGCTGCCTCAGGCAGCTTATTGATATACAAATCTAACCTATTTTGCTGCAAAATTGATATATCAAGTAACGCTGTAATGCCAGATCAACCAATCAAGTAACTGTGACAAGGATGTTGCTTGAAAGTTCTTCAACCAGGACACAAATGTAAATGCTAACAACCATCCATGCACAAACTGAATTTGGCTATGTGAAAGACAATTTGAATTATCATTCAAACTAAAAAAATACTCCATATATGCGAGGATAGGATCAAAGAAACTAGACTCTGTTTGCTACCCTAACTCTTTAACACAAACCTCCAACTGCAAACTGTCAATGCAAACATCCACGAGCAGCTCTGTTGTTTCTTGTTTTGAATGAGGGAGAGTTTCCAAGAACTTTTTGGGATCTCGTAATTCATATGATTGGATCTGATCATTTAAATATTGAATCTCCTTCTCAAATTTTTCAACAACTAACTCAAAGAAACCAGTTTTAGCTTTAGGAGGAAACTTCGGAGATCTCAAACATTGAAGCACGATAATGAAAAATACTTCAATTTCAATATCCACTAACTAATCTCTAAATTCTTTTAAAGCTTCACAAAACACAGGGTTTTCCACATACCCTACCATTTCATTTTAGTGCATGAATGGATCAATGAGCGCTGGAATCTCTGGATTGAGTTGGAGTCGCTAGGTGAATGTTTCAGCCTTCATATGTGTTTGACTGTTGTCCACCATCAGCAATCAGATCTGAAACTTGAATTATCTTTCCCAGAGAAGATCTGTCACCCCTTCCCCAGTACGGTTGCCACTATGTTACAGCCTAGTTCGACCTCAAGCTGAAGGAAGGCAATCCTAGGGTAAGTACAAACCACGCTTAACCTGGTAGCTAGCCCTACCAGGTCAGGAGAGGGCTCTCTCCTTGTGAATTTTAGTCAAGATGACTGAATCAAATATGGATTTTATGCTAGGTATAGTAGCTCAGAGGATTTTCTTGGATTTGTTTTGGGTTGAAACAGCAAACGAAAGGATGATTTGGACTATGGAATTGATGTCAGTTTCTGCCATCAAACTTGGGGCAAATTAAGTGCCATGTTCAGCCAAGTGAAGATTGTAGATGTGAGAAGTATAAGGGAGAAAGCCTGCTGCCCTGCAGGAATCAGAAAAAGGATGAATCTGCAACAACAACTTTAGATGAAAGAGAATCACGAGGTTGCTCAACAGAGCATCTAGCCAAGAGTGAATTCTGCTAAGACAACCATTACAACTAACAGCAAAATCATCATGAAAGGAGCATCATTATGGATGAATTCCTAACATATCACTTTGATAATGTTGTAACAAGGTAGAAAAAACATAATGTGTAAATGAATTATAGGAAAAACATACTAAACATCAGCACCGTGATGTATCCCAGATCCAAAGGGCAAAAGACTGCTTTATTAAAATGATATTCAGGAAAAATTTTACACAAAGCCAAGACAACTTCTCTGCTACCAAAATCAAACCTCTACACTATGAAATTCATAAAATTTATACATTTATCTCATCGCTATATTAAGGGGATTGAGCTCAACCATCTTCTTCAAAATAGAATCAGTTACATTAAACTTGGACCGAATTTCTGAAAATAGGTGTTGAAGATTAACACGTATCTCCTAAACCATAGCACCTGTTACAAAACTAAAAGAGGTTTTTGTAGATAAGGTCATTCTTGATACAAACCCCTCTCAAAGTTTGGAAATTCATTTCCATTTGCTTAGAATCTGTGCCACAAAATCATCTCTAAAACAGAAAATCATTAAAAATTTAAATCTGTGAATATGAGCTTTAACAATCTAGTAACATATCCAAATTCATGACACCTATGAATAAAATGAAAGAGGTTTTTTTTATATTGCTCATGGTGAACAGAAACCTCCTTGAATTTTTCAAACTTACTTTCCATCTGTTGTAAAATGGCATCGCACTAAAATGACTAAAACAGTAAAATAAATGAAAATTTTGCTTTGTTTTAATGTAGGCTCCAAATATCACTGCATATCTCCCACATAGTAATGTCTCTACATAAACTGAAGGAGATTTTTGTTACCTAGTATGTGATAGGAAAAAACCTCTTTCACTTTTGTAAAATTCCTGTCCAAACTAATTTTGTTGTAAACTTGTCCCTGTGTGCAGCAACTGACCTCAAAACATGCATAACCAAGAATCAACCATTCATTTTGATCATAGCTTCTAATCCAGGAGCCGGTTACGGGAGTGTGATATACCGTTGGAAATATTTTACCAACTTTCTTCTTATGGAGGCACTTGTGGCATGTTTTCTTTGCTGATATAATGTGCAAAACATCTAACCAAACCAAACCTAGTAAGAGCTCATGTTGATCCTTGGTGATAGTGTTATAGACATTTTTGTACCCCTAGAGGAACAAGGCCAGCAAACCACAACAATTCACTGAAGTTCTCCACCTGAAAACACTCAAAAACAGGCCAATTCTGGATCATGTCAACTGCTCCACTGAGCATCTGCGCTGAATGTCAACTGCTCCACTGTCTACCTGCGTTGAATGTCAACTGCAACAAAGGCTACCTACGTTGAGCGTAACTGGACAAGTGGCAGGCTCATTTCTCAAGGTGTCAATGCCCAGGAAGCTTCCAAAATGACACTTGGATCAGGGAATTCGACTGGTGATGAGTAAGAGGTTCCAAATCTCCAAGTGGAAGCAAGAACCTCCAAGTGGACTCAAGAACTGAAGTGGGAGAGGACACTAGTTAGTTTCATACCAGCCTCAAGCTGACTCATCCTTTCTCCAAAACTCCTATATATAGATCTCTCTCCATGAGGTCAAGGAGGCTTGAATGTTGTGATTGCAAGGAATTGATGTTGGTTTGTGGTTGGATCATTGGGTGTTGATGCTTTGAAAGGGGCTAAAGAAGGAATTCCATTCTGCTGGGAAGGAGATGCTGGGTTGGAACCCTATGGGTTGTATCTCTTCCTGAACCTTGTTTATCAATCAATAAAGCTTCTTGGTTCTTTCCTATATGCTGGTGTATATTGTATGATTTGCATTAGTATATTTGATTTACTTCTAATCCTGAATCATTTATGAATATGTATATTTGCCTTTGTGTTTTGTCCTTCTCTTGTCGCAAGTAGCTGTTCTCTTGTCACAGGTAGCTGTTCTCTTGTGATCTCATGGGAATCAAGTAGCTACTCTCTTGAGCAAAGCGAGGAGGCAAGTAGCTGTGGACACGCAAAGAGGAGAGGATTTAGATCGAGGGACAACCGGAAGATAACGGTAAGTCTACCAATCTCCTCTCTTTCACATTTCATAAAGGAAGAAACCGAAGTAGCTGTATTCGTTTGTTGCTAAGGTACTGTCACACCTTAGGTGGATAGGATCGTCCTGCATAGGAATTTTTCCCCACAACAAATTGGCGACTCCACTGGGGAAGATTTGTTTTAGTCATTTTGTTTGTGTTTACATCATTGTTTACTTCATAGACTCAACGGCAACAATCGAACTGCTTTGCAAAGTAGAATGTTGCTGCTTTGATCCTTCACTGGGTTTTTGTCTATGATCTCAAAAATGGACTCACAAATGACTTGATGATCCTTTGTGATAGTCTTTAGTACCCTCTCAAAGCATCCCTCTGTTTATACCTTGCTTGTGTTTTTGATTTGGCCTGAAACAGTTGATTTTTGAGCATTTTATGACCCGGAAACCAAGAGAAACGAGAGTTTCTCCTTTCAGCGCAGACACTGTGAAGGCAGTCTGCATTTCAACGCAGGTCCCGTGAAGGCTACCTGCACTGAATGCCAAACTGACAGTGTTACACTTGCGCTGAACCAGTGTGGCCTTGTGCAGCTGGGGTTCCTTGCTGTCTTTTGCCTTGTTTTGATCTCTGTTTTTGCAGCCTTTAACCAGCATAGGTACCAGTTTGATAACCCCTTTTCTTTGCTTGAATTCCGCCTCATTTTTGTACAAAAAGACTGTAAGTGTTTTTATGTGTTTGTGGCGTCATTTACAGTTTTCCTTTGCATGAGCGAAATAGTCATCCTGTAGCCTTGACTCGGATCTGATTGATTGATTGATTGTGATCTTAGGAGAGAGTTCATTAGCTGTTTGCAGTTTGATTATCATTTACTTTTGCTTATTGGTTTGAATTTGTCACTTTCAAGTGTCGAAACAAGTATTTCTTTCGAAAAATCGCAAAGTGATTGTAATCTCTTCTACCCTTGCTAATTTTGGAAAAAGTAAACTTGTTTATTTCAGTCATTTAAAAGCAAATTCGAAATTGTACAAAAAGCTTTCTTTGTAAGCATTTATACTAAGAAAGTGAAAACAAACACCTGCATTGTGCATTTGTATTTTGATGAGTTTGCATGTTTGATTTAGGAAGAGTGCATTAGAGTGTGCTGATTGTTCTTTGAGAAAAGATAGTCGCTCTCTTTTCCCTTAGTAGCTAGGATTTTCAAAGTTGAAAGATTATAAAGCTTGCTTATCATCTTAGACTGCATTTAGGAATTGTACCGTACATCTCGTGGTGATCCTGAAAGACAAACTTTAAAAAGATCAACTTAAAATAAACTGAATGAACCTAACAAAGCTTTGCAACATAACGCACAACATAGAGGTCTAGGTAGAGACGTGTTCCGACGTCGTTAAACCTAGTGACTGTCGATCTCGAAGAAGTTGGGTGATTCCTCCTGAGGGACGATAGCGCTAATACGGACTTGTGCTCCCACGTACCGTCGCGTATATATTGGGAGACCCCTATAGGCATATATCCTTTATCCTTAGGAAGCCGTGTCGACCGCCCTACTGATCGCAATGCAGTGAACACAGCATTCACGAAGATCGACCACCCGTACCGTAAAAAGTATTCTGTGGTTTTGCGAAAAGTTTGGCACACCCTCTGCCTAGATCTCTAGAGCAGTTTCTTTTGGCCTTTTTCAGACTCTATAACAGAAAAAGTCCATCCGAGTATTTGTCACTTCGGGCTCGTTAAAACATCGAAGGAGACTAGAGTCATCTTTAGCTTTTTCTTGACTCTTTAAAACTGAAAAATCAAGTTGTGTCTAAAGCGTCATTAACAATTTATTTTAAACGGAACAATCACCCTTATTCCCGTGTTGATCTTTAGGTTGAAAAGATGGAGCACACCAACCAAGGAGTTCCCCTTGGGGGAAATCCTAGTCCTTTCTCCTCTTGGGGAGATGTTGGTGCGCCCCACATGGCCACATTGTCGCTTCCAGGACTGACAATTGGCCTACGAGTTTGGCTCTTTTCAACCAATGTCGTTCAGAATACCACCATTCCTGAACAGTCGAGTCAACAGTTAGATCAGACAAGAGTTGCCTCCCAGCCTTCGACTTCATCTTCCTCTCCTCCTTCCTCTTCGCTTGACGGAACTGGTCGGTCAAAGAACCGGGTTCCTAAGGAGAAGAAGGAGAAGAAGAAGAAAGAAAAGAAGCAGAAGGAGCCTAAGGCGACTGGGGGCAAACAAGCGTCATCTAACAAAAATCCACACACAGCACTCGTAAGGCCTAAATCGCCATGCATCATATGCAAGGGAGACCACTTCCATAGAGATTGTCCATGTATCCCTCGGATACTAAGAGACTGGTCCCCCCGTTTGCACAATTCGGTAGCATCGACCTCTGATAGCCATGTCGATTGTTCATCGTCAACTAGTGGGAGTGAAGCTCCAGGACAGAGCGGGAAAGCTAAATTTCCCTGCAGACTGTGTGAAGGCGATCATGCCATCCACCGTTGTCCCTTCTTAGACGAGGCGAAAAGAGTTCTGGAAGATCGCCCGATATTACGAGCGAATCTTCCTCCTGGATATCAAAAACTCTTGCCAAGTCCCTCGCTAGTTGAGAATCCGGTTGACCTGCCTAGGTGGTCAGCCGAAGCACCTGTCATTGAAGATGAACTGTCTGAATCCATACCTGACGAAAGTCAAAAGGTTGAAATGGCAGTTGACCCGGTTTTGCCTTCAGAGGCTCTATCTTTGAATGACACCATCACAGAGGAGAATAAAGAGGACACCGTCCAAATTCTCTTCATCAGCACTGACTCTGATGATCAAGGGGGCAATGCCACCATTCCTTTATCGCAGGAAGGAAGTTCATCAGAGCGTTATCCGGCCGTTTACTCGGTCCCACCAACAAGCAACCTGGTTGTGTCCTTTGATTGGAACCAACTAGGCAGACCCCGCTTGCCAGCTAGCATACCATTCAGAATTATTGTCCAAATATACAGAATGATAATGGCTGGTACAGTTATTGATGAAGGGGCATCTGTGAGTATCCTTTCCTATATTGCTTGGAAAGCGCTTGGTTCGCCTGCGCTTTTGCCTGAAATGAGAAATCTATCAGGCTTTGATAAGGGAACCAGTCGCCCTTTAGGGATCCTCCCCAATGTACCAATAACATTGAAAGGGAAGACCATTCAAATGAACGTGATGGTCGTTCAAGGACCCTTGGATTATAACCTACTCCTTGGACAGGACTATATATATTGCATGGGAGCCATAGTCTCCTCACTCTTTAGAGTAATGTGTTTTCCGCATGAAGGAAGAATGGTCAAGCTCGTGGACCAACTTTCGTTTCCCGGATCACACATCGCAAATAGTCATATACCATCCCTAAATGGTCTATTCATGAAAGAAGTGTCTCAACCCATGGTCCGTCCTCCTGATGAGCGCGAGCAATCCGGGAGGATATGACTAGAACCCAGGGGGCATGCGTCCTGGTCTGCTTCGGCAGAGAACTTTGGGTATAAGATAGGTTTCCGCGGGAGAATATGACTAGTCCGTACCCCGTCCGTCTAGGAAAGAGGGTTGTTCTAGAATAAGATTCTTTTGTCAAAGTTATGTGAGAGGACGGGACCCGTCGCTCACCTTTGTCTATTTCGGTAGACATTGCCGAGGAAGTGTTTTGTTTAACGAGACAATCATTAGGTAACCTGAAAGAGATAAGCCAAGGAAGTGTTTTGATTAACGAGACAATCTTTGGGTAACCTGAAAGAGGTAAGCCTCTCCCGGTAAAACGAAAGTTTTGGTGGAAAAGAAGTAGAGGTAACCTTGAAACTCTATCTTATACCCGGGGGCATGCAAACCTTTTGGGGTGCTTGCAAGGGGTGACTATTTATTTTTTAAATTTTTAGGTCCTTCCCTTTAAACCTGTAGGTCTAACCCTTTAAACTCGTAGGATTAGTCGTTTCCAAGCTTGCATAAAGAAAGGATGTGGAGCAAAGCGTAGGGAGATGAAGCTCCATAAAAAATAGCAATCTCCCATGAGACAATCTTATCATATGACTGGTATAATCGAGCAGTTTTACCGCAGAATTTATGCTCGTTAAAAAATAGAAAAGCGAGATCCGAGCAGTTTTAGCACATAGTTCATGCTCGTTAAAAAATAAACATAAGATTGAGCAGTTTTAGTGGCGCATTCAAGCTCGTTAAAAAATAAACCCATCCCGGTAAATAACCATTAAGAATGTAACCTGATCAACCATAAAAGCCTTGGTCGTGTTTTGTGCACCGTCACCTCCACCGTTCATTTGGCCGATCGTTTACCTCCATATGATTGTTTACCCATTTTGAGGAACAGCTGCGAAGAGTGATTTCACCTAGCCATCCTTGTGACACTGCCGTGATTGGAAAATTCCAACCTGTACCTGGAATCAGCTGCTAACCCTGTTCATCACTCGTTCCTCGAAAGACGAGTCTTCTTTAAGCTCTTTTCTATTGACTCGTAAAATATGAAAAGATAGCCGAGTTTTCGACTTCCAGCTCGTTAAACGACCGGAAAACATATCCCTCCTCTAGATTTTAATCTTTTTGGACCTGAGGGATTATTGCACAAAAAGATCAAGCGCTTGTTTTGTTCGGCTCGTTAAAACTATCGAAAACTCATCCCTTCTGTATTGTTTTATACTTTTTCGGACTTAAGGGACTAGATGACGAAAAAGGAATTTTGGAGTTAACTTTATGTACCTTTTCAGACTCTCTAAAAATGAAAAGGGCCGAGTTTTCCTTGTCATTAGACTCGTTAAAATCATTAAATAGCGACAAACTTGTCTTTAGACGAGAACGAGTTTCACTATCGCTAGGCTCGTTAAAACATAGCGATGGGCTTGCCCGAAGGGCAAGTCATAGAACAAGCATATGTTATCCTCCTCAAGCTTGACAAAAATAAAGAGGTACTGGTCAGCAATGACTGGGGAAAAATTGGGAAAAATCAAGAAGTCTTTGATGGTAGCAGGTCGCTCTTGAACATGACACTTTTCCTCCGTACCACATCGGGTTGGGTTGTTTCATTCACCGGTCATATCACCATGGTCTTGCCATACCATCCATACTTGGGGTAATGCTACCAATCCATCGCATCAGTGTCGCCATATGTTCAAGGGAAGTCGTTCAGAAAAAGTC
This sequence comes from Pinus tabuliformis, assembly GCA_031772625.1. Classification (NCBI taxonomy): domain Eukaryota; kingdom Viridiplantae; phylum Streptophyta; class Pinopsida; order Pinales; family Pinaceae; genus Pinus; species Pinus tabuliformis. Next base: position 231,126,088 of record CM062811.1, on the reverse strand, counting down.
AACCGGGTCCTGTCCACTACCATACATTATCCTTCATCCATTCATGACCGCCACCCTGGATCATATGTCACAGATTGTTTTCACCTCCATGAAAATCATTAGCTCCGTTCCGTGTCACTGATGTGGGATTCATTAAGGCCCTCCTTTGACGGATCGCTTCTTGTCGACATCAGCTCATTATCCAAGAACTTGATCTAGGAACAACCCCTTCAGTACTTTGAAGCTTGCATGCCTCAATGGCAAGTTTCTCACTTCCGGCGACATGTATACATCAATGACCTTCGACAAGAAGATTTTGCATGGTGTTCGACGCCAAGTCCTTTATTCACACCACATGAATTGTACTGCAGTACCTTGAGGGTCATTATCATTATCGGTGATTCCTCTCGCGCTTGTTAACGGTTTACATCATTGACCGGTAATCAAGCGATGTCTTTCCATGTTCGACTTCAGTGCAATTCTCACATGGATCGACTTGTACTTAGAGTGAAGATCGAACGAGTTTGAAGACCCCGGATCTAGTTTCATCCATCCGGGCTGTGATATATATTCAGGAAAGATAAAGACATTTGACATGTACATCATTGCAACAGATGATCATCCTACTCAAAGGATGATAGTTTCGCCAGAATTATCAGTCTACCATCAAACGATCGTCTGTTCTATGTACCAAAATGTATTTATAAAGCTGAGCATGGGAATGCTCGCCTCAGCTAGATCATGAAAGCAGAATGAATCATAATGTATTGTATTGTATCTTATTACAGGTCTCCTCCCAGCAAATAGATGAACTTCGGACTCCCCTGGATAAAGCATTTCACCCGATAAACGGCCTCATACTTTAGGGGGCAACTGTTATAGACATTTTTGTGCCTTGCATCACTGAGCATGAAATGTCAATAATAAAGGGATCCAAAGTCCCTAAACATGTTGTTCCTACCCCTAGAGGAACAAGGCCAGCAAACCACAACAATTCACTGAAGTTCTCCACCTGAAAACACTCAAAAACACGCCAATTCTGGATCATGTCAACTGCTCCACTGAGCATCTGTGCTGAATGTCAACTTCTCCACTGTCTACCTGCGTTGAATGTCAACTGCAACAAAGGCTACCTGCGCTGAGCGTAACTGGACAAGTGGCAGGCTCATTTCTCAAGGTGTCAATGCCCAGGAAGCTTCCAAAATGACACTTGGATCAGGAATTCGACTGGTGATGAGTAAGAGGTTCCAAATCTCCAAGTGGAAGCAAGAACCTCCAAGTGGACTCAAGAACTGAAGTGGGAGAGGACACTAGTCAGTTTCATACCAGCCTCAAGCTGACTCATCCTTTCTCCAAAACTCCTATATATAGATCTCTCTCCATGAGGTCAAGGAGGCTGGAATGTTGTGATTGCAAAGAATTGCTATTGGTTTGTGGTTGGATCATTGGGTGTTGATGCTTTGAAAGGGGCTGAAGAAGGAATTCCATTCTGCTGGGAAGGAGATGCTGGGTTGGAACCCTATGGGTTGTATCTCTTCCTGAACCTTGTTTATCAATCAATAAAGCTTCTTGGTTCTTTCCTATATGCTGGTGTATATTGTATGATTTGCATTAGTATATTTGATTTACTTCTAATCCTGAATCATTTATGGATATGTATATTTGCCTTTGTGTTTTGTCCTTCTCTTGTCGCAAGTAGCTGTTCTCTTGTCACAGGTAGTTGTTCTCTTGTGATCTCGTGGGAATCAAGTAGCTGCTCTCTTGAGCAAAGCGAGGAGGCAAGTAGCTGTGGACACGCAAAGAGGAGAGGATTTAGATCGAGGGACAACCGGAAGATAACGGTAAGTCTACCAATCTCCTCTCTTTCACATTTCATAAAGGAAGAAACCGAAGTAGTTGTATTCGTTTGTTGCTAAGGTACTGTCACACCTTAGGTGGATAGGATCGTCCTGCATAGGCATTTTTCCCCACAACAGATAGGCTGTGAAGATTGGAACTAACACTCCCTACATGAGCAATCCCTGCATTGCAGTGGATTGGTTTGCCTTATTATTAATCTCATATTTATAAGAGAGTTGTTACACACTCCCAAAAATTCCATCATGCAAGAGGTGAGGGGGAACTTAAGATCATTCACTTCCTTAATCACATTATTAATCTTAATAAGATCAAGGCCTAATTATCCAACAATGGCTTGGTTGGATAGCCAATCCACCCACTTAGTCAGTGACTTCCTTTTGTGTGAGAACTTGTAATTTAGAAGGAAACATTGATTCATTATAAAGCCCTCAGAATCCACATATGTTTCCATCAGTGAACCAAATATTGACTCTGTCCATTCTGTCCAAGATGTTAATAATAAATTTGGAGTTTGTCTTATATTTCAATCCTTTGGAATCCTTGATATTTGATTATGGTTATCCCCTCAACTGAGAAGGCTTCTACCTCTACTAAGACTTCTTATTTCTTTTTTTGACTTCCCATAATTGTTTTCCCCTGTAACAAAACATCTCACCCTCTAGCATGTAGGAAAGGGTAAGATATTCTTTAGGGTTCAAGACTATTCAACAAGAAGGCTTGAAGCCATTACAACAATACACTTGATATGATATTATGATCTCCTCATATCACTTGTGGTAATTGAACCTAGGCGGGGAGGATAATAATAATTCCTCTTAACCACCTAAAATTAACATTTGACTTCCTATAATATGAAGCTTGTAATACATTTCCATATTTTCCTGATAATCTTTGATTTCCATGTGGGGCTACTCATTTTAAAATTTAGCTCTTGAACTCATTGTTTCAAAGGGGTAGTAGTTCTAAACATTTTATTCCATGATTCCCATACCTCTTTTGCAAAAAACATTGTGTTAGGATGTAATCATAGGTTTCTTCATCCCTTTCACATCCGTTAGACCTGGATGGGCAATGTACGCTTCTTCTCTTCATTTTTTCTCATGTAATTATTTTTCCCTTTGACTGATATCCACATAAATGTTGCAAATTTGGGCCATATTCCTGGGTTCCATATTTTCTTTCGGCCTTTAATCTAAGAATTTGCTTCTATTCTAATATAACCATGCCATATTTTCTTTAAGTGAGTAGGATCCTCTTCATGTGGGATTTCAACACAAGACATCTTATTTGCTTTGGAATTTAGTGAATATAAATCATAAAGCCTCGTTGATTGCCTATGCCTCATTAGTTGAGACATTTGTTTGCTATGTTAAAGGACATTACCATTTGATTTCAGAAATAGACCCGAAAGAGTTTTTTGGGACTGATCCAATAATCCTTTATTTTGGTTCACCCCAAATTGATCATAACCTTTTTGATTTTATACAGATCTCGATGCTTGTAAGAGGATGGTGTCCAACCCATGCATACTCCCAAAAGCCCGCCTTTTCTCCATGTTGGACATCTTGGGAAATCAAAATATATGTTGAACTTTTTTTATCATATTATTCCTTATGATGGATCCTTTAGGGAAATCATCATGTCACGACTCCCACTAAGTGGATAGGTTCCCTATTCCCCATGTATCCTTTTTCTTTAAAATTTTGACACAAAGACCTTTTTTTCAGAGATAAAGCACCAATATACTCTTATACATGGAGCATTATTTACCAGTCTTCTTACCCTTGCTTTTCGTTCGAATTTAGGCATAGTTATTTTTTTCCAACCTATCAGGTGCCACTTTTTATCCTTTAATGCCTCTTTTCATGAGAAAGTTTTATTAACTCTATCCCTCTCCAAGAGCAATGATCTCGGGGTCAGTAAACTGGACTTTTAGAAGATGGACATAGTTGATAAATATTAGATAAGGTTAACATGTTTGTTAGGGAGAAACAAATGGAGCTTTGTTTACCAGTCTTTGTATTCCTACTTCTCATTCCAATTTAGGCATAAATATTTGTTTCCAACATATTAGATGTCTTTTTCTCTTCTTTGATGCCTTTTTTCATGAGAAAGTTTTATTAACTTTATCCCTCTCCAAAATCATTGGTCCCACTGATCTTGGGGTCAGTAGATTGGACTTTTAGAAGATGAGGATAGCTGATAACTATTGGATAAGGGTTAATTTTCCTTCTAGATAGAAATTTATTGGTTGAGAAGATTAAGTTTTTCCACAAATTCCCCACTATTTTTCCTGTTGTGCCTTGTGTCCAAGGGGGAAACCCAAATATCAAGAAGGGAGAACATCTTCTTTGAATGCTAGAACTTTCAAGATTCTTATTTTTAGACTCAAACTGACATTAAAGGAAAAAAGGACTAGATTTTCCCTTTTTGATAGACCATCCCAAAACGTCCTTGAATCTGGACTGTATTGACAAATTGTTTATATTCTATCACACTAGATCCTCCTAATAGGAATATTGCATCCCCAAACTATAGCTGAGTGGCGTAATCAAAATATGAAGAGATAAAATATTGAAATGGCTCAAGTGAGACTTCCTTCTCTTGCTTCTTTGATAAGCTTTCTCAAATTATTTGCTAGAATGATAAGAAAATGGGGACAAAATGAAACCATGTCATAATCCTCTTAAGACACTGTCAAAATTGGAATGTTCCTCATTAACCAGAAGTACATAGGAAGCAATTGAGATGCATTCAAAAGTCCAGTTCACCACTAACTCATTGAATCCAAAAGCTTGAATGATTTTTATGAGAAAGACCTAATTAAATTTACCATATACCTTTGATAGATATTGATATAACAACATCTATAGACACACCAAAAGGAGGATGCACAGGAGTTAGAGGATGCACAAGAATGAACTAAGAAATAAAGTGTGTAGAGAAAGAGGCAAAAGTATAGACACAAGGAAGAATTTGGTGTCTCTAAATTAAAATGTTATATAGGAAGCTATTCTTAGGTGAAATCAGAAGACCTTTGAGGTTGAGAGCTTGTCATGCCAGGGCCCAAAAATTGGGGAATATGGATTGTTCCAGGGATGTAGTTGATGTGATTAGCAGTGAAGGTTGTAAGCCAAATTTTGAGGACAATGGATTGTTCATGAGAGAATAAGATAACATAAGATAAATTTATTAATGTCCTTGGGTGACCACAAGAGTAAGTCAATGGGACTAAAAGATACATCCTGTGTCTCTTATCTTTTTGTGCATTCTATTTGGCTAATTTCTTGATGACTTAATGATTGAAGTGAAAACTAAATAGAATATATATACCAATAGAATATATATAATTACTTGTGAAAACTGTCACAAGTAATTACCATGATTAGAAATTCTGCTTCGTTCCACTGCCCTTTCCTAGCTAATGCATTCAAAATAGCATTGTAAGTAGAGAGATTAGGAAAAACTCCTTCTTTTATCATTTGCATATTTTTTTAGAGCTAGCTTAACTTATCCACACTTTCCATAATCCCCAGTCACGATATTATAAGTGCCTTGAACTGGAATATATCCATCTTTCTTCATTTCCTTAAAAAATATAGCAACATGCTTATGCATACCATTTTTACCATACACAGCCACCATAGTATTCCACGTGACTCAATCAGGGTTATAGCCACTAGGCTTAATTTTATTATATACTAACATCATCTTTTGGAATCTTTCCTTTTTTCCGTATATTGCAATGATAGCATTGAAAGTGCATAGATTAGGATGACAACCTGCATTCTTAATTTGTATGAATAACTCCAAGGCTTTCTCCTCTCTTCCTTATTTCCCAAATGCAGATATCAGGATTGTGTATGTAAAAAAATTAGACTCCACTCCTTTTATTACCATTGAATCCATCAAAGCAATAGCTTCATTACATAATCCATTAGTACAATAAACTGGAATATTTCGTTATGGGTGATAGTATTAGGTCGATACACTTTGTTGTTATGAATTTCTGTCAAAATACTGAGAACTTATCCATGCAACCCTTATTTCCCATAGACATTAAGAAGATAATTGTATGTGATTATACATGAGGGACATCCCTCTACCTTCAACTCGTTGAAAATATTGGATGCTTCTTCATACAACTCTCCTCTACCACAAACAACTATAATGGTATTGTAGGTGCATTCATTAGGTATAATTCCCTAAGTTTTCATCTCCTCAAAAAGTGATACAAATTTATTCCAATAATTACCCATCTTGTTGTATACATCAAGCATTACATTGTAGGTGACAACATTCAGTTCACATACACCTTCCTCCATTCTCTTGAATAGAGAGATAATTTCTTTGTACATACCATTCTGGGAATAAGTAGAAAGTAAAGAGGTATAGGCATAGACATTCATAGGATAACCTTCTAGGGGAATATTATGAGACAAGTCAGTTGCTTTAAAGCATTGAGCCTCTTTGCATAAAATCATGATCATGACTACAATTGTTTTTGCATTTGGCTTGTGATCCTCATAGTTTCACATCCATTCAAATACATCCAAGGCCTTCTTCCATTTTCTAAATTCACATAGACCCTTTAATATTTCTAAAATATCTCCTTCTTGTAATAGGGCTGAATCTAGAATTTCACCCAAAGTCCCATCTTGTTGAAGAATTGAGTGTAAAAGAAGCTCACCAGTTTCTAAGAGCTCTTTCCTCCATGATTGGCTTCAAAAATCACCTTTTTTGTGGTGCGCAACACCCTTACCTGAAGAAGCACCTTCTTGGAATATGGATTGTTGTAGGGATGTAGTTGATTTGGTTAGTAGTGAAGGTGGCAAGCCAAAGTTTGAGGATAATGGATTGTTTAGGAGAGAATAAGATAAGATAAGATCATTTTATTAATGTCCTTGGGTGACCACAAGAGTAAGTCAATGGGACTAAAAGATACATCCCATGTATCTTATCTTGTATATATATATATATATATATATATATATATATATATATATATATATATATATATATATATATAATTGTCACAATTAATTACCATGATCAGAAATTATGCTTCCTTCCATTGCCCTTTCCTAGCTAATGCATTCAAAAGAGCATTGTAAGTAGGGAGATTAGGAAAAAATCTTGCTTTTATCATTTGGCTATATGTTTTCAGAGCTATCTTAACTGATCCACACTTTCCATAAGCCCCAATCATGATATTATAAGTGTCTTGATCTGGAATATATCTAGTTTTCTTTATTTCCTTAAAAAGTATAGAAACATGCTTATGAATACCATTTTTACCACACACAACCACCATAGTATTCCACATGACCCAATCATATCTATAGCCACTAGACTTAATTTTATCAGAAACTAACATCATCTTTAGGAATCTTGTATTTTTTCCATACATTTCATTGATAGCATTTAAAGTGCACATATTAGAATGACAACCTACATTCTTAATTTGTATGAAGAACTCCAAGGCTTTCTCCTCTCTTCCTTCTTTCCAAATGCAGATATCAGGATTGTGTATGTAAAAACATCAAGCTAAACTCCTTTTATTACCATTGTATCCATAAAAGCAGTACCTTCATTACAGAATCCATTAGTACAATAAAATGGAATCATTTTGTTATGGGTGACAGTAGTAGGTCGATACACTTTGTTGTTCTGAATTTTTGTCAAAATACTGAGAGCTTATCCATGCAACCCTTATTTCCCATAGACACTAAAAAGATAATTGTATGTGATTCTACACAGGGGACATCCCTCTATATTCATCTCTTTGAAAATATTGGATGTTTCTTCATATATCTCTCCTCTGCCACAGATAGCTATAATGGTATTGTAGGTGCATTCATCAAGTCTAATTCCCTGAGTTTTCATATCCTCAAAAAGTGATACAAATTTATTCAAATAATTACCCATCTTGTTGTATACATCAAGCATTACATTGTACGTGACAACATTCAGTTCACATACACCTTCCTCCATTCTCTTGAACAGAGAGATCACTTCTTTATACATACCATTCTAGGAATAAGTAGAAAGTAAAGAGGTATAGGAATAGACATTCATAGGATAACCTTGTAGGGGAATATTATGAAACAAGTTGGTTGCTTTAGAGCATTGAGCCTCTATGCCTAAAATCATGATCATGACAAATTTTTTTTTCATTTAGCTTGTGATCCTCATGGTTTCTTATCCATTCAAATACATCTAAGGCCTTCTTCCATTCTATAAATTCACATACTCCATTTAATATTTCTAAAATATCTCCTTCTTGTATTAGGGTTGAATCTAGAATTTCATCCAAAGTCCCATCTTGTTGAAGAATTGAGTGTAAAAGAAACTCACTAGTTTCTGAGAGCTCTTTCCTCCATGATTGGCTTCCGAAATCACCATTTTTGTATCCCGCAACACCCTTACCTGAAGAAGTGTCTTCTTGGATACCAAATCATGGAGGCCCTTCTTCAAAACCCACATGAGCATTGGAACACAATTGCGGATGGAGAACTCATTTTCTTTCTTGCATGTCTTCAACTATTGATGGAGGACTGGAGAGTGATTCAAGGATCAGATTAATGTAGAGTTTACACATCAATTATAAAAAATATTTAGTGATTCAGTGTGATTATACACATTTTTCTTGGTCTTGGTCTAATATGGGCAGCATAGTCTCCTAATGGCACATATGAAGTCAATTATCAAGGAGAAGGATTTTCCATGATATCATGGACAAGCATGGAGACACCAGATATAGATGGCATTGTAGCTTTGGTGAACCAGAAGCATCCTAATTGGAGCCCTACTACCATCAAGTCAGCATTACAAACAACATCAATAGTCATTGACCAAATGGGGAAGCCCCTGCAAGCACAAAATCAATATTTTCAAAAGTACGTGTTTTTTCAAATATTTTAAATCCAATTGATTAAATGTGTTTTCTATTTTCTCAATATATTTTCCTAATTAATCTAAAGTTTACAGATGAATTATCAAAAATCCTTAGTGATTGAGTATGATTATACACAATTTTCTTGATCTATCTCAGGAACTTGAGAGGATAAATTAATATCCTCCCTAACCATACTCAATCACTAAGGATTTTTTATAATTTATCTCTATATTGGACTCCTTCAACTTTTACAATTAGCAACAAATAACTATTGTTAAAATCATTTGATACAAACTTCCATTTATATTTTTATGACCACTTACAATTACCACTAGTCACAATTAGTGGTTTGCTTGTCATTCTAAGCACTATCATGATTTCACATGCACATAATTACTATCCTTATGTACTTTTATTCCTCTATTACCATATACAGAAAAGGAAAATTAATGGGTCCCAACATATCCCTAGTTTAGATTTTCATTATTTTTGTAAAATTCTTATGCCTTCCACATGAAGAAGAGGAACAACAATATGACATACATACTAAATTTTTTGGCACAATCCTTAGTGACATTTCCTTAAACTTGGAGATTGTCTAGTATAGAGATGCTAATACCACAATGATACTAAATGAAGCATAATAACCCAATCATGAGAATGATATACATAAAATAGTGAGTGGAGGGTCGAACCTTCTACTCCCATGATAAATTGATTTCAAGATATATATGGTAGGCATGTTAAGAACTATTACTACAAACCCCTTCAAATGCATCATGATCTTTATACAAAGAAACTCTTACAATTGAATTTTGATACCCCAACTACACACATACCATTTTTGTTGCTTCAGTTTTCAATATTTTGACTGAGTAGATTTTTGTACCTTTACAGTGTTTCAAAAACACTCTTACTGACAAATGTTGCAATAGAAGAATTATAAAAATGAAACCTCCTTAAATGATGAAAGTTTTTCTCACATTAAATCCTTACTACATAACTATGAAGTACTGATGACAACAAATGCCCAGTAGTGTGCCACAGTAGAGTGCATTGATTATGTCCCTTACTGCTTGATACTGCTAAAGATTAAGCAAGAAGAGGGCTTAAAAGAAATATCTATATTGGTTTGTTGCAAAGGTTGTCTGCTTCAAGTATATGTTACTTTTAGTTTCATACATGTTCAATGATATGCTTTACAGTAATGCAACAACATAGATTTAGAACTATAATTTTCATACGATTATTCATAATTGTAAACATACTTTTGTTTATTCAATATGTTGCCCTAGAGTAATGTTGGTCTTGTTTCTACAGTCTACCTCTATCAGAATCTTGACAAAGATGACTTATTTAAACTTTCATGCTCACGTAGATCTAAAGGTAATAGCCAATCAACTTGCGAGTTGCAGGATGGTATAATGAATCAGTTCTCTCTCAAGGAGGCCACAAAGTTATGTTAATGACAAGGTTATCATGCTTCAGTCAGAGAGCAACTTCAATATGCGATAGGGTTCATATATGAGCCTTCAAAATAATAATAACCAAGTCTGCATAGTTATTGTAGCTTTCACCAACAAGAATATACTATAATTTCACTGCAACAATGATCTTCAATGAGGCCAATAGATTGTGTAAAATGACCATTGAGTGCCTAGTGTTGACTAATCGAACCTTCATTTGCTCAAATTATCGATAACCTTGTTTTAGGGATACCTCCAACACAACCATAATTTGTCTCTTGAGATCAATATGATCCTTGCTTAACTTTTCTCTTACGTAATCCCTTGGCCTTATTCCTACAGCAAGGCATCATAGCGACTTGACCCTATCGCAAAAAAATTCTATCTTCAAAGAGAAATATCCTTCCAAAACCAAAGGCACTGATAGAGAGAATAGGTGTTCAATAGTTGATACTAATCAATGATCATGGTGATCATGCTCGGAATTTGATGGAGGAATTTTAGATTCCGGGACCCTTCTGAAATATGTTTTGGTCTAGGATTTGGTACTCATGATCAGCGTCTAGGACTGTAACTTCTTAGGAAAGAATCTCAGCTTCAAAAGTATTGATAAAATGAATGCAAGCCTATGCATGCTATCTAAATTATTCCAAATATCTTAGATAAATATCTCCTACACTTGATCAGTCCTCTAGAGATGAGAATAGTACTTCAAATAGAGATCTGTAGAGGATTGACCTTACCTCCAAGGATAATAAAAAATATATTTCCATAAGGTTACGATGATGATACATTCTTAAACTTGTTGAGTAGGATTGTTATAAAGTATAGGAACATAACTTGATGTTCTCCAACTTTTTCCCATGATAGTTGAATATTTTTAGGATTGGTGCCCACATTTACTAATTAGGGCTTGAAGAAGGCCTTAAGAAATAACCCAGATTTGAACTCTGACTTGATTTACCATAGAGAGCTGGAGGTATCAATGAAATTATTTAGTTATTGCAATCTCTTTAAGCTTGGGATTGTCCTCACTTGAGCTCTGATACCATGTTAATTTCCAGTTAACATGTTCTTTGCTTAGGTTAGATAATTCATTCAACCATATGCCCATTAATCCATTACCAATCACATTAGAAATTATATAACAATAAATGATGAAAGAACATAAATGATATATGCAGAAGACGAGCCAAGATAGAAAGACATGAGAATATGGCTCAAGCCAGGGAAAAAACCGCAGATGGAGAAAACCCTTGATCGAATATTCTTATTATTATCATCAAATGATTAGCAGAGAAAGGGGGAGAGTACAATGATCTAAAATAACTTCCCAATATTAAGATCATGCATCATTTCTCTTAGATCCATTCAATCTTGTAATCTAGGCAGATTGTTCATAGAGGACAAATCATATTGTTGTAGAAGATTGGTTTGGTTAGGGCAACAACAGTCCCCTCATTTCTAAGTTGACTGGTCCAAAAATCCTCCTTTCTACTACGGCCTTATTTAGTTCACATGATGCTCCCTTTCACTGGCTTAAGGAGTTGGTTTATGACCACATTAAGGTCGTTGTTGATATTATCTATGTGGTTTTGGATTAGGTCTTTTCAAGCATGTTGCTCCAACCCTTGAATATATGCAAACAATGCGGCCTTTTTCTTCTTACAAGGGCTCTATTATTTGTAGTAGTCCTAGACTATTTTTAAGTTTCCACGTCATACTCAACAAGCACCTGAATACTATCATATAAGGTCAGTGACTTTCTGTTGTATTTCATCTTCATGGGCAAGTGATTCGAGGCCTGCGGTCAAGTTGTGAGAATGTCTTCTAGTTGTGACCAAACTACAGGAAGAAGTCCCATACGAAACAAGTCACAATCCATATATAATATTTTCCTTAACCATAGGGAAGCACTTGTGAGCCTCATAAATGGGTAATTATATGGGCTCATTTTACCTCCTAACCTAGTCAACTCAACCACTCTCTTAGCTTATTGTATGATTTTCTGATTATATTTATGTTTATAGAGTGAGTTGAGTTAGTTATGATGCCATGTGGTCTAATATGTGATAAATGCAGATTATTGATGAATTTTGTGGTCAAAGTCAAGGATCCAGTGGACAAATGGCAACAATAAATTGAAGTGGACAAAGGAGAGTACTTATAGGAGGGAATCCCCCTCATTTATTACTCCTCACTTCGAATTTCCCTTCATTCAGCTCGGAGTACAAGCATCCAAGTCATGCACTAGAAAGCAACTGAGCAAGTGAAGGATGATTGATGATTATCTCGAGTTTTGGGAGCCAAGCCTCCCTGATTTTAAAGAAGTTGTTGATAGATTCATTTGTATAAGTAGAGAGACCTAGGGCCTCACTAGGGTTGGATTTTTGTTGTAGTTTTTCTTATGTAAAGTCTACTCAACTTCGAGCTTACTATCTTGATAGTTCATGTAATCTTGTTATTGTTTTGAGAATAAAGATGGAATCCTTTTTGAGCTAGCACTGAGTTACCTCAGAGGGCTGAAGCTCTTGGGTTAGGGCCCAATCCAAGTAGCCAAGCTCCTATTTACTTGTATTTTTATGTTTCATTTTAGTTTGTAGATTAGGTTGTTGTTAGATGCATTTCTTTTATGGTTAAGAATAGGTTGCTTTTGATGATTCAATAGTTTGCTTCCATTTGTGCTTTCTATAGCAGGTTAAGTAGTGATGAAAGGAATATTAAAAAGGATAGCAACAGTGCCTTGGCCTCTCTTCCTCCCTTTGGGACAATGATTTGAGGAAAGGACCCTCTTGCTACCCCAAAAACACAGATTTTCCTCATTCATAGGACTTCTAGTGTTTGTAGCTTTTTAGTTGGTTAATAGTCTAGTTTTGCTTTGCTTCATAACTTCTTCATCATTCTCACTTCTTTATTTACAATAGTATTATTTCATTCTTTCCTTTCTTGTATCATTTCTTATCATTTCCTTTCATAGATCATAGTTTAAACTATTTTGATGCAAAACTCTGTTTTCCTATATGCACTTATTTCATTGCTTGCTTAATCTCATTGGTTGACTGTGAGTTGTTTATGCAGTAGATATCTTATAGAAGTAGGCCAGCCTATCAGCCATCCCATCCTCCATCTGATCCATTCCCTATAGGTCACCCAAGTCTCCCCTCAATTCTACCTTAGTTTCCTGCATTTTCCATATAATTTCTTCCTCTCTCCTTGAGAAAATCCAATCATCTTTCTCTCTCCTGATGATTCTTGGTAGACCCTAGGTGCCCTAACACCTCATTCCAACATTCATCCACTTTTTCCACCCACTCTCACACCTTCAAAACAGTGAAAACTACTCTCGGCCTCCTCCTGTAGGCCTCCTGTAGAATGTTGTTTTTCCTCCTGTAGATTTCCTGTGTCTTGTAGATTTTCCTGTAGATTTCTTTTGAAGGCTGAGTGTGGGAAAAGCCTCCATAAGGCCACCTGAGACCTCCTAGGACCCATCCACACCATCCTACATCTTCTCAAGTCCCAAAACCTCCCTCCATCGCCACCTATTCGCTACCACGTTCACAAAAAAATAAATTACATGCATGACAAATTCACATAAAAATACATAAAAATTCAAAATGGTGTTTTTTTGCTCATTTACTTCTATAAATAGATTAGTTAGATTTTGTTTACTCCCTTGAGTAGGTAATGGCATTATTTTCATGGTTTTCATAGTGATTTCTACAAAAGTAGGATTAGTTGGTTAATTAGGATTTCTTTTGTTTGCTTTACATTTCAATCTCCATTTCTGCAAGTAGAATAGAATCTGTAGAGTAATCTCTCTTTTTCCTTTCATCACATAAAGAGCTTCTTCTGGAATCCATAGAAGTTGGCTTGAGCTCCTAGTGATCTTGCACCAGTTGACCAAGTGACAACCTGCAGTAAGAACTAGTACTTGTGCATACAACACCATCGCTTCCAAGTGTTTTACGAACTACCGGGTTGATAAGAGTAAAGTAGGCAGCCCAAGAGTTGCAAAATTATTGTTGCAACACTGGTGCTCACCACTTTTTGGCACGATTGCCGGGGAAGTGTCAGATTATTTTGTGATTACTACTTTCTTCTATTTTCCATTGCAACATTCTACTAATAGTTTATTTCAACAAAGTAGAATAGTCATTTCCTTTCTTTCAGTTCTGCATTTCCTTGCTTTCCTGTTTAATTCTGCAATTTCCATTTAAGCAAGTTCATTTCAGCTAGTTGCAATTTGTTTTGTTCAATCAATTTAAGTTTTGCAGGTACTATCAGTGTGGGGAAAAAGAAACAAAAACCAACCAAAAAGATTTCATTTCATGCCTCGTAGGAATAGAGATAATTCAGGAAAAAAATTTCCCAACACCCCCACTGCTTCACACAGCCAACCTTCTCTCTTCTTCGGTGGCTGCGATCAAGAAGAACCCTTAGGTGAACAACCAGACATATTTGAAATACCTATAGGGGAAGAAGAAGAAGAAAAAAATTCCTTTGAGGCCAATGGCTGGACACAGAAATGCTAGGGGGAATGGAGAGAGAATAGAGGGTACCTTTCCCATTCGAGAGACTAATGGGGACACCAAAATGAAGAATATAAGCCCTTCCACCCTACCTCATTTCCATGGTCTAACTACAGAAGATATTGACACCTTCTTATTTGAGTTTACTATTATTTGTCGAACCTATGACTATGCAGAAGATGAGCAAAAGTTGAAATTGTTCCCTTCTACTCTCAAGGATGCAGCATTGCACTAGTTCATGGGATTACCTAGCAATAGTATCACAACTTGGGCTCAGATGCAGCAAACCTTTAACAAAAAGTATCGAGACTATTGTAGGTCAAAAGATACTAAAGAAGAAATTTTCTGAATGACTATAGGAAGTGATGAGTCCTTGGAAGACTATGAGGAGAGGTTCCAACTCAGTTACAAAAGGGTCGGGTGTACACTTGACCCTGAGTCTCTAAAGATGGTCCTGCTGAAGGGAATTTGGGAAGATCTTTTAGACACCCTCCACCTACTAGCCGGGGGAGACATCTATCAACTGTTCTATGAAAACATAAAGACTATTTTTAGAAACCATTCTAGAGCAGCCAAGAAGAAAGGTAGGGGAGTCAACCCATAGCCAGTACCTCTTCCTCTAACTCATCCATTAAAGGAGAAATTGGAAACATGATGAAAGACTTCAAGAGTGAGATGTTGCAGACTCTTGCCATGCAAATGGATACCTTGTATATCAAAAGGAAACAAGAGGAAGCAGAGAGGGCTTTGGCCATCTTTTGCCCTAGATGCACGAGGAGGCATCCTAGGAATGAATGCCCATTGAACTCTATAGACATTTGTTTAGTTTGTGAAGAAAATCATTCTATAGATAAGTTCCCTTCCTTGCTCAGACTTAAAGCTGTATATCAAGGGGCCGAGGGAGTCACTGAACAACTCTATTACATAAACCAAAGAAGGCCGCATGGACCTAGACCATACCAGTAGGGGATGCAAGGGACATCCCAGGCATACTACAACCCCAACCAAGTCACTTCCATACCTTCTTGGGGTCCCCCCGCTCATCCTTCATGGTCCACGCCTCCTCCTTGGTCCTTCACATCTCAATATCATGCCCAACCAGCCAACCAATCATTTCAATCCTATGCTCAACGACCACCTCTATGGAATGCACCTCATTAGGGGTGGAGGCCCCAATACAACTCTCTTCCCACTCCTTTTGCTCCACAACTTTCCCAACCACAACCGTTACCTCCTACTTCAACAAAGCAACCCCAAATGCCTACCTATCCGAATCCAAACCCGAACAACAAGCAGGCTCAGCAAGTGTATAGTGGGGAACCATCATGCCCAACTTATGCTGTGGAGATTGAGGAAATTAACTTACTATCTGGGAAAGTTATTCCAGACAGTCAGCCTCCACCCAGGGAGGTTGAGGAAGATAAAGAGGAAATTGAACCTAAAGAAATTCCACCCTTTCCTGAAAGACTGTCCATGATAGTTTAGCCTACCCCAGAAGAAATTGAAATCCTAGGGGGAATTGAAACATTTATGTGTGAAGATACCACTTCTCCAAGCCATCAAAGATGTGCCTATATACAATAGTTTGATCAAAGAGAAGTGCTTTAGGCATCCAATAAGGCGCAAGAGAGATGCCCCAACCATCAATGTCATAGGGCAGCTGTCTGATCTAATGTTGGGGTAGGTAATCTGTCCAAAATATCTAGACCCTGGAAGCCCAGTAGTTGATGTCCACATCAATGGAACCATGACCCCACACACCTTTATTGATCTAGGAGCTGCCATTAATGTGATGACAAAGGACATAATGCTTAAACTCAACCTCCAGGGTTCCTTGAGGAAGACCACAATCATGCTACAGTTAGCAGAGTGCTCCACCGTGACCCCTGAGGGATTTTGGAAGATGTGATGGTCTCCATTGATTCTTGGGAGTATCCTGTTGATTTCTTAGTTCTCCAGCCAAAGGCAAAGCTCACTGGGTATCCTCTCATTCTAGGAAGACCCTGGTTGGCTACCGCCAATGCCTACATCAGCTGTCGAGCTAGGAACATGACCATAAAGAATGGGCATATGTCCAAGCAAGTAACCCTATATCCTCCTGCCCAACCCTTGTTAGAACATGATCTACCTCTCTGGTTGGAGGAGGAAGAGGAGGATGAATTTTATTTTGCACTACTTTGTACATTAGGAATCGCCATGGGAGAGAAACAACAAGATGAGGATGATATGATTGAAAATCTGATTCAGCATCCACCTCCCAGTCTATCGCCCTTAGAGGACATAGTAAGAGAAACCCAAAACAACTCCTCAATTGATCTCTGTGTGGTCGACTCCACTTCTCTCCGTGTTAAGAATATAGATTTCAGTCCAGAAAGAACCTTGAAAATCAATCCATCCCTATCCACTTCCCAGGAGAAGGAACTATGTAGCCTGCTGAGAAAGCACTTAGATGCCTTCGCTTGGAGTTATAAGGAGATGAAGGGAGTGAACCCTTCAATCTATACTCATCATATATACATCAATTAGGGTTGCAAGCAAGTCAGGCAGCCTCAAGGGAGGATGAATCCAGCACTTAAAGATATTGTTAAGGAAGAACTACAGAAATTGCTTGATGCGGGATTCATCTATCCCATCTCAGACAGTTAATGGGTCTCTTCTTTGGTGCTAGTGCCAAAGAAAAATGGTAAGTGGAGAATCTGTGTCGACTATCGGGAATTGAACAAAGCCACTAAAAAGGACAATTTTCCTTTACCTTTCATAGATCACGTGTTAGACACTCTGGCAGGGAAAAAGTTTTTCTCTTTCCTAGATGGGTTCAGCGGGTACAATCAGATTCAGATTATCTTGGAAGGCCAAGATAAGACCACTTTCACTTGTCCTTGGGGTACCTTTGCATATCAGGTCCTTCCTTTTGGTTTTTGTAACGCTCCAACCACTTTCCAAAGAGCAGTACTGAGTATATTTTTGAATTAGTTCATGATGCAATAGAGATATATATGGATGACTTTACTCCTTATGGCTCTAACTTTCAGGAAGCCTTATCTAATCTAGGAAAAGTTCTAGACAAATGTATTGAGATGAAACTGTCCCTCAGTCTGGAAAAATGTGAATTTTTTATGACTGAAGGGACCGTGCTAGGTCATGCAATATCTCAACAAGGATTGCAGGTGGACCCCAACAAAATTGCCATCATCCAAAGTGTCCCACCTCCTCAAAAGGTGAGAGATGTAAAAAGTTTCCTAGGCTTAGCTCGGTATTACCAGAGATTCATTAAAGATTTCAGCAAGCTAGCCTCTCTGTTGTTTGGCATTTTAGGTAAATATGTCGAGTTTATATGGTCGAAAAACTGTCAAGGAGCCCTAAGTGGGCCCTACCTTTCCACATTCACACAAATGCCTCAAACAAAGAAATAGGAGTAACCTTGGGAAAAATTTATGGAAAGTTGTCTTATGTCATATACTTTATAAGAAAAAACTTGTCAAAGGCGGAGTTAAACTATACAATGACCGAGAATGAGCTCTTAGCTATCGTGCATTTCTTAAACAAATTCAAACATTATATCATAGGCTATCAAACCTTTGTGCACATTGATCATGCTGCAATTAGATATTTAATGAACAAACCAGATGTAAATCCCTGAATTATTGGATGGTTGCTTTTACTGCAGCAATTTGATTTTACCATTGTTGATAAGCCTGGTAAAGAAAATGTTGTTGCTAATTTTTTGTCTAGAGTAAATTTGCCTATAGGTGAAGAAGGAATGGTGGATGATCAAATGCCAGAGGAACACCTATTTGCTATCTCAATACTCTCTCCATGGTTTGTTGATATAACAAACTACTTGGTTTTTAGCACAGTTCCCACCACACTTTTACTCAAAAGAGAAGATCAAGATAGTAAGGAAAAGCACCCCTTTCACTTGGATTGGGGGAAATCTCTTCAAACTTGGCCGAGATCAGATCTTGAGAAGATGTGTTAGGAAGGAGGAGGTCTTTGACATCCTCCTGACCTATCATGACGAGTCTTGTGGAGGTCATTTTGTAGGAAAAAGAACTGCTTTCAAGATACTGCAAGCAGGCTACTATTGGCCCAATCTTCATCAGGATGTGAGGAGATATACTAGTCAGTGTGATCAGTGTCAAAGGATGGGGAAACCTACTCCAAAGGATGAAATATCCATGCAACCTCAAGTGACCTTTGGGCCATTTGAGAAGTGGGGCATCGACTTTGTGGGGCCTATCAGCCCTCGTTCAAAGCAAAAGCAATACATCATTGTGTGCACCGATTACCTGACAAAGTGGGCAGAGACAAAAGTAGTCAAAGCAGTGACAGAGGAAAAAGTAGCTGAAATTTTGAGAGAGAACATATTATACAAATTCGAGTATCCAAGAGAGTTGGTCACAGATCAAGGCAGCCAATTCACTTCCAATTTGATTGAAGACCTGCTCACACATCATAGAATCAAGCACAAGACTTCCACCCCTTACCATCCACAAGCCAATGGCAGGTGGAGGTCACTAATAGAGCATTGGAAGGGATCCTGACAAAGGTAGTGAGCAGAAGCAAGAAAGACTGGGCGGAAAGACTAGTTGAGGCCACTTGGGCCTACAATACAAAATGGAAGAGCACTACAGGGTTCACACCATATGAGCCGGTCTATGGGAAGAAGGCTTTGCTGTCAATAGAATTTGAATTCAATACCCCGAGGATGGAAGCTCAACTAGACCTAGAACTCAGCCACGCAAATAAAAAAAGATTACTCTTGCTCAATGGATTGGATGAACACAGAATGCAGGCCCTTCTCCATAGAGAGGTAGTTCAACTTCAGAGAAAGATATGGCATGACAAAAACATCAAGGAGAAGCAATTCCAAGAGGGAGATTGGGCACTACTCTATGATTCAAGATACAAATATTTCAAGGGCAAGCTAAGGACAAGATGGTTGGGACCCTACACTATGGAGAAATGCAATGACAATGGTTCAATTATGATCAGAACCATTAATGATGAAGCCATCCCCACACTTGTCAATGGGCACCAGTTGAAAGTCTACAAGAAACCCCTCTCCAAGCGAGAGTTCATTGAAGATTTGAATAAGACAGTGATGGTAGTGGAGCATGTCTTAGCCTCCACTTCACCCACTCACTGAAGAAAAAGAAAAAAACAATAAAAAATAAGGACTCAAGTGAAAACCTCCATGAGGTGCTTGAGTCTGATCATTGGGTTGAAAACCTCTTTTGAGGTGGCCCAGTGATGTCAAAAAAAAGAGAAGAAAGAAAATAAGATCCGTGGGTGAAAACCTCCCTTAGAGGCGCCCAGGGTAGGCAACTAGGGTGAAAAGCTCCCTGAGGCACCTTGGTTGTTTTCAAAAAAAAAGAGAAAAAGAAAAATGAATTTCCAGCTGCATTGCAGGTTTGCAGGAGGACTACAAGAAGTAGCAAAAGGTTCTGAGGGAGCCTTGAAACCAATACCAGCACCTATCCTACCTTCCCACACCTTTCTCCATCATTTGTGGCATTCTTTTCACCTCACTTTGCTTATTTTTCAAAAACTGTGTTTTCTACCGAAGGCTCTCTGTTTTCTACAGGAGGCTCCTGTAGGAATTACAGAGAGCCAGAAATAGATATAAAAGGTAGTTTGACGGATAGGGAATCTTCATAAAAGATTTATAAATCTTCATACAGTCTTCAAACCTCCTTGCCATCATTTCCAAACCTGCATCACTTCCCAAGCATCATTCTTCTTCCTGCTCAAGAAAAAAAAAAAAAAATCAGTTTTTTGGGGGAAAAAAAAAACAGCACCATCCACCTCACCTAAAACCTACCTATTGCCTCTCCATCTCTATCTACATCTCTGGCATCATCCTCATAGTTCCAAGCCAAGAAAGAAGCTGAAGTTTCTGTTGTGGTAAAAACACAACCCCCCAATTATTGATGTGTTCACTTCAAATAATGGGGACCCTTTCTATTAAAATTTTGGCTAAACAATTTTTTAGATTTTTATTTAGTTGATTGCCCTACGCATTTGTCAATTTTTCATTTTCTTTGGATTCTTGTTTTGATTGCTTTGTTAAAATCGATTTTTTATAAGCTTCCCATTGACGCGTGTTTCGCCTCATTTGGTCAACTGGTTTGAAAATGGCACTCCTTTGAAAGTCTGATTATTTACATAGCCTGGGTTAAGATTGCATAAAATGTACAATATTGCATTTTGTAAATAAATTAGTTCAATAATACATTCATTTTAAATATTAACCCGTAGTGAGTTTTTACTAACATTTTTTCATTTTTAGTTATGCAGCCAAATCATTAAGTATCGGGTTTAAGAAATATACTCCAATTTCCAAATCAATTACTAATCTTGAAAACCCATAACATTCAAGTGGCTGTAGTTTTTTTTTTTTTTTTTTCAAGTGACTGTAGTTTTAATAATTTCACAACTTCACTAAAATTCATTAAAATAAAACCAAATTAAATCTTAATTTAATTAAATTTAATCAATATATAATTAATTTAATTAAATTAAAATTTAATATATAAAAGATATATATATATAAAAAACTTATTTCGCAATCGAAAAATCGCATCAGAAATTTTATGGGACATATTTTAAAAACCCCGATACACACTATACCTCCGATCCCCGATCGCCGAAAAACTTAAAACAAAAGGGAATAAACATTTATTGAATATATCGCGGGGCTCTCGTATGAAACAAATTTAACGAGCCCATCCATCTCCTGATCCGATTCACTGATACAAAGGGACTCAAGTGCATTAACCTAAGTTTTATTACTCCTTTCGTTTTTAAGTTTTAAACTCATTCGTATGAATGAGTTAAAAAGAAATGGACTAATGGGGTAGTATTAATATAATATTATAAATAATATTTAATATTAAAATTAATATTTTATAATAATAAATTTTATATTAATTAATTTAATTAATATATAAAATTTAATTAAATTAAAATTCAATTATTATTTAGATTAATTAGTTTATAAATAATTAACTAGATTAATTTGTTAATTATATTAGTTAATTATAATAGTTAGTTAGATATTAATTAATAAATAGTTTACTAATAATTAGTTTAATTTATAATTAGCAATTAAAATAGAATTAATTATTAGATAATTGGAATGCTAATTTAGCATTAAAAATTTAATTGAAATTCTCTTTTTAGCCTAGCAACAGAATTTCCAGATTCATGCCAAATTTGACCCATCAACTTTGGAGGCTCATAGACTGGGCTATACTTGGCCAAATGAGGCCCAGGACGGTTCATTGGAAAGAGAAAATCAAGGAGAACATTTTTGAGGAGGTTTCACCAACAGATTTAATCATTTATTGGGTCAAAAATCAGGCAGAAGATCTAGCTCCGAATTTTGAAAACAAAATCAATTTTCTGATTTATTTTCTTCATTTTCATTTGTCCAAAGCCTCTTCTAATTGCAGATCCATTGGTTAATAATATCTTTGGCCAATTAAACCACCCCAAACATCAATAGAAAGCTTATGTTTTATTTTCAATTATTTATTAAAATAGAATTTGATTGGATTTGATTTAATTGTCAGAAATGATATTTTGATTGCATCTTAATTTATTTTGATTTCTTTTTGCATGAAAACAGTAGAAGAAATATGGAGAAAAGGATCTCAATCAATGAGAATGCTCCAGCAATTGAAGATCAGGATTTTTGAGCAAATAAAATTGGATTTGGCAGATTTCTCTTCACCAAACTTTCCTCTCAAGAATTCCTTCACAAATAGTACAAGTAATAGATTGCAGAATGTAACAGGGGGCTGCTCTCCTCTGCAATTCTAGACTTCTAAAAACACTACTGTAATAGGAATTTAGAGTTGTAGGAGAGAGGAGAGAAAATCTCATATCTGGGGATTATTGAGGATTTTCCGTTTGTATCTTGAATTATGCATGAAGGGCGAAGTTTGCACTATTGTGGCTTTAGCTTTGAAGGTAGAAGTTCAAGCAATGTAAAGAGCTGTTGGAGACCAAGGATAGAGAAATCGATGCAATAAATTGGTATTTCTAATACTACTGTTTCAAATATTAGTTTCATTTTTATGGTAACAAGAATGTGTCATTTTATTCATATCTGTGCACTATTGTCAATATGGGTAATTTGTCTCAATGTTGTTATTATGTATCTCTGTTCTTATGGATTAATTTTTGATTTCCGAGTAACTATTTACTCAGAAATCTACCTTAATAAAACTGATTCGTTGAATGGTAATGCGCTGTGAACTATTTCCACATATCATTATTCAATTATTGGATTTACTGATTTGATAATTAATATCAATTTTGTGAAGTACTTCCTAAATGTTGTTGGTTTATTATTTCAGCTAAGATGTCTCAATAGAATGTGTTTTGGTAACCATAATATCAGTTAATTGAACTACTTCATTGACTTGATATTCATTATAAACAAGACATATTTAAATCCCAATACTTTAATTATCTTGCTCTTAGTTGGGTTAGATCTATATCTGCCTAATTAATATAGGATTTAGATTAGTTTCTTTTGCTTACATCATAGAATAAGCTTGCATTTAGAGTAAATTCTACATTCTTTTAAGTCCTCTCCTCAAAGAAGAAAAACTTTAGTTGTGGCTTGGCTGAACCCAAATCAACTTAAGGGTCATTCTCTTACCTGATCAGCAAGATGAAGTGATCTGATATCCATAACTATTGGTAGTGAAAGATACATCATAAACCAATAGCTATAGGGAGAAGGTAACTGGACCTAGTTAAACCAGTCGGAGCCACCACACCAAACGGAAAAGGAGCTGCTTTAAGGTCCGGACCTGATGGTTATCCCCCATTGTTGCTACAGCGATTTTCGAGGCATCAACATTTTTGGCGCTAGAAGGAGGGCCTGAGACTTTTTATCTGTTGGAGTCTTTTCAATTTTAATATTTTATTTATTGTGATGGCTCCTCTTAAACTTCCAATTTGGAGTTGTATCCATGGACGTGCATCTTCCAATACTCCACCCGAAGTGGTAAGACTCCTGTCTTAGGTAAAGTTCAATGGTAAGAGAAATTCTTCTGATTTTAATCATGTCTTTCAATTTATTCAAAATGTTTCAAATTACGATTTTCAAGGAATTGATGAAGGCATTTTATGCAGAATTTTTACTCTCACATTTGCGGCAAAAGCCAGAAGCTGGTGTAGAACTCTTCCAGTTGCTTCAATCCACATCTGGGATCAATTTGTTACAATTTTCATTTGTAAATTTGACGGCTATAATTATGAACAGGTATGTGAAGAAATTGAATATCTAGGAAGGTTTGAAAATGAGTGTTAATGATTTTAATATTCGATTTCACTTGAATTGTTTAAGATTTAAAGATGAAGATAAACCTACGGAAGAAGAATCACTAGATTGGTTTGAATATATTTGTGCTCTTCCTCCCATTCCCAATCCATATGAAATTAGTTCAAGTTTTGTTCCATCCCCTTCCAATATAAATGAGAATTCCAATATGGATGTCCAAATAAATTGTGATGAAGTGGTTTCGCAAAGCCTGGAAAATATTTCCATTCAAATGCAAGAAGACAACAACAACAATTTTGGAAAAAAGCCTCCTTGAAATCTGAAAGCTACTTTGAAGTAAATTCGGAAAATCAAATCGCAAATCAGCAAGTACAAGCAGCAATCAAAGTAAATAAAATGCAAACTGCTGTACAAATTTCTGATTTCTCCATGATGAGCAAATGTCGAAATCACAGCAGCAAAGCAGCCTTCTTCAAGAAAGCATGAGCATACAAAGGAATGATTTGCAATTTGAAATTTACAATGAGCATAATGCACAAGAGTTCTCAAATAGAGACAGTTTTAAATGCATTGTTTCAGGTTCACATTTTTCCCTTTATCCTGATATTTTTAATGATGGTAATTTTTCCCCTCTTGGTATTAATGATATTTCGGAAAATACAGAGGCTGATCTAAATGAATTACCATTAAGTTTTTATCAAGATAGAGAATCAATTATTGATCATTCTTTTGCCACTAATGAACATGAAATTCTTATTCTGCCTTGTTTGGATATATTGGATGAGATAGAAGGGAATTGTAGAGAATATTGTGAAGTCATTTATGATAATTACTCTAACATTGAGGATGTTGATTTCTATTCCTCTTAAGAGAATCCTCATGAGAAAATTCAAATAACATCTGAGAATGAGGAACGCTTCAATTTAGGAATTATCCCAACTAATCCTCATTTTAGAGCAGCAAATTATCTTCATGATTTCACCATTCAAGAAAACATTCCAATTTATGATTCATATCAGGATCAAACTCCCATTCCTATTCATAATCATAATTCGTTTTCTATTTCACAAGTTGGAATTGGAAATTACTCAAATTCCATAATTTTGGCCAATCCTTGTGAAAGAGAAATTATTTCAAAACAATCCCAATTGTGTTGTAACATTAGTTGTACAAATAGTGATTTCATTTTAGTTTTTCTTTCATAGTTATTTTGTTTAAACATAGATTTATTTTCTGATTTTATTTTGCAAAATTTTCACACTTTTCGCTAGCATATTGAACACCTTACTATCAAACACTCAATTAATGCATGGCCCGATTGGGAAATTGAAGTTTCATATTATAATCATGAGCATCAAAATATATCAATATTTCAATTTCAATCAATGCTAATGTTTCATCAAAAGCTTCTATTTTTTCAAAGGCAATGTCAACAAGAGAATGTATTTTTGCAATCTGGCCAGCAATTCAATTCAATTAATAATTTTCCATTTCATTTGAAAGATTTCCATCCATTTTTCATTAATTCATTTGAAAAATATTTGGAAATTTTTCTCTCAAAGGAAATTGTTAATAGCTTAAGATTTGTACATAACACTAACAATTTTTTCCAGGCCTTTGAATTTGAAAACTCATATCCACAATTCGGCCTGTCATCTCCTCTTTTGAACGTTTCCCAATCATTAATGGAAATCCATCCATATTTTTGTGATCCAATTGGTATTGAATTGGAAAACAAATTTCAAAAGAAGAAGATTTTAATCAACTTGCTAACACTAACTGTACATTCTGATTTCATATTTAATTTTCTTAGTTTAATTATATTTGTATTTTTATTACTAACATTTGAACTGTACATACATGCAACAATTAAAATAAGAAAATGGCTACACTAGAAATATGATTATACCTAGTCATTTTCATGTATATGGTTAGAATAGGAGTAGAATTAATTTAGTTAGTTTGTTTTGTATAGTTAATTTGTTTTAACAGTTTTGTATATTAAAAAATAAAACAAAGCAATCAACCTTCTCATGCATGTTCATTGAAATATTTTCTCCTTATCAGAAAGTTTTAATTCTTGCTTTCCTTTTTAAATTTCTTGTAGCAATACCTATACTCTACTTATTTTGAATAATGTCTTGATTAAATTCAATTGAGGTTGCACTTGGCATCAATCGCCTCAAAATCACTTTTCTTCATTTCGAGATTTCCTTCTAAGATTTTCTTTTGAAATTTATATGGTAAGGATTTGAGGATATAAAAGCTTCATGATCCCATTATCCCATGAAATGTATTGACTGTCTATGAAAAGCTTAATTATAATTCAATCATTATTAGTCAATCTAACCTTTCACAATAATCATATGAAGTTCATATTATCTTCCTCGGAATTTGCTAAAGTTGACCTTCAGGATGTCCATTTTGCTGAGTGCACACATTCAAATCTGTTTTGATATTTTTCCACAATTAGTGGCTTTATCCCATTCTGATCTTTAGTTGATTATTTGATGCTGCAATACGCATCATATTTATTTACTAAAGGCATTATTAAAATAGTCGCTATAACAATACAGATTCTTCTCAAGTTATTTAGAATAAGCAGAGATAATAAATCGTTGTTTCAATTCAAAATGGGAGCCTATTTTTATATTTATTTCTGGTAAATTTTATATTTCCTGAACATGAATAAATAGATTTTATTTAGACTGATTGCAAACTTAGATTTAGAATAAATGATGAGATGATTTTGAACAAAGTCGAAATTTTGATAAATCAAAGGAAGAATTTGAAGATTCATAAGATAAAATTTGCAAACAATTTCCTTCCAGGTACGCATTTGCAAGCTCGTTCTCATCTCTTATTAGTTTCTCTTTTCCTTAGTTTATTTTTTATTTTATTTTTTATGTTCTGTTTTATTTACAGGTTTTAATTTTGTTTTCAAAACTTGAAGTAAGCAGAAAACCCATTTCAAATTTGCAACAAGTTTAGGGAAAATTTATTTTGTGATTCATTAGAATTTGAACATTTTTAACTTTGCTTTCAACCATCAGTAAACCCAATTGAAATTTCAAGGAATATCATAAGATTATTCGCATCATAAGATTTCATCGGAAGTAGTTCTTAGCATTTATTTTGATAACAAATCATTCATAAAATACCTCCGATGTATTATCTTACTCATATGCCATATCTCATTTCGCATATCGGAGCTTTGGAGTTGAAGTATACTTCCATTATCATGAATCGCCGATCTCCGGTAATCGACTTTACCGATATTGTGATGAACACATAATTCCGGACCCGATATGAAATTCAAATCAAATTCATAAAAATATCACGTCCGTTCAATCGCAATAAAAGTAAGGGCATAACTTTAAAGGGCCGATGTCTTGGATCCGATATGTTATTAAATTTTCATCATAAAATTATTGGGTCCACTCTTCATCACATATCGGCATCGCAAGAAACATATTGTATTACATCAGATGCTTAAGATTGTCGATTGCCGATTATTTATGTCATTCATCGCATAGCCAATATCGCAATCACCTCCTCGCATTTTTATTTATGGCCATACCATTATTCCAAATCTGCAAAGTGCAATGTGCAAAATACAAATCGCGAGATGCAATGTGCGATCTGAGAATTACAACATGACTGTCCCCGATTCGCAATATAACAACTCTTCAATAGTGTGATCACTACATCTCATCGCACATATTTTCTTCACATGTTCTCATATCTGCAATCTGATATTTCAACCACCGATGCGATAGCTTCTAATGCATGCCTTTGAGCCATTAACATTTAATCGATATATGGCATAGCAATAAAGGTGAAGTCTTGCAAATTAAAATTGAAGCATGGTGAAGAAACATGTTATGTGAATCATCCGATACAGCGATGTGTTATTTTAAAAGCGAGCTTGGGTAACCACTATGGTAAGAAAGCAGTTAATGACCAATTTGCAGCATATTTAAACCATTTTGATTTCTCATACATTTAAGTTTTAAATATATAATTCCATAATTAAAAATGGAATTCAAGACCTCTCTATCTTCATATTTAAATTTTATTATCTTGGATTTGGTCTCAATTCTGGACAATTTATAAAATCATGGAATTTATATGAAACTTATAATATTTGAAGAAACATTCGTTACTGCAAATTCTCATTATCATTTCTGATGCATTTCTTTTAATTTCAATTCCCTTGAGCACTAAGCATTCATTTTTTACATTTTACTGCTTGCTTTAGTGTAAATAAAATAAATAATGATTTTGGGTTATCGGATTTTGGTTAGTTTAACTTCTTCATGTTTTTAATGTTAATTAAAATAAGAAGTCAACTAGCTTGGAGAAACTGATACCTTTAAGATAAGATCAAAAGCAATGATCCAATGGTAAGATTCATGTGCCCACTTTCATTAATTTCCATTTCGTTACTTTAGTTTCAGTTTTGTTTTTCTGATATATGAATCTGTTTTGCAGCGCTTCATAAAAGCTTCCAATCCTCTGCCAGATCATATTTTCAAAGTCCATACTCTTCTCCTGGCTTTATTTCGATAAGCAGAGATAATCTTCATCGACACAGCTACACCAGGAAGTTTCTGAACCTTTAGTTTGTTTTTTTGAGCATTCCTGTTATTTAAAAAATGATTAAGATGATGCTTTGACACAAGAAGAATAATATAAGACAGAGAGGTTTTCATTGTGGCTGAATTTTATCATCGCTGCTGTTCAAAAAGCCTAAAACACTCACAACCCTACAAGGTATGATTTACCCAATCTCGACATGAGAATGATTGATTACACGATTATTTTCTTTTTCTTCTTATTGTTGAGACATTGGTATAAACATTCTTGTTTGAGTTTATCTTGCGAAACTTGGATTTTCCTTTCCATTTTTAGAGATTTCTTCGTTTTTATTTTTGTTCGCTGATTTCTTTTCTCATTTTAGTATAAGAATTCTTTTCCTTTGGATTTCAGCTTTGATTTTGGTGACTTTGCCATTATTTATATGGAAGGCCTATTTGTTACCTAACAATGGTCAGGATACGTGGAAAAAAATTGTTAATAGTCACCTATTATCCTTTTCTTAAATCTCTTAGTGAAGTTTGATTTTCTTATTATAAAGGTAGACATACTTAAGAAAGATATTACCAATCAAGAGAAGTTGGCAAAGTATCATAAACTCTGAAAAATTACTTTTTCATCAAATTGTAATCATTTTGAGATTTCAAAATTTCATTAGGATCTTTCAGAGTTCTATTATCAGTCAAGAAAAGTTATTTTTAACCAAGTAAAGACACTTTACAGCAAAGCACCTTTAACTCTGAAATTGTCATTCTTAACTCTTAAGGAGTCAATGATTCTCCATGTCCTAAAGAGTCTTATTTTTCTAGAGTATATCCAGAAATATATTTAAACTTAACAGATAAGAGGTCTCATCATGAGCCTACTTACCATGATCATAGGGGAAAAATAGGCTGACATTACCAACACTGCTAAACAAACCAGGGTAATGACTTATGACTGCAAACAATTATAAGACAAGGGGTCTCATCAAAAGCCAGCTTGTTCAGCCCAATTTAACCAGTGAATGGCATTGTCAACTATCTGGCTACCATACCAGGACAATGGCTTTTAAGATTTACTTAAAAAATAAAAATAAAAAAAAATAAAATAAAAAAAAAGAAAAAGAAAAAAGAAACATATGCAAATGGATTTATCTCTAGGTCAATAATTTTTAATGAGATGGGATTCTGAATCATTAATGATTAAAAGGTAACCCTGTCGAGACTATAGATGTTTGCTGGCAGCAGTGGCTCTACCTGTGGAAAATGAGTATATTTTAAAAAGCTAAGTTGTAAAGTGACCCCTACTTTATCTCTACAACTAACTAAGGATTGATATAGAGTTTTGAAATATTTTAATTTATGAGAAATTTTGAGAAAAAATACAATTAGATGATTCTTGCTTTTATTCAGACTAATAAACTTAGTCAAGCATTTCAAGCATAATTTTCTCTTCTTTACTTATTTTTACTTTAATTTTAGGAAAATCTCATTCATATCAAAGAGAGATAACTGGTTCTTCTCCCGTGTGTCGTCATTGTTGTGGTAAAAACACAACTCCCCCATTATTGATGTGTTCACTTCAAATAATGGGGACCCTTTCTATTAAAATTTTGGCTAAACACCTTTTTGGATTTTTATTTAGTTGATTGCCCTAAGCATTTGTCAATTTTTCATTTTCTTTGGATTCTTGTTTTGATTGCTTTGTTAAAATCAATTTTTTATAAGCTTCCCATTGACACTTGTTTCGCCTCATTTGGTCAACTGGTTTGAAAATAGCACTCCTTTGAAAGTCTGATTATTTACGTAGCCTGGGTTAAGATTGCATAAAATGTACAATATTGCATTTTGTAAATAAATTAGTTCAATAATACATTCATTTTAAATATTAACCCGTAGTGGGTTTTTACTAACATTTTTCCATTTTTAGTTATGCAGCCAAATCATTAAGTATCAGGTTTAAGAAATATACTCCAATTTCCAAATCAATTACTAATCTTAAAAACCCATAACATTCAAGTGGCTGTAGTTTATTTTTATTCTTTTTTTTTTTTTCAAGTGGCTGTAGTTTTAATAATTTCACAACTTAACTAAAATTCATTAAAATAAAACCAAAATAAAAAATAATATTAAATCTTAATTTAATTTAATTAAATTAAAATTTAATATATAAAACATATATATATATATAAAACTTCTTTCGCAATCGAGAAATCGCATCGAAAGTTTTATGAGACATATTTTAAAAACCCCGATACACACTATACCTCCGATCCCCGATCACCGAAAAACTTAAGACAAAAGACAATAAATATTTATGGAATATATCGCGTCGAGACTCTCGTATGAAACAAATTTAACGAGCCCCTCCATCTCCCGATCCGATTCGCCGATACAAAGGGACTCAAGTGCATTAACCTAAGTTTTATTACTCCTTTCGTTTTTAAGTTTTAAACTCATTCGTATGAATGAGTTAAAAGGAAATGGACTAATGGGGTAGTATTAATATAATATTATAAATAATATTATATATTAAAATTAATATTTTATAATAATAAATTTTAAATTAATTAATTTAATTAATATATAAAATTTAATTAAATTAATTAAATTAAAATTTAATTATTATTTAGATTAATTAGTTTATAAATAATTAATTATATTAATTAATTAGATTAATTTGTTAATTATATTAGTTAATTATAATAGTTAGTTAGATATTAATTAATAAATAGTTTACTAATAATTAGTTTAATTTATAATTAGCAATTAAAATAGAATTAATTATTAGATAATTGGAATGCTAATTTAGGATTAAAAATTTAATTGAAATTCTATTTTTAGCGCAGCAACAGAATTTCCAGATTAATGCCAGATTTGACCCATCAACTTTGGAGGCTCATAGATTGGGTTATACTTGGCCAAATGAGGCCTAGGATGGCTCATTGGAAAGAGAAAATCAAGGAGAATATTTTTAAGGAGGTTTCACCAACAAATTTAATCATTTATTGGGTCAAAAAG
The DNA here is from genome assembly GCA_031772625.1 of Pinus tabuliformis. Taxonomy (NCBI): domain Eukaryota; kingdom Viridiplantae; phylum Streptophyta; class Pinopsida; order Pinales; family Pinaceae; genus Pinus; species Pinus tabuliformis. The sequence goes on along the minus strand of CM062811.1, from coordinate 231,094,454 downwards.
CAGGCAGAAGATCAAGCTCCGAATTTTGAAAACAAAATCAATTTTCTGAGTTATTTTCTTCATTTTCATTTGTCCAAAGCCTCTTCTAATTGCAGATCCATTGGTTAATAATATCTTTGGCCAATTAAACCACCCCAAACATCAATAGAAAGCTTATGTTTTATTTTCAATTATTTATTAAAATAGAATTTGATTGGATTTGATTTAATTGTCAGAAATGATATTTTGATTGCATCTTAATTTATTTTGATTTCTTTTTGCATGAAAATAGTGGAAGAAATATGGAGAAAAGGATCTCAATCAATGAGAATGATCTAGCAATTGAAGATCAGGATTTTTGAAAAAATAAAATTGGATTTGGCAGATTTCTCTTCACCAAACTTTCCTCTCAAGAATTCCTTCACAAATAGTACAAGTAATAGATTGCAGAATGTAACAGGGGGCTGCTCTCCTCTGCAATTCTAGACTTCTAAAAGCACTATTGTAATAGGAATTTAGAGTTGTAGGAGAGAGGAGAGAAAATATCAGATCTGGGGATTATTGAGGATTTTCCATTTGTATCTTGAATTATGCATGAAGGGCGAAGTTTGCACTATTGTGGCTTTAGCTTTGAAGGTAGAAGTTCAAGCAATGTAAAGAGCTGTTGGAGACCAAGGATAGAGAAATCGATGCAATAAATTGGTATTTCTAATACTACTATTTCAAATATTAGTTTCATTTTTATGGTAACAAGAATGTGTCATTTTATTAATATTTGTGCACTATTGTCAATATGGGTAACTTGTCTCAATGTTGTTATTATATATATCTGTTCTTATGGATTAATTTCTGATTTCTGAGTAACTATTTACTCAGAAATATACCGTAATAAAACTGATTTATTGAATGGTAATGTGCTGTGAACTATTTACACATATCATTATTCCATTATTGGATTTACTGATTTGATAATTAATATCATTTTTGTGAACTACTTCCTAAATGTTGTTGGTTTATTATTTCAGTTAAGATGTCTCAATAGAATGTGTTTTGGTAACCATAATATCAGTTAATTGAACTACTTCATTGACTTGATATTCATTATAAACAAGACATATTTAAATCCCAATACTTTAATTATCTTGTTCTTAGTTGGGTTAGATCTATATCTGCCTAATTAAGATAGGATTTATATTAGTTTCTTTTGCTTGCATCATAGAATAAGCTTGCATTTAGAGTAAATTCTACATTCTTTTAAGTCCTCTCCTCAAAGAGGTAAAACTTTAGTTGTGGCTTGGCTGAACCCAAATCAGCTTAAGGGTCATTCTCTTGCCTGATCAACAAGACGAAGTGATCTGATATCCCTAACTATTGGTAGTGAAAGATACATCATAAACCAATAGCTATAGGGAGAAGGTAACTGGACCTAGTTAAACCAGTCGGAGCCACCACACCAAACGGAAAAGGAGCTGCTTTAAGGTCCGGACCCGATGGTTATCCCCCATTGTTGCTGCAGCGATTTTCGAGGCATCAACATTTTCAAATGGATAAGTAGCTAAAGGAGCTCCTGTAGGAATTCCTGTAGCAGTTGATCCCATTAAAATCCAACATTAGCAACAAGAGGGTGCAAATATGAAGGTTAACGAAGACACCTGAAGATCAGATCTAGCCAGAAAGGAACTTGCAAAAAGCGTAGTCACACATCAGCAAGCAGACACCATGCATCAAAATAATCAAAGGCATGCAGCGGAGAGATAGAGCCACAACACCTCACAACAAATGCATTCAGATCTCAGGTAAGTAATTAACATGCTCCTCTATTTGCATTTGTGTAATTAGAAGGCATGCAACAACAACAAGATGGTTGAGGTTGAATGAGGGAAAGGTGGCCAGTTAACTTGGCCACCTTCATCTAGTTGACTCCACTCATATGAAGATGTCACCCACACATACGCACAGTCAACTCAAGAAAGATGTCAAGGGCAGGGTAGTGGAGGAAGTGTGAACTCTGATGCAATCATGATGGATGATTATGAAGAGGGCCATGATGACAAAGCAGGTGGGGACCAACGGTCCAAATATGTCCAATGTACACTTGGCCAGCTCACCCTCCATCACCGGAAATATCCATAAAAAGCAATAAGTGCTCCTCCCCGAGCACTCTCACCACCTTTTCCTTCATTCTCTCCTCGAAACTATGCTCCTACAATCTCCTCGTGCCCCCACAGCCTCGTAACCATCGTCCTCCATTGATTTCTCTCATATTCCTACTCTTGGCATTTTCTACAGGAGCACTTACAGGTTCTACAAGAGAGACAACAATCTTCTACAGGAGGGCCAGTGAGTTGTTTTGAAGGGAGAAAACATGGGTTTTAGCACAATTCTTGGGTTGAGAAGGTAGTTTCTATGCATGCCCCCGTTGAATATCAAAATATGTAAGAAGTGGTTTAATTTTGAGGAGGAAATAAAGCCTTTAGGTGGAGGAAATTCATACAATAATTTCTACTTATTTTGTAAAAAAAAAAAAAAAAACACAGTCCCTTTGTTTCTCTATTTTTCTTCAAAAATTGTTGTCGACATCTCCACATTTGGTTTCCCAAGGAAGCATAAAAAAAATGACAGGAGGTTTTATGAGGAAGGAGCCCACCAAAGCCTCCAGGCTCCATGCTCATTCCCAAGTAGTGGACATATTCACAAGAGCAAATTGGATGAACTTTTTTGAGAAATTCTGAGGGTTTGATGAAGAAATTGCTCAAGAATTTTCCCACTCTTTGGTCCCTCACACCAGACCACATGCCACTATCACCTTTAGAGGCCTTTCCATGGAGATAACCCTGAATTTATCAGTAGGGTCACTACCCTTCCTCTTGGGTTGCCTTGGAGTAAGGATGAAAAACCAATTGGCCAGGCTGCTAAGAAAAACTTGTTCCAAAACAATGAAACCCCTGTAGAAGATAAAAATGGCATAAGAAGGGATAGCATACCATATCCTTGGGATGAGGTTAGCTACCAAATAATCAAGTATATTTCCTATGAGGGGAGGTACAACATTTTCTATGGTTACCACTTTAGAATCCTTCATGAATTAAGGTATGGCATGGACACTCTAGCCCCTCAGAAGCTCAGCATCCCCTACTTCCTCTTGCAGTCCCTCATTGACTCCAGTACTAAAGTAAAAGTAGGAAATCCAGAGTAGCTAGCTCACCATGGGTTAATCAAAATTTTAGTGGAAGAAGCCCTCCATACATTTACACTCCCTATAGCATGGGAAATCTTTCGAAACATGACAGCTGAAGATGACATAAAGACCCTAACCTATGATATCAATCCTACTGGCAGTGAGGAGGAAGAGCAGCAAGGGGGAGAAGGTGAAGCAACTAGTGATTTAGAAGAACAAGAAAGGAAGAAGGAAGAAACCAAGATAGAGGAGGAGAAAGCCAAAGAAACAGAGCAAATAGAGACAGAGAAAGAGACAGAAGGAGGAGAAAAAGGGGCAGAAAAGACAAAAGTGTCCCCCGAGACTCTAGAAAGAGAGGCAGAAACTACTTTCACTGACTTCAACACACCAATTAAGCCAAAACAGAAGAGGAAGAGGAAGACCTCAATGTATTTCAGAGGTAGTAAGGGCACAAGAATCAAAACAAGGAAACCCCAGCTTTCTTCTAAAGTGCCAATTATTATTGAATATTCACCCTTTGCCCAAGGAAAAGAATCCCCTTCCAAGGCAACTATCACATATGAAAGGGGGACTCCTAGATCCCCCACATGGAAAGAAAAGGTAGAACTACAGGACTCAAAAACAGTCCTACAGGAGCCACAGACAGTTCTACAGGAGACCCTGTCAAAACTACAAGAGACCCAAAAGCTTGAGAAAAGGGTAGAAGGATAGCCACAAGGAAAGGAGGAAGAAACAGAGCTACAAGAACCTGATCCCCAACCCAGTCTTGGCTCCTACTACAATCTTCTTGAGGGGGGAAGAATAATTACACAAAAATTTTCAATTCCACTATTCTTTTAATTAGAGAAAGAAAGAATAAGGAACAATAGGTGGATGCAAATAACCAAATCCAAAGGAGTTGAGGATATTGTCCATATGGAGAACAAACTCAGAGAAATGGGCAGAGAGTTAAGTGTTGTCAAACACAAAGAAGCAATAACAAGAAGTCACCTTGAAACTAAAAATGAATTGCTAAGAAGACAACTACAAGAGAAAGAGACCTAATTGGCATGCATGGTCAGCTGGTCCATGGAGGCTTTGCAATGTAGGACACTAGCAAAATCCTATGGCTTGTATCTCAAGGACCAATGGTTTCAATTTCAGATAAAAACTTTTCCACAAAGAGGCACAATGCCTTTACAAGATTACAGGCATTTTATGGACCTGTGTGACCAAAGAACATTAGAAGATAAGGCAAAGATGGCAGAATTCTACTTGCATAACATGGCCCTCACAGACATGAATGTGTGGGACCCCAATGCTAGGCTAGGGGACCTGCAACTAATGGCCATGGCATCATGGATAAACCATGAAGAGTTAAGGGAAGCAAAAATAAGAAGGTTGATGATAAAGGAACAAAATGAGCCATTAATGATCAGAGCTGAGCCATCAAACCCCATGGCACTCATCAGCACACAACTTGCTTGCCATTAATCCTCAGATTGCCCCTAGATATATCAGTGATTAGGCACAAGCCATTGCAAATTTTGAGGATATGGAAAGGTTACTTGGGGATGACTGTGTGCATGCATGTATGAGGAGATAGAACACCTTACCACACAGTCTGTAGATCAGGGAATATCATTCCCCAATGAGGATGAAGGAGGCATTAAGGAGAGTGCCAATGTACAAGCACTCCATGCAGAGGCTGAAGGTCAATTGGATTGGCCTGAAATTGAGTCCCCCATTGTTGTTAGGCATGCTGGAAGGCAAAAGAGAAGAAGAAGAGTAGGAGCAGTGGGAAGAGATAGACAGGAAGGTAGGATTCTATGAGAAGGAAGAGGAGACCACATCAGAAGCATGGGGTGCTAGGGAGGCCACCAGGGCCATAAAAGATGATGATATGGATTAAGTTGCTCAGAGGATGAGAAACACTTTTAGTAGGGGGTGATGATGAGCCTCATAAATGGGTAATTATATGGGCTCATTTCACCTCCTAACCTAGTCAAATCAACCACTCTCTTAGCTTATTGTATGATTTTATAATTATATTTATGCTTATAGAGTGAGTTGAGTTAGTTATGATGCCATGTGGTCTAATATGTGTTTAATGTAGATTATTGATTAATTTTGTGGTCAAAGTCAAGGATTCAGTGGACAAATGGTAGCAATAACTCAAAGTGGACAAAGGAGAGGACTTATAGGAGGGAATCCCCCTCATTTATTACTCCTCACTTCGAATTCCCCTTCATTCAACTCGGAGTACAAGCATCCAAGTCATGCACTAGAAGGTAGCTAAGCAAGTGAAGGATGATTGATGATTATCTCGAGTTTTGGGAGCCAAGCCTCCCTAATTTTAACGAAGCTATTGATAGCTTCATTTCTATAAGTATAGAGGCCTAGGGCCTTGCTAGAGTTAGATTTTTGTTGGATTTTTATTGTAGTTTTGCTTATGTAAACTCTGCTCAACTTCGAGCTTACTATCTTGACAATTCGTGTAATCTTGTTATTGTTTTGAGAATAAAGATGGAATCCTTTTTGAGCTAGCACTAAGTTACCTAAAAGGGATAAATATCTGGGGTTAGGGCTCAATCCAAGTAGCCAAGCTCCTCTTTACTTGTATTTGTATGTTTCATTTTAGTTTGTAGATTAGGTTGTTGTTAGATGCATTTCTTTTATGGTTAAGAATAGGTTGCTTTTGATGATTAAATTGTTTTTGTGCTTTCTATAGCAGTTTAAGAAATGATAAAAGAAGATTCAAAAGGCTAGCAATAGTGCCTTGGCCTCTCTTCCTCCCTTTGGGACAATGATTTGAGGCAAAGACCCTCTTGCTGCCCCAAAAACACAGATTTTCCTCATTCATAGGACTTCTAGTGTTTGCAACTTTTTAGTTGGTTAATAGTCTAGTTTTTCTTTTCTTCAGAATTTATTCATCATGCTCACTTATTTATTTACAATAGTCTTCTTTCATTCTTTCCTTTATTGTAGCATTTCTCAAAATTTCCTTTCACATATCATAGTTTAAACTATTTTGATGCAAAACTCTGTTTTCCTAGATGCACTTATTTCATTGCTTGCTTAATATCATTGGTTGACTGTCAGTTGCTTATGTAGCAGATCTCTTCTAGCAGCAGGCTAGCCTATCATCCATCTCATCCTTCATCTGATCCATGCCCTATAGGTCGCCTAAGTCTCCCCTCAATTCTGCCTTATTTTCCTGCATTTTCCATAGACTTTCTTCCTCTCTCCTTGAGAAAATCCAATTATCTTTCTCTCTCCTGATGATTCTTGGTAGACCCTAGGTGCCTTAACACCTCATTCCAACCTTCATCCACCTTTTCCACCCACTCTCACACCTTCAAAATAGTGAAAACTGCTCTCGGCCTCCTCCTGTAGGCCTCCTATAGAACGTTATTTTTCCTCCTGTAGATTTCCTGTGTCCTCCTGTAGATTTTCCTGTAGGATTTCTTTTGAAGGCTGAGTGTGGGAAAAGCCTCCAAAAGGCCACCTTAGACCTCTTAGGACCCATTCACACCATCCTCCCTCCATCACCACCCATTCGCTGTCACATTCAAAAACAAATAAATTACATGCATGAAAAATTCACATAAAAATAATTAAAAATCCAAAAAGGTGTTTTTTTGCTCATTTACTTCCAGAAATAACTTAGTTAGATGTTTTTTACTCCCTTGAGTAGATAATGGCATTCTTTTCATGGTTTTCATAGTGCTTGCTGCAAAAGTAGGATTAGTTGGTTAATTAGGATTTCCTTGGTTTACTTTACATTTCAGTCTCCCTTTCTACAAGTAGAATAACATCTGTAGAGTAATCTCTCTTTTTCCTTTCATCACATAAAGAGCTTCTTTTGGAATCCATATAAGTTGGCTTACACTCCTAGTGATCTTGCACTAGCTGACCAAATGACAACTTGTAGTAAGAACTAGTACTTGTGCATACAGCATCGTTGCTTCCAAGTTTGTTACGAACTACCAGGTTGATAAGAGTAAAGTAGGAAGCCCGGGAGTTGGAGCATTGTTGCTACAATACTGGTGCTCACCAACACTGCTTCCAAACACATACCTATTATGAAAAAGCCTTAACCAAAACAGTCCCAACAATAACCAGAATTTATCCTCCTTAATCTTCGTTGCCACAAAGATATCTTTTTCTTTTGATTTATGTGTCCCAAATGAGATAATTCTCCTCTATATATAAAAGTCAATGGAATTGAGGGGATGTGAATTTTGATCTTCTTAAGTTGACATATAGTTGAGGCCGACATAAATAATTTACATGAGAGAAACATAAATTCAAAATTCCACTTCTACTTATCCAAATTTGATGATCTTTAGATAGATTTTGATCGTCTCGAAAAGAGGAATTCAATGCCCCAATTATCTTCCCCAAAGGAGTTGTTCAAAGTGGAATTTGGCCCTAGTTTCCATTTTTAACAAAAGTAACCATCAATATTGTTTTCTAGCATTTTGGGCTGAATTCACAATAGTATGCCAAAAAGTGTCATTTCAATGTTTGTAAATTAGGATATATAAATGTGAGATATATACTCTACATCTTTGGATAATCTCCTTTTAAAATCTGAGCTTTTTTAGGCTACATGTTAATTGTTTGAACTTTGAACGTTGAAGAAATTCCTTAATGGACTTCGTAAATATTCGAATGAATGGACTTTGTAAGTCCATGGTACCATAAATTATGTTATTTCAAAGATTTGACTTCCATATTTTCACAAAATACAATGTACTCAATAATTACTTATATGTATAGATACTTATGTTTAGGATTATATATGTGTTGGAGCAATTCCTTTATGTTTTAGTATAATCATGATGTTGACAAGATTTAGCTGACTTTTCTCATCAATTTCTCATAAAATATGAAAAAGGAAATGACTGTCAAAATGTGGAAAAAATTACATTTCTCTTGGTTTCTTTTTTTATTGTTCATGACAAGATAATCATTTTGTGGGAATGAGTTATCCTATAGCCTGTTTCAATTTGTGCATTTTTTTTCCTCACATTTTTTTACAAGGATGTAGATTTCACTTTCATGTTGATGGTTTTTGCATGTATCTTATGTAGCCCCAAACACTAGTAATGGAGCAGATCTTAAGAAGTATTCTTGGACAAAGACTCTATCAGAGGTTAATGTTACAATACCACTTCCACCTGGTATCAAAAACAAATTAATGGTATGTGACATAAAGAAGAGTTATTTAATAGCAAGGTTGAAACGACAACCACATGTCTTAGTTGTAAGTCATTTATTTGTGTTTCTTAGTTGTAAATCATCTATTTGATTTTGAGCTTTATAGATCAATTATTTCACTAATCCAATATGCATGGCCTATATTTCTCACCCAATGTTAGTTACTTGACATGGTTGATATAACATTCAATTCTAGTCCACTTTTATTGTAAGTCGCAAATTTTATTGATTAAAACAATGTTCATATTTTAATTGGTTTACTTGGAGTTTGATTTTATATTTTTTTGTAAATTCCACGTGGATGTTATTTTTTCAAGGTGAGCTCTTTGCACTAGTAAGTTCATATGAGTCCTAGAACATAGGTATACAACAAATGCATCTTTGGCCTTTGTTGTGTATTTGTTATTCTTTATATCATTGATGGATGGTTATTGATTGATGTAAAACAGAGGATAGGAAGGTCATGCAAATTCTCTTGACAAAAAAAAGTCAAATGTGTTGGGTGTGGAGCATGATTATTTAGAGGTCTTTGTTTCAGCCAGATATATACCCCAAGAAGATTGTACACCCCTCCATGCAGGGGGGTGTGGGGGTGACTTGTAAAATTATAGTAATTTCTAGTCAATCTAGTCTATTCATTAGGCGGATGATCTGACGGTAGAATTTATGTTTAGTTTAGGGGTTTTTTCCCTAGAAGGAAACCCCTCTCTTTGTATCAGGGTATTGTATTGAGGCTGTGATATAGATGTGTATTCTCCGAGCGAGAAACAGAAAGGTGAGACTGTGAGAGAAAATAGAGGATATTACAATGGATCTATTGTAGGTTGTATCTCTTCATTTTGCTGGATAATATAAAGGAAGGATTGGTTGTTCGGGGTGGACATAGCCCAAACTAGACGAACCATGTAAATTTGTGTCTCTTTGGTTTTATGTGTTTGTGTTTTTCTACATATTATATGTCTTTCATTTCTCTGTCATATATATAATTTTTCTAACAAAATGGAGTGGTAGAATTGTGTTTTGAAGGGTGAGCTAGAAATTAGTACTTGAAAGATAGAACTTGATAATAGAAATATATCTGATTTGGATCTAGAAACACAACAAATCATGGAAAAAAAATGATGGTATTAACGAGTCTTCCTTGCAAATAAGATCTAACTGTTAGACCACTGCAAAATTTCAGTTATATGCAATGGAAATAGTGACTCTAGCTTTCTTTGTATGAATAATGACTTTGGCCATTGTCCTATTTGTTTCCTATGAATGATTTTGATTTTCAAACTCCAACTAGTTTGTTGTTAAACTAATTAAAGCTTTGATGAAAAACATATAGTTTTCAAAGCTCTTTTTTAAATCTATTTTCTTGAGAAAATTTATCTTTTTACTTTAGGTACTGTAGATTGCTACCGTGTGATATATGCTATTATATAGTTGCTTGGATAAATAGACAGAAGTTTTGTACAACATAGTCTTTTTTAAATATAAAGAAACAAAATTTCCAAATACAAATTTTATTAATTAAGAACATATTTTAAACTTCTTAGCTAAGTTATGATTATATTTCGGTAGGGGATTTTGTGTATGCTAATATTTTGTTTCCTATTTAGTTTTGGTCAGGTAACAATGGTTAATAAGGAATGTGTTCTTGAGCAGTAGGAACACATGTTATTCTACTATCGACATGCATCTCCATGGTTTTCGAGCATGGCAACAAAAACCTAGATGTCAGTGGGATCTCCAAAGTCTGTGTTGGATGAATTTAATACTAGTGATGATTTTGATTCCTTGTCAGATAAAAAATGTCACAAGTAAAATTCAAATAAATAGAAGTAGCTCAAGAATGAAGGTGAGGATATTTATTTTTGTCCAAGTCAATTTTTTTTATTTGTTGGTTGTTGTTGTGTTTTGAGTGCGGACTTGTGAAATTCCAAATAGCATGTTGGTTTATTTGAAGGGGGAATATATGTGTGTGTGTGTGTGTGTAATTTTATCCTATGTCGTTCATGGTTCTATGTTCAATTGCACAGATGTTTAGATATCATTCAGATAACTAAATACCCAATACAAACAATATTGAGTTTTTTTTTCACTCAACCTATAACATATTGTATATGTCTTCATAAATGCTCTTCTTCCATATGCTATCAACTTATGACATTTCCTTTGCAATATTTGGTGCATTTGTTAGTTATATGTCATTTATAGGTTATAAATGTCCTCAGAGTTTCACTTCTAATTTAGTATTCAACTTAACATATTGATTCTCTTATATATAACTATTTTTCCCTCCACCCACATTTCATAACTTCCATAACAATTAGGTAGGGACTTGCTGCTTTGATGTTTCTTTGCTTGTTTAGTAAAATATTTTCGAGACTTTAATTTATTGAAAGTTTTATAATTTACAATTTATGAAGTTTCAAGGTCTAAAGTTTAAAAGTATAATTTTTTAAAGGGTACTAGCTCAATGGAAGAGTATTTTCTTTAAAAGAAGGAGGTTGGTGGTTTGATTCCATCGTGCCCTGATATCCATATGGAATGGTGATGATCAATTTATGGTGATAGAGGTTCTTTTGCCCATCAGCAATGAGCTTATGATGACATTTTTCAACCCTCACCAAAATATGAAATGGTGATGGTCAATGAATGCCACCATACATTATTGGTTTAAGGGGGCCTGACCCAGGTTCAACGTTATTCGCGCCAACCAAAAAAACCCTAACTACTAGCCCTTTCAGTTACAACCTGCGTAGTGTAGGCTACAGTCTCACCTGAAGTAGTATTGGGGGATTCTAGAACCAAGTTTCTGCATCTAGAGGCCTATGTGATGGTATTCCTAATGTTCTTATAGCTTAGATGTACCTTCATGCACATCTATCCATTATGATTGTCAACTACTGAAACTTTATCGAAATGACCTTTAGAGCTTAGCAGAGGTACTCGATTGTGCTTAACATGCATAAAAGATACATATGTATTACTTTCACATAATAAACTTATTATTATGAGGCTCTTATGACCTAGATTTGTCATCGCACAGATCTACCCTTTCCAAACAGTTAACTACATCAAATTTATCTAACAACTCCCTGAGCTCCGAGAAGGTGGTAAATTATACTTATTATGCATAAATATTATAGATCTATCTGTTTCGCACAGAAATTATGCATTACTTCACATAAAACGGATCACAGAGCGAAGATACATAAACATAAACAAAAGTAAATAACATGGTAAGATGCATCAGAATTGCTCAAAACCAGTCTTTATTAAGATGTAAATGTTCAGATACAAACTTTGTATCCCTGCGTACTCAGCTGCAGGGGCTCGTGCACTCATTTGTGGACTTACCAAGGTCTCCACGCACTCAGCTGCAGGAACCTTCCCCTTTCGCCTAATTACAGGAAACAGACTTTTCCTTCCTTAGCATGTTGAACTTACAATGATTTTTCACCAAAATTTATCTTCTTAGACACACTATGACTCACTATATATAGTCTTTTCATTATAATACCATGGTCTGTGGACAATGGGTGAGTTTCAAAACCATCCTATCACCTACCCATTCAAGGGACTAATGCCCCTTTGAATCTTACTTAGCTTCGCACTCCACTTCCACATTTCACAGAGACTTTACATTCTTTCACAAAAACTATTACAAAAATTGACTTAACTGACAAAATTTGACCCCGGGGACCCCATCCCAACAGGCCCCAACACAAATATGGTGATTGTCCCTCGATTCACTCAGCTAGCTTCTCTAATTTATTGAGGAGTTCACTAAACTCCATCTTCAAGACTCCAAGGTCCGATGTGCTCTGTAATATGGCATGTTGCACTTTTTCAACTAGCTTCTCTGTAGTTGGCCCCTCCATCGTGAGGCACATGGTCCTTTGTGTCTACTAGAAATTCTTCAACTTCTCCTGGATAGCGAGAGTAATATGGCCTGCTTCCTCTATCCATGGTTGAATCTGAGCCTTCAAAACTGCTTCTTTGCACTGCAACTCCTCAACATGTGCCTGCAACACCTTCATTTCTTATAAGCACTTGAAGCGCTGGATTGGCACCAAAGTGCACACAATCGCTCTGATCTCATCAAAGTTCTACTGTGCCTCTCTGATTTCTATACTCATTCACTCAAAGTTTGATTCCTCCTGCAAAATGGTCCATAGCTCCATTGCATTTTCAAAGAAACAATTACAACCCATTACTGCATTATCCAAGGTAGGCATGTGTTCTCTGATGGTTGCATTGCACTACTCCCTGACCTCTGGCAGAGTAGTTGGATGTAGTTTCAATTGAAGTAGATCTTCATCTGAAACTCAAAATTAACTCACGCTACCTTATCCTTAGACCGTTAAATTATAGTATCCAGTTTCTTAACCTTTGCTGAAGCTGCTACATCCTCGAGAATGTGTAGTTCTGGTATTGAATTACATGCTTAGGTAATTGCTACTTCGAGGCTCTCGCTTCGTGTTTCTAGCTCTTCTTTTTTCCTTAAGAGCCTGATCCTTTTTGGCAAAGATGTTCTCATTTTTCATTTTAACTTCACTAATTACTAATAGTGCATGCTACTCTCTGATCTGAAGCTCATCTGAAACCCCATGATGAAGCACATGGAGGATCTGAAGTGGCAACACAGCTAAATTCATACCCATGCCTTTGATCTTTTCGAGTTGGGCATTATCTTCCTCTGACTCTGTGTGTAATGTTCCTTTGGGCAAGGGAATGACTCTAAGGTCCAGAGTCTGTTATGTTTCCACTACACTCGTGCTCGCTTGCTATAGGTTTGCTTGAACCCTGCTCGCTTGACCCACACTCGCTTGTAGCTGACCTGTCTGTATTTGCAGCTCATGCAGATCTTTCTGCATGCTTCCGAGTGATTGTTGGAACTGCTACTCAAATTTTTTCCATAGTACCATTGTTGTATCTCGGATCATGTCCCTGATCTCATCCAAGTCCCCTCAGTGAGGACCATTGGATCTGCATGTTACTTCTTGTCTAATTTTTGCTTCTTTCGGGGTCCTAAATTCATCTCCTTGGTCCACTTCTGCAATTTGAATGGAGTGCTATGCTCATCACCCCTCGCCTCCTTCCTGATTGGATTTTTTTTGCTCTTCAATATGCTAGGAAGTCGATGCTTTGAATTCTACTACGGCCTCTTTGGTAATGCACTCTTTTTCAGCAGCCATCTTAGTAGCAACTTCTTTCTTCTTCTAATCAGCTAACTACCACGTTGTTTCTTGTGCTTCTTCTTTCCATTTCTACAGAGCTGTCTTTTGCCTTTGTTGGTACTTGCACTAAGATCTCTGGGTTGTCGCCACTTTATTGGCCATGTCCCCATAATCTCCTATACATCAACATCTGTAACTAGGTATGGAAACTTGTGTCAAAGCTTCTTAGGGTCTCGCCTCATGCGGATGGATACATTATGAAAATCAGGCTTAAATTTTGTGAAGGCTCACAAATTCTCAAACAAGGTTGGAGACAACCTTGGCCTCTAACTGATCACTATGCGAAGGTCCATCTCAAACAGTATCCAGAAGAATTTTGATTCCATGACCCTCTCCGTGTCCTTCATCGCCCATAGAGAAGCAAACTTCGCTACATATAGTAAATCCTCATCCCATGGAGGGAATTGATTATCCTCCAGAAGTCGCCATGCAACAAGTAAAATCAAAAGCAAGAGCCAAGCATTGTGAAATGCCTTGCTATCATCCTGTGCTTCACGGTAATTAACTAAGAATTCCTTATAGAGGTATTGTGCTTAGTTTCATTTCACCCCCTTTGTGCATTGTGCAACTAACGAAATTACTAGCGCCAACACCTCATCCACACAACATTTTCTCATGACCTTCCCGACCAAAATTTAGGCAGTAAATTGCATCGTTTTGCCCATAATAGAGTGGATACAGTACCCGCGTTACTTATTGACGAGTCCAAACACAGTTTTCATATTATATGCAAGCTCCTTTTCCTTTCTTTTTCCTCCAAACTCCTTGGCTAGATCCGCCCGTTTAAAGGGAAATTTTGTAATTCTATGGATCAACATGTATTTTATGAGGATGGGTTCACCTAACCAAAAACACCCATCATGCACCAGTGTGAGAAATTGACGCACACATACAGTATTGATAATCGACCTGTGAAAGTGTGGCACGCGTAGCATATGTATAAAACTAGCCTACTCGATCCATTCTACCCATTTCATTGGTTCCAGCTTTGTCACCCCCGTCTCTTCATAGTAAATCTTGGTCATGTACTTATTGGTGGCCAAATGCGGAAATTTCTCATGATCGACTAGATCCAAATATTCCAGTTTTGACACAAGGATACATGCTAAAATTGTGCCTTCAAATACCACTTCTTCCAGCAATCACGGTGTAGAGATCATGAACTTTCCTGAATTTGGATCCTTGAGTACCTATGTTTTCCCTTTTCATGGAGGGATATACGTCGGGAGCCTAGTGATAGGCTCAGCCTCCTCAACATCCAATTCTTCAACCCCATCATGGAGTTCTTCTTCGTCCAAATCTATGGGTTCATATGGTTTCTTTCTTTGTCCATCCTCCCTTTTTGCCGAACCTCCACAAGGTTCTTCCTTGGTCACTGCATCACCGGTATGGGTTGTGGTCTCTTATACTTCTCCTTAATAGAAGATTGATTCAGCCTAGGCGACCATGGTGCCATAGGAACAGATGGTGTAGCTTCCATTGATGCAACTTCAGGGAGTTCTGCTTGAGATACAGTGGCTTTGGAACATATAGGCTAAGACATATGTTCAAGGATAATCTTCTGGTTCCACTCAGGTAGTCTTGCAAATGCCAGGCTTGAAACTAAATCCTCCCAAGTTTATCAATTCATAGAGTGAAAACAAGAGGGCTCATACGTAACTTTCAGAAGGAAAAGTGTTCTTCGGCAGACCAACATGCCAGATTTATAGGAAATTTTGAATTCAAATCTGACTGTTCCCTCCATTTTTTATCATAAATACATCTTTGGCAGAAGATCTCCAAATATTTTCGCCATAAATTTCACCTACCCACTCCTCCTAATGGGATTTTCTCCATCCAATCATGAAAAGTGACTTCAATGGCTACTTTTGGAACCATCTGTGCGCCATCATCCTCCATGGTGTAGCCCTCCAAGCACACCTCCTCTTGGCGCATTGCTTTCTTTCCTTGCGCAACCCCCTTAATGTGTTTTCCTCTTTTTTGGGCAGTGTATTTTATAGTCCTGCTCTCCCTTGTAACTTCTTGGAGTGTTAAGATTATCTTTCTACCATATAGTCATTACGTAGGGGCAAGATCCCCTGTATACAATGTCAACTGACTTCCAGGGAACAATTCACGATTCAACTTCGCACGCTAAACCGTGCCACCATTTGTGATTTCCTTCACAACAAATGAGCCTAAACAATGCATTTGGAACTTTCCTTGAAATTTTGTGAACTTACTATCATAGAGAAAAACCAGATCGTTCACCTTGAAGGTGTGCAACTTAATATGCATATCATGCTAGTCCTTCTCACGTTCCTTTTGCACTTGTTGGTGAAATCCTGCAAGAGACCAGTCTTCTTCCAACTCCACATGTCGTTCCTCCAAGGTCTCATGATCTGTCATCTTTGTCAAAGTTGCAATGCACATACATGGAAAAATATATTCCATGGTCATCACTACCTAGATCCCATAGACCAACCTAAATGGAGTTTGGCTTGTCAACTTCTTACGCACCGTCCTATATTCCCATAGAACCACTGGGATGCGTACATCCCAATCGTTTCTCTTCACTTGACAAACCTTTGTCAATGAATTCTCTAGAATCTTATTGAATGCTTCCACTGTACCATTGGCTTGGGGATGATAGGGCATACTCTTTTGATGGTACACCTGGAATTATTCGAGCATCATGCTGATTGTTTCATTCAGGAAATACGTACCCTTGTCACTCATCAATATCTTAGGGCAACCAAACCACATTAAGATGTATTCAAATAGGAACTTCCCAGTTGTAATAGCAGTACAATCTTTCATCGATTCCGCTTTTACCCATCTGGTTAAGTAATTCGTTGCAATAATGATGTACTACGCGCCTGTATTCCTTTCACGTGGTTGTATCGAACCTATAAATTCAATTTCCCATTTCTCAAATACTTGTAATGAAACTTGAGGGTTTAAGGGAAATTCATCTCTTCGCGAATGATTTCGCATCCTTTGAAAAGAATCACATGCTTTACGAAATTCCTTAGAATCTTTATTCACTATTGGCAACCATAACCCTGCACGCAGAATCTTCTACATGATTTCTCTACCTGCATAGCGTCCTCCTGCCACTCCTCCATGTGCCTCAATGAGGATACTAGCGTGCTCAAACTCTGGAACATATCAACATAATCTTTCATTGGTTCCCATCTTATACAAATGTCTCGCTATAACAGAACAATCAGTAGCGCAGGCTACCAGCTCCTTCTTCTATTGAGTATGATATCCTTCCATAGTTTCTCCTATCATTAGAAACTGAATTATATTAGCAAAGTGGTCATCTGCAACACACACATCAAAGAGATACGCATCTGGAAATCATTCTTCCAAATTGGTTAGCTCTTCTCTTGTCTCAATCCTGGATAGATGATCTGGTCCCACATTCAACCATCCATGCTTCACAATCACTTCGAAATCATATTCCTGAAACATAAACAACCACCTACAGATCTCGCCCCCCAACATAGGCTTGTTGATTAGGTACTTGAGAGTGGAGTGATCTCTATACATTTTGAAATTTGCGCCCAACAAATAATTTCGAAACTTTTGTAGCACATAGACCTTCACCAACCATTCGCACTCTATAGCGGAATAATTATTTTTGGCTTTTGACATTTTCCTACTTGTAAAGGTTATTGGATGATCAATATCACCTTCTTTAGGCTAGGTCAATACCACACCCAGTGCAATACATGAGGCATCTACATGCACATGGAACTATTTCTTCCAATCTGGAAATACTAAGATGGGTGTAGTCACCATCTTGTCCTTCAACACATCAAGATTCTATTGACACTCCTCATCCTAGCAAAAAGTTGCATCCTTCTTTAATAGTTTCTCCATCAGCGCAGTTATCGGGGCATAAGACTTGATAAATAAACTTACTATAGTAGCCTATGTCGCAACTGCTTAACATTCTTGGGAGCTTCTAACTTCATAATCATTGTTATCTTTGTGGGGTCCACCATTAATCCCTACTTACATACTACAGGGCCTAGAAAAATTCCAAAAGGCACACAGAATATACATTTCTTCAAGTTCAGTGCAATATGGTATTTGCAACATGTATCCAACATTAGGCGTAGACTTGCAACATGGCGCTTCACAAATCCAAACACAGTCCAGTCATCAAAATATACCTCCAAGAATTTATGAATAAACTCCTTAAACGCCACGATTACTACCCTGGAGAAGATTGTGGGTACATTCTTCAGCCCGAATGGCATTACTGTATACTGAAAGCAACCCCACTTTGTCGTGAAGGTTGTCTTGTTACGATCCTCCAGTGTGATCTTAATCTGATGGTATCCTAAGAACCCATCAGTGAATGAATAAGCCTCATGTCCTCCAACATTCTCTAACACTTCATCTGTAAATGGTGTTGGGAATGGATCATGCATGCATGCATTGTTCAACTTTCTCAGATCTACGCATATTCTAATTTCATCTTGCTGCTTCTTTTCTTAAGCCACCATAGGGTTCACCCAATCAGATTCTTGAACTGGTTCAATAATTCTTTCCTCCAGCATATTATCAAGCTCTTTCCGCACCTTTTACTTATACTTCGGATTGAGCCGATAAGGTCTCTTCTTTATGGTCTTTGCTTCAGGTTTTAAAGTAATTTTCATTACGCCCAAATCTCCTACAACACCCTTCATATCCGAGAACTTCATTGGGAATAGATATTGGCATTCGTGCAACATTTTGTCCACCTTATCGACCATATCTTCATATGAATAGTCTTCTATCTTTGTGAACTTAGGCTCCACATCAGATCCAATATTTACTTGCCAAGTTTTTAGCGGTTCTGTTACATTAGGGTTCTCTGTATGAGGTCCTTCAACCTCGTGCTAGCCTTTAGTTTCTGGAATATTGATTTTTCTTGGATCATCTTCTTCTTCTTTGGTCATCACATTGTAGCATTCTAGCATGTGGCACAACCATGTACTCTAGTCTAGTTGTACCAATTCCACCAGTTCTTCAGGCATTCTAAAGATACGGGCCTTAATCTCTTGGAGCGCTTCATCAATGCATTCAAATCCATCCTCAAAGTTGAAGGTTAATAATAAACTCTCCCTCAGAATATCCCTTTGAGTTGCTCCATGGCGTAGCTCTATTTCCAAATACCAATTCATGGGGATAGTATCTAAGGTGTGACAGAAGATATCACCCATTCTGGCTCTGGCTCTTCTCCCCAACCTTTAGTCCATCGCACCAAGTGTTCGCGCGGATCATCCTTTCCTTTATATTTCTCAGTTACACGGGTATTATCATATCCAAACCTCAGCTTCACCATCCGCTTGTATTTCTTCTAGTACGCAAATATTTACCTATGTGTACCCCACCAATGGGTAGGCGTAGCATGCAGTGCCAATTCGAGTGCCTGGAACCAATGTTCCTCGACCACCTCACTTTCAAATTCATCCAAAAAGAGATTAACACCATTTAAGCCATCATAATGTGGAAGCTTTCTTACCTTTGTAGATATGCATCGCAATGATTTTGTCATCATATTGCAATGCAACATAGATACTTTATGCAATCGATTCTGCTAGTGATCAAGTTCTTAATCTAAATATGAGGTATAGGAGTTATCTCTATCCCATGCTATCTTTCCATCTCCATTGGGATTGATCTAATATTCGTCTCACAACTTGATCTTGTATATCTAGTCTAGATCATCATCATCATCATCCACAAAGCCGTGAACACATTCCGTATAACGCATTCCCTTAGAAAGGTCCAGTGGCACAATAACCTTGAGTGCTTTCCTCTCAAATGTCATCTTCTGCTTCTTCAGATTAATCACCACATCCATATCAAAGGTCCAATCAATTCCTAGTAGCCCAAGATATGGATTGTTTTCATCTACTATTTCTATTACTTCAAAATCATCTAGTGCGCTTGCACCCTCAATGTCTACGTCACACCATATAAGCGCCCCATCAGAATGATCTTTTGTTGATTGGCCATGCGTAGTTGTATAGGAGACCATTGCAGCACAGGTCTCCCCATCCTTTCCTATGTCTACTTAGGCAGTACATTTACATCAAAACCCAAATCCAGGATGACTTGGTCCATTTCATATTCTCCTATCTGCACGGTCAACCTCATCTCGCGCCCTGTCTGCTTCTTATGCTTACCTAGTTTCCTCACAACGCGCTGTTCTGAAGGAACCTTAATCTTACCTGCACAATTGTCTATTAGCTCTTGGATCCCTTCTACTGCCTTCTTATCACGTAGCAACTTCATACAGGTCTTTAGGAAAGTGGCTAACAATGAAGGATCCACATCTTGCACTTCATTGTTCCCAACTGATTTCTCTTGACTCCCGGACGTAGAAGCTTCAACAAAATTATTTTTAGCCTCCATAAAATTTTCTTTAGCCTGGTTGAGGTCAAACCCAACTTCCTTTTTAGCAGCCTTGCACACCCATCCTTCGGTCTCTAGCTACTTTCCCTTATCTTCACCTGTGGCTATACCACTACGCGTTACGATATTGATGCTATGATCTTCTTCATGAGGTTCCACCATCATCATTTGGATATTCTACATGGGTTTTTAGGTCTATATCTTCTTTTCTTGCATATTTTCTATAAGGAGTGTGAAATCTTCTATCACATGGTCAATCTGTATGCAATATTGACAAGATGAATACGTTTGATTCTAATATTCGCACGCAAAATGTCTAGTTTCGCCACAATTATAATAGATAACTTGTCTACAACCTCTACCAACCCCTCCTCCTCTTCCTCTTCCACGACCTTGGAATCATCCATGTGTTTCACCCACACCATAATCCTGAGGCCAATTTTCTGCCTGCATTCAGTAGGTAGGGGTTTGATCCATCATTAGTTCATAACTTTAACAATGGTGTTCATGATTGATCCGAATTGGATCCTTAAACACTCTTAAAGTTCCCTGAACTCTGTAAAACTCATACCGAAGTTTCAAAGTATTATATATGTTGAAGCTTATCATAAATTACCTCTGAAAAATGGAAATTTGTGGTCAGCATGGAACAACGAGGACCCTCGGTCAAAGTGCGCAGACCGTTGGCGCATGCTGACCACGCACTAGCACAAATTGACAAACAGGAGGTCAAATCCAAAAGGAGAGGCAGATTTTGATACGCGATTAGCACTAAAGTGCTAATCACATATCACAGGGCGTCCCCCTTAGTTAAGGAAAGGCCCCAAGCACTCAGTCACGAGGAAAAGCATAAAACCATACGAAAATCACCGATTCCATCAGAAGGCGGGTCCCGTGCTAAAACCGACAGGATATCAGAAGGGCTTCAAGCAGTAAGCGGGTTCAGCCGAGTCCCGCTCAATGCCATACACTATGTGATACGCGTCTAGCAGATGAGAGAGAAAACCGCTCACATCGCACAGGTAAAGGTCATGCTACTTACCTGTGCGATATGGATGGAGATCGTAGGATCTGGAGGCTCCAGATCAACGACGAAGAAATGATCCGTTGGATGACCGAATTCGATGGGGAAATAGGTTGAGTCATATAATCTTTGAGGTCTGGCATGACCAATGAGTTGGCAAAGGAATCAGTTGTGTGGGCAATCTTGGAGAAAAGGAAATAATGACCGTTCAAAGAAAACTGACACTCAATTTGTGAGAAAACAAGTGGCCACCTCTCTGTTAAGCGTTACACAGTGATGATGATGTAGAGCAGGGGAATTCAAGCAGACAGAGGTAGGAGATCTAGAGAGTGGGGAAGCGGAAATGAACAGTCAGGGAGTAGATTGGCTTTAAGCCACGAACAGACAAAGAGAAAGGAGGGCAGAGAAAGAGAAGCAGAAATCCGAAAGGCAAGAAAGAAGTGAATTACAGAGAACAAAGAAGTTGAGCTAACCTGCAGAGAAAAGGAAGCATCGAGCAGACAGAGACAGAGAGAGTTCGAGAGTTTGTGAACTCCAAAGAAGGCTTGAGAGGTTCAAGCAACTCCTCTGTGTATACCTGTTAGGTAATGAGTACCAAATTGGACTCATACCACTGAGACCAGTTGAGGTCAAGATTCAGTAAGGGGAGTCTGTGTACTCTAGAGACTTGGGGAATCTAAGTACAATCCTACTAATCATCATCTATTAAAGAGAAACTCAAATTGAGCTCCTTATTGTAAAAACTATGCTTTAAGACACAATAGAAAGGTCAACATTGAAGGCTGGACCAAGAGACGTAGCCCAGGAGGATTGGGTGAACTCCTTATTAAATTTGTTGTGTTATGCATTTGCTTGTTTCGTTCTTTTATTGCTTCAGTGTCTGTGTCTTTCACAATCTTATCGATCCATTGCATAAAATGACATAGGCACACCCCAGCACTTGAGTCTGTAATACCTTCATTATTTTTCTAAGGTCATTTATGGGTGATTTCAGACCGAGTGGTATCAAAGCTCTAGGTTGCTAAGGTTAGACAAGCTTGTGCTGGATTTTTTTGTTGAATGCTAACTAGATCAAAGCATAAATTAGGAGAAGGAGAGTTGGTCGAAACTAGCCCGGAAATTGGAAGAGTCTATCCTCAGAAGAAAATGTCAGAAGAAAGTCCCTTGGGAGCAGACCCCCAATTTATAGATAATTTCCTGGCCATGAAGTCCATGGTAGAGGAAATGTATAGGGACTCTAGGAAACATAAAGATGAAGATTCATCAAGCTCCAAACAAGATAAAGGAGAAGAAGAGTCTCTCCTCCATGACCACTCAAAAGGCAAAGGGAAAAAAGAAAACTTTCTCACACCTCCTAATAGCCCTGAACATAAAAAGAATACATATTTGATTAAATTAGATGTTAAATTTGATTTACCAATATATGATGGAGAGTTGAATGCAGAGAAGCTGGATAATTGGATCAGACAAATTGATGTTTATTGGAGAGTGCAGAGTATCAACTCAGACAAGAGTAAGATTCAGCTGGCCAGCCTACGCCTCGAACGCACTGCCTTGGTGTGGTGGGAAGGCAGGACACAAGCTGACATGAAGAAACATGGTAAGATTCTTTCTGTCTAGAGTAAATTTGTTTCTGCAATCAAAAAGTAGTTCTATCCACTAGCTTACATGAAGCAAGCCATGATGAGTTGGAAAACTTTTCGCCAATTGAAAGGGAAAAGTGTACAAGGTTACACCCAAGAATTTAGGAAAAGAGCTTTGATTCTAGGAATTTCTTTAGACTCATCTGAGACTCTGTTGAAGTACATAGGTGGTCTACACAGCTACATGAGGCACACTATCCTCATGTTTAATCCCACCAATATAGATGAGGTATCTATTCAAGCTACACATCTAGAAGCTGGAGGAAAGAATGGGAAACCAGAAGTTGGAGGATCATCCAAGCCCATTTCAAGCAAGAATAAGGAGAAAATAAAATAGAAATGGAAAGAGAGGAAGGCCAACACTGCATAGAAAAGAAAGTCTTCATGCACTCACTGCAAGAAGGATGGGCATGATGATGAGCACTATTGGATTCTGCATTCGGAGCTGAGACCTAAGAAGTTCGAGGGCAAGGAGAAGAAGACTGCTGCAACTATTTAGAAAGATTTGGGGTTAGACTCAAGAGATGAAACAACCATTGCAACCATAGATATAAAAGGTTGTCCACTTTAGAGAATGCAGAAATCAAGAAGCAAGTGCAGGAGTTGCTCGAGAAGGGGTTCATCAGACCTAGCACATCACCATGTGGATCTCCAATTGTTTTGGTGAAAAAGAAATATGGCTCGTGGAGAATTTGCATTGATTACCGAGCACTGAATAAGATAACAATCAAAAATCGTTATCCCCTTCCTCGCATACATGATCTATTATATCAGTTAAAGGAAGTTGTTAAGTTAGACTTGCGTAGTGGATATCATTAGGTCAGAGTTGCAAAACAGGATGCATGGAAGACTTATTTCAAAACAAAGCAGGGATTGTATGAGTGGCTGGTTATGCCTTTTGGCTTACCTAATGCTCCTGCTACTTTCATGAGAATAATGAATTATGTACTCAGACCTTTTCTTGATGATTTTGTTATTGTATATCTGGATGACATTCTTATATTTAGCAAAAAGTGGGAAGAACATTTAAAGCATGTTAAGCAGACACTAGATGTTTTGAAAAGAGAAAAACTTTATGTTAAACTCTTAAAATGTGAATTTGGAAAAACATCTTTGAATTATTTGGGACATATAGTAGGGGGTGGTGAATTGAAGATGGATCCCTCTAAGGTGGCAGTCACTATAAACTGGCTTAAACCCAAATCTGCTACAGAAGTTAGAAGCTTCTTAGGAGCAGCACAATATTGGAGAGTTGATTCTAACTTTTCCTTAATTACAGCTCCCTTACATGCTTTAACAAGATTGAACAAGGTGTTTCAATGGGGAGGCAAACAGCAGAAAGCCTTGGACACCTTGAAAGAAAAGATTAGTACAACACTAGTACTAGCATTGCCCGATCTTCAAAGACCATTTGAGATCCAAACGGATGCCAATGACTATGCCATAGGAGTAGTGTTGATACAACACAGTAAACCCATATGTTATCATTTTGAGACATTTAATTCTGCAATAGTTAACTATCCCACATATGATAAAGAATTGTATGCATTAGTATAGAGTGTGAAAAAGTGGAAACATTACTTAATGGGCAAGGAGATAGTTATACATATTGATCATCAACCACTTTAATATCTACACTCCCAAAAATAAGTTGCAGCAATCAAGACACTATAGATGGATGAGTTTTGAAAGGGCATACACAATAAAGTTGCAGATATGTTATCCAGACCAATTATAAATGTATCTACTATACTTAAGCATAATTTAGTATTGCATGAGAGCTACATTGAACAATATGCTCAAGGTATAGATTTTAAAGATGTATATGCAACTTTAAGTCAAGGAAAACGAGTAGAAGAATTGGATTATCACATTAAGGACCAACTCTTGTATCATTGTGGGAAGCTATGCATTCCACAAACCGAAAGAGTAAAGATAATTCGAGAAGCACACACTTCTCTAATATTAGGTCACTTTGGGGTAAGTAAAACGGTTGCACAACTGCAAATATTTTGTTATTGGCCAAAAATGAATGAGACAGTTTCTAGATATGTAAGAGGGTGTACCATGTGTGCTAAAAGCAAGCCTAGCAATAGAAAACTAGGCTTGTACACTCCACTACGAGTTCCTTCTCATCCTTTGGAAAGCGTTTCCATGGACTTTGTTGGAGGACTGTCTAAATCTAGGAAAGGTCATGACTATTTATATGTTGTTGTGGATAGGTTCAGCAAAATGTGTATTTTGATACCTTGTAATAAACAGATTACAGTTGAACAAACAGCAAAGTTGTTCTTTCAACATGTATGGGTTCATTTTGGATTACCCACTTCCATTATATCTGATCGAGACACCCGATTTTTTGGGAAGTTTTGGTCGAGTATGTGGGAACTGATGGACACAAAACAGAGAAAAGCACAACTTTTCATCCACAAACAGATGACCAAACAGAAGTGGTCAACAGGACAGTGATCCAATTGCTCAGAGGCTATTGCAGCAAGCATCCCAAACTTTGGGATGAACATTTTTGTTATGTGTAGCATGCTTACAACTGAGCGAAACGTTCTTCTACACAGAGATCTCCTTTTAAGACCTGTTTTGGTTTCACACCAAGGTCTCCCTTGGATTTTGTCTTTGGTAAAGACATAGCAGTTGATGGACACAGTGATGTGGACAAGGCAACCAAGTTCATTGAACAAATCAAAGAGATTCATCAAGCAGTACAAGAACAACTGGAAAAGAGCCAAGCTAAATACAAGGCAAGGCATGACAAGCATCAGATGGAGCATAGTTTCCAAGTTGGTGATCAAGTCTGGCTGTATATCAACAAAGGCAGAATGCAAGGTGAAGGTAAAAAGCTAAAGCCAATAAGGTATGGACCTTTCAAGATACTTGAGAAAATTGGTGAGAATGCTTTTTGCCTTGATTTACCAGCTTACATGCACATCTACTCAATTGTCAGTGTCAATTGCCTTCTATTGATGATCTGTTACCTGAATATCTCAATGAATTGCAAGAAGACACAGTTCTGGATAGGAAGGTGAGGACGATGCGTAGGGGAGATGTTGAGTACCTCAGGATTGGACTCAAGGGTTCAAGGCCAAGTAGTGCAAAATGGATAGAGATTGGATAAGTGAGACAGTTATACCCTCACTTAGTCAATGCTTGAAAACCAACTTTTGGTGGTCCAAAATCTTTTTCAGTGTGAAGGTCGTGATCCAAATTGGATCCTTAAACACTCTTAAAGTTCCCTGAACTTTGTAAAACTCATACCGAAGTTTCAAAGTATTATGTATGTCTAAGCTTATCAAAAATTACCTCTAAAGCAATTTGTGGTCAGCAAGGAACAATGAGGACCCTCTGTCAAACTGCGCAGACCATTGGCCCATGGTGACTGCGCACTGGCAAAAATTGACAAACGAGAGGTCAAATCCAAAAATAGAGGGTGCTAATCATGTATCACAGGGTGTCCCCCTCAGTGAAGGAAAGCCCCCAAGTGCTCGGTGACGAGGAAAAGCATAAAACCGTATGGAAATCACCGATTCCGTCAGAAGGCAGGTCCTGCGCTAAAACTGGCAGGATATTGGAAGGGCTTCAAGCAGTAAGCAGGTTTGGTCGAGTCCCACCTGATGCCATACACTGAGTGACATGCATCCAGTGGATGAGAGAGAAAACTGCTCACATCGCGAAGGTAAAGGTCATGCTACTTACCCGCACGATATGGACGGAGACCGTAGGATCTAGAGGCTCCAGATCAATGGCGGAGAAATGATCCGATGGATGACTAGATTCAACGGGGAAATAGGATGAGTCATATAAGCGTTGAGGTCCGGCATGGCCGATGAGTTGGCAGAGGAATCAGTTTCATGGGCAATCTTGGAGCAACAGAAGTAATGATCCTTCAAAGAAAACTGACACTTGGTTCATGAGAAAACAAGTGGCCACCTCTATGTGAAGCATTACACAGTGATGATGATACAGAGTAGGGGAATTAAAGCGGACAGAGGTAGGAGATCCAGAGAGCAGGGAAGCGGAAATGAACAATCAGGGAGCAGATTAGCTTTAAGCCATGAACAGACAAATAGAAAGGAGGGTAGAGAAAGAGAAGTAGAAATCTGAAATTCAAGAAAGAAGTGAATTGCAAAGAACAGAGAAGCTGAGCTGACAGAGCAAAGGAAACATCGAGCAGACAAAGATTGAGAGAGTCCAAGAGTCTGTGAACTCCAGAGAAGGCTTGAGAGGTTCAAGAAACTCCTCTGTGTATACCTTTCAGGTAATAAGTACCAAATTGGACTCATACCACTAAGACCAGTTGAGGTCAAGATTCAGTAAGGGGTGCTTGTGTACTCTAGAGACTTGGGGAATCCAAGTACAATCCTACTAATCATCATCTGTTAAAGAGAGACTCAAATTAAACTCCTTATTGTAAAAACTATGCTTTAAGACACAATAGAAAGGCCACCGCTGAAGGCTGGACCAGGAGAAGTAGCCTAGGAGGATTGGGTGAACTGCTTAGTAAATTTGTTGTGTTTATGAATTTGCTTGCTGTGTTCTCTTACTGCTTCAGTGCCTATGTATTTCACAATCTTATTGATCCGTTGCATAAAATAACATAGGCACACCCTAGTAATTAAGTCTGTAATACCTTCATTATTTTTCTGAGGTCATTTACGGGTGATTTCAGATCAATCATGACCTACAGAGTTGCAGAAATTGCAAAACAACTGTCGAGGGGTCTGTACAAACTTTTGTAGTAAATGAAAATTGTCTGTCACATGTTTTCCTGTAACCTAACAAATAGTGCACCATAGTGTGTCTCCTGCGCTTGGCCCAACAATTTTTTCTGGCTTCAAGGGGACAGCCTCCCCCCCCCCTGCCCCACTAAGATAATTCTGATAAACTAGAAAATGGTCCTTATCATAACCATGGCCCTTGCATTTCAAGCACCATACTGCTACACGTACTTCAGGCTGGGCTTCCTTTCCCTTCTTCAAGCTCTGCAACTCCAGGTGTAGACTTTCCAGTTGTGAGTGGATCTGTTGTACTCCAATATTTGTATCTTGTATAGGTAAGGCTTCCAACCTCATCACAATATCCACAGCTTCTGCTTGCGTTGCTATCTTCTACTATGATAATGGTAACCTTAGATGAGGCAACAATGAAGCAATATACCAATCTTTGTGTTGGTCATCTATGATGTTCATGTTAGCCTATCGGATCAAGCATTTTAGCCTCTGATCGAAACCCCACGAGGATTGATTCACCACTTTCTTTTTGTCCTTAAACTCTATAATTGACTGCGCCTGGGATTTAGGCTTCTTAAACTCATTGATCAATGTGTTTTGAATCTCTGCCGATGTTGCAACAGTGTGATCTTGACAGTATTTGATATACCAAGTAAATTCTCTATCCTCCAGTCTTGTGACCAGTTGTGCTTTATTTATATTATCATTAGTGATCTGCTACACTGTCCACATATAATTTGTAACAAACCAAAATTCTTCGGGGTCTTCGCTCCCTAACCTTTGAATATCGGCATCTTCATTACGTTTTCCATGTTGAATGGTGGAGGTGGAGGTGGATGTGGAGGCAGAGGTGGAGGTGGAGGTGAAGGTGAAGGTGTAGGTGTATGCAGTGGAGGTGGAGGTAGAGTGGATGGATGAAGTATCCGTGATATACCTTGACTTACCAACTGCAACACTCTTCATTATGTGTTTAGAATAGTTCCCTCATCATCACTTGACGAGGATCCCAAAAGCAGAATATATTCAGATCCTGATTCTCTATTCCTTCTGAAAGGTTTTCCGCTCCACGTAGTCCCAAAAATCAAGGTAACAGCATAACCTGTTTTTCACACAACAACATCTTAATCCAAGTTTTCAAAGATCGTAAGTACTTACCTCGTGGTCCCTTGAACGGTATGTGCTCTACTTCATTGTAACTAATAGTTGTATTGATCGTGAACTCAGTTGCAAATCCTCTGAGTGTGCGATCAATCCAGTGATAAACGACCCGTGTGATGTTGTTTTCAAAATTTTCTAAGCACCTCACCAATTCTGGAATCCACACAATAAGGCCTTCAAGTCGCCACGTACCCTAACTGTCCACCAATATAGATAGCCACTCATACAATTCACAAGGGAAGAAATAGAAAAATTTCTCAATTTCACTTGAGTATAGGTATCTACTCAACCATTGCTCCTTGGATAATCATGGATTTCTATTGAGCTACAAACGCGTGTTCCTTTTGATTGAGCCACTTTCAATTTCTTTCTTACTAGGAAACCACTTATTCAACATCACACATTCCTCATATTGATCTCGGTCCCCAATGGAACCATTGGTTGGCTTAAGGGGGCTTGACCCAAGTTCAGAGTTATTCGCGCCAACCAACAAAACCCTAACTGTTGGCCCTTTCAGCAACAACCTGCGTAGTGCAGACTGCAGTCTCACCTGAAGTAGCATTGGGGGATCCTAGAACTAGTTTTCTGCATCCATAGGCATGTGTGATGGTCTTCCTAAGGTTCTTATAGCTTAGGTCTACCTTCACGCAGGTCTATCCCTTCTAATTGTAAACTACTGCAACTCTATCGAAATGACCTTTAGAGCTTTGTGAAGGTACTCAATTGTGCTTAACATGCATAAAAGATACATATTCACTTCTTTTGCGCAATAAACTATTTATTATGAGGCCCTTATGACCTAGATCTGTCATCACACAGATCTACACTTTCCGAGCAGTTAACTACAACTAATCTATCTAACAACTCCCTAAGCTTTGCGAAGGTGGTTAATTATACTTATTATGCATAAATATTATAGATCTATCTGTTTTTTGAAGAAAGTAAGCATTAATTCACATAAAACAGATCATAGAGCAAAGATACATAAACTTAAACAGAAGTAAATAACAAGGCAAGATGCATCAGAATTGCTCAAAACCAGTCTTTATTAAGATGTAAACGTTCAGATACAGACTTCTTATCCCTATGCACTCAGTGGCAGGGGCCCATGCACTCAGCTACGAACTTACCAAGGTCTTCGTGCACTCAGCTGTAGGAGCCTTCCCCTTTCACCTAAGTACAAGAAATTGACTTTTCCTGCCTTAGGACCTTGCCCTTACAATGAATTTTCACCAAAAGCTATCTTTTTAGACTCGCTATGACTCACTATATATAGCATTTTCATTATAATACCATGGCCCGTGGACCATGGGTGAGTCTCAAAACCATCATATCACCTACCCATACAAGGGCTTGATCCCCCTTTGACTCTTACTTAGCTTCACGCTCTGCTTCCGGATTTCGCGAAGACTTTACATGATCTCACAAAAACTATTACAAAGATTGGCTTAATTGACAAAATTTAACCCCAGGGACCCCATCCCAACATATATACGTATCAATAGTGAAGACCATGAAAGGTCTGTAACCATAAATCATTGTTGTCAATATGAAATGGTGGCGGTCATTTTCCGTCATTATAGTCATTATTCGTGACAAACCTTGAATGTCACCACAACACCTATACTTTTGGCAATGTGGCTTTTCGTGAAGGTCAATGAATGCCACCATATATATGCACCAATAGTGATGGCCATGAAAGATCCATCACAGTAAATCATTGTAGTTCATATGAAATGGTGACGACCATTATCCATCATTATAATCAATATTTGTGACGGACCTTGAATGTCACCATAACACCTATACTTTTGGCGATTCCACCTTTGGTGACATTCAGTTTTTGGTGACCAAGGCTATGGTCCATCACCATTGCTCATATGAAATGGTGATGGTCACTATCCATCATTATAAATCACTATTGGTGATGGACTTTGAATTTCACCACAACACCTATGCTTTTGGCGACGCCACCTTTGGTGATGTTTAGTTTTTTGTTATGAAGGCTCTTTTGACCATCACCAATGAGCTTATGGTGACATTTTTCGCCCCTCACCAATGTCCTTTTTTCTTATAGTGTGATCTACACCCAATTAGGATATGTTTACACTGTCATTCCCGATCTGCCTCGGCCTGGCGTTGCTAATGCACTAGGGCATCTCATGCCACTGATGGTATCTTTGGATCCATTTCACACCCTCAACCTCAACCATATTTTCCACCTCTGATGATTTATGTTCAACCCCACAGGGGGACCAGTTCTCTTAGACCTATCCCTCCGCCCCCCACAATATTTCACATGGAAACTCGTATCCAAGTCCCAACATGTCATGTGAATATCCCCATCCACATCAATAGATGTAAGGGTCATTTGTTTCTCCACCTATATATCATAATTTTTACCCATATCCTTACAATCTATATGCACCGCCTAACGCTCCTTCCCTGTCGACATCAGCGCCTCATCCCCCCATGCCTCCTCCACTACTACCACAACAACAACCTTCCCCACAAGGTCAAGTGTATGCTCAGTAAAGAAAAACCAATCCCCCTAACCCCAAGAAATGGAACAAGGGGAAAGGTAACTAGAACCATCAATATCAAGGTAATCAAGGTAGCTAGGGTCAACCACCTAATGCACCTCAGGGAAACCAACCTAATCCCGCACCCCAACAATAGGGCATACAACCCAATCAAAACAAGGTTCTTCATATGAAAAAGCGTTATGTGTGTTGCAACATATATGTCCATTATACTCATGAATGTCTTATTTTACCTCAGATGTGTCAAGTATGGGAAGTTCAAGAAGATGCTTCTAGAGGACATCAATCTATAGCTCCTCCTCCTCCTCCTACTTCATCTCAACTGGTTGTGCTTACCAATCCTTTTCCTCACCAAGGATACCTCGTTGCACAACCTACATAAGATCATGTAGCTCCCCAACCCCAACCATCTAGTCACAATGATTATTATATTCTTATGATGAATTTAGACGAAGTCAACACTGAACAAGTCAACCTTCAGACTTGATCACACCGATATGACATGCCACCTTCTAAGTCAACGAATGAGTCCC
This sequence comes from Pinus tabuliformis, assembly GCA_031772625.1. Taxonomy (NCBI): domain Eukaryota; kingdom Viridiplantae; phylum Streptophyta; class Pinopsida; order Pinales; family Pinaceae; genus Pinus; species Pinus tabuliformis. The sequence goes on along the minus strand of CM062811.1, from coordinate 231,062,816 downwards.
AACCCTAAGTTTCGACAAAGCCTCTGTCATCAACAAATGGTACCTTATATATCCATCCGCCTAAGGTAGAGGTTATCCCTAAGATCCCCAAAGTTCCATTACGTTGAAAATTTTCTTTTGCTAAAGCCTCCCATACCTATAGCATAGTATATGACTTGGCATAGTCTCCTTGTGCCATGTCAATGCTAGAAGTCCTCTAGACATGCCCATCCCAACGGAAACCTATGTTATTTTCTTTGGTAACCATGGATCCTTCTGACGATCGTATGATTTTATTTGATGTTAAAAAATTGGAAAATCCTCCCTTTCCTTCATTTGTTGCATTTCAAATACTAGTCTCCATAAGAAACTCCCTTGTTCAACAATGTATCATAGATAAAGGCACCTCCACCTCTGTGATGGATGTTAGTGTTTGGAAGAAACTTGGTTCACCTAACCTGTCCCCTTCCACCATCACTCTTCATGCCTAGGATGGTCATTCCTCTCATCCCCCTGGATTATATCACAACTGTCTTATCACTATTTTCAGCAAGACTGTCTCTATTGACATCGAGGTCATTGATGCCCTATTATATTATAACATCCTCTTGGGTCATATTCATTAGAGGACTTTTGAGGTCTAAAATTGATCTGGATTTAAATAGGAATACAACAAATTACATATATAACCATACAATAGAGATGCAACAAAAATAATACTTCATTTCATTATTGTAAAATACTGAAATATGCTTACAAACAGAAATGGAAATAAACTAGCTAGGGCGATGGTAGCTTATATTTAAGAAGAGATGTAGTGGCTACATGCCTCTTAACTGTGTTCCAATGAGGCTTGAAGGCCTATTTATTATTGAGAAACAATGTAAAACCCTAAAAATCCAAAAACATAACCCTAGAAAATGAAACACCAAACTGTGTGTCCCGTTTGGGTAAATTGGTACATCAACTTCCTGGGGTCGTAACTTTGGCATACGATCTCCATTTAACATGCACAATGCCTTGTTAGAAAGATATATATGAGAACTACAACTTTGGGAAGAGAAACATCGGTCCATGGACAAATGTTGCTCCCAAGTTTCCCAAAAAACTTTGTTTAGGGCCTCAAAAAGGCTCCGGAAGTTCACGACCTTAAAAATTGCTAAAAATAGTAAATTGTGCTACAATTAAGGAAACTAAAAAGCTGAAAGAAACAATGGTGGGGGTCTAAGTGGACTTGGTGAGTGGCCACCAATATCCACCTGGATCATTCCTCCCCCCTTAGGAAGAAATGGTCCCCATTGCGTTGAGTTTCTCCATGAGATGAGGAAACTTCTGCTAAACTTGATCCTTGGTGAGCCACTTGCCCTAGTGAAGGAGTTGGCCTGCTTTGAAAAATCAATACAGTTGGATATTCTACTGGTTAGTCTGCTTGATCTGTGTGTCCATGATCTGATCAGTTGCATCTTGTTACATGCAATCTGGATTTAACTCTGTGGGTGTGAATTGTTCTGCAATGTCGGATGTGTCTAGTAATGGTGGAAAGTATGGCCGAAGGCAGTCCACATTGAACACTGGGTGCAGGCCAAGGAATGGGGGAATGTTGAGCTCAAATGCCTTGTCTCCCACAGCCTTGGTAATGGTGTAAGGACCATATCAGAGTGGTCTGAGTTTCGATAGGCTCCGGTAAGGTGTTCCTTTTGCAAATGAAACCAGACTTTGTCACCCACCTAAAACTTGTGTGGCACCCAATGTTGATCATGTCATTTCTTGTACTTGGCATTTGATTTCTCCATAATGTCATGGACCTACTGGGAAATATGTTGGATGCAATCAATGAAGTTTTTTTCATTATTTGTTTTAGACTGGACATGAGTCGAATCTGCGTGAGTAGCTACAAATGGCATGGCCACATCAATGGGACATAGTGGCTGGAATCCAAAGCCCACTTGAAAAGGGTTGTGTCCAGTCGAGCTATGGAGAGCCCGGTTGTAGCTGTGCTGAACATAGGGGAGGCTCTCATCCCATGTGCGTGGATGGTTTGAGTTGTACATGCACAGTGTTAGAGGCAGTCTTGTCAGTCCTCCGTCAAAGATCAAAACTCTTTCTGCATTTCATTTTTAGGTGTCTCGCTCCATTCACTCAGCTGCATTCTGCTAGGGGCATGCCATAATCTGATGGAAGGGCCTTATCATTCATTCCACTCATGTCTTGCACCTGTTGGCTTAGGTATTTTCATCAATGTGTATTAAAGTGCATGACAGTCAATGTTTGATATTTTAATGGACAGGAGTCATTTTGGTCATTAAGTCTAGGGATTCATCATTTGGTCTTCAAACAATGTCCAATAAATCTAGCAAGGCTAGAGGGAGGCTCTTATAAAGTTGTGATTCAAAGATTTTCATCGTCATGTTGATAGATTACGACCGTTCTTCAAAACTCCGTTTTGAAGAAAAGTCAACAGTTTGTCACTTGTAATAATTTTCAAAAGTTTCTCAGTGGATTTCTCCAAGCGCAACCCTGGTCTCCTTAGTCAAATTCCATGTCAGCTACCCCTACAAAAAATTGCCAAAAATTTCATCATTTTAGTCAAAGAAATAAAAAAGAAGTGTGAAAAGCAGAGTTGTATTAATTGTGAAAAAGTGCCAAAGTGAAAACATTACAAAATGGGTTTTGGGGAAAGAAAAAATAAAATCCAACTCTTGCAAGATATTTCTCCAAGTATATATATCATTTGTATCAAGTTACATTCATGAAATCTTATAGCAAATTCGAATTTGGAGGTTGAAGAAAAAATTGTAGTTTGAAAAGGCCGTGATTGTGTTAAAGGTTGGAGCGCGGCGCACAGGTGGAGTAGCGTGGTGCACTAAAGGAGTGCGACACACTGGGGATTTCTGCCCAGTGTTAATTTGAATGGGAACGATGGACATAGAGGGCGCAATGAATTGGGTTCTTGGCGCGGTGCTCACAGTTCGGAGCCCGAAATTGTGTCAAATCTTTTCAAATTGATCATCCCTTGCGTGGAGTTGTTAGGTAGGGCCTTCTATTTTGACATTTCTTCAGATTTTATGATAAGAGATGGTGGTGTAAGGGTGAATAAAGGTTGAAAGAAAAATTCATACCCAACAAAAACAAATTTTCTACCAGGGTTTCAGAGCTCATAGTTTTGTCACCAAGGACTCTCCTCCTTCCCCATTCTCCCTTGTTGCCTCATTTCCTACCCCCTCACCAAGTTGATCAATCCTACATTACATTCAACATCCCAAAACCCTAGCCCTTATTAAAATCTCCTCAACCCTATATAACTAATCCCAAACCCTAAACCTTATTCCCATATATAAAATCCCCCTCCTCTCCCTAATTAAAATTATCCCAATAATTATCATTCCTCAATACTGTTTCCCCTTCCTAACAATCCCTAACAGTCCCTGTTGCATTTGTTATTTCCCTTGGTGGCAGAAATTGAAATACACCACCAAAAAGAGAAGTTTAAGCACAGTTCATACACAACAGTCATCTTGTCTTCAAGGTATTTTGTATAGCAGTCATGGGTTTGAGCATTCATCGGACTATGAGGTGGAAACCCAAAGTGACTCTCCCTTGGAAGAACAGGCACCCCGGAGGCCTCATAAAAGTGGCAGACATGTTAGAGAAGAACCGACCACCCTTACAGAATTGCAGGCCTGCCCTCTTACTATGTCCTATTTTCATCATCAGTCATGCTATGAGTTTTGTCAAAAGGTGGCTATTGTCCAATTTCATCATGAGTTGGCTCATCTTTTTGTGCTACACTTGCACGGAGATCAAGCTTTCTTAGCTGGTGTAACCTTCACACTTACACCAGAATCTATCTCATTAGCAACCGGTATACCGAACATTGGTGAACCATGGCACAAGAAACATAAGATTAACTGGCAGCATTATGAGCCATACATCAAAACCAGTTTCTTAAGGCAACTCAAGAGAGTGTTCCCGTTCCGATATCTGAAGGATGAATATGCTCCACTAATGAGATTGATCATGAAATATTTAAGCTGTGAGGTACGGTTCTCTCATCTTTATGCTTACCACATCAGGTTGCTCATGCATTTCACCAGGGTACGGATGATGAACATTCCGTATTTCATTTGCTGGAACATAGAGAGGATGACCACCTTTATACAACAAAAAACACCTCAGCAGCAACTTAACAGTGTCTATCATTTTGCTCTTATTAAGATTTTGGTGGTTCATCAGCTTGGATTGCAGGGCATCGCTTGGGATGATTTCATCTAGCGTGATTTCTTCAGAGCTTCACGAGGAGTATCAGAGGTTAAGCATGAGGGTGAACCTTCTCATCAGTATGAGTGCCATGAGACTGCTAGTGTGCCGGTTTTCATCACATATCAGAAAGGCACCAGACGTTTGTTTGTAGCGGTAAAGCGAGTGTTATCTCCACCCGGGGTGGAAGGGGCCTCACTTCCGACATCAGCACTACAGGTACAGGATATAGGTAAGGAGCCAATGCATGATGAGGGGCCATCTGGTGAATGAGAGACCAAATTCGTTCTCCTTCATGATGATGATACCGATACGATCCGCAAAGTGCACAACTTAAAAAGATCATCGAGGAGCAGCAAACAGAGCTTCAAGCCTTGTCCCTTGAATTGGAAAGAGCCAAATGGAACATGAAATATCTGGAGCATAGGAACAAATAGCTTGAGGATCAGCAAGTGATCATGGAGCTACAAAACATTCATGAGCATTGCCAAGCTGCACAAAGGAGAGGAGTTGAGCTCACGTCATTGGAGCAAGAGATTAATGAGGATCGGGAGGCCAATCTCGAGAGAGTTATCATGCACTTAGAGAGGCTACTGGACAAGGCTGACAAGGACCATGCATTGCTGAGACACATGGCTTTCCACTACATGTTGCGAAACAAAGTGTGCAAGGCCCGAATCAGGAATTTGAAGGTGAAATTGAGGAAGGCATTCAAGAAGAAAAAGAGGAAAAGGGAGCTTGATCGACTTCAGATATTGGATGAAGCCTCTTTAGCCTAGCATAACACTTGATAAGGAAGCTCCATCCCAAATTTCAAGAAATTTGGGGCATTTCTGGTATTTTTGGAAATTTTTGTGCAAAAAACAGGGTTTTTCTCCCTGTGCGTCGAGCCACATGGTGCGCGCTTACAATAGGAGGCTCCAAATGCAAAAAAGTTTATAGTTTTGGATTTTTCATGGAAAATCATGACTTTTGGTGCATGGCCAAGAAATTTGGGCAAGTTTTGAGTCCTCGGGAGGTCAAAAACACCCTAAAAATGACCTCTCTGCCCCTAATTTCACACACAGGAAGCAGTCTTGGGAGATTGAGGTTTTGGAGGGGCAAATGGGCACCAAATTCAGAAATTTCACTTGGACTGGAAAGTAGACAGGTAGGGAGTTCCAACAGGAACACTTGGGCTCAATTTGGACTTCATAAGGTGCCTCAAAAGTAGCTCCAAAGTGGCGCGACGCATATAGTTTTTGGCGCGGCGCATAGAGACCCAAAGGCCAAAATCACTCCCGCTCCACGAAATTTCGATTCACAATTTTTTCCAAGTGGGCCTGCTCATTTACAATACATTTTTCTTGGAATCAAAGGCAAAGTTTAAAAAACATTTTTGGCTTCTATCCAAGTGGCCAAATGAAGGCGAACAACCACCCAAAAAACCTACACTCGTATTTGCTTTTTTCTAATTGGTCCTCATAGAAAATTAAATGTAATTGTTGATGGTTGGCTCTTCATTTCTTGGGTTGATCGAATTTCTCATGGAAAATCTTATTTATTTTATTGAGAGTCATTTTTTAAAGGGTTGGAATTTCTGGGAAACTGTGGGAGAGAAACCCAGTCACTCACTGTACATTTTGACAGAGAATTAATGAAAGATTGCAGCTCTGGTTCATGAGATTCCTATGGCGTGAGCTTAGAAAATGTATCTTCTTTATGTTTCATATGTATTTCGTTATGTTTCATATTTTCATTCATATTTATTTCCAGTGAAATATTTCTAAGTAAAAAAGGTAGAATTCAGTGTACTGCTCTGCCTTGGGATAGCTTTCACGTTCTATGTTTTCTTCTGTTGAAAAGGATGCATGTATTTATGCCCTTTTCACACTCTTAAACAATCTCTCCACTTCATATTATTTCAAATCTAATTGCTAGACTTTCTGCCTGTCTTGCCTCACGAAATAATCTGCATCTTTGAGTTAAATTCTCTGCTCATGTTGTTCCTTGGCCCCACACCCTAGAAAACTCAGTCATTCATCAAAATACCTCCATCATATTTATTTACCTAGTGTAGAGCATTGGGAAGGTATGTTTTAATAAATGATTTAGTGATGTTTTAAGCAATAGTTGTAATCTTTTCTTTATTATAAAGTAGGGGAAATGCAAAGACAACGAGTCTAAAATGATCCAATCACTAACAGTTGTCTTCTCTACGCAGGAAAAGGTAAAAGCAGGAAGGCGCAATGCGAAACGGGGATTTGACGAGAAGATAACGGCTGTCCCTCCAATTCTAAATAAGGTTCAGACCAGGTCGAGTAAATCAAGGGAGATCAGTCCGAAACGAGATGAAGGACTGCCGGTTCGGAATTACAGGCCGAGTAAAGGAAAGCGTTAACAGTTTAGCGGATCCCTCAGGATCTTCGATCCTGAGGGATCGCTACGATCAATCGTTTTGTCGACCGATGAACTCCGCCATTAATTGTATAAAAGGAGGGTAGCATTGAAACTAGAGGATGACTTTTGTATCTTTAACTTTTTGTTCATGAATTTTATTATCAGTTGAACTCAGACTATTGAGTCTCTCTGAGAATTAGTTTTGTACTCTCATTGATGCGTTAATATAATATCTCGGTGTTAATTTCTCCGTGCGTCTGAAGTAGTTTACGGCAGTGCACCATTGGAAGCTTTGGGCCCGGCTCCAACGGACACTGGCTGATTGTACCATTACAATTCTGCTTTGTGTGGTTTGTTTCTCATAATCTGTTATGGTTACATGTTGTTTCATATTTATTCATCTGTAGCTTCCCTGTTATAAATCTCTGTAATAAAGGATTCTTCGCATACTGTTGATCTGAGTTGTTTGCACTAATTACAGAATTCATAGGTGGAATATTTCAGCTACAGGTGATTGGGGTTAATGGATTGTTGGTGACTATTGTAGATCGTATATATATGATTGACGTTTCCTGTCTTTAATGATTTGCTGTTCCATTTGATATATATATGATTGACGTTTCCTGTCTTTGATAATTTGCTGTTCCATTTGATCAAGCTACAAACCTGTATAAATGATTGCTTTCCTTTTTGTATGCAAGTGTGTGCCAAGGATTGGAAGTGTAGACCTCGCGAGACTTAGTTTCTTTATTGCCGTTCCATTTACTGCCGTTCCTTTTATTGCTGTTCCATTTCTGAAGTTGCTATTTCATTCTGTTTTCTTGCTGTTCCTTTCGCTTGCGTTTATTGAAGTGGCATGAGAGGAGGTTCAAGACTGTTGTGAGATACAGCAGACGCTATAATGCTCCCAGATCATGATCCATACTCCTTCATCAGTTTCTAGGGGGATAGGTTATTAATTCCATACCCTCGACCGACGAAGTTGCTGCGTGTGTGATTTCTTTATGCAAAAGTAATTTAGCATTAGCATCCGTTTACTCTTGTATTCTTTAGATCTATACTACGAAGCATTATCCTGACAAATAGCCTCAAATTAAGATGTCCCTTACAATAACAAAATGCTCCCGGATTGACTTGTAATGTGAGATAACTAGAGGTGAAAAAGACCCTTGTTACAGCTCCACATTTTGGCGCCGTTGCCGGGGAAGGGGCATAGCCATTTGTTTTTTAACAGGGTAGTGTGTGAATCTGTTAGGGGAGAACTGGATTTTAAAAACGGAAGGTAAGAACCTACGTGAGGAGCATGTAAAAGCCCTGCTCCACCATCCGCTTTCCTAGCAGAATTGATTTAGTAATTTAATTGGATTGCATGACTAAGCAGAAAAAGCCAGAAAAGAATCAAAAGCCTCCATCCAAAATCGAAAAAGCCAAGGGGTCGGCGACCCTTGGACGAAAGACCTTTATAGACGAAATTTACAAGAAAGCCGGATCTCTGCCATCAGTAGGTTATAAGAAAGTAAACTCTAAACAACCTGCTAGTTCCCTTCAGGCCTCAGAATTACCATCTGAAGCCTTTGCGGAGGTGCACAGTCAGACAGAGGAGCAGGACTTTCAAGAATTTGACAATTCGACTCCTGGACCAGTGCACGAAGGAAATTTTAGTAACCTTTGCGAAGGAGAAGGAGAAACAGGGGAAATCGAGGAACCTAGATCTCCTATTGAACTAAACCAGCCTTTAAATAGTCCGGATAAAGGAAGCGCTGCAAAAATCCTTGTTGAGGGAATTCATTCACCTCAGACCGTAGGGGCCATCATTATCCCTGATAAAGGGAGCGCTGTAAAAACAGTTCCTACTAAGATTACCCCTCCTCAACCAAGGAATACTCTATTGGAAATTCCTGAAGATTACTGGCATATATTTGATTCCATGGCGCAGAATCAGCCAAATACCCAAACCTCTACTTTGCAATATCCCATAGTAGATTCTGCTGCGAATGCACCAATGAAGGCAATTCCGCTTCAACATATTCCGACGTTTCATGGACTCACATCAGAAGACCCTGATGCGTTTCTATTTGAATTTGATGTGTTATGCAGGGGATACGATTACACCACTGATCCCCAGAAGCTAAAACTGTTTCCCTCTACCTTGAAGGGAGCAGCTCTGAGATGGTTCATGGGTCTAGGTGGTGGAGTCATAAACAATTGGGACGAAATGAAAGCGGCCTTCTTAAAAAAATATCAGGATTATTGTAGATCAAGAGAACTAAAGGATGAAATATTTCAAATGTCTGCCAGACCAAATGAAACTTTAGAAGAATATGTAGAACGTTTCCAATATAACTTGCAGAGATCTCCATATGCATCGTTACCTCTGCCCGATAACGTGTTGAAAACTGCATTGATTAGAGGTATGAAGGAGCAATGGATTGAAACGTTGAATATTATGGGTAAAGGAGACATTTATCAGGAAAATTTTGCTAACATCATTGATCTGTGTATCAGGAGCTCAAGAGGCAGCACACGGATAAAACCAGCAGAATATGATCGCTTCACTAGAGACAATCGAACATCAACAGAAGGAGTATCACGAGTGGAACTTGGAAATCTGTTAGAGAATTTTAAAACTGATATCATGGGGACATTAACAACACAGCTTGATATTGTGCAGGCTAAACAGAAGCAAGCAGAAGCGGAACAGAATCTGGCAATTTTCTGCCCACGATGCAGGAAGAAACATAGCCAGAAAGAATGCCCGCTCGATACAGTTCAAATATGTGCTATTTGTACCAAGGACCATCCGACTGAAAGCTGTCCCTCGCTCCCTGGTTTAAAGGCGGTGTACAAAGAAGCAGAAGAGGAACCAGAATCAGCATACTTTATCAACCAGCGTCGTCAATGGCAACCTAGGCAACCTGGTATGTTTCAAGATCCCTCCTCTTCTTTTCAATCTCCGCAATTTAATGCTCAGCAACAGAATATGTGGCAAAATCAGTCTCAGCACCCGTTTTCAAATTGGCCGCCTCAAATGTTTCCTACTCCGAACCCTTGGATGAACCAAGCTGGTTGGCCAAACTTTCCTTATCCTCCGCCATATTGGCCAAATAGTTCATATCCTCCGCAGTGGACCCCTTCCACTTCGCAAAGTTCACCCTGGCAGAGCAACTGGCCAAGATCGACATATCAAACGCCAGGATCAATTCCGCTCCCTCAACCAACTCTGCCAGCCTTGCAACAAAATCCCCAGCCCAACCTAAGACCGCAGCTCCCAGCCCAACCCAACCCGAACCCAAATAATCGGCCAGTTCAATCTCTTCAAATTATAGAATCTTCCGAGATTGAATCTGCTCTACAGGAGTGCAATGATCTTCAGTTGAGATCTGGGCGAATAATAGAAACTGAGGGACATAGAACCGCTCATATTGAAAACCAGTTACCGATAGAACAGCCGTCACAACAAGAAGAAGTAAGTAAAGACCAAGTTCATCAGCAAGTACTTACATCTTCTCCGCCTTTCCCAGAACGACTGGCCATTCCAAGACAAATGCAATATCCGGATTTTGATATTCTGGGAGAACTCCAAAACTTGTATATAAGAATTCCATTCCTTCAGGCTATACAGGACATCCCCATATATGCAAAAACCATAAAAGACCTGTGTAGCAGAAAAACAAAAAGAAATATAACTCCTAACCCTAGAGTCCAGGTAGTCGGCACCTTATCCGACCTCTTATCAGGGAAAGAAACACCAATTAAATATGAGGATCCTGGAAACCCAATTGTCACTGTTCAAGTCTGTGGGCAGACCCTGACCAACGTTTTAGTAGATCTAGGGGCTGCGATTAACATCCTGACAACATCAACCTGCCAGAAGCTTGGAATCACATCGGTAGAGCCTACTTCCACTTTACTAGAACTAGCTGACCGATCACTAATAAGACCAGAAGGCACCTTGTATGATGTCATGGTTTCAGTGGACTCTTGGGAATACCCGACCAATTTTCTGGTGATTAATCCCAAAACCCGACTAGATGGACATCCGCTAATTCTAGGTAGACCATGGCTCGCTACTGCTGATGCCTACATTGGATGCCGGCAGGGAAACATGACCATAACCAGAGGACCGGATATCAAAAATTTAATCTTGTACCCGCCAGCCCAGCCAAGCATCACACCTCATATATCGATGACCAATCTGCGCCCTGCCTCATATATTACTGATAATATTAGACCACCATTAACAGTTTAGGAAGCGCTAGATTTTAAAGATCAAACGGAAGATGATGCCATCAATAAATTCATTAATCAAACAGAGTCCACATCGTATACACAATGCTTTATGATAAAAGCGGCATTCGATAACGAATTAGAGGAAGATCCTCTAAAAGATGACAATGACCCAAATATACCTGTAACCTCTGTTGCTAACAGCAAAGTAATACAAATTGAACCGGGCAAAACTTTAAACATTAACGCTAATCTGACACCTGAACAAGAGACCAAACTCATCCAGCTCCTACGAAAGTATCAGGAGGCATTTGCTTGGGACTATCCCGATATGAAGGGGATTGATCCCCAGCTATGTACACATCGTATCTATATCGAGAAAGATGCAAGACCAGTTCGCCAACCACAGAGAAGACTCAACCCCCATTTAAAAGATGTTGTAAAAGATGAGCTGCAGAAATTATTAGACGTTAATTTTATTTATCCTATTTCTGACAGCAAATGGGTCTCCCCACTTGTGGTAGTACCTAAAAAGAACGGGAAATGGAGGATCTGTGTTGATTACAGAGAATTAAACAAAGCTACACAAAAAGATCACTTCCCTCTCCCTTTCATAGACCAGGACAAGACTACCTTTACTTGCCCCTGGGGAACGTTCGCATACCGAGTCTTACCCTTTGGATTATGTAATGCTCCGGCTACATTCCAACGGGCTGTTCTTAGCATCTTCGCAGATTTAATTAATGATGGATTGGAAGTCTATATGGATGATTTTACACCATATGGAGATGATTTTGATCCAGCCCTGGACACTCTCGAAAAAGTTCTAGAGCGTTGCATTGCTACCAGGCTTTGCTTGAGTCACGAAAAATGTTACATGATGATGACAGAAGGACTCATTCTGGGACATCACATCTCAGCAGCTGGAATTCAGGTAGACCCGGCTAAAATTCAAATACTCATGCTTATTCCAACCCCCACTAATCAAACAGAGGTACACAGTTTTCTTGGTTTTTCTGGGTATTATAGACGATTTATACAACATTACTCACGTATTGCCGCACCTCTACATGCATTAACTGGAAATGTTGATTTTTTGTGGACAGAAAAATGTGATCGAGCCTTCACAGAGTTAAAAAAGTTGCTATCTACAGCTCCAGTTCTCAGAGGACCTAATTGGAACTTACCATTCCAAATTTCAACCGACGCCTCAGACACAGCAATCGGTGCAGTGTTGGGCCAAGAAGAAGAGAAAAGACCATACGCTATCTATTACATCAGCAAAAATTTGGCTCCGGCCGAATTAAATTACACTGTTACCGAAAAAGAATTTTTAGCTGTGATACATGCTATTAATAAATTTAGACACTATATTACAGGCTATCCCGTTATTTTGTTTACAGACCATTCTGCTATTAGGTATTTAGCAAATAAGCCTGTTACAAATGGAAGAATAACCAGGTGGTTGATCTTGTTGCAGGAATTCGACATTACAATCAGAGACCGACCAGGGAAGGAGAACCCTGTAGCTGATTTTCTTTCACGAATACCAAAAGCAGTTGAAACAGCAGCAGTTGAGGACCAATTCCCAGATGAACACTTATTTGCAGTCGCTGTTCAGACTCCCTGGTACGCTGATGTGGCTAATTATCTTGCAGTAGGTAAGCTTCCAAAACATTTAACTCCCAACGAACGGAAACAGATCGTTGCGAAAAGCAATCGATTTTCGTGGGTTGGGGGCTATCTATTTCACACAGGCGCAGATATGGAAATCAGAAGATGTATTCGAGAAGACGAAATCTTTGATATCTTGAAAGCCTGCCATGACGGGCCATGTGGAGGACATTTCGTTGAACGAAGGACAGCACACAAAGTATTACAAACAGGATATTACTGGCCTACAATCTTCAAAGATGCCAAAAAATTTGTCCAGGCCTGTGATAGTTGTCAGCGTGTAGGACGACCTGGCCCAGCAGACGAAATGCCTTTGCGGCCTCAATTGGTGATCGAACCTTTCGAACGCTGGGCTCTGGACTTTGTCGGACCCATCAACCCCCCATCAAACCAAAAAACTTACATTTTGGTGGCAACTGAATATGTTACCAAATGGGTTGAGGCGGAGGCATTACCCAGAGCTACAGAGGAGTCGGTAATTCAGTTCTTGTTCCATTTGTTTGTACGTTATGGTCTCCCAAGGGAAGTGGTTACAGATGGAGGACCACAATTTGTGGGACATAAATTAGCTGCAACACTCAATAACCATCACATACATCACAAAATTACTACCCCATACCATCCGCAGGCAAATGGGCAAGTCGAGAACAGTAATAAGATAATAGAGTCCATCTTGACAAAAACTGTTGCCTCACATCGCCGCGATTGGGCCGCCCGACTACCGGAGGCACTGTGGGCTTATCGAACCACATGGAGAAGTACCACTGGCTATTCACCATATCACTTAGTGTTTGGAAAGCAACCCATTTTTCCTATAGAATTTGAGATCCAAACCCTGCGAACTGCCCAAGAAGTCGGATTAGATTTAAGTGAAGCACAGAAAAATCGATTACAGCAAATTAATGAGTTGGACGAAACAAGGCTCGCTGAATTACAGAATACAGCACTCATCCAGCAGCAGCGAGCCAAATGGCATGATGCGCTCATCAAAAATAAGATATTTCACGAAGGAGACTGGGCTCTGTTATATGATTCTAGATTTCAGGATTTCCCGGGGAAGCTTCAGACTCGATGGTTGGGACCATACGAGATTCAAAAAGTCCATGACAATGGGACCCTTACTTTGATTACAATCGATGGATCTGGATATACATTTAAGGTAAACGGCCACCGAGTTCGTCTGTATCGCAAACCACTCACTCGAGAATCATTTTGCCAGCAGTTACGCCAAGATACTAACATCAAGATTATGGGAGAGGAAGCAAAAACTTCCTCCCCTATAGATTCGTAAGAATTTCATTCTTTATTACCACATTTTGTATATAAGATTGTAAATTTTGTATATATGTTTCAACTGTGTGTTTTGCTGTTCCTTTTCAAAAGGAACAACACTTGTGTGTTTTGCTGTTCCTTTTCAAAAGGAACAGCATTGGTGTGTTTTGCTGTTCCTTTTCAAAAGGAACAGCACTGGTGTGTTTTGTTGTTCCTTTTCAAAAGGAACAGCACTTGCGTGTTTTTGCTGTTCCTTTTCAAAAGGAACAGCACTTGTGTGTCTTGCTGTTCCTTTTCAAAAGGAACAGCACTTGCGTGTTTTTGCTGTTCCTTTTCAAAAGGAACAGCACTTGTGTGTTTTGCTGTTCCTTTTCAAAAGGAACAACACTTGTGTGTTTTGCTGTCCCTTTTCAAAAGGAACAACACTTTTGAATTTTTGCTGTTCCTTTCCAAAAGGAACAGCACTTTTGAATTTTTGCTGTTCCTTTCCAAAAGGAACAGCACTTTTGAATTTTTGCTGTTCCTTTCCAAAAGGAACAGCACTTTTGAATTTTTGTTGTTCCTTTTCAAAAGGAACAACACTTTTGAATTTTCTTATTCCGTTTAAGGAGCAACATTTGTGTGTTTTTTCAATCTTTTTTTTTAGCAAGCAGCATTTGAGTGCTTTTGTTATCTTAGGACATTGCATCAAAAAGAACCCTCCCACCCTCCCTTGTAAGAAAGAAATAGTATGCCCTCGTCCTTTCTATAAGAAGAAAACATTGTCCCGAGGCCATAAGTAGCAGCTATATATTTATGCAACAAATATAAAAGGCATGATATATCAAGATCAGCACATCATAAATCGCTATCTATAACAGCCCTAGTATTGATGCAACAAAGGAGGAAACCATACACTCATCATTCTTTCAGCCATAAGTCTCACTTCCTCTGCCCTGTTGGAAAACTTTATCATGTTACGTTCCTACAATTTTCTTTATTATTACTTGGAAATAAGAATAGAAAATTTATATCTTCCTATTGGGATAACAAGACTTCTTCCGCCATTCCCACTCTTAAGGAGGGCTGAACCACCCTTATGTGTAACTATACAAGAGCAAAAGTCTATCTCAAAAGAAAAAGCAGCAGAACCAAAAGAAATTATTTGTCAAATGCAGGATAGGGGGTTTCATTAAGAACCAGCCTACTATGATCATAAGATTGGAAGCGAAGTGGCATTCCCATCATGGCCACCACACCAGGGATATGGTCCAACAGGTTCATTATATAAACAAACCTTGGAACAGGGGGTCTCATCACGAGCCAGCCTGCCCACGTTTCGCGCCTCTCTGGTGAATGGCGTCATGGTTATCTGGTTACCAAGCCAGCATGATGGCCTGCATGTTGACAAGAATTGCTCTTCAAAACTACACAAAGGACTATGGTTCCGGGGTGAAATAAACAACTCTGCCACGGTTATAAACACCGGTCGGCAGCAGAGCTCTGTTAATGGTATCGGAGTCAAAACATATACACCAATTTGGATCTTATTAAATCTTTCTTTCTATCCTTGTAATAATTATATCTTACACCTTAATGGATACGTCACATGACCATTTATCATTACCAATTATGGCAAAGGCATTGACTATGACAATCTCAGACTTTCCATGAGTGCTAGACGTCCTATCCTTATGTTCTGCATCACATCACGAAGGCTTATGTTAAACGTGATCTATCTGTCGCATCGATCTCGGTATTTCTTTGTCTAATCTGAAACATGGCAAAATTTTAAAAGCTGCTCTATTATGACTCGGTGATGGAATGACCGCCTTCTTCTATTTGACGGCTGGGGCAGCCTATCATTTCGCGCGGGGGGGAGGTGACCTCATTACTCCGCCGGCCACGTGTTAACACATCATTCGGAAATGATATGATACGGAGGTACGATATGCGTTAACGGCATGACAATGCTATTTTTTTGAAAAAGTTGTTATTTATGATCAATTATTCATGCATGCTCTGTATCTTTTCTTTTTGCCGCAATTACGTTCTTTGCATTGCTGTTCCATCTAGACCCTGAAACAGAACCATGGGGGGAAAGTCTATCAGAAGCGAGCCGAGCGAGCTCATAGTTTCCGAAGCCGCTCGGAAGATCTTAGAGAAAGCAGGGTGGTTAACTTATTTTGGCCGCCTGCGCAAATCAAACAAAATAGTGGCCATGGAATTCCTGCAGAATTTGCAGGAAGAACACTCAGTGGTAGGTGGGAAGCAGATAGCAGTCACGAAGGAAATAATCGCGGAAGTAACCGGATTACCAGACTTAGGTCCAATATGGACAACAAAGAAAGAAAGACTGCAAAAGATCGTAGAACTCTTCCAAGATGAAGGGCAGGAGCTGACAGTGAAGGGAAAAGGAGTGCTGCCGGCAACACTGGGAGAACCTTGGAGCGAACTGGCAAAGGTAGTACAGAGCTACATCACCTGCGAAGGACGAAAAGATGTGGTAAGGCCGCGTCACCTTAAGCTCTTAGCTGTGTTAAAAGGAAAATGTGCTGTGAATCTCCCTGCATTGTTAAATTCATTGTTGCATGATACCTCTCGGAGCCTGAAAAAGGCACACCATGAAGACGCAGTGGTTAGCCACCACGGGCTGATCCGCCTGATAGTGACATACAGTCTCGCTCGGCAGCAGACCAGCTGGCGGGAACTTCTTACAGCAATTGAAGGGGGAGTAGAATCACCATCCCCAAAGACGAAGCACCCCGCTAGCACCGCCGAAACACCTAAAAAACCCAGAGAAACGCCAAAACCTAAGCAACCCTCGGGCACAACCGAGCAAGCGAAGAAACGCATAAAGCTAGGGAAACAAAAATGCACCCCTGAAGCAACCAGACATGCAGAAAAACGTAAGGAATTGGCCGCAGAAAGACCTGCTACCTTAAAGCGAAGGCATTCCTCTGGTACAGAAGAACAGGTTGAAAAACGCAGAAAGGTGGAGGCGGAGGAACAGATGGTCAGCACACCCGAACAGCCCGGGAGGCCTAGAAAGTCAGTTCGGTTGGCAAAGATAAGAGGTAGGCTGGAAAAAATCCAGCCAAACATAGGCCAGCCGATTGAAATAATAGAGGACCCTCCAGCGCCAGAACAAATACCTGGGGAAAACCTGGAACAAACAGAGAATGAAGTAGGAGCTGAAGAAGGAGATAGGGATGACGACTCTGCGGCCGAGACCAGCTATCCAGAGGGAGCTGCTGAGCAGCCAATTCGGGAGAAGGAGATGGAACAATTGGGGGGTAGCCATCCACAAAACCCTGTGGAGGAAGAAGAGATGGCCACCATCTTGGCCAGCCTTAGAGGTTATCCTTCACCCTCCAGTCCGGCAGAGCCTCCCGAAGGACCATTTGAGGAAGATACGCGTGATGAATTGCATGATGGAATGGCAGGGGAAGAAAACCCCCCTGTCATCGACAAAGAAAATGTGAATACCAATCAGGAACAAGCCGTTCCTAAAACACCAGAAGGAAATCCATCCGCTGATGGCGGGGTGGATGAAAATGTTTGTCGGGAACAGGACGTTCCCCGAATGATGGAAGGAACCCTCGATGAAAGAGGAGCAGAACTGAGGGCCGCCCATGTGCCCACAGCCGAGGCAAAAGAAATTAAGAAGTTGAGAAGAAAACAACAGAAATTGCTGACCATTATAGCCCAGCTTCGGCGGAAAATTCGAAGTCTGAAAGCCAGTTTGAGAATAAAGAGGACTGTGAGAAGAAAAAGAAGGGCAAATACAGCTGGGTCCTCTCAGAGAGGAAGACAGAGCACCTATAGGCATCTAGTAGGTCGATACTCTGCTAGCAAGCCTGCAGCTGTTCCAATTAATACTGAGGAACAAAATGCTGTTCCATCTGGAACAGAGCACCAGAATGCCGTTCCTATTGACATAGAGGAGCAGGCTGATATTCCAAACAGCCCATTAGAACCAACTGCCGTTCCAATTAAAGTTGAGCCACAAGCCGACATCCCAGTTACAGAAGGACCACCGTACCCCTTTGTACATGTCAAGAAGGAAGGGGAAAATAGAGCAGTTCACACTGAGACACCACCTTCAAGGAGAATTAAGCGACGAAATGTAAAGGTCCAGGCGAAACTTCCGGCCTCCAGGGAATTATGGGAAAGGGATCCAAAAACCAAGGCCTTGCGCCGCGAGATAAGTCAGGCCCAACAAGAGGCTGAACAGCTACGGGAACAAATGATCCCTCGAGAGAAATATGAGGAGCTGCAATAGGAGGTTGAGCAGAGGATTCCTCGAGAAAAATATGAAGAGCTGCAGCAGGAAGTTGAGCAGAGGATTCCTCGAGAAAAATACGAAGAATTGCAGCAGAGGGCTGAGCAGTTAGAGCAACAAAGGATCCCTCTGGAAAAACATGAAGAACTGCAACAGCAGCTGAGAAACATGAGTGAATCGGAGAGTCGGGCTTTTGAAGGATGGCAGAAGGAGCAGGAAAAGGTTGCCAAGGTAACACGTCGACTAGATGCTGTTATTAAACAATTGGACACTGTATGTTCGTTGTATGATGATGTTTTGACTTGCAGGGCCCCCGCGAAGAATTATGCTTTATTCCTCCTTGAAAGATACTTAAGATTGAAAATAAAAGCTGTCAGGGCAGGTGCCCCCATTCAGATTAACACTGTTAATGATTTTATTGATTGTTGCAAACATTATGGGGTTAAGGTCCAACGATTATTATGCGAATTTTATTTGCACAATATGGTGCTTGAGCAGGAAACTGATCTAAACCCTAGCCCCTTTGTGGGGGATATACAGCTGCAAGCCTTTGTTTCATTTGGGGTCAACCAGTTAAAATGGCTCAGGGCTTACAATGCCTTTCAGAGGCAGGAGCACAGCCTGGATCTATGGGTCAGGGCTGAGCCTCGAGATCCAGTTCGCCTATGGCAATCACATAAAAGCCTTATGAGAAACCCTGGCGTTATGAAACTACTAGGACCCATGCATGAGGAGTTGATCCGAAATAGCTTAGAATACTTCCTGGTTATTAAAGATTCCGCCTTGGAGGCTGCCAAATTCCGTTATCGGATTTCCACCCCAAGCATCCAGCTCAGGGAGCCCTTCAGATATGAGAACTTTGAGCTGGCTGCTGAACGATTTCCTTTTTATGGCCAGTGCATTCTGCAAGCTGGACCATCATGGTTAGGATATCGGTTCCGTAGCCCAATTATCTGGCACCCTGCACCAGGGTACCAGGCCTCGTATGATATGCCTGCAGATCAGTTGCATTATTTCTTTGATAATCTGGTTGCCTATCATGGTTGCAGACCCCCTCATGAAGTACCCTCTCCAGCCTTTTCTCTTACTGCTCTCCATGTTAATTATAACGGTTTCATGAGGCCATGAAACAGAGTAAGTCGGGGGGTGTGTAGAGCATTGGGAAGGTATGTTTTAATAAATGATTTAGTGATGTTTTAAGCAATAGTTGTAATCTTTTCTTTATTATAAAGTAGGGGAAATGCAAAGACAACGAGTCTAAAATGATCCAATCACTAACAGTTGTCTTCTCTACACAGGAAAAGGTAAAAGCAGGAAGGCGCAATGCGAAACGGGGATTTGACGAGAAGATAACGGCTGTCCCTCCAATTCTAAATAAGGTTCAGACCAGGTCGAGTAAATCAAGGGAGATCAGTCCGAAACGAGATGAAGGACTGTCGGTTCGGAATTACAGGCCGAGTAAAGGAAAGCGTTAACAGTTTAGCGGATCCCTCAGGATCTTCGATCCTGAGGGATCGCTACGATCAATCGTTTTGTCGACCGATGAACTCCGCCGTTAATTGTATAAAAGGAGGGTAGCATTGAAACTAGAGGATGACTTTTGTATCTTTAACTTTCTGTTCATGAATTTTATTATCAGTTGAACTCAGACTATTGAGTCTCTCTGAGACTTAGTTTTGTACTCTCATTGATGCGTTAATATAATATCTCGGTGTTAATTTCTCCGTGCGTCTGAAGTAGTTTACGGCAGTGCGCCATTGGAAGCTTTGGGCCCGGCTCCAACGGACACTGGCTGATTGTACCATTACAATTCTGCTTTGTGTGGTTTGTTTCTCATAATCTGTTATGGTTACATGTTGTTTCATATTTATTCATCTGTAGCTTCCCTGTTATAAATCTCTGTAATAAAGGATTCTTCGCATACTGTTGATCTGAGTTGTTTGCACTAATTACAGAATTCATAGGTGGAATATTTCAGCTACAGGTGATTGGGGTTAATGGATTGTTGGTGACTATTGCAGATCGTATATATATGATTGACGTTTCCTGTCTTTAATGATTTGTTGTTCCATTTGATATATATATATGATTGACGTTTCCTGTCTTTGATAATTTGTTGTTCCATTTGATCAAGCTACAAACCTGTATAAATGATTGCTTTCCTTTTTGTATGCAAGTGTGTGCCAAGGATTGGAAGTGTAGACCTCGCGAGACTTAGTTTCTTTATTGCCATTCCATTTACTGCCGTTCCTTTTATTGCTGTTCCATTTCTGAAGTTGCTATTTCATTCTGTTTTCTTGCTGTTCCTTTCGCTTGCGTTTATTGAAGTGGCATGAGAGGAGGTTCAAGACTATTGTGAGATACAGCAGACGCTATAATGCTCCCAGATCATGATCCATACTCCTTCATCAGTTTCTAGGGGGATAGGTTATTAATTCCATACCCTCGACCGACGAAGTTGCTGCGTGTGTGATTTCTTTATGCAAAAGTAATTTAGCATTAGCATCCGTTTACTCTTGTATTCTTTAGATCTATACTACGAAGCATTATCCTGACAAATAGCCTCAAATTAAGATGTCCCTTACAATAACAAAACGCTCCCGGATTGACTTGTAATGTGAGATAACTAGAGGTGAAAAAGACCCTTGTTACAGCTCCACACCTAGCCTAAAATCAGTATTCATTTTTGAGTCATCTCAGACTCTATTGTTTATTTTCCTGAGTGTGACCTGGAGAGAGCCCTCTCCTGTTCTGGTAGGGCTAGCTACCAGACTGAGCGTGGTTTGTGGTTACCCTGAATTTTTCCTTCCTTCAGCCTAAGGCAGATTTAGGCTCTAACATAGTGGCGACTCCACTGGGGATGAAATTATTTGTTTGTTAGTCTTCTCCATTGCGTAAACGATAGGCTTAACCTACAAACACCCCATACTTTTGATAATTCTAAGCTTCCGGATGATAAGTTTAGGATTTGATAGGCTGAGTAAGTTGTTCATGTCCTTCTGATTTTTTCGAAAATAGCACGCTGGCTTTGAGACGATATACCAGAGCCAATCCAGATCTAGATCCTCCTCATATCTATGAAAACCCCAATTTGATTCCAAGACTCCTTCGTCAAGAGAGCTCTATAACTCCCGTGTTCAAATCCCATTCATGTCCTGACATTTTTGAGTACCTTGAAGAGCTTGAGTTTGATGAACGGTTTGAAATATCATTGTTTGAGACCAAATCCGAAAGGGCTATTGACTCTATTTTCCCCAATCCACAGTTTCTTGTAGACCTAGAAATTGAAAGGGCTAACCGATCAATTGATAATTATATTGCAACACAGCTTCAAACTCAAATTGTTAATTCCCTACAAACTGCACACACCCATCCAACACCTCCAAGACCAAACCCACCAAGAGTGATGGCTACCCATTTTTGCACCTCTTGTGTTGCCTCAAGTTCTAGATGACATGCCCGCAGATTATCAAAGCAAAATCCCTTTGTTTGATGGCGCTCCTAACAGCATTACCGCTCTGCAGCATGTGGACAGAATGGCAGATTTCTGTGACCTTCATGAGATTGATGCAGAGAATTTTACAATGAGACTCTTTGTACAGACGTTTTCCAGTGAATTTAGGAAATGGTTTAGAGGTTTGCTGGCTGCACGTATCGCTACCTTGGCCGAACTGCAAAGATAATTTTTATACCGCTGGGAAGTGAAAAAGAAGCCTCTTCAAATTCTAGCTGAATATGAGCAGATCAAATGAAACGCTGGTGAGTCGATCCAAGACTACTACATTAGATTCAATTCCATTTATAATGAAATTCCTGATCATCTAAGGCCACCTGTGGGACTAGCCATGATGAAATTTCCAGATGGTTTTGATGCTGACATGGCTTATCAACTGAGAGAGAGAGAGAGAGCCAGCCACAATGGAAGAAATGCAGAAAATCGCGGTCAGCATTGAAGCAAATCTGTTGTCCAAGAGGGCTAGAGCAAAAGCAGAAAAGAAGGTCACAGTCAAGGAAGAGTCTTCCTCGATGGAACAATTACTCAGGAAGGTAGAGTAGATGCTTGAAAGGGTGAAACTTGACAAACCTAAGCCACAAGTTAGAAATTCTAACTTCCGTGGCCAGCAGCAGCCACAATATAGGATAAGGCAGAGAGATCAGCGAGCCCAAGATCAGACAGCACAACAGCCAGTACAGCCACCTCTGCAGCAAAATTTTGTGAATGGACCGGAGTCTGATGAGGAAGGGAAGGTAATAGGGGAAGAGAACCACTTCTTTACTCTGGATGATTTTCCTACTTACATTACTGAAGAGGAGGAGTATGCCGAAAGTTCAGCTGCACACAAAGACGCAGATTTCATTCTAGCAAGTGACACAGTTTTAAAAGAAGAAGCAGAGGAGTATCAAAGAGGCTATATGAATGCTCTGTCCGCTCAGCAGTGGAAATATTCACTTAGAAACAGAGATGTGCCAGTTAACCCAATTCAAAAGAGGAAGGAAGTTTCGGCATCAAAGAATGATTCATCAGTTGCACAAAAGAAAGGAAAAGAGGCACTTGGACCTGACAGCAGCAATTCGACATGAGCAAAAAAATCAAATCAGAAAATTGTATCGAGAGAAAAGGAAAGGAAAGAAGTCTCGGTCAAAGAGGTATAAAAGACTTCCGCTTTTAGTTTAGAGAATGAAATTTCTAAATTGAAGGTATTAATTCCCTTGACTAAAATAATGAAGAATAGCAGTTATAGAGGGCAAGTTTCTAAAATTTTAAATTGTGATCCAATGTCTGATATGGTGAATGTCAAAGATGATCAACCCGAAATGATTTTTGGGCCAGCATTGAATGGTGAGTCTCCAGATAATGATGTGCCATCTTTTTATATCAGTTTAAGATTGCATGATTTTGTGTTACATAATGCCATGTTTGATTCTAGAGCTTCTCACAATATCATGCCCAAGGCTATCATGGATAAGCTGGGTTTGGACATCACCCGGAAATACCATGATCTCTATTCATTTGATTCCAGCAGAGTAAGATGTATCAGGCTCATCAAAGACTTGGTTGTAAGTCTAGATCAAATCCCAGTGAAAAATGTTTTGATGGATATTGTGGTAGTGGATATTCCTCCCAGATTCGGCGTGCTTATTTCCAAATCTTAGGTAGAAAAATTGAAAGGGACACTACAACTAGATTTCTCCTATGCAAAAATTCCGGTGTTTGTCCTGATGAGAAAACTGTATCGGGAACAAAAAAATGAAATACATGATTACAAGCAAGGAGAAACCCATTAATCATCCAATTAATTATGTACATACAGATCTAGAGTCTTTTGTTTTGTATTCAGATAGTTTTAATGATATTGATAGTCAGTTAGTAGAAGTAGAAAGTATTCCAGAAATAGTAGACAATTTCAGAGAAGTTTTGAAGAAAGAAGGACGAGAACAACAAAACACCATTGAGAAATCAGCTGAAGGTAATGGACAGCAAGCAAGAAAAACAGAGCCAACAGAATTTCAGCACTTGGAAGGAGAAGAATAAGGTTTGTGGACCATGGATTTCAACGGTGCAATGGGAAATGATGGTGTTGGGATTGGTATTTGGGTACGCAGTCCTTTCTCCACCCCAAACAAGGTGCCTAGTAATGTGCGGGTATGCTCTTACAAATTAGCTTTTGATTGTTCGAACAATGAGGCTGAGTATGAAGCTCTGATTTCTGGCCTAAAGATTTTAAGAAAGTTGAATGCTAAGAGGATTGCAGTATATGGCAACTCCGAATTGGTGATTAAGCAGGTCAGAGGCGAATATCAAGCAAAGCATCCTCAGATGCGGCCTTACCGGAATGCAGTCCTAGATATCCTAAAATTATTTTCAGAATATACCTTGACATGTGTGCCTCGTGTTCAAAACAGCATTGTTGATGCTCTTGCTAAGGCAGCCAGTAGTTTGAAGATTCCAATGAACTCCAGTAACAAATTCGAAATCCATGTCAAGCATCATCTGAATGTCCATGAAAATCAGAGGTATTGGCAAGTTTTCCAAGAGGATGAAGAGATTGATGATTTTCTGCAAAACAAAGGTAAGTTCAAAGAGACCTCAATTGATGAAGAAAATGATGATGGCAAAGATGAGGTGTAGATCAATCAAATGGACGTGTTGCAGCTAAAGGATAACATTATTCCTAAAGGCTTGATACCTTTAGAAGAACTCTTTGATCAAGATGACGTAGCCCGCAAACCAACATTGCAACCAACAGAGAAGGGTGTTGAAGAGGTCAATATCGGAACAACTGCTAATCCTAAAATGGTAAAATTGTCTAAAGCATTGCCACAAAAGATGAAATCCAAATATATCAGTTTGTTGTCTTCATTTGCTGACGTGTTTTCTTGGGACTATTCTGACTTGAAGACATATGATACCAATATAATTCAGCACGATATACCCATTAAGCCTAATCAAAAACCTTTTAGACAGAAGTTGAGAAGGCTAAATCCAAAACTGCTGCCATCAATTGAAAAGGAGATAAACAGGTTGTACAAATCAGGAATCATCGTTCCCATCAGATTTTCGTATTGGATCTCCAATTTGGTGCCCGTGTGGAAGAAGACAGGTGAGATTCGCTTGTGCATTGATTTTAGGAATCTCAATAAAGTTTCATTGAAAGATAACTACCCACTGCCCAAAATGGATCATATACTTCAATGAGTAGTTGGAGCATCTCGTAAGTCACTACTTGATGGTTATTCTGGATATAACCAAATTTCTGTTCATGAGGATGACCGAGACAAGACAGCATTCACCACTCCGTGGGGAACTTTTCATTACGCTAAAATGCCTTTCGGTTTGAAGAACACGGGTGCCACCTTTCAACGGGCAATGGACTTGGCTTTCGCAAATGAGAAGGATGTATTTTTGGTTGTATACCTTGATGATCCAATGGTGTTTTCAAAATCTAATGAAGAACACATGTATCATCTGAAAACTGTCTTTCAAAAGTGTAGAAAATATGGTCTATCTCTGAATCCGAAAAAGAGCTTGTTTGCCATGGACGAGGGCAAACTACTTGGGCACATCATTTCAAAAGAAGGCATTCATATTGATCCAGCGTGTGTGCAAGAAATTCAACAAATCGATCTGCCCCGAAATAAGAAGGAGATTCAATCGTAAATGAATTTTTTACGCCGCTTTGTACCTAATCTGGCTGAGCACCTAAGAGAGATCACAAACATGCTTAAGAAGGAAAGCCAAGTGAAGTGGACAGAAGAGGTTGTAAAATCTTTCAATTTAGTCAAATTGGCTCTTTCTTCAGCTCCAATTCTAATCAGCCCAGAATACACTCGGGAATTTATATCGTTTTCATTCGCTTCGGAGCATACTATGGCAGCGGTGTTGATGCAGAAAAGAGATGATCACGAAAGACCAATTGCTTTCCTCAGCCGAACTATAAGAGATGTAGCCTTAAATTACAACATCATTGAGAAGCAAGCCCTCGCACTTGTGAAAGCATTGAAAGATTTTCAGGTATACATTTTTCATTCTCATATTTTGGCTTATGTTCCTAATGCTTCTGTCAAATATGTTTTAGTGCAGACCGATCTGGAAGGAAGACAAGGCAAGTGGATTGCAGCTTTGTTGGAATATGATGTGGAAATAAATCCCACAAAGCTTGTTAAAGGACAGGGATTGGAAAAGTTAATGGTCGAATCAAACTTGCACGCCTTAGACATAAATCTGATCGCTGCTCTGTCTGATGAGAATGAGGAAGGTTCGTCAATTCAGGCATTTGAAATGTTTGCTCTTTCTCTGTGGTATTCAGACATCATATATGTGCTTCAAAATTTGTCACCACCACCTAGCATGACTAGAAACAAAGCTAAAACTCTCAAATTAAAGGTTTCCAAGTTTTGCATTCTAAATTCTGCACTTTATTGGAAAGATCCTGGTGGCGTTCTTTTGAATTGTTTGGTGGAAGAAGAAGCAAAGCAGGTCATGGAGGATTTCCACGAAGGAGATTGTGGTGGTCACTTTTTTGGAAAACAACAGCAAATAAAGTTCTGAGAGCGGGATACTATTGGCCAACATTGTTTGCTGATGTATATAAGGTTGTCAAGAGCTGTCATAAATGCCAGATTTTTGAAGGTAGGTAGAAATTACAGCCTTTGCCGCTTAAGCCCATTGAGGTGAGTGCCCCTTTTCAGCAATGGGGGTTGGATTTCATTGGTGAAATTCATCACGCTTCTTCTTGTCAGCATCGATGGATTCTCACGGCAACAAATTACTTCACGAAATGGATAGAAGCAATTCCCACCAAACAAGCTACAGATGTGGTAATTATTTCATTCCTTGAAAATAACATCTTGTCTCGCTTTGGTTTCCGGAATAAGTTAATCACTGATAACGTAGCATCTTTAAAATAAAAAAGGATGGTAGAGTTTTGTCATAAATATCACATTATTTTGGGTCACTCAACTGCCTATCATCCGCAAGGCAATGGATTGACGGAGTCCTCTAACAAATCTTTGGTCAACATCATTAAGAAGCTACTGGAAATAAACAAGAAGAGCTGGCATAAGAAGTTGGTCAATGCACTTTGGGCAGATCGGGTCAGTCAGAAGAAATCCATTGGTATGTCCCCCTTTGAGCTTGTGTATGGAGTTTATGCCTTGTTTCCTACCTCTCTCGCAGCCCCGGTAGTCAAACTTCTTCAGGAAGCCGGCAGTGAAGATGATCCTATGTATAGAAGATTGAATCAAATGATCCATTTGCAGCAGACCAGAGAAGAATTTTTCCAAAACACATCCAAGTTGCAGGAGAAGATTAAGAAAATTTATGATAGAAAAGCAAAGGCGGACAAATTTCAGCTAGATGATGTAGTGCTGAAGTGGGATGCAAGGAATGAGGAAAAGGGTAAGCATAGTAAATTCAAGAATCTTTGGAAAGGTCCCTTCAAGATTGTAGCATATCGGGGTCAAAATGCCTTTCTTCTGAAGGAAATGAACTGGGAAGATTGTCTAGGAGGGTCGATCAATGGTCGGTTGCTCAAGTGGTACCACTTCTGAGTCGTTTTTGTTGTTTCCATTGTCACTGTAAATACCATTTTATTTCAGTTTTGGTTAGAGTTTGTCAAGTCAGTCTTCAAGTCATTTTAAGATCAAATTTGAGTCAGTTTTTCGGTCATTTTGGTTTCATAATTGAGTTAGGTTTTAGTTAATAAATGAGTCAGAGTATAGTGTTGTTTGTTGAAATAATGACTCCATAGCCCAATGGACGAAAGCACTGTCTGCTCTCCCAAAGATCTGCCATTCTTGGCACCTCCAAGGAGCTACCATCCCCCATTGGAGCCAATGTTAGAGTCGGTCTTGTCAGTCCTCCGTCAGAGATCAAAACTCTTTCTGCATTTCATTTTTAGGTTTCTCGCTCCATTCACTCAGTTGAATTTCTCTAGGGGCATGCCATAATCTGGCAGAAGGGCCTTATCATTCATTCCCCTCATGTCTTGCACCTGCTGGCTTAGGTCTTTTCATCAATGTGTATTAAAGTCCATGACAGTCAATGTTTGATCTTTTAATGGACAGGAGTCATTTCGGTCATTAAGTCTAGGGATTAGTCATTTGGTCTTCAAACAATGTCTAATAAAGCCAGCAAGGCCAGAGGGAGGCTCTTATAAAGTTGTGATTCAAAGATTTTCATCGTCATGTTGATAGATTACGACTGTTCTTCAAAACTCTATTTTGAAGAAAAGTCAACAGTTTGTCATTTGTAATAATTTTCAAAAGTTTCTCAGTGGATTTCTCCAAGCGTAGCCCTGGTCTCCTTAGTCAAATTCCATGTCAGCTACCCCTGCAAAAAATTGCCAAAAATTTCATCATTTTAGTCAAAGAAATAAAAAAGAAGTGTGAAAAGCAGAGTTGTATTAATTATGAAAAAGTGCCAAAGTGAAAACATTACAAAATGGGTTTTGGAGAAATAAAAAATCAAATCCAACTCTTGCAATATATTTCTCCAAGTATATATATCATTTCTATCAAGTTACATTCATGAAATCTTATAGCAAATTCGAATTTGGAGGTTGAAGAACAAACTGCAGTTTGAAAATGTCGTGACTGTGTTAAAGGTTGAAGCGCGGCGCACAGGTGGAGTAGCACGACGCACTGAGGGAGAGCAGTGCACTGGGGATTTCTGCCCAGTGTTAATTTGAACGGGTGCGACGGACTAGAGGGCGTGGAGCACTAGGTTCTTGGCGCGACACACACAGTTCAGAGCCCGAAATTTTGTCAAATCTTTTCAAATTGCTCATCCCTTGTGTGGAGTTGTTAGGTAGGGCCTTCTATTTTGACATTGCTTCATATTTTATGATAAGAGATGGTGGTGTAAGGGTGAATAAAGGTTGAAACAAAAATTCATACCCAACACAAAAAAATTTGCTGCCAGGGTTTCAGAGCTCACAGTTTTGTCACCAAGGACTCTCCTCCTTCCCCATTCTCCCTGTTGCCTCATTTCCTACCCCCCCACCAGGTTGATCAATCCTACATTACATTCAACATCCAAAAACCCTAGCCCTTATTAAAATCTCCTCAACCCTATATAACTAATCCCAAACCCTAAACCTTATTCCCATATATAAAATCCCCCTCCTCTCCCTAATTAGAATTATCCCAGTAATTCTCAGTCCTCAATATTGTTTCCCCTTCCTAACAATCCCTAATAGTCATTGTTGCATTTGTTTTTTCCCTTGGTGGAAAAAATTGAAACACAACACCAAAAAGAACAGTTCAAGCACAATTCATACACAACAGTGATCTTGTCTTCAAGGTATTTTGTATAGCAGTCATGGCATCTGAGCATTCATCGGACTATGAGATGGAAACCCAAAGTGACTCTCCCTTGGAAGAATAGGCACCCCGGAGGCCTCATAAAAGTGGCAGACATGTTAGAGAAGAACTGACCACCCTTACAGAATTGCAGGCCTGCCCTCTTGCTATGTCATGTTTTCAGCATCAGTCATGCTATGAGTTTTTTCAAAAGGTAGCTAGTGTCCAATTTCATCATGAGTTGGCTCGTATTTTTGTGCTGCACTTGCATGGAGATCAAGCTATCTTGGTTGGTGTCACCTTCACACTTACACCACAATCTGTCTCATTAGCAACCGGTATATCGAACATTGATGAACCATGGCACAAGAAACAGAAGATTGATTGGCAGCATTATGAGCCATACATCAAAACCAGTTTCTTAAGGCAGCTCAAGAGAGTGTTCCCGTTCCGATATCTGAAGGATGAATATGCTCCACTAATGAGATTGATCATGAAATATTTCAGCTGTGAGGGACGGTTCTCTCGTCTTTATGCTTACCACATTAGGTTGCTCATGCATTTCACCAGGGTACGGATGATGAACATTCCGTATTTTATTTACCGGAACATAGAGAGGATGACCACCTTTATACAGCACAAAACACCTCAGCAGCAACTTAACAGTGTCTATCATTTTGCTCTTATTAATATTTTGGTGGTTCATCAACTTGGATTGCAGGGCATCACTTGGGATGATTTCATCTCCATGATTTCTTCAGAGCTTCACGAGGAGTATCATAGGTTAAGCATGAGGGTGAACATTCTCATCGGTATGAGCGCCATGAGACTGCTAGTGTGTCGGTTTTCATCATATATTAGAAAGGCACTAGACGTTTGTTTGCAGAGGCAAAGCGAGTGTTATCTCCACCCGGGGTGGAAGGGGCCTCGCTTCCAACATCAGCACTACAGGTACAGGACAGAGGTAGGGAGCCAATGCATGATGAGGGGCCATTATGTGAACGAGAGACTGAATTCGTTCTCCTTCATGATGATGATACTGATACAGATCCGCAAAGTGCACAGCTCAAAGAGATCATCCAGGAGCAGCAAATAGAGATTCAAACCTTGTCCCTTGACTTGGAAAGAGCCAAATGGAACATGAAATATCTGGAGCAGAGGAACAAACAACTTGAGGATCATCAAGCGATCATGGAGCTACAAAACATTCGTGAGCATCGCCAAGCTGCACAAAGGAGAGGAGTTGAGCTCACGTCATTGGAGCAAGAGATTAACAAGGATCGGGAGGCCAATCTCGAGAGAGTTAACATGCAATTAGAGAGACGGTTAGATAAGGCTGATAAGGACCATGCATTACTGAGACACATGGCTTTCCACTACATTGCGCGAAGCAAAGTGTGCAAGTCCCAAATCAGGAATTTGAAGGCGAAATTGAGGAAGGAAATCAAGAAGCAAAAGAGGAAAATGGAGCTCGATCGACTTCAAATATTGTCCGAAGCCTCTTTAGCCTAGAATAGCACTTAATAAGGAAGCTCCAGCCCAAATTTCAAGAAAATTAGGGCATTTTTGGTATTTTTGGAAATTT
The DNA here is from genome assembly GCA_031772625.1 of Pinus tabuliformis. NCBI lineage: Eukaryota > Viridiplantae > Streptophyta > Pinopsida > Pinales > Pinaceae > Pinus > Pinus tabuliformis. Next base: position 231,032,376 of record CM062811.1, on the reverse strand, counting down.
TTGTGCAAAAAACAGGGTTTTCCTCCTTGTGCGCCGCGCCACGTGCCGTGTGCTTACAATAGGAGGTTCCAAATGCAAAAACGTTTATAGTTTTGGATTTTTCATGGAAAATCATGACTTTTGGTGCATGGCCAAGAAATTTGGGCAAGTTTTGAGTCCTCAGGAGGTCAAAAACACCCTAAAAATGACCTCTCTGCCCCTAATTTCACACACAGGAAGCAGTCTTGGGAGATTGAGGTTTTGGAGGGGAAAATGGGTGCCAAATTTAGAAATTCCACTTGGGTTGGAAAGTAGACAAGTATGGATTTCCAACACGCACACTTGGGCTCAATTTGGACTTCATAAGGTGCCTCAAAACCAGCTCCAAAGTGGCACAACGCATACAGTTTTTGGCGCGGCGCACAGAGACCCAAAGGCCAAAATCACTCCCGCTCCGTGAAATTTCGATTCGCAATTTTCTCCAAGTGGGCCCACTCATTTACAATACATTTTTCCTGGCATCAAAGGCAAAGTTTAAAATTTTTTTTGGCTTCTATCCAAGTGGCCAAATGAAGGCGAACAACCACCCAAAAAATCTACACTCATATTTGCTTTTTTCTAATTGGTCCTCATAGAAAATTAAATGTAACTGCTGATGGTTGGCTCTTCATTTCCTGGGTTGATCGAATTTCTCATGGAAAAGCTTATTTATTGTATTGAGAGTCATTTTGTAAAGGGTTGGAATTTCTGGGAAACTGTGGGAGAGAAACCTAGTCACTCACTGTACATTTTGACAGAGAATTAATGAAAGATTGCAGCTCTGGTTCATGAGATTCCTGTGGTGTGAGTTTAGAAAATGTATCTTCTTTATGTTTCATATGTATTTCATTATGTTTCATATTTTCATTCATATTCATTTCCAGTGAAAGCTTTTTAAGTAAAAAAGGTAGAATTTAGTGTACTGCTCTGCCTTGGGATAGTTTTCACGTTCTATGTTTTCTTCTGTTGAAAAGGATTCATGTATTTATGCCCTTTTCACACTCTTAAACAATCTCTCCACTTCATATTATTTAAAATCTAATTGCTAGACTTTCCTCCTGTCTTGCCTCATGAAATAATCTGCGTCTTTGAGTTAAATTTTCTACTCATGCTGTTCCTTGGCCCCACACATCCTAGAAAACTCAGTCATTCATCAAAATACCTCCATCATATTTATTTACCTAGCCTAAAATCAGTATTAATTTTTGAGTCATCTCAGACCCTATTGTTTATTTTCCTGAGTGTGACCCGGAGAGAGCCCTCTCCTATTCTAGTAGGGCTAGCTACCAGACTGAGCGTGGTTTGTGGTTACCCTGAATTTTGCCTTCCTTCAGCCTAAGGTAGATTTAGGCTCTAACACACAGAATGTGTACGATCATCCTGTTGACAACCTCTTTCTGGCCATCAGTTTGAGGATGGAAGGTTGTGGACTTAGTGAGTTTGGTGTTTAGCATCGACTAGATACTGGACCAAAATGTACTGAGGAACCTACTATCTTGATCTAAGATGATAGAATGTGGGATCCCAAAGTGTACCCACACTCATTCAAAGAATAGTTTAGCAGTGCCTTCTGCTGTGATATTCTTCTTGTAGGCCATCATAATGTCCATCTTCGAGAACTTGTCGATGGCCACAAAAACACAGTCATTCCATGCTTAGTAGAAGGAAGGCCCGACATGTAATCCATGGAGATGGATTCCTAAGGTCGACTAGGGGTAGGTAGTGGGGTATAGAGGCCTTGCTTCTTGATGGTTGGTTTGGCAATGATGTAGGCAATGCATGATTTGATGTCCTTCCTGAAATCCTGTTGAAGATTCAAACAATAGAAATACTTCTGCATTACTGCGATGATTTTCTCGACCCCAAAATGCCCAAGGGCCCAACTATAGTGTGCTTCCAAAATCATCTTGGCACGCTCGCTTGAAGGAACACAAAGGTGACCTAGGTGGCATAATAGGGAATCCTAGAGGTAAAAATCTGGAACATGCTGACCCTCCAAGAGTGTCTGGTATGTGTGGTCGAATTCTAGGTCACTTTTGTAAAGAAGTGGCCAATCAGAAGTCTCCTACCCACAAGAGTTGAGCATGGTGGTTAACGCCATGATCAGTGGTTGACTGAGGCAATTTGCAACATTATTAGTGTTTCCCTTCTTATACTTGATATTCAAATGGAACTGTTGCAGGTATGTGGACCACTTCTGATGGCAATCATTCTCCAATTTCCCTTGTGTCTGTCTGAACTACAGGGGTCAGTGGTGTCTGTGGATGATCGTTTCCTTCCCCAAAATGTAATGCTTCCATTGTCGGCAAGCCTTCACAATGGAATACATCTCTTTTCCATAAGTGGGATACTTCTGGACTGTGTCTGAAATTGTCTCACTGTGATATGCCACTCGATCCCTGTGTTGAGTAAGGACTGCCCCAATAGCATAGTCAGAGGCATTTATCTTGCCCTCAAATGGTTGTTGCAAGTCTAGTAATGCGAGCACTAGTGCCAAGCAGAGGCAATATTTCAACTCTGTGAATGCCTTTTGTTTAGATTCAGACCAAAAGAAATTTGCTTTCGCTCCTCCCTTGGTGACTTGACTCAAGGGCCAAGTGATATGAAAAAATACCAACACGAACCTACGGTAGAAGTTGGAAAGACCTAGAAAGTTGTGGAGCTTTGTCAAAGTGGTTGGAGATGGTCAATCACAAATGACTTGTCTCTTGGTTGGATCCACATGCACCCCTCATTCATCAATAATGTATCCTAGATACTGAAACTTGGGTCATGCCAAAATTGTATTTCCCCAAATTGGCACATAACTTGTGTTGCCGCAGTGTTTGGAGAACCTGTCTGATGTGGTGGAGGTGCTCTTCCCAAATCTGGCTGAAGATCAGGATGTCATCCAAGAATACCTCTACAAATGAGTTGGTGAATGGCCACAAGATGTCATCCATTAGCCTCATGAAGTCGTAGGAGCATTCATCAATCCGAAAGGCATAATCAACCATTCGAAAAGGCCCTCCTTGGCTTTGAAGGTAGTCTTCCACACATCGGAGGGTTAGATTGGTACCTGGTGATATCCTGACTTCAAATGAATCTTACTGAAATATTCCCCCCCTTCAGTTGGTCCAGGAGGTCATCAATCCATGGGATCAGGTACCTATTATGGACGGTGATCTTGTTCAGTGCCTAATAGTCAATATAGAGTCTCCAAGTCCCATCCTTCTTCTCTACCAACATGATCAGACTCCCACAGGGAAATGAACTGGGACAAATGTGACCTTTCTGTAGCAGCTCCTGAATCTGCCTCTTGATTTCATTGTTATCCATAACAGAGCACCAATAGATTCGTCCATTGGGCAGTGGTGCACCTGGGGTCAAATTGGTGGAGTGCTTGACCTAATCATGTAGACGAACCCCTGGGGGGAGGTGAATATGTCCTTGTACTCCTCCATGACCTTGTCCATATGTAGTTTTTGTGTGAAGGGGCCCTATCTAGAGGTCATGGCCATCGTCTTCTTATTTCCTTGAGGGCGTATCATCAGGAAAACAAATTTCCCAATTTTGGAAATGAGCTTACTACATTGTTTTGTAGTAACCAAAGATATGGTGGTAGGTGGTGCTACCTCTAGTATCCTATACAGCTTATTTCCCAAAGTAACAATAATAGCACGGGGCTTTGATTCATACAAAACATGTCACTTCCACAAGTATGGTTGTCCTAATAATACATCACAAACATCAAGTGGAGAAATGTCACACAATACCTCATCCGTGAAGGGCTTGATGTTGAATGGAAGGTGACACTACTGGCTCACATGAAGATCCCGTCCTTGGTGAAGCCACCCGATGGTGTACAGATGTGGATGTGCTATGGTTAGTAAGCCCAACTGCTTCACGATGTCTACCGAAATAAGGTTCTTTTGCCTCCCGCTATCGACAATGAACTGTAGCGGGGAGCCCTTTACCCACATCTGGGAGTAGAAGAGACACTCCTCCTCCTCTGGATCTTCGAGTTCCTCCTTCTGGATCTTCAGGGTGGCAATGGTGGTGTTAGGCTCTGCATCGATAATATGATTCCCTTTGTCATTCCCCTTGCAAGATTCTGACTCAGAGTTGGAACATGCATATAATTCTGAAACCTTTAGCTAGGCCACCAGTGACTGCTTGGCCTGACACTCACTTGTGTTGTGAGTGGAGCTGTTATGGAACTCACACCACTTTCTCGAGTCATTTTTCGGCTTCGCGGCGCTGTTATTTGCTTGTAGATTTGATGGTTTTCTTGGGCTGCCCCACCTTGGATTTGTCCTTTTTTATGCAGTTTGGAGGCACCTTTCCCTTGCTTCGGATTCACAGATCCAAAGTATCGCTTATTCTGTTTAAACTTTTGCTCGATCTTGACGACATATCGGTATGTTGTGCCGAGTGAGGAGATGTTTAGGAATTCTATTTCTTCCTGGATGTACCTATGAAGGTAGTCTTGGTATTTGAGTACCAAATGCTACTCCGAATCCTTGATACCCAACTTTGTGCGAAGGGTATGGAAAATATTGGCAAACTCCAGCATGTCTTGGTCCCTTCCCTGCCGTAGCATGGTCCAATTTATGTATTAATCCTCATAGCTTCCGACAGGGTAGTACTGCTCCTTGATGGTAGTCTGGAATGAATTCGAAGTGGGTGTGGCTGAAAAAAGTGAGGCTGTACTTTCATCCTTCTGCTCGGAGTAGGTTTCCCACCAATCCTTGACATGGGGGGTAGCTTTGAGAAGAGCGAAAGTGATCTTTTCCTGACCGGAAAAATCATGAATAGTAAAATACCCTTCTAGCATATTTAACCATTTATCTACGGAGTCTGCATCTATATAACCCTAAAATATGGGAATGTTAAAGTTAATTTGTACCTTAAAGGGTGTGGTGCTTCCAAAGTAGCTGTTGGAAGTAGATGTGTCACCCCTGGGTAGCCGCTAAAGGATTTGGCAAATTTGTCCATCATCATGTTCCTTTGTTGCTCAAGGACCTCCTCGAGCAAGATTTTGATAGGATCTCCTGCCCCCTCATCTTTTTTTTCATCCGACATGGGAGGCCGTCGGGATTTGCGAGGCTAGTCTTGCAAAGGTTTGACCAATTCAAGCCCTAACTCCTTATATCCCAACCTCATTGGGGACATGCAAAGAAAGGCATAGAAAGAGGATACCTCTCCGATACCACTAATCTGAATTTAAATAGGAACACAACAAATTATAGATATAACCATACATATAGAGATGCAGCATAAATAATACTTCATTTCATTACTGTGAAATATTAAAATATGCTTACAAATAGAAATGGAAATAAACTAGCTAGGGTGATGGTAGCTTATTTCTGAGAAGATGTTGGGTGGCTACATGCCTCTCAACTGTGTTACAAAGAGGCTCGAAGGCCTATTTATTGTTGAGAAGCAATGGAAAACCATAAACATCCAAAAACCTAACCCTAAAAGATGAAACGTCAAACCGTGGGCGTCGTCTGGGTAAATTGGTACATCAAATTCCGGGGGTCGTAACTTTGACATATGATCTTTGTTTGACGTGCACAATATCTCGTTAGAAAGATATATCTAAGAACTACAACTTTGGGAAGAGAAACATCGGTCCATGGACCCATGTTGCTCCCAGGTTTCCCAAAAAACATTGTTTAGGGCCTCAAAGCAGCTCCAGAAGTTCAGGACCTGAAAAACTGCTAAAAATAGTAAACTGTGCTACAATTAAGGAAAATGAAAAGCTAAAAGAAACAATGGTGGGGGTCCAAGTGGACTTGGCGGGTGGCCACCAATAACCACCTGGATAAAAAATGGGCCTCCTAAGGAAAATGTACAACCAAAATAAACTTTATAAGAACCAATAGGATCCATGATGATGATGTCAACCATGGGGGATGATTCACCAGTTTTGGGGTAAAAAAGTAAAAAGATTAAAAAATAATAAAATAATAAAACTACTTTTTCAACTTGTATTTTCAACTTATCTCCATAATATTTTACTCAAATTTTGAGCTGGAATACTCGTTGGATGAAAAATTTAATTCCTCGTCTAAGGAGTATCCATTTTGCATACTTTCGATGGATCTTGCTACACAAAAAATGAGAAATACATGAAAAAACGTGATTACAATCACGTTTTTCATGTATTTGTCATTTTTTGTGTATTAGGGTCCATCAAAAGTTTGCAACATGGGTACTCCTTGGATGAGGAATCAAATTATACATCCAATGAGTGTTCTTGCTTGAAATTTGAGTAAACCCATAGGGATATAAATTGAAAATATGATTTGAAAAAGTAGTTTTTTCTTTTTTCCCTCTAAAAATTGATTATGTAATCTAATATTATCTTATTATTTCCAGTATTATTTTATAATTTCCTTAGGAGGCCCATTTTAGACCTCAAAATTCCCCTAATTTACACCTATGCTATGCTAGTTGTCGCATATGTGGTTTTTCGTAAGATGTGATTCCCTCATAATGGAAAGATTGTCATTATTGATCCGTTGACGTACTATGATCCTAAGTCTTAGACTTCACCTCAGTGCACTATCTTATTGATCATTGGCAATAAGACAGTCTCATCCCTCACCAATGTCTCTCCTGGAGTTCACAAAGATTCCACCTTGCTTGGTGCTTATTATGGTCCACCGCCTACTCCTTTTCAGTCTAGCTCATCCATTTTTTTCATGCTGCAAGTGTCACGGGTTGCTCACAAGCGGCCTGGTACATCTTCACAGTAGCCATCACCTTTGTAACCCATTGTTCCCAACTAAACCCGGCCTTCAATTATTACTCCTCAAGGTCCTATTCCTTCTGGTAGTATCTCTCCTAGTCCTTTTCAGCCTGGAACCATTCCCCATGTCTTAACCATCTCAGTGCATTCCCCCAGGTCATTACCCATCTATTCAAATATCGTTCTTATTTCTGCCCCATAGATTTTATTCTACACCTATCATGGCTACGTTGAGTTTACCTAACATTACGTTGGAGATCCCATTCTAGTACATTAATCCTCCCGCAAACACTCCCCCTAATCAATGAAAATATTACACTTCTTTCACCCATGTTCAACTTGTCATTACTACCCCTTCCTTTGCATCAGTTCCTCAATAACCTCAATCAAAACCTACTCCTATTTTGAAAGCATTTGGTCACGGGGGAAAAGCGCAAAAAAGGGGAACCAAAGGCAAGGCACCCAAACCAACTCCAGCTCCTCATAAGCTGCCAAAGCCTACTCCTCCATTTGCTTTGTGTGATGTTGTTGGTCATACCACCAATACTTGTCATGAACTCCCTCATATCAATAATGTGGTCTCTAATACGTTTCCCGATTCTAACATTAATAAGGTCTATGTCACCTTACCCGAGTTAGCTAAGAAGAATAGATCCTTACGCACGAATCACCCTTGTGATTTTTGTGATAATTATGGCCATTATTCTCGTCATTGTCCCCATCTCGAATACTTTCATGATACACTTCAAGTGCTTCGCAAAATAGAGGCTAATCATAGTGATTCCACCTCTCCTCTACCAGGGATTTCTGGTCCCACTCTTATGCCAGAGTAGGAGGTCTCTCAACCACCCATCATGATCGCTCCTCCTAATTTTGAGATGATGAATAGTACTTCTCCTATTATCTACATGTCGTCATCCATGGGATCAATATATTGGGACTCTCTAGACATCCCCTGTTGTGATTATGTTAAACCTTCTTCGACAAACACTTTGGTCTCAACATCGGTAGATGTCACATCTTCTAGTCACCTATCTCCTAGCCTTGAGATGCATATGTGAGCCTTGTATCTCATGAAGATGCCTCAAGTAGTTCCTCTTCATCATGTGGCATCTCTTCCTCCCCTCCTCCCATCTTTCATTTTGATGAATACATCATGGAATCCACTATGACCCCTAATTATCCTTGGGATGATATGCACCATTGTGTGTACTTCCTTCCATAGAAAATCCATGACCAATATGTTGTGGAGTCCAAAGACTTCATCCATGGTGAGGTCGATTGGTTCAAAATACCCTTACTTCAAACCCATGAGTTCAAGCCACATACACCTTGTGGCCATTACATTTCCACTTAATTTTTGGGTAAGGGGGAATCCATTTTTTAGAGTCCAGGAGAAGAAATTACCTCCAAACTTCTTAGTACATCTAGTGGTGTTGAATATAGTACCATTATTCTTACCCATTTAGAAGAACCTCTAGGGTCTCCTATAACTTCAAATAACTCTAGGGATCTTCCACTTAATATTTCCTCCATATTAAATCAACAACCCAGTCCCTTAGACATTGTTGTTATTCAACCATCGTGTTGTGTAGGTGAGCATCAGTTCATTATCTCTTAAGACATTCTTTGGTATATGAACATCATGTATGTGAACCCAGAAATTTAGTCCATTTGATTCATATATGCAGTGCCAAGTTAGATTGGTAATCCACCATTTCCTTTCTCTTACTGCATCCTTTATCCATTCTTCCCATAAGAAGATGTCCATAACATAAAAAAAATAGTGAACCACATCATAAAAATGTGTCTATAATCCACTATTATAAATACATTTGTCATGTCCATAGAATGTTACATCCATCCATATAAAACTGTGGGGCAGATATGCCCCTCCATCTCCTCATCTTCCTTTGGAGGATATTGTGATATTCAGGTCAACTACTTGAATCCCTTATTTAAGCATTTGGAACACAATGGTGCTCCACAAACTCATCCAATTGGGGGCATCATTCCTACCATTTCATACACGATAAATCCCCTCCATCATCATATGTTGGGGGGAATAACTTATGTTTAGGGGAATAATGGTACCCCTAGCCACCTTCTCACCTGATTAACATAAGTCTCAGCCTAGACCCCAATGATCTAGGTATGGTCAATTATCCTTTCGTTCCTTTGATATTTTGTCCTACCGATCTCTCCGACGAGCCATATACACATTGCATATCATAGATGATTGATACCATATCTTAAAATGTTATACTCATGTCATGCCACACTTACTACCCAGTCCCGATGTTTGAATTGGTGGACAAGGATGGTTCTAGACCTTCTCTAGTAGTTCATTCTTGTATTCGTTTATTACCTTGATTCTTCACCACGAACCATCCATCCAAGAAGCATTAAGGCCATCCTTAGATAAGTAAGGTCACCTACTTGAAAGTCACAGATCCAGATTATGATAGGTAGCTTTCTCACTATGATCTCCCCAAGATTTAGGGCCTTCTCCTCCTCTCCGAAATTGGATTTGGGGGAAAGAAGCCCTTTTATAAGAAAAGCCTTGGTTTTTCCATCGCCCATTGTGACAAAATTGTAGCTCGATTTAACGAACCATCAACACCGTTGGAAATATCTCATTGATTTATCTAATGGGTCTCCCTTTGTTTTTGGTAATTTTCCACTTCACGAGGAAGCTATGTTTTCCATGAGGTCTCACATTGCCACCTATTGAAAGTAAATTTATTCATTTGAGCGACCTATAATCTAGCACCAATTTACGTGTGCATTGGTTGAATCACATGTCGATTTTCATCATGAGTAACCATTATTTACTCATGTTTTTATGGTCCCCTTTGGGCCTCCCCCATGTGGTAGCATCATTGAGTCACCCTTGTTCATAGCAACATAGATGAGTCACCCTTGCATTTGTGGAGTTTGTTTCGAGTCGCCTTGAGTCCAGTTATAGTTTTCCATACATCTTTGCATCGCATTCATCCCATTTTGCTCATATTTGGCCTTCAACTATATTGTTTTGTCTCTGAAACATCCTCCATATGAGTAATTGACCATCCCCTCAAGAATCGATTCAATCACTTCCAATTCAACCATTTATATTATTCTTTGACAAGGGAAGTTCTCATTCCACCACTCATCTTGTTTCCTTCCATCATCATCCCTAGTGTCATTCCATCAGTCACTTTACTATGATCCCTTCTGCCTTTGTTGAGGATTTCTCAATGCCTCAACTCTAGTGGGCCCTTTTTTGTCAGTTTCAACATAATTATTTCAAAATTGTGTTCTAGAGAGTGATGTACCTTGGTTCCATCCTTCATCTTTGTTCAGTGCCTTAGATCAAACAAAGGGAATCATCATTTCCCTTTGAATTGTTCTTTTCGCATGTGCTTGATGCTAGCTCATTATTGCACAATTGATAATCATACACTTGATGGTTCGGTGATAAAAGATTGTACCAATGATTCCCGGGTGTGTGTGAGATGTTCTAGACCTCATGATGGGGTGGCCCTTCAAGTATTCCCCCACATGCCCAGATGTCCGAAAATGTTTATCCAGCCTTAGATGCAGTTTTGTAGATGTGATGGGTTCAGTTTCAACCATTTTCAACGCCCACAACATACATGTCTCCTTAAGATGATACCTTCAAGTCTTCAGAGTCCTTTCATGTTCAGTAGGACTTATTTGGTTGTGATCCCCTCCCCCCCTCCCCCTTACCATGTCAGCTCGAGGGGCATTATGTCTCATGTACTCATATGTTATTGTATTTAGTCCTGATCGATGTCTTTCCAGGCACATTATGTATATGTGATTAATTGTATTATTTTTTTACCCATTGATTCCAACATATCATTTATCATGTAATTTGTATCTCAGTCCCACATTTCCAGGCTCACCATTATTCTTTGTACTCAGCTATATTGGTGAGTATGGGTATGCCTCCTCAACCTCATTTGAGATAATGTACTCCAAAATAAAAGGAGACTTATATCAGTTCAGTAGGTCTCACCCCCTCCATTCCCTCATCCTTCCTTGCATTTCTTCAGCTATATCTCTCTCTCCCTCTCTAAATCCCCTCTGGTGTCTCGTGGAAGTGTAACCTACAATGTATTTTGGTCATATGATTTTCTCCTAACACTCATACGTCGGGGGGAAATATGTTATCACCAAAAAATGATCACCTATCCATTTCTAACTATGTGGATCGAAATACACCATGTAGAATTAATTTTACCATAGTAAAATCACTTTTTCCATGGAAAATAATTTAGTAAACCATTTTTATTAAATCATTTCTTATTAAAATAAAAAAAACCAATGAGAATAATTGAATAAATCATTATTTATTTAATTTTCTCTAGGAATAATTATTAAAACATTATTTGATAATTATTCCTTGTCACATTTGACTAAATCACCTACGAATAATTAAATAAATCACCATTTATTTATTATTCCTTAACTTGGTTTTTGGAATAATTGTTAAATCACTATTTAATAATTATTTCAATTTCACACCTTTATTAATCCTCGTGAAATAGTTAATAAATCATTTTATTTGTTAATTATTTCTAAATAAAGATATTTGACCATTTTAAAAGGATTATAAATTTGGGAAAGGACTACAGTTCAATAATTTTTCATTTCCCAAACATATTTATATACGCTACTTCTGTGAAGTGAAATTGTGTGTACACACTACTGTGATTAGAGAAACCAATGTATACCCAGAGAACTTATGATTTAGTCAATTTATCATGTGTTGAAACTTAATCAGTGCATCAATAACTTGTTAAACAGTTCAGTAAAAACATAATAAACCATCACACATAAGCAATACACATGAACACAAAGATTTAAGGTGGAAACCCAATGCGGGAGAAAATCCACCTGCTATTGTCGCCTTTGTCTTTTTTTAATATTAAGAAAATATGTTTACAATCTTGTACTGGTGCAAACTCATACTAGTATGTAGGCACCCACCTGTAGAAGGCTACAACCTTCTCTTGTTTTCCAGCTTCTACTGGAAGGGAGCTACAACCCCCTAGCTCTTGTACTAGCCAATATTTTTACTAGTACGTAGGCACCGACCTACAGAAGGCTACGACCTTCTCTCTTCCTTCAGGGACCATGTTTCATAAATTTTCAGACTGGATGCTCCTGGTACACAACAATACAAATGAAGGCCTCGTTTCATCAAATTTTCATACTAGAGCCATCATAAACTTTAAAACTCAAACTGCATCAACCAACAATTAGATCACGAGAACACTGTGTTGAACCTAGAAACCTACATCATCATTCAGAAGCAATTGTAACCTCAAAAATCATGCATCAGAATGTATATGCTATACTAAACCCAACCTGCGTGTATATGCTACTTCCTTTAACCAAACCTACTTATACCCTCAAAACTACTAAAACATAAAACTTCTTAATCAAGTCTGTACCAAGCAGCGATATATTGAAAATCCACTATCAATTTATAGATCTTTACATAGGCGGTAGCAAAGATAACCCTTATTACTTAGACAATCAATCAATCAAACACCAAACTCCTTATGCATTCAGTTTTACATTCAGATCTAAGAAGACTTCATTAACAGACAGCAGTAAAACAATAGAACTGATTAGATGGATCAGTCAAATATGAAGAATAGGATTTTATTTTGTATAGACTATTTGGAAGAGTAAAACATGAGTGTATACATGCTTTTACTGAGATGAACTAGCATATAGATCTGAAAATATTAAATCATAAATTTTTTGTTATTTCAAACATCAGACATACCAAAATCATGACATTTAAAGAATACAACAGGTGTACACAATCAGATCTAGCCAAACAAATATCAAATCATTTAATGATAAGTCATTTTAGGTCTCATGATCCTGATACAACATTGAATTCAAGGTACACATAATATTTCAGATCAAATCACAAACACAGCCCCTGCAACATAAAATATACATCAGATAGAATTATTCCTGAGAAAACCCTTTTACTTGCACACATTGGCCTTATGATCTTCTTATCCTTATACAGTTTTAAGCCTTTCTCAATACCTCAGACCAAAACCACTTAGGACCTGTGGTATTCTTGGATGGATAAAATAGTCATTACTCCGCTCAATATTGTGGGCTAATACCATGGTATTGACCCTTCGTATTCTTTTCTCTTGAATTTCCTTGATTTTCCAACATATACGTGCTTTTCTTCTTGTGAAAGTGTGTGTATATGTATACACTCTTTTTGTTCTATGAACCAACATGTATACGTTGTTTTGACTAAGTGGACCAGCGTACACATCTTAAACTGCTTTACACCATCCTTTTCCTTCAACTTCTTTATTTTGATCAGTAGACCTTAGTTCCATCTACCTGTTCTTATGTACCAATGCCCCGTTACATCTGAATAGACCTGTTACACTGTGAGTTTCCTTTCATCAAAACTGAATTGACCTGTGAGTGAGTTGCCATCAAGGACAACACTTGTATCATAATGCCAACAATCTCCCCCTTTGGACTTGATGGCAACCATGATGGTGTTGATTACTGCAAGTTGTAGAAACTGTTAGAGATAACATGTAACACCAACACCAAAATACTCTCCCCCTTTGACATCAAGGGCAAAGGGCAGACCAACCTACTATCCTTCTTTGATATACATTATGTTGTCCATGCTCCCCCTAAGTACATGCAGAGTCTGCAGAGATATGTTTCAAAAGAATAACATGACTCTAGAACTCAACTAAGTGAGTATGACCTCCCTAAGACCAATGACTCATACATACATCAATCACCCAACCAAGTGGGGATACACCACATTTGACTCATCCACCCAACCAAGTGGGGATATATCAATTGTTTATACATGAAAGAAATACAACAATTATTACATCATCAATCCTAGGCATAGTGGGGAAAAAATTACATCATATGTCCAATAGGACTCATTCAAATATAGACTATGACAGAAGGAGTCATATCACCCCTAGATATTTACATGACTTATGCAACAAATGATATAAATATTTGAAACCATAGTTGAACATAGCAACCATAATTCCAACAATGCAGAATTTGTGTGAAGGCTAATGCTACCCCTGAACCCGTGCATAGTCAACAAGTCATTCATCAAGGCATCTTTGTCAGTGAGATAAAAATCAATGAACAAAGCATATCGTCATACTGTAGTCATCAATATCAGACAGAGTACCCACGTCAGAGTCTAACCCACTATTTTTCTGTTAGAATAACATATACACTACTTCAACCACAAAAACCTGCATGTATACATGACTATACTTTATGAAACCCGCATATAATAACCTTCCTCTGAAAATTGGATTTAATAGTAGGATGATGCAATAACTAGTCCCAGATTTTGTCTGCTATATTCAAAAGTTTCTCTACGAAGCGATTTGGTGAACACTGAATATATCAGAAACTTGTTCTTTGGAGGGAATGTACTCCAACTTAACCTTTTGTTCAAGCACTTTTTCTCGTAGAAAATGGTACTTAATGGGTATGTGCTTGGTCTTGGAGTGCATGACAGGATTTTTTGAAATACTAATAGCACTTGTATTATCACATAGAATGGAAGTGGGTGGAGTACATGTGATTTGAATGTCTTGCAATGTTTGCATCATCCAAAGTAGTTGTGTGCAGCAAGATGCAACAGACACATATTCCGATTCAGCGGTAGATAAGGAAATCAAACTTTGTTTCTTGCTGAACCAAGACACTAGCCGTGAACCCATATAGAATGCACCTCCACTAGTGCTCTTTCGATCATTGACTTTTCCTACCAAATTTTCATTTGTATATGCATGAAGAGTAAGATCTGTATATTTAGGATACCAGTCCAAAGTCCTGAGTTCCTTGAAGATATTAGAAAATTCTTTTAACTGCCTGAAGATGTGATTCCTTTCGATTTGCTTGGAACCTTCCAACAATTCCGACTGCATGCATGATATCAGGTCTGGTACCTGTTAGATAGAGCAAACTTCTGATCATAGATCTACTTGTTGGTTGGTTTACTGTTGGTGATTCGTCATTAGAACTAAGACTGCATCGTATTATCGTTGGAGTACATACTGTTGTAGAATCTTCCATTCTGTACTTCTTCAAGTTCTGCTTGAGATATTTTGTTTGTGAAATGAAAATACCATCTTTTGTTTCCTATACTTGTAGACTAAGAAAATAAGTAAGTTCACCAAGTAAGGAAATTTCAAATTCTTGTTACATTACTGAAGCAAAATTATGACTCATGGATTCTTCATTGCTACCAAGATGATATCATTAACATAAACAACAATGATTAGTAGTTTATCATTGTCAATATTTGTGTATAAATTGCTATCTGCAAAACATTTTGTGAAACCTTATTGTTGCAGATATTTGTCAAGGCAGTAATACCAAGCCCTTGGAGCCTGTTTCAGACCATAGAGAGCCTTTTTGAGCTTGCATATGAGTTTTGCATCATTTCCAAGAATGAATCCTTCTGGTTGTTCAATATAAACTTCTTCTTCTAGATCTCCATTAAGAAAAGTTGATTTTACATCCATTTGATATACTTTGAATTTTCGAAAACTAGAAAGAGCAAGAAACATCCTTATGGCTTCAAGTCCGGCAATAGGTGCAAAAGTTTCTTCAAAATCTATACCTTCTTGTTTAGGATACCCTTTACAAACAAGTCTTGCCTTATTTCTAATAACTTCTCCATTTTCATTCAGCTTATTCTTAAATATCCATTTTGTTCCTATAACATTTTTATCATTAGGTCTAGGAACTAATTCCCAAGTATCATTCTTTTCAAGTTGGTCAATTTCTTCATCCATGACCTTGACCCAACATTCATCTTTGTAGGGTTCATTTACATTCTGAGGTTCTGTGGAGGATAGTAATTCTAGATAAATTGAGGTCCCTATAAGAGTTCTTCTTTTCTGTAATGCAGAACCTTTTTCTCCTAGAATTTGAGATTCTGGATGATTCTTCTGAACATACCTAGATGGAGATTTTTCCCTGTCTGTTGTATCTTCTTCTGGTGCTTCATTGGTTTATTCTTCTATATCATTTTGATTTGATGTGGGAACGAATTCCCCATCTTCTTCATTGTCATATTCCTATGTTGATTTCATTTGTTTCGAATTTCTGCATGCTTCATCAATTACAACATCAATGCTTTCAACAATTTTCCGAAGTCTTTTGTTATAACATTTGTATTCTTTACTTCTAGATGAATAGCCAAGAAGAATTCCTTCACCTTCTCTGGGTTCAAAATTACCAAGTTTTACATTAGTCTTTTGATGAAACATTTGCTTCCAAAAAAACTAAAGTGTTTTACAGTAGGAGGCTTATCATACCAACGTTCATATGGAATTTGATTGTTATTTACCCGAACATTCACTTTGTTGAGAATAGTCATGGCATAAAATGCAGTTTCACCCCAGAAAGCTACAGGAGTTCTAGATTCATCAAGCATATTTCAATCCATTTTTTGAATTGTTCTGTTCATTCTTTCCTTTACGCCATTTTGTTGAGGAGTTCTTGCGACAAAGAATTGCCTTTTTATTCCATGTTGTTCACAAACATCAGAGAATTCATCTGATATGAATTCTCCCCCTCGATTAGATCTGAGACATTTGATTTTTCGATCTAATTCATTTTCAACTAAAGCTTTGAAGGCTTTAAACTTTTCAAATGATTCATCTTTATGCTTTAGTAGACCTATCCAACACATCCTGGAAAAATCATCAATAAATAAAATAAAGTATTCTTCTCCACGAGGTGAATCTTTCCTTGTTGGTCCACATAAATCAGTATGGATGAGTTCAAGAATCTTACCTGTTGATCATTCTTTTTCAGTGAAGTTAACTCTGATTTTCTTATCGACTTGAAATGATTTGCATATGGTATTTTCTGAGATGCTAATATCTGGAAGATCACGAACTACCTTGAGCCTGCATGCTTTTCTTATCTGAGAAAAGATTAGATGCCCCAATCTTCTATGCCATATCCAGTTTTCATCTATTTTACTTAGATAGCATTGTTGTTGTCCTCCTTTGAGTATGTATAAGTTATTTTTAGTTCTTATACCTTCGATCATGGTCTCTCTTGTATCAAGCTCACGAACCATACATCTGTTTGATCGAAAAACAACTTCATTTCCTTGATCACAGATTTGACTGACACTCAATAGGTTATGTTTTAAACCATCTACATACATGAAATTTCTGGCTTTAACCTTTTCTTTCAAGAAAACATAACCTTTACCTTTAATGACAATTGGTGTGTCATTTTCAAATGAGACATTGTTTTCCGTTTCTAAAGCATTATAAGAATGAAGTTTCTCTTTATCACCTGTCATGTGTTTGGAGCATCTGTTGTCGATGTATCACTGATTCTCTTGTCCTTTTGCATACAGAGCTATGCCACATCTTTCTGATTAATATTCCTTCTTTCTCCATATCTTGGAATTTAATGATGACTTATCTTTTTGAAGTGTTGGCCGAAATTTTCTTTTACATTCAGATTCTTCATGACCAAAGTTGTTACAAATCGAACATTCTATTTCATCTTCAAGAGGAGAAAAGTTATTATAGAAACTTTTCTTGATTCTAGTTACACTCCTTTGATTTTGTGCTTCTCTAGTCATGATGGTTTTGTAGGAAACAAATTGAGCAGCCTTATTCCCAAAGTTATGGCATGAAAAACATTGCCCATTAAAGAAGTTTTTGTGATCATAGAATCTTTTAGCATTGTTTACCTGTTGGTTGAAGCTTCTACTGATATTCATTCTTGGAGTAAATTGAGTATGATTTACCTGATGAGTACTTTTAGGCCTTTGCTGACGATTGACATACTGTTCACTGGTCTTTGTTGCATCAAGATAGCTTCTGGTGGAGGCTAACGACTTTTGTGATTGAGATGATTCTTCAGTATATCCAAGACCTGTCTTTATAAGAGGAGAACGCTGAACTTTGATGATTTCATTTAAATTTTATGATCCTTTAGCAAATCTAAGATTAAGAGATTTTTTCTTCTCAAGTTCTTTTCTTAGACCCACAATTTCACATTCTATATTTTCATTGTTTTTTTCTCTTTCAGTGAGTTGATGTGTCAACGTATCTATGATCACATTCTTTTCTTCTAAACAGATTTTGAGTTTTGTGATTTCTTCAAGAAAGTCTTCCTCTTATAAGGTGTCCAAAAAATCATCATTGTCATAGGCCATGATAAGTCTATAACCTTATTCAGTTTCATCTTCATCACTATTAGATAAACCATAACTATCTTCATGCATATAGTAAATCCTTCTATTGACAACATGTTTTCTATTTCCTTTTGCATATTATGTTCCCTTTTCATATTTATCTTATGAGGACATTTGGTAGCATAATGGCCGACTCTACCACAATAAAATCATTTGAATGGTAGATTACCTCTGAATCCTACGAAACCCCGTTGAAGCTTCTTGACAAAATTTACCTCATCTTCTTCTTCTTAAATATATCCTAGTTCATTGTGCTCTTCCTTTTATTTTCCCTTTGCTAAATTTTTAAAGGTGGTTTCTCTCATATCTGATGGATCTCCTTTCCTCATTTCAAAGGCAGTTAGGATTCCATGGAGTTGAGTCACAGTAATAGTTTGAAGATCCTGTTTTTCTTCTATGGCAGATACTCTTGACTCAAATTTAGAAGAAAAAGATCTCAAAATTTTCTCAACTAAAGTAGCTTCCTTTATCTATTCACCCAGATTCTTCATACAATTATCAATCTCATCTACATGTAAAAAGTAACTAGAAATACTCTCATCACTATGCATTTTAAGAGTTTCATATTGAATTATGAGAGTTTGAAGATTAGCATGTTTTACCTGGGAGTCTCCTTCATAGCTCTGAATTATTTTGTCCCATATCTCTTTGGCTGGCTTGAGCTACATAGCTTTGACAAATTATGATTCTGACAGACTTCCCAATAAAGTATTGACAGCTTTGGCACTGGTTTCGTATAACTTCTTACCTGCAGATTTTGTAGGTATTGTTGCTGGAAATTGATATCCTCCTTCCACAATTTCCAAAAAAATTGGCTACAAGTGATTGAATATAGGCTTTGTTTCTTATTTTCCAATATACCAAGTTTCTCCCATTGAAGATTAGTGTTCTGATAGATCCCATGCCTTCGTGATTATTCATCTTGAAAGATCTTCCTTCAAGCGATCAAGCTTCTTCTGAAGGACCTGCTTTGATACCAATTGCTGGAAATAATACTGAGAGGGGGGGTGAATCAGTATTTATAGTTCAATAATTTTTCATTTCCCAAACAGATTTATATACACTACTTCTATGAAGTGAACTTGCATGTACATGCTACTGTGATTAGAGAAACCAGTGTATACCCAGAGAACTTATGATTTAGTCAATTTTTCATGTGTTGAACCTTAATCAGTGCATCAATAACTTGTTAAACAGTGTAGTAAAAACATAATAAACCATCACACTTAAGAAACACACATGAACACAAAGATTTAAGGTGAAAACCCAATGCGGGAGGAAAACCCCCTGTTATTGTTGTCCCTACTTTTAATATTAAGAAAATCTGTTTACAATATTGTATTGGTGTAGACTCATACCAGTGCGCAAGCACCCACTTGCAGAAGGCTACAACCTTCTCTCGTTTTCCAACTTCTACTGAAAGGGAGCTACAACCTCCTAGCTCTTGTACTCGCTAATGTGTTTACTAGTACGTAGGCGCAGGCCTACAGAAGACTACAACCTTGTCTCTTCCTTCAGGTACCACGTTTCATAAATTTTCAGAGTGGATGCTCATGGTACTACAATGAAGGCCTCGTTTCATCAAATTTTCATATTGGACCCATCTGAAACATTGAGACTCAAACTTCATCAACTAATAATTAGTTAATTTGAATAGTCAGATCACTGTCACCAGAACACTGTTCCTGAACCTAGAAACCTGCATCATCATTCAGAACTAGATGTAGCCTCAAAAATCATGCATAAAAATGTATACGCTATTTTATTGAAACCAACCTGCATGTATATGCTACTTCCTTTAACCAAACCTACGTATACCCTCAAAACTACTGAAACATAAAACTTTTGAATCAAGTCTGTACCAACCAACAATATACTGAACATCTATTGTCAATTTATAGAGCTTTACACAGGCAGTAGCAGAGATAACCCTTCTTACTTAGACAACCAATCAACCAAACGCAAAACTCCTTATGCATTTAGTTCTACATTCAGATCTAAGAAGACTTCATTGACAGACAACAGTAAAATAATAGAACTAATCAGATAGATCAGTTAGATATGAAGAATAGGCTTTTCTTTTGTATATGCTATTTGGAAGAGTAGAAGATGTGTGTATACGTGCTTTTACTGAGATGAACCAGTGTATATATCTGCAAATATTAACTCATAACTTCATTGTTATTCCAGACTTCAGACATACCCATATCATGACATTTAAAGAATAAAATAGGTGTACACAATTATATCTAGCCCAACCAATAAAAATTCATTCAATGATAAGTCATTTTAGGTCTCATGATCCTGATCCAACATTGAATTCAAGGTACACATAATATTTCATATCAAATCACAAACAAAACCCCTGCAACATAAAATATACTTCAGATAGAAGTATTCCTAAGAAAACCCTTTTACTTGCACACACTGGCCTTATTATCCTCCTTATATAGTTTTAATCCTTTCTCAATACCTCAAACCAAAACCACTTAGGACCCATAGTATTCTTGGACGGATCAAATAGTCATTACTCCGCTTAATATTGTGGGCTAATACCATGGTATTGACCCTTCGTATTATTTTCTCTTGAATTTCCTTGATTTTCCAACATATACGTGATTTTCTTCTTCTGAAAGTGTCTGTATACATATACACTCTTTTTGTTCTATGAACCAGAGTGTATACATTGTTTTGACTAAGTGGACTGGCGTACACATCTTAAACTTCTTTACACCATCCTTTTGCTTCAAATTCTTTATTTTTATCACTAGACCTTAGTTCCATCTACCTGTTCTTATGTACCAATGCCCTATTACATTTGAATAGACATATTACATTGTGAGTTGCCTTTCATCAAAACTAAATTGACCTATGAGTAAGTTGCCATCAAGGACAACACTTATATCATATTTCCAACAATCTCCCCCTTTGGACTTGATGGCAACCATGATGGTGTTGATTACTACAAGCTGTTGAAAATGTTAAAGATAAAATGTAACACCAACACCAAAATACTCTCCCCCTTTGACATCAAGGGAAAAGGGCGAACCAACCTACTATCCTTCTTTGATATACATAATGTTTTCCATGCTCCCCCTGAGTACACACAGAGTCTGCAGAGATATGATTCAAAAGAATAACATGACTCTAGAACTCAACTAAGTGAGTATGACATCCCTAAGACCAATGACTCATACATACATCAATCACCCAACCAAGTGGGGATACACCACATTTGACTCATCCACCAAACCAAGTGGAGATATATCAATTGTTTATACATGACAGAAATACAACATTTATTACATCATCAATCCCAGGCATAGTGGGGAAAAAATTACATCATATGTCCAATAAGACTCATTCAAATATAGACTATGACAGAAGGAGTGATATCACCCCCTAGATATTTACATGACTTATGCAACAAATGATATAAATATTTGAAACCATAGTTGAATTCAGAAGCCCTAATGCCAACAATTTAGAAATTGTGTGAAGGCTAATGCTCCCCCTGAACCTGTCCATAGTCAACAAGTCATTCATCAAGGCATCTTTGTCAGTGAGATAAAAATCAATGAACAAAGCATATCGTCATACTATAGTCATCAAAATCAAATAGATCACGCATATTAGAGTCTGACCCACTGTTTTTATGTTAGAAAAACATGTACACTACTTCAGCCACAGAAACCCACATGTATACACGACTATACTTCATGAAACCTGCGTATAATAACCTTCCTCTGAAAATTGGATTTAACAGCAGGATGATGCAACAACTACTCCCAGCTTTTGTTTGAGATATTTAAAAGTTTCTCTAGGAAGTGGTTTGGTGAATATATCAACAACCTGTTCTTTGGAGGGAACATAATGCAACTTAAACTTTTGTTCAAGCACTTGTTCTCGTAGAAAATGTTACTTAATTGGTATGTGCTTGGTCTTGGAGTGCATGACAGGACATTTTGAAATATTGATAGCACTTATATTATCACATAGAATGGAAATGGATGGAGTACATGTGATTTGAATGTATTGCAATGTTTGCATCATCCAAAGTAGTTGTGTGCAGCAAGATGCAGTAGCCACATATTCTACTTCAGCGGTAGATAAGGAAATCGAACTTTTTTTTTGTTGAACCAAGACACTAGCCATGAACCCATATATAATGCACCTCCACTAGTTCTCTTTCGATCGTTGACATTTCCTACCCAATCTGCATTTGTATATGCATGAAGAGTAAGATCTGTATCCTTCAAATAGAAGTATTCCTAAGAAAACCCTTTTACTTGCACACACTGGCCTTATGATCTTCTCCTCCTTATATAGTTTTAGGCCTTTCTCAATACCTTGGACCAAAACAACTTAGGACCTATGGTATTCTTGGATGGGATAAAATAGTCATTGCTTTGCTCAATATTGTGGGCTAATACCATGGTATTGACCCCTGGTATTCCTTTCTCTTGAATTTCCTTGATTTTCCAACATATACGTGCTTTTCTTCTTGTGAAAGTGTGTGTATACATATACGCTCTTTTTGTTCTGTGAACATTGTTTTGACTAAGTGGACTAGCATACACATCTTAAATTGCTTTACACCCAACTTCTTTGTTTTGATCAGTAGACCTTAGTTCCATCTACCTATTCTTCTGTACCAATGCCCTGTTACATCTAAATATACATGTTACACTGTGAGTTTCCTTTCATAAAAACTGAACTAACCTGTGAGTGAGGTGCCATCAAGGACAACACTTGTATCATAATGCCAACAATCTCCCCCTTTGGACTTAATGGAAACCATGATGGTGTTTATTACTACAAGTTGTAGAAACTATTAGAGATAACATGTAACACCAACACCAAAATACTCCCCCCCTTTGACATCAATGGAAAAAGGCTGACCAACCTACTATCCTTCTTTGATATACATTATGTTTTCCATGCTCCCCCTGAGTACATGTAGAGTCTACAGAGATATGTTTCAAAAGAATAACATGAATATAGAACTCAACTAAGCTACTATCACCTCCCTAAGAACATTGACTGATACATACATCAATCACCCAACCAAGTGGGGATACACCACATTTGACTCATCCACCCCACCATGTGGGGATATATCAATTGTTTATACATGACATAAATACAACAATTATTACATCATCCATCACAGGCATAG
Organism: Pinus tabuliformis; assembly: GCA_031772625.1. NCBI lineage: Eukaryota > Viridiplantae > Streptophyta > Pinopsida > Pinales > Pinaceae > Pinus > Pinus tabuliformis. The sequence continues at coordinate 231,009,144 of CM062811.1, read as the reverse complement.
TGGGGAAACACATTACATCATATGTCCAATAGGACTCATTCAAATATAGACTATGACAAAAGGAGTCCTATCGCGCTTTAGATCTTTACATGACTTATGCAACAAATGATAAAAATATCTAAAACCATAGCTGCACTCAGCAACCATAATGCCAACAATTCAGAATTCATGTGAAGGCTAATGATCCCCCTAAACTTGTGCGTAGTCAAAAATTCATTCATCAAGGCATCTTTGTCAGTCAGATAAAAATCAATGAACAAATCATATCGTGAGACTATAGTCATCAATATCAGACAGAGCACCCATATCAGAGTCTGACCCATTGTTTTTTTATTAGAAAAATATATACGCTACTTCAGCCACAGAAACTCGCGTGTATACGTGACTATACTTCATGAAACCTGCGTATAATAACCTTCCTCTAAAAAATGGATTTAACTGCAAGATGATGCAACAACTATACCCAGATTTTTTCTGAGATATTCAAAAGTTTCTATGGGAAGCGATCTGGTGAATATATCAACAAATTTTTCTTTGGAGGGAACATTCTCCAATTTAACCTTTTTTTTTAAGCACTTGTTCTCGTAGAAAATGGTACTTAATGGGTATGTGCTTGGTCTTGGAGTGCATGACAAGATTTTTCGAAATACTGATAGCACTTGTATTATAACATATAATGGAAATGGGTGGATTACATGTGATTTTAATGTCTTGCAATGTTTGCATCATCTAAAGTAGTCTTGTACAGTAAGATGCAGTAGCCAGATATTCTTATTCAGTGGTAGATAAGGCAATCGAACTTTTATTCTTGTTGAAACAAGACACTAGTTGTGAACCCATATAGAATGCACCTCCACTAGTGCTCTTTCGATCATCAACATTACCTGCCCAATCTGCATCTATATATGCATGAAGAGTAAGGTTTGTATCTTTAGGATACCATAGTCCAACATCCTAAGTTCCTTGAAGATATTTGAAAATTCTTTTAACTGCCTAAAGATGTGATTCCTTTGGATTTTCTTGGAACCTTCCAACAATTTCTACTGTATGCATGATATCAGGTCTGGTACCTATTAGATAGAGCAGACTTCCAATCATTGATATGTATATTGTTTGGTTTGTTGTTGGTGATTCATCGTTAGAACTGAGACTGCATCCTTTTACCATTGGAGTACATACTGCTTTAGAGTCTTCCATTCCGTACTTCTTCAAGATCTTCTTGAGATATTTTGTTTGTGAAAGGAAAATACCATCTTTTGCTTGTTGTACTTGTAGACCAAGAAAATAGGTAAGTACACCAAGTAAGGACATTTCAAATTCTTGTTGCATTACTGAAGAAAAATTATGACTCATGGATTCTTCATTGCTACCAAAGATGATATCATCAACATAAACAACAATAATTAGCAATTTATCATTTTCAATCTTTGTGTATACATTGTTATCTGCAGAACCTTTTGTGAAACCTTGTTGTTGTAGATATTTGTCAAGGCGCTAATACCAAGCCCTTGGAGCCCGTTTCAGACCATAGAGAGCCTTTTTGAGCTTGCATACGAGTTTTTCATCATTTCCAAGAATGAATCCTTTTGGTTGTTCAATATAAACTTCTTATTTTAGATCTCCATTAAGAAAAGTTTATTTTACATCCATTTGATATACTTTGAATTTTCGAAAACTAGAAAGAGCAAGAAACATCCTTACGGCTTCAATTCTTGCAACAGGTGCAAAATTTTATTCAAAATATATACCTTCTTGTTGAGCATACCCTTTACAAACAATTCTTGCCTTATTTCTAATAACTTCTCCATTTTCATTCAGCTTACTCTTAAATATCCATTTTGTTCCTATAACATTTTTATCATGAGGTCTAGGAACTAATTCTCAAGTATCATTTTTTTCAATTTGGTCAAGTTCTTCATCCATGACCTTGACCCAACATTCATCTTTGCAGGATTCATTTACATTCTAAGGTTCTTTGAAGGATAGTAATGATATATAACTTTAGGTCCCTGTAAGAGTTCTTCTTTTTTGTACTCTAGACCCTTTTCTCCTAGAATTTCAGATTTTGGATGATTCTTCTTAACATACCTAGATGGTGTTTTTTCCCTATCTGTTGTATCTTCTTCTGGTGATTCATTGGTTTATTCTTATATATCATTTTGATTTGATGCGGGAAAGAATTCCCCATCTTCCTCATTGTCATATTCCTCTGTTGATTTCATTTGTTCTGGATTTCTGCATGCTTCATCAATTACAACACCAATGCTTTCAACAATTTTCCGAAGTCTTTTGTTATAAAATTTGTATCCTTTACTTCTGGATGAATAACCAAGAAGAATTCCATCGTATACTATGGGTTCAAACTTACCGAGTTTTTCATCAGTCCTTTTGACGAAACATTTGCTTCCAAAAACTCTAAAGTGTTTTAAAGTAGGAGGCTTACCATACCAAAGTTCATATGGAGTTTGATTGCTATTTACCCGAACATTCGCTTTGTTGAGAATAGTCATGGTAGAAAATGTTGCTCAACCCAAGAAGGTTGCAGGAGTTCCAGATTCATCAAGCATAGCTCAAGCCATTTTTTGAACTGTTCTATTCATTCTTTCCACTACGCCATTTTTTTGAGGAGTTCTTGGGATGGAGAATTTCCTTTTTATTCCATGTTGTTCACAAAAGTCAAAGAATTCATCTCCCCTTAATCAGATCTGAGACATTTGATTTTTTGATCTGATTCATTTTCAACTGAAGCTTTGAAGGCTTTAAAATTTTCAATTGCTTCATGTTTATCCTTTAGTAGACCTATCCAACACATCCTGGAAAAAACATCAATAAAAATAATAAAATATTCTTCTCCACAAGTTGACTTTTTCCTTGTTGGTCCTGTTAGGGTCCTATAATAATAGGATTCATAATTTTGAATTTGCTGTGATTAAGTCTTGTAATATTGTACATACATATTCTTTTATGCAAATGTTTTCCATATTAAAAAATATAAAAATGTAAAGAGGGTATGTCCTAAAATAAATATCAAAGGACAAAAAGAATAAGAAAAGATCAAAAAAGTGAAAATATGAACCCTAAACAAAAACAGATCATGAAAGTGTGCACGTCCAAGTGCCACTACTCTTTACTTTACTGTCTAAAATAATGGTTGTGTGCACCTTTTCATACATGCCACAACCCATGATAGTCAAACTGTTTAATCTTGACTACTTCATGCTTTAAATTTCTTGTTTATAGTTAGAGAATAAAGATCTAGCCAAACAGTTTAATCTTGGAAAATCAGTGGATAGGTAGAGAAATAAAAGGAGCTCATCAGTTTAATTTGAGCCCTTGGAATATATAAGGTTAGAAGTAGATAGTTTACGTTTCAAAAGAAAAAGGAAAGAAAGGGTTTTCTAGTTTAAATGCACCCAACAAAGTGAAGAAAAAATGCTAGGGTAAGTAAAAAGGTAAGTAGAAGAAAGGTTGGAGAAATAAAAACTATTTGAGGCATAAGCACATCTATCATGCTTAATCATGTGTTTCAGTGTGTAGGAGCAGTTATGAAAGTAAAAGGATGCTCATAAGCTAATTTGGTTAACTTCCCCTTCATTCCATTTCACCCCCCACTACATCCTTACTAATTTCCCCTTTTACCACTTCATTTCTTATGAAAACACATTTTCTCCTCATTTTGACCCCTACCCCTTGGTTTCACACATTTCCCTAGCAAATTACCCTCCAAATTCATTCCCCTGCCTAGAAGCCCCTTTTCCCTAGTGTGAAACCCTTTCCCCATGCAAAAAAAACATTTTCCCTTTGTTAATTGCCCTAAACCCCCCCCCCAAAAAAAACATAAAACCCTTTATCCTAAGTTTTATCCCCCTCCCCCGCATTACTTTATTAACTCCACTACAATATCATTTTCCCGACAAAACCTTGGTTGCACTTCATAAACCCGCATTACATTTTAACCCCACAATTACCCATTAATTAATTATACTTAAGTGAAAATATTTCCCCAGGCCCCACTAAATGTCTCCCCCATCTCCCACTGTGAACCTCCACCACGTGATGGCCATTGGATCTTGCACCCTCATATCCTACGCCCCTCAGCCATATTGCGTCCACCCATCTCCCGACCTTTACCATCCCGAGAGCATGCGATATGCGCGGTATTGCTATGGCCCCCTTGGGTTACGTGACAACACTACGTTAGGTCATGTGTTCTCGGGAAAATACCACCAATCGCTCAAAACCGGTGCGATGGATCCTTAAACCACCTCCCCACCAAAAGAAAAAACCATCACTATTCACTAAATTAGTTTCCACACCAACTTTTAACCGTTGTCGGTTAAAAGGCCGCAAACCCCCATTTTCACCCTTTTCACTTGTTTGCTCTGCAAAATCTTCCTAAACATTCCTACGCAAACCCAAGCTTCTGCAACCAGTTTTGACCATCAATTGCCTCCTGAACACGCTCTGGAAGCCCAGGTCAGTTCTCAAGTGTGTGACTGAATCAACAAAACCCTCTACAGCCACCATTCAAAACCAGTTTGCGTCTTGAACCACAAATTCTGGGTATTTCAACAGAGAATGAGAATGACCCTCTCAATTTAAAACGTATTGTGAATTCAAGAAATAATTAATTGAATTTAATTGATTTCCCTTTGAATGGAGAGTATTTTCCCCTAAAATACCAAAACCCCTATCCTGCAAACTGCCAATACACTATCTCTAAACTAGACACATTTAAACTTCACTTCTAGAGTTGTATAAGCCCAATTTCCACATTTTATCACAAATATGGCTGCCTAGACCTCCCTGGATGTCAGACTTGTATCAACCCCTCACTTGGACATTGACCATTTGGCCCTAGTAGACAAGGATTTCCAAATTAAAGACATTGCTGCTCTAGGCCACCTTCTGAAAATCCACTGTTGGAGTAAGGATAAGTTCCTAAACCATGAAGATGACATTCACCTTTGGGAATCTAATTTTCCCAAGTATACATTCCCAGAAGTTCACCCATTCCCAGACATTGTACACTTTTGTCATGCCTGCTATTTCCCAAGCCAAAGGGTTATTGTGGAACCAAACCATGAGTTACTATTCACCATTATTGTTGAATCCATCAACCAGATGCTACAAATTCAGCCTAGCCTAATTAGACCCCTCTATCCATTCGAAATCTGTTGGACCCGTACATCACACTAGACCCACTCACAATCAAAGAAATTGTCTAGAATTTCATCATTGAGGAATGCCATACTCCTACAGACACTCCACCCTATGCTGCCACTATTTTTTTAGAGACTACTAGATGCATAATCACCATGCTCTCATGCATCCTAGGATACACATCAGATGAGCATGTGGATGAGGTCATCATGGCTTTCCTGTCCATTTTCATTCCAGGCAAGCCTCCTGCTATTATGTATGATTATGGTCAGTTCATTGTAGACAGAATGCATGAACAATTCACCAGACTTCCCACTGAAAGAGTTTTCAAATACTCTTCAGTGTTTTTTATATGTTTTTGTATTACCAAACAGACAAGTTCCCTGTGAGGATCCAGAAATTCGATACCAAGGGAAAGGAGAGGTCAGTCATCTACTACACACCCTTGGTCCAGAAGTTTTCCACAACATTCACCTACAAAGACTTCATAGACTCTTTTGTATACTTAGTCATGAACATGCTGACTTCTAAGACTCAACCTAGAATCAACCCAGAGATCAAGAGAGTACTGCCAAGAACAACAAGGTGGGAGATTGGTACTTGTATCAAAACCACACTGAGATTAGAATTTATGGCTGTAATCTAGCCCCCTATAAGTTGCCCAAATACCTCCCTATGAGGATATTTTCTCTTGAATACTTTAGACAAATCATCAACTCTGATGAGGTCCACTTCCTAGATTATAGGAAGAAAACCCAGTTCAAAGTGAAAAACAAAATGGGCCCATTCATTTGCAACAACAAAGAGGCTAGACCAGAGGCCGACAGGTTACTTCAACAAATGAAATTCAAAAACAGTTTCATGTGGCACTATGACCCTCAGGGGGTCATAAACAAGCTTAGACTCAGTTCAAGTTGGGAGCATACATCCACCACCCAAGACCTGACATTGAGCACTTTGCTAACCAGGATGAGTGGGTGGAGAACACCTTGATTGATATGGATAGCACTATTGTGGATGTAGATAACACACTCATTGATCTTGAAAGACAATTGATCACAACTCTTTCCTACAGGTTCCAGAACAAGGGCACCTAATGAACATTCCTCCTGTCCTTCAGACCCCAGCCAGTGAAGAGAAGAATCCTAAGAGGAACAGGGAGGAGCCATCTAGTTCTACCATGGAGACTACTGATGAGTTGTTTGAACCAAGCAAGAGGTCCAAGTTGAATCTTGTATTTGAATAGGAGGAGAACATTGCTTCAAAGAAAATAACTGACACTGAGGTAATGGGGCAGAGAAGTGAAAAAATAGCTGCATCAGGTGAAACACAACATCCATCACCCTCCAACACACAGATGATAGAGAGACAATAGAATATGGAGGTTTATTCCTTGGTCAGACCAGTTGACAAGGAAAATGATATCAAATATAGATTCAAATAAATAAATATGAGGAGTGAAAAATTGAAGGCAAAGACATATGCCCAATACCTCAATCTTACACCACATGATGCTAGCCTTTGACATCAAAGCAGGGAAAATGCAGGTATCATTTTTGTAGCCCACTGTACAGTAGCCAAAGACCTCGGTAGATTAAAAGAAGACTAATTTTTAGGTGTTGGCTAGGGATGTTCATCCCATTGATCAGATAGAGTACCATAAGCAGGCTAGAGAAATGATTTACACCACCCTCAAAGAAAAGGCCACAGATGTGTTTAAGCTGAAAGATTCATTGGATAATGTGACCGCCCAATTCAAGCTGGAGAAGGCATCCTCACAGGCCAAAGATAACAGGATAAAGTCATTGGAGTACTTGGTCATTGAACTTGGCCATGATCCAAGGGACATTAAGGCTATTGAATAGTTAATCAAGAAGAAGAATGAGGACATAGGAGCCCTCAAGAAATAGCTTAAGATGCCTCCTTCATAGCACCCATAGACAAAAGAGGTCCTAGAAATTCAGAGAAATCATGAAGAGATGATGGACCTAGTGCTGCAACTGAATGATTAGTTTAAGGAGATGGAGAAAGAACTGGATAACTTGATGCAGCTCAAAAAATCTAGTCTCGATAATGCTCCTGCAATTGTCATTCCAACTGTCACCATTGTTGTACGTTCTACATTGGCAGCATCCTTGTCTCCCACTACTCCAATGGCCACTGCACTACTGACATTTGCACCAACTACATTAGCTACAGGATTAACAACAACAAACTCCATAGGTGACGAAGCAAATAAACTGGTCAAAGCAATGGAAGAAATGTCCATTCAGACCACTGAGATGAATAGACTTAAGGAGAAAGTCACCAGCTTGGAGACAGATTACAAGTTGGCCCAGATTATGCATAAAGAAGAACAACAAAAGGCTACAAGGATGAATGAAAGAATAAAAATCCTGGAGAAAGAACTGACATTGAGTGAACCTATAGGTAAGGCTAAAGAGAAACTGTGGGCTAATATCATTGACTCTGTCAATGATATTTGGCCATCCATCCAGGTTATTTTTGAACAAATTTATTTAATAAATCAAGCCATAGAATCAATTCATAAATTCAAGGAAGAACTTGGAGATATGCCAGAGGAAGATGCATGAATCATCCACTTCCTCAACTCCAAGAATAAGTATGAGCTGCAAGAACTTGAGATACCTGACAAGGCAGGTACAATTTTGGAAGTCATGAAAGTCCTCACTAAGAGGAAGTTGATGTTAAACTTGGAGGATAAGTGTCAAACCATGTAACTGGTCGTTGATAGGTTCATGGTTAAGTTTGAAATTTTTAAGGAAAAGGGATTACCTAATCCCTTGGTTATAAATGATAAGCTAATGGCACAGGAAGATTACAATAAAAATATTAGGGAAGTGGCCAAATATCAGGTAAAAACTTCATCCATGAAGGGCATACCAATAGGCAAGTATCGTATCAAACATTTGAAAACGTGTTTTACCTCCAGCATGAGGTAAAACACCTATTTATTAATAAGCCAAATTTTTCCAAGTACACAGAGACAAATGAGATATACCGAAAAATTCTCAATATCCAATTACCAGATGAGGAAAGATGGGAAAAACTGAATGATTTACTGTAGTAAATACACAATAAAAATATAAATGTATAGTAAAAAGTAAAAGAGGACACTAAAAGGATATTGACAGGTCAGCAAGATTAAAGTGTATCAGATGAAAGGTTAAAGTAAAACAGAATATCCAACGTGAAGACCAAATAGCCAACCAGCTTAAAGGGCAAAATATCAAAGAGAAAAGCCAACAAAACCTAAATAACAGGGACAACAAGCAGCGGTTGAATAGTTGTCTCTATCTTCTTGCATGAAGATATTTCTTTTTCCTAGATTAGTTCTCAATGTAGTTTGAGATATTTTGTAATTCTTTTTTTATAAATACTTTATAATTCGAAGTATTGTGGTGGATTATTTTACATTTGTATAGTTATTTTGATCTTAAAACCTAAGGTTGATTGTACCATTTTCAAGTCAATGGACTGGAGCAAGTGATAAAATCATTTTGCTACAGGATTCATGAGATGAGCTATTTGAAGTGAAGTATCTTATTTGTTTGATTTTGTTACCTCCTTATGTGTTTCATAATCTTAAATGTGTTCTAAATTTGAATGATTTAATTGGAGATATCACTCAAAATTTGTTTAAGTACACTCTGTTTTGCACAGTTAGTCATTTACATGTTTTCCTCTAATACCCAAATTTGAGAACCCTTAATTGCTCTCCCATCCCAGCTGACCTCATTCCTTCCTTCCAAAGTCTAGCCTAGGGAAACCTTAATTTCTCCTTAGATCTGATTTGAAACCATTTCACCATTTATCATTTGAGATCTGTAGTAACTCATCTATCTTGCCCTATAGGCACTGTTTTTAGAACAAAATCTAGTCTTGTTTGTCTGGAATTCAACCCCATAGCCCAATGGTAAAAGCAAACCTCTGTTCATCTAAGTAAAGTGATCCCACCACCCAAATTCAAAACAAAACCCAAGTGAAAACAATAACAAGCCTAAAATCATCTTAACTAAAACAAAGTTAAATTATAAAGAGACAGCCCTCTCTGAGCATCAGGAAGGCTAGGTCCTAATCTCCAGAAGTGGTTTATGGTTACCTTTGACTTTTCTTTCTTCTTTAACTTCGAAAGAAATATCAGAGTGATAACATAACTAGCGACCATACTGGGGACTTCAATCCTCAGTCTCATAAAAAATTAAGGAAACCTTAAATTTAATCTTGAGCCCCTTAAGGTCATTTTATCAAGTTATTTTTGAAGATTTTCATAAAAACAGTTTAAAAAGTTAAAATCATGGCTCCCAAGAAGATTTTCTATGCCAGGGAAAACCCAGATCCAAACCCTGCAACTATAGTTGATGACCCAGACAAAATTCTATGAAAACCAAAAAATAAAGAAACTTGGGCAAGTAGTAGCGAGTTAGTCAAATCAAACTCACACCCTGAGGAGTTGTTAAGTTTAGAATAAATCCATTTTGATTTGTCATTTGACCTCTCATTATTTAGAAGTAAATCTGAGAATGCAATCCATGAAACAGTCTTAGACCCTCAGTTTGTTCAACTCATTTAATCAAAAAGGATTATTCATTCAGATTTAGATAAATTTGTCATCGAGACTTTTGACAAGATAGAAGCTTGGGCCTCTAAATTGATAAGTAATATAGATGATTCTTACCTTCAACAATTTGTTTAAATAACTTCCCTTACTACTTCTGCCCCTGAAGTTTATGCACAAACTTCACTCACTGTAAATACCCCTTATTTTACCACAACCTCACCAATTGTATCTACCACAATTCAATCACCTAAACCAGTTATTAATCAACCATCCTCATCATTATCTAGTTTACCTCTATCCAGTTCAGGTTCTTCCTCAAGCACCACAACTTTACCCCCTAGTCAAACTAGAATCACATCTATGGAAAACCGATATGCACCTCTAGTTTTAACTGCACAACTCCATGCCATGCCCACAGATTATCAGAGTAAAATCTTTTTGTTTGATGCTACTGGTTAATACACTGCCTAATAGCATGTAAACAAGATGTCTGACTTTTTTGAGTTGCATGAGATAGATGAAGAAGATGTTCAAATGAGGTTGTTTGCCCAAACTTTAACTGGGGATGTTAAGAAATGGTTAAAATCCTTTCCCGCCAACCTTATTGCAGACTTATCTAATTTTCATAGATTATTCATTGATAAATGAGAGAGAAAGAAAACCCCATTGCAAATACTTTCTGAATATGAAAACATTAGAAGAGCTCCTAATGAGTCAGTTCAGGACTATTGCATTAGGTTCAATAGTATCTACAATGCAATTCCAGCCAATATTAAGCCTCCACCTGACCTAGCATTAATTAAGTTCCCTGATGGTTTTGACACTAACATGTCATACCAGTTAAGGGAAAGAAACCATGAAACACTGGAACAAATGCAAAGCAATGCTATTAGTGTAGAGGCCAATCTGTTAGCCAAGAAAGCCCGAATGAGAAATGAAAAGAAAGTTGTATTTAAAGAGGAAACTTCCAGTTCAGATGGAAAGGTAGATATTTTAGCTAAGAGTTTAGAGAGAATAATGGATAGATTAGAAAACATGGAGAAGAAAAATTAATGGGAGAATCAACAACAACCCCCAATAAGAAACCCTAACTTTAGGAAGAATCCAAATGGTGGAAAGAATGCTATACTAGATCAGCAGATTAGGCCCCCCTTCTAAGAGAACTATGTTAAGGGTTCACATGACCAAGAAGGAGAGGATGACACCCAGATAAATCTACTAGAAACCAAACATGAAGACACTGTTTTTCTTACTCAAGAAGAACATGAGTTATATATGTTGCAATAGTTGCAGTTTGAATCTGGTGAATCCTTTGATTTTAAACAGGGAAATGAGTCAATTATATATGAGGTACACAAAAAATATAGCTTAAGAAGTAAAAAGAACAATGATATTCCATTAAAAGATCCATCTAGACCTAGACTAAGATAATAAAAGAAGCTCCGGTTACCAATGTGTTACAAATCCTCCTTTGGGGAACATCGGATACTTCTGCCCCTAAAAGTGTAGATATAACCTCCACTGAAACTCAAAATGAGACAATTACTGAAATCAATCAAAATAAGAGAAATCAAGGAAAAACAGTAGAAACACAGACTGAAATGCCTAGTACTGAGAAACAAGATAAGAATACATAAACTGCACATGCTAAGGAAGAACTAAATCAAACAAACAAGGCTTAGCTCCCTTTCAACATCAAAACTAAAATATCAAAATTAATGATATCGGTTCCCTTGACCGAACTAATAAAGAATGAATCCTATAGGTCACAGATAACTGAAACTTCAAACATAGGAGAGGGAGAGGATGTTAATTTGAATGATGATCAGCCTAAATTATTGTTTGGCCCTGAGGCCAATGGTATTAATCAGCAAGGGAGAGTTCCTCCTTTCTACATTAGCATGAACATTCATGAAAAATATTGCATAATTCTATGTTAGACTCAGGGGCATCCCATAATTTGATGCCAAAGGAAATCATGGAGAGACTGAATCTAGAAATTACCAGAACATATAAGGATTTATTTTCTTTTGACTCTAGCCAAGTTAAATGCCTTGGTTTGATGAAGGACTTATGTGTAACTCTTGTCCAGTGCCCTGCAAAGAGTATTCTAATGGACATAGTAATTGTAGACATCCCACCCAAATATGGAATGCTGCTATCTTGCTCATGGGGAGAAAAACTATAGGGATCCTTGCAATTAGATATGTATTATGCCACCATATCTATTTTTGGCTAACCAAGAAAACTATATAGAGAGACCTTGATGAAATAAATGGTGAGTAGTGATGAAAAACCACAAAACTTTCCCATATACTCCATGCATTCAGATATGGACTCTTTTATCTTGTACAATGCAAAACATGACAATAAGAAAATCACAGCTCAAGAACTGAAATACAAAATAGCTGACAAAGAACATTTTCATGAGTCCCTCTGGCATCTAGGCTTTGATGGATTGGTTAATAGGTTAGGGGTTGGTGCAGGAGTGTGGATCCATGATATGGAGAATAATCATGCTGAGGGACATGCTTTAGATTGAAATTCAAGTGTACTAATAACATGGCTGAATATGAAGCCCTAATTCTAGGGTTACAATTGGTTAGGAAACTTGGAGCCAAAAGAGTTTCCATCATGGGAGACTCAGAGCTGATTATTAAACGGATTAATGGTGAATACTCTATAAACAATCCTAGACTTGGTCAATATAGGGAAACTGTCATAGACTTGATGAAAGACCTCCTGGAAACAAACTTTGTTGCCATTCCTAGAAAACAAAATATGTAGGCCCACAGTTTGGCCAGTTTTGTTAGTAGCTGTAAATTTCCATTTCAACGCAACCATCAATACACTGCAGAAGTTAGACACAGGCCTGCTATACCAGACAATCTGAAGTATTGGAAAATTTTCTCCTAGGATTCTCAAATTTACGATTTCATGAATAATGAAGGTGAGTTTTAGAATTGTAAGATAGATACAGACTGTACAGTAGACAATAATATAGAAAGTAGCATAGATGTAAATATTTTAGATATAGCTAAACCAACTAAATTTACCAGAGTAGAAATAGATAGTTTAGAGAATGTACAGATTGAAGAAATAATGAATGATGATTTAGAAATTCTTAATCTGAAAAATATTTTTTTGCCTACGGAATTATTCCCTTTAAACGATTTGTTTGACTCTAATGATGTAGCTAGGAAACCAAAAATGGAACCTTTGAGAGCTGACATAGAAGAGTGTAGCATAGGAACTGAGGATAAACTAGAACTCATTAAAATATAAAAATCCTTACCTCCAGAGGAAAAGGTTAAGTACATCAATCTGTTTAAAGAGTTCCAGGATGTATTTGCCTGGAGTTATGAAGACTTAAAATATTATGACACTAGCATAATCCAACACAAAATACCTCTAAAAGAAGATCATAAACCTTTTAAACAGAAACTTAGGAGAATAAACCAAGTTCTTATGCCGTCTATTGAGAAAGAAGTTAAAAGAATGTTTGATGCCCAAATTATAGCCCCCATTAGATACTCAGATTGGATTTCAAACTTAGTCACTACTAGGAAAATGACTGGTGAAATTAGACTTTGTGTAGATTTCAAAAATTTAAATAAGGTCTCACTAAAAGATAATTATCCTCTACCAAAAATGGACCATATCCTACAGAGGGTAGTAGGTTCATCCAAGATTTCACTGTTAGATGGATTCTCTGGGTATAACCAGATCTTAGTTCAACCAAAGGACCAAGCCAAAACTACATTTACTACTCCATGGGGTACCTTCATGTATTTGAAGATGCCTTTTGGATTAATGAATGCAGGTGCCACCTTTCAAAGAGCTACGGATATAGCTTTTTCCAAGGAGATCCATGAATTCCTAGTAGTATACCAAGATGACATCATAGTCTTCTCTAAATCTAACAATGAACACCTAGACCACCTGAGAAGAGTCTTTATCGAATGTAGAAAATTTGGGATTTCTTTAAATCCCAAAAAGACACTCTTTGGTCTGGAAGAGGGAAAATTGTTGGGACATATCATATCTATAGATGGGATTAGAATAGATCCTTCTAGAATAGAGGTCATTTTGACCATTACCCATCCTAGAAACATTAGAGAGTTACAATCATTTCTAGGCAAAATAAACTTTCTTAGGAGATTCATTTCAAATCTAGTTGAACTGATTATAGAATTAAATAACATGCTAAGTAAGGACTCAACACTTAAATGGACAGTGGAGGCCAAACAATCCTTTGAAGCCATCAAAGAAGCCTTAACCAAGACTCCAGTCCTTATAAGTCCTGATTTTCATAAGGATTTTATAATTTTTCTTTTGCTTCAGAAAACACCATTGCAGCAGTATTGTTGCAAAAGAACAACCAAGGATATGAACAAGCAATTGCATTTTTTTAGTAAATCCTTAACAGATGCCACACTCAAATACAATATTATGGAAAAACAAGCATTAGCTTTAGTAAAGGCTATCAAATACTTCAAATCATACATTCTGTATTCTCACATTATTGCTTATGTTCCAAATTCTGTAGTTAAGGACATTTTTACACAAAATGGGCTTGAAGGGAAAAGAGGCAAATGGATTGCCACAATATTGGAATATGACATAGAGATAAATCCAACTAAACTTATCAAAGGCCAAGGTTTAGCCAAACTCATGGCTGAATTGAACTGTCAGGCCCTTTATATAAACTTCATTAGTGCCCTTGATGATCAGGAAGAGATGGTGACTCCGTCGATCAGTGAACCTTTTACTGATTCACCCTGGTATGTAGATATTATATTTGTATTACAAAATTTACAAGCTCCTCCTGGTTTAACAATAACTAAAGCTAGATTTTTAAAGATGAAGTCAATAAAGTATTGTATCATAGGTAATGCATTGTTTTGGAAAGACAATAGTGGTATTGTTTTGAATTGTTTAATGAAAAATGAAGCTGATAAAATCATGCAAGAGTTTCATGCAGGGGATTGTGGAGGACACTTGTATTAGAAGACTAATGCTGAAAAAATCTTCAGGGTTGGTTTCTACTAGCCCACTTTGTTTGCAGATGTTAAGAAACATGTGACCTCCTATCATAAGTGCCAGATATTTGAGGGAAAGATAAAACTTTTACCCTTACCTCTTAAACCAATTTCCACTGAAATTCCTTTTCAACAATGGGGGTTAGACTTCATTGGAGAAATACACCCAGCTTCCTCAGCTCAGTACAAATGGATTCCAATAGCTACTGACTATTTCACCAAATGGATAGAAGCCACACCTTCTAGACAAGCCACAGACACTGTCATTATCTCCTTTTTAGAGAATAATATTCTATCAAGATTTGGATGCCCCGAAAAGCTCATTACTGATAATGCAACTACCTTTAAATCTAAGAGAATGAAAGACTTTTGTAACAAATGCCACATCACCCTTGGCCACTTCACTGCCTATTACCCTCAAGGTAATGGACTTGCAGAACCATCTAATAAAAGCCTGGTCAATATCATTAAGAAATTACTGGAAGAGCAAAAAAGACATGGAACAAGAATTTAGTCAATGCCTTATGGGTAGATAGAATGGCTACTAAGAAATCCATTAGAACATCACATTATCAACTGGCATATGGGATGGATGTTGTTTTTCCATCATCTGTAGGAGTGCCAGTGATGAATATCATCCAGGAATTACAGGTGGAACCAAATGATATTCAGAGAAGAATAAATCAGACCATACACCAATAGAAGACCAGAGAAGAAGTATATGTTAAATCACAGGTAATCCAAGACAAAATCAAAAAGGTTTTTGATAAAAATACTAAAGCAGGTGATTTTTACATAGGAGATAAAGTCCTTAAGTGGGATTCAAGGAGAGAATACAAAGGCAAGCATGGAAAATTTGATTTTTTGTGGCAAGGACCTTATGTCATTCATGTTTACAGGGGCAACAATGCCTTTTTCTTGAGAGAAAGAGATGGATCAGATCTACCAGTAGGACCTGTTAATGGTAGAATGTTGAAGCATTATTTTTCCACTGACTAATAATAGTTCACTTTACTTTGCATCATTGTAGATAACATTGCAAAGTGTAGATTAGATTGGATTGGATGGTAATCTTTTGAAATTGAAGCCCAGAGAGGAGGCCCTGAGATTTAAAGTTTTCACCATCATAAGTATCAATAAAGTAGAATCATAGAAGGACAATTTACAAGGTAACTTCAGTCACAATTCAAAGGCTACTGATCTTTAGTGTTCTTGACATTTCACTAGGAAATTCCATCCCCATGTGGAGCCACTATTATGGTCCTATAATAATAGGATTCATAATTTTGAATTGGTCGTGATTAAGTCTTGTAATATTGTACATACCTTTGCTTTTTTGCAAATGTTTTCCATATTAAAAAATAAAAAAATGTAAAGAGGGTATGTCCTAAAAGAAATATCAGTGGACAAAAATAATAAGAAAAGATAAAAAAAGTGAAAAATATGAACCCCAAACAAAAACAGATCATGAAAGTGTGCAAGTCCAGGTGCCACTACTCTTTATGTTACTGTCTAAAATAATGGTTGTGTGGACCTTGTCATACATGCCACAACCCATGATAGTCAAATTGTTTAATATTGACTAACATCATGCTTTAAATTTCTTGTTTATAGTTAGAGAATAAATATCTAGCCAAACAGTTTAATCTTTGCAGATCAATTGATAGGTAGAGAATTAAAAGGATCTATCAGTTTAATCTGAGCCCTTGGAAGATATAAGGTTAGAAGTAGATAGCTTACTTTTTCAAGGAAAAAAAGGGTCTGCTAGTTTAAATGCACCCAACAAAGTGAAGAAAAAATGCTAAGGTAAGTAAAAGGGTGAATAGAAGAAAGGTTGTAGAAATACAAGCTATTTGAGACATAAGCACATCTATCATGCTTAATCATGTGTTTCAATGTGCAGGAGCAGCTATTAAAGTAAAAGGATGCTCATAAGTTGATTTGGTTAACTTCCCCTTCATTCCATTTCACCCCACACTACATACTTACTAATTTCCCCTTTTACCCCTTCATTTCTTATGAAAACACCTTTTCTCTTCATTTTGACCCCTACCCCTTGGTTTCACACAATTCCCTAGCAAATTACCCTCCAAATTCATTCCCCTACCAAAAAGCCCCTTTTCCCTAGTGTGAAACCCTTTCCCCATGCAAAAAAAAAAATTCCCTTTGTTAATTTCCCTAAACCCCCCCCCCCCGCACCCAAAAAAAAAACATAAAACCCTTTATCCTAAGTTTTACCTGCCCCTCGCATTACTTTATTAACTCCACTACAACATCATTTTCTCGACAAAACCTTGGCCCCACTTCATAAACCCACATTAAATTTTAACCCCATAATTATCCATTAATTAATTATACTTGAGTGAAATTATTTCCCTGGGCGCTGCTAAATGTCTCCCCCATCTCCTTTCTTGCAACTCCGCCACGTGATGGCCATTGGATATTGCACCCTCAGATCCTACGACCCTCGGCCATATCATGTCCACCCATCTCCCAACCTTTACCAATCCGAGAGCACGCGACATGGGAGGTATTGCTCAGGCCCCATTGGGTTGTGTGGCAGCACCGCGTTAAGTCACGTTCTCTCAAGAAAATACCACCCATCACTCAAAAGCGGTGTGATGGCTCCCTAAACCGCCTCCCAGTCGAAAGCAAAAACCATCACTATTCACTAAACGATTTTTTGCGCCAATTTTTAACTGATGTCAGTTAAAAGGCCACAGACCCCCATTTTCACCCTTTTCACTCGTTTGCTCTACGAAAGCTTCCTAAACATTCCTACACAAACTCGAGCTTTTGCAACCAATTTTGACCACCAATTGCCTCCCGAACATGCTCTGGAAGCCCAGTTCAGCTCTCTAGTGTGCAACTGAAGCCGCAGAACCCTCTGCAGCCACCATTCAAAACTAGTTTGCATCTTGAACCACAAATTCCAGGTATTTCAACAGAGAACCAGAATGGCCCTCTCAGTTTAAAACATACAATGAATTCAAGAAATAATTAATTGAATTTAATTGATTTCCCTTTGAATTGAGAGTATTTCCCCCTAAAATACCAAAACCCATATCCTGGAAACTGCCAATACCCTATCTCTGAACCAGACATGTTACACAAAATATTGTTACCATGATATTCTGCAGTCAGTGTGATTCTATCACCACTCATACTGTCCTCCTATGCAAGTCTTAAACCTCAGCTCTTCATGTCAAGCCTTGAAAATGAGAGAAAGCCCGTAAAAATCTCTAAAACTCTAGTTCTGCACTTTCTCTTAGCATTACCTGCGGCCCCACACCTACTTGTCATGTCCCTTGTGGACCTGCCCGCTCTGTTTCTGTGTAATGGGTGCGAACCCCTGTAAAAGTCAAAAAGGCGCAAGCACATTCTTAAAAACTCACTTTGCGTTATTTCTGGAAGCTTCTAGAGGGAATCTTGAGGTGGCAAGTTCACTCCTTTAAGGTTCATGCATCCGATACCTTAAGGAGCTAACCCCTTGATGTGAGGAGCTTATCCCTTTGAAGGAGGACTCTATCCCTTCATAGGTGGACCTGTAACCTCCTTCCTTTGCACTATAAAATGAGGCATTGGGCTGGTTACTTGGGAGGTTGAAAGCTGAATATTTTTGAGGGTAAATGCTGTTGGAATTTAGACTTCCTAATTGAGCTTGAGAGGAGAGATTACATACCTTTTGATCTCATTGGGAAGAGTGTGAAGTTTGTCAAAGTAGAGGAGATTCTTGCTTGGACCCTGGGAGGAGCTTGTACAACATCAAGGTACCAAAGGTTGTAAAGTTCTTCTTTGTTCAAAGTTAATACAATCAAGTTTATTTTTCTCAATAAGCTGTCTTTTATGGTTTATTTCATGGATTCCTTGATCACCATGATGAATATGATTTATTATATTAGCTATGCAGGTGTTATTTGATGTGTGCTTGTTTGTGTTTGTAGGTTCTTAAAAGGAAACTCATTCAGACGGTCGAAGCGTGGCTGCCACAAACTAGCGTTGGACTTGAGGTAGGGTCTAGAACACCTCTTGGTTTTTATTTATAAATCACAATATTTAGAGAAAGATAGATTTTCTTGTTCTTCTTGTCGCTAGATATCAGTTGATACTAGGGAGATCGATCTTGTCCACAAGAATGATTTATCCACATTCAGACTTCACCTCTAGAGTTGTATAAGGTCGATTTCCACATTTTATCACAAAGATGGCTACCCAAACCTCCCTGGATGTCAGACCTGTATCAACCCCTCACATGGACATTGACCATTTTTCCCTAGTAGACAGGGATTTCCAAATTAAAGACACTGCTACTCCAGGCCACCTTCTACAAATCCATTTTGGAGTAAGGATAGGTTCCTAAACCATGTAGATGACATTCACCTTTGGGAATCCAATTTTCCCAAGTATACATTCCAAGAATTTCACCCATTCCCATACATTGTACATTTTTTTCATGCCTATGATTTCCCAAGCAAAAGGGCTATTGTGGCACCAAACCATGAGTTACTATTCACCATTACTGCTGAATCCATCAACCGGATGCTACAAATGCAACCCAGCCCTAATCAGACCCATCTGTCCATTGGAAATTTGTTGGACCTGTACATCACAATAGACCTAGTCAAAATCAAACAAATTTTCCAGAATTTCATCATTGAGGAACACCATACTCATACAAAAGCTCCACCCTATGCTGCCACTATTTTTTCAAATACTAGCAGGCGCATAATCACCATTCTCTCATGCATTCTAGGATACACATTAGATGAGCATGTGGATGAGGTCATCATGGCCTTCCTGTCCATTTTCACTCCAGGCAAGCCTCCTGCTATTATGTATGATTATGCTCAGTTCATTGCCGACAGAATGCATGAACAATTCAACAGATGTCCCACTGAAAGATTTCTCAAATACTCTTTAGCATTGTTTTATATGTTTTTGTATTAATAGACAGGCAAGTTCCCTGTGAGGATCCATAAATTAGACACCAAGGGAAAGGAGAGGTCAGTCATATACTAGACACCCTTGGTCCAGAAGTGTTCGACATCATTCACCTACAAATACTTCATAAACTCTTTTGTGTACCCAATCATGAACATGCTGACTTCTAAGACTCAACCTAGAATCAACCCAGAGATCAAGAGAGTATTGCAATTGGCCAAGAACATCAATGTGGGAGATTGGTACTTGTACCAAAACCACAGTGAGATCATAATTTATGGTTGTGAGCTAGCCCCCTACAAGTTGCCCAAATACCTCCCTATGAGGATATTTTCTCTTGAATACTTTAGACAAATCATCAACTCTGATGAGGTCCACTTCCTAGCTTATAGGAAGAAAACCGAGTTCAAAGTGAAAAACCAAATGGGCCCATTCATTTGCAACAACAAAGAGGCTAGAATAGAGGCCGACGAGTTACTTGAAAAAATGAAATTGAAAAATAGTTTCATGTGGCACTATGACCCTTAGGGGGTCATAAACAAGCTTAGACTCAGGTTCAAGTTGGGAGCATACATCCACCACCTAAGACTTGACATTGAACAGTTTGCTAACCAAGATGAGTGGGTGGAGAACACCTTAATTGATATGGACAACACTGTTGTGGATGTAGATAACACACTCATTGATATTGAAAGACAATTTGATCACAACTCTTTCCTACAGGTTCTAAAACAAGGGGAGCCAATGAACATTCCTCCTATCCTTCAGACCCCAGCCAATGAAGAGAAGAATCCTAAGAGGAATAGGGAGGAGGCATCTAACTTTGCCATGGAGACTACTGATGAGTTGTTTGAGCCAAGCAAGAGGCCCAATCTGAATCTTGTCTTTAAACAGGAGGAGAACATTGCTTCAGAGGAAATAATTGACACTAAGGCAATGGAGCAAAGAAGTGAAAAAAATAGCAACATCAAGTGAAACACAACAGCCATCAACCTCCAGCACACAGATGATAGAGAGACAATAGAGTATGGAGGTTTCTTCCTTGGTTAGGCCAGCTGATAAGGAAAAGGATATCAAAGATAGATTCAAAGAAATAAAGATGAGGAATGAAAAATTTAAGTTAGAAACATATGCCCAATACCTCAAGCTTACACCAAAAAACTAGACCATACTGATGTCAGCCTTTGACATCAAAGCAGGGAAAATGCAGGTATCATTTTTGTAGCCCACTGTACAGTAGCCAAAGACCTCAGAAGACTACAAAAAGACTAATTTTGAGGTGTTGGCCTAGGATGTTCATCCCATTGATCAGATAGAGTTGCATAAGCAAGCTAGAGAAATGATTTACTCCACCCTCAGAAAAGGTCATGGATGCCTTTAAGCTGAAAGATTAATTAGATAATGTGGCAGCCCAATTCAAGATGGAGAAAGCCTCCTCACATGCCAAATATAACAAGATAAAATCATTGGAGGACTTGGTCAAAGAAACTTGGCCATGATCCAAGGGACATTAAGGCTACTAAACAGTTAATCAAGAAGAAGAATGAGGACATAGCAACGCTCAAGAAATAGCTTAAGCTGCCTCCTTCACAGCACCCACAAACAAAAGAGGTCCTGGAAAGTCAGAGAAATCATGAAGAGATGATGGACCTAGTGCTGCAACTGAATGATCAGTTCAAGGAGATGGAGAAAGAACTGGATAGCTTGATGCAGCTCAAACAAGCTAGTCTGGATAATGCCCTTACAACTATCGTTCCAACTATCACCACTGTTGTACCTTCTACATTGGTAGCATCCTTGGCTCCCACTGCTCCAATGGCCACTGCACTATCGGCATCTGTACCAACTACATCAACTACAGGATCAATAGCAACAGCCTCCATAGGTGATGAAGCAAATAGAATAGTCAAAGAAATGGAATAAATGTCCATTCAGACCACTGAGATGAAAAAACTTAAGGAGAAAGTCACCATCTTGGAGACAAATTACAAATTGGCCCAAATCATGCATAAATAAGAATAGCGAAAGGCTAAAAGGATGAATGAAAGAATAAAAATTCTAGAGAAAGAACTGACACTGAGTGAACCTATAGGTAAGGCTAAAGAGAAACTGTGGGCCAATATCATTGACTCTATCAATGATATTCGGCTATCCATCTAGGTTATTTTTGAACAAATTGATTTAATAAAGCAGGCCACAGAATCCATTCAGAAAGTCAAGGAAGAACTTGAAGATATGCCAGAGGAATCTACAAGAATCATCCACTTCCTCAACTCCAAGAATAAGTATGAGTTGCAAGAACTTGAGGTACCTGATAAGAAAGGTACAATTTTGGAAGTCAGAAAATTCCTCACTAAGAGGAATTTGATGTTAAACTTGGAGGATAAGGTCAAACCATGCAACTGGCCATTGACAGGTTCATGGTTAAGTTCGAACTTTTGAAGGAAAAGGGATTACCTAATCCCTTGGTTATAAATGATAAGCTAATGACACAGGAAGATTACAATAAAAAGACCAAGGGAGTGGCTAGAGATCAGGTAAACACTTCATCCATTAAGGGCATACCAACAGGAAAAGTATTGTATCAAACATTTGAAAACTTGTTTTACCTGCAGCATGAGGTAAAACACTTGTTTATTAATAAGCCAACTTTTGCCAAGTATAGAGAGGCAGATGAGATATACCAAAAAATTCTCAATATCCAATTACCAAATGAGGAAAGATGGGGAAAACTGAATGATTTAATGTAGTAAATAGACAGTAAAAATATAAATGTACAGTAAAAAGTAAAAGATCATAGTAAAAGGATATTGACAGGTCATCAAGGTTAAAGTGTATCAGATGAAAGAGTATCAGATGAAAGGTTAAAGTAAAATAGAACATCCAGCGTGAAGACCAAATAGCCAACCAGCTTAAAGGGAAAACTATCAAAGTGCAAAGCCAGAAGAACCTAGATAACAGGGACAACAAGCAACAGTTCAATAGCTGTCTCTATCTTCTTGCATGAAGATATTTCTTTTTCCTAGATTAGTTCTCAATGTAGGTTGAGATATTTTGTAATTCCTTTCTGTATATATACTTCATAATTCGAAGTATTGTGGTGGATTATTTTACATTTGTAGAGTTATTTTGATCTTAAAACCTAAGGGTGATTGTACCATTTTCAAGTCAACATACTGGAGCAAGTAATAAAAGCATTTCACTATAGGATTCATAAGATAAGCTATTTGTAGTGAAGTATCTTCTTTGTTTTATTTTGTTGCCTCCTTATGTGTTTCATAATCTTAAATTTGTTCTAAATTTTAATGATTTAACTGAATATATCACTCATAATTTGTTTAAGTACACTTTGTTTTGCACAGTTATTCATTTACATGTTTTTCTCTGATACCCAGATTTGAGAACCCTTAATTTCTCTCCCATCCTGGTTGGCCACATTCATTCGTTCCAAAGTCTAGCCTAGGGAACCCTTAATTGATCCCTAGATCCAATTTGAAACCATTTCACCATTTAGCCTTTGAGATTCACAATAACGCATCTATCTTGCCCTGTAGACATTATTTTTAGAACTGAATCCAGTCTTGTTTGTATGACATTCAACCCCATTTTCCAATGGTAAAAGAAAATCTCTATTCATCTAAGTAAAGTGATCCCACCACCCAAATTCAAAACAAAACCCAAGTGAAAAAAATAACTAGCCTAAAATCATCTTAACTAAAACAAAGTTAAATTATAAAGAGAGAGCCCTCTATGAGCATCAGGAAGGCTAGGTCCTGATCTCCAAAAGTGGTTTGTGGTTACCTTTGACTTTTCTTTCTTCTTTAACTTCAAAAGAAATATTAGAGTGATAACAGGTCCACATAAATCAGTATGGATGAGTTCAAGAGGCTTACTTGTTGATCCTTCTTTTTCACTGAAGTGGACTCTGGTTTGCTTACCGACTTGACATGGTTTGCATATGGTATTTTCTGGGATGTTGATATCTGGAAGATAATGAACTACCTTGAGCCTGCATACTTTTTTTATCTGAGAAAATCTTAGATGTCCCAATCTTCTACGCCATAGCCAGTTTTCATTTGTTTTGCTTGAATAGCATTGTTGTTGTCCTCCTTTGAGTATGTATAAGTTATATGGAGTTCTTTTACCTTTGATCATGGTCTTTCCTGTATCAAGCTCATGAACCACACATCTATTTTATCGAAAAACAACTTCATTTTCTTGATCACACATTTGACTAACACTCAACAGGTTATGTTTTAAACCATCTACATACATGACATTTTCAGCTTTAACCTTTTCTTTCAAGAATATATAATCTTTACCTTTAATGATAGCTGGTGTGTCATTTCCAAATGAGACATTCTTTTCCTTTTCTAAAGCATTGTAAGAATGAAGTTTCTCTTTATCACATGTCATCTTTTTGGAGCATACGTTGTCGATGTACCACTAATTCTCTTGTCCTTCTACATACAGAGTTGTGCCAAATCTTTCTGATTGAGATTCCTTCTTTCTCCATATCTTAGAATTTAATGATGATTGCTCTTTTTGAAGTGTTGGCCAAAATTTTCTCCTGCATTCAAATTCTTCATGACCAAAGTTGTTACAAATCAAACATTCTATTTCATCTTCAAGAGGAGAAAAGTTATTATAGGAACTTTTCTTGATTCCAGTTACAATCCTTTGATTTTGTGGTTCTCTAGTCATGATGGTTTTGTAGGAAACACATTGAACAACCTTATGCCCAAAGTTATGGCATGAAAAACATTGCCCACTAAAGAAGTTTATGCGATCATAGAATATTTTTCCATTGTTTACCTGTTAGTTGAAGCTTCTACTGATATTCATTCTTGGAGTAAATTCAGTATGATTTACGTGATGAGTACTTTTAGGCCTTTGCTGACGATTGACATACTGTTCACTGGTCTTTGTTAGATCAAGATAGCTTCTGGTGGAGGCTGACGACTTCTGTGATTGAGATGATTCTTTAGGATATCCAAGACCTATCTTTATAAGAGGAGAACGTTGAACTTTGATGATTTCATTTAAATTTTATGATCCTTTAGCAAATCTAAGATTAAGAGATTTTGTCTTTTCAAGTTCTTTTCTTAGACCCACAATTTCACATTCTATATTTTCATTATGTTTTTCTCTTTTAGTGAGTTGATGTGTCAATATATCTATGATCATATTCTTTTCTTCTAAACAGATTTTGAGTTTTTTTATTTCTTCAAGAAAGTTTTCCTCTTCTAAGGCATCCAAAAAATCATCATTGTCATAAGCCATGAGAAGTCTAAAGCCTTATTCAGTTTCATCTTCATCACTATTAGATAAACCATCATTATCTTCATGTGTATAGTAACTCCTTCTATTGACAACCTGTTTTCCATTTACTTTTTCATATTCCTTTCCATTTTCATATTTATCTTTATGAGGACATTTGGCAGCATAATGGTTGAATCTACCACAAGAAAATCATTTGAATGGTAGCTTACCTCTGAATCTTCTGGAACCCCGTTGAAGCTTCTTGAAAAACTTTACCTCATATTCTTCTTCTTAAATGTATCTTGGTTTATTGTGCTCTTTATTTTCTTTTCCCTTTGTTGAAGCTTTAAAAGCAACTTCTCTCATATCTGATGGACCTCCTTTCCTCATTTCAAAGGCAGTTAGGATTCCAAGTAGTTGAGTCACAGTAATAGTTTGAAGATCTTATTTTTCTTCTATGGCATATACTTCTGACTCAAATTTAGAAGACAAAGATCTCTAAATTTTCTCAACTAAAGTAGCTTCCTTTATCTCTTCA
The DNA here is from genome assembly GCA_031772625.1 of Pinus tabuliformis. Taxonomy (NCBI): domain Eukaryota; kingdom Viridiplantae; phylum Streptophyta; class Pinopsida; order Pinales; family Pinaceae; genus Pinus; species Pinus tabuliformis. Next base: position 230,983,616 of record CM062811.1, on the reverse strand, counting down.
CCCAGATTCTTCATACAATTAACAATCTCATCTACACGTAAAAATTAACTAGCAACACTCTCATCACTATGCATTTTAAGAGTTTCATACTAAATTTTGAGAGTTTGAATCTTAGCACATTTTACCTGGGAGTCTCCTTCATATCTCTGAATGATTTTGTCCCATATCTCTTTGGTTGCCTTGAGCTACATGACTTTGACAAATTCTAATTTTGACAGACTTCCCAATAAAGTATTGATAGCTTTGGCATTGGTTTGGTATAACTTCTTACCTGCAGAGTCTGTAGGTATTGCTGTTGGAAATTGATATCCTCCTTCCAAAATTTCCAAAACATGGGCTCCAAGTGATTGAAGATAGGCTCTGGTTCTTATTTTCCAATATACCAAGTTGCTCCCATTGAAGATTGGTGATCTGATAGATCCCATGCCTTCTTGATTATTCATCTTGAAATATCTTCCTTCAAGTGATCAAGCTTCTTCTGAAGGATCTACTCTGATACCAATTGTTGGAAATAATACTGAGAGGGGGGTGAATCAGTATTTACAGTTCAATCATTTTTCATCTCCAAAACAGATTTATATACACTACTTCTGTGAAGTGAACTTGCATGTACATGCAACTGTGATTAGAGAAACTAGCATATATCCAGAGAACTTATGATTTAGTCAATTTATCATGTGTTTGAACCTTAATCAGTGCATCTGTAACTTGTTAAACAGTGCAGTAAAAACATAATAAACCATCACACATAAGAAACACACATGAACACCAATATTGAAGGTGGAAACCCAATGCGAGAGAAAAAACACCTATTGTTGTCGTCTTTGTCTTCTTTTAATATTAAGAAAATATGTTTACAATCCTGTACAAGTGCAAACTCATACCAGTACACAGGTAACCACCTGTAGAAGGCTACAACCTTCTCTCATTTTCTAGCTTCTACTGGAAGGGAGCTACAACCCCTTAGCTCTTGTACTAGCCAATGTGTTTAGTAGTATGTAGGCATCGGCCTACATAAGGCTACGACCTTCTCTCCTCCTTTAGGGACCACATTTCATAAATTTTCAGACTGGATGCTCATGGACAAAAAAATACAAATGAAGGCCTCGTTTCATCAAATTTTCATACTGGACCCATTAGAAACTTTGAACCTCAAAATGCATCAACCAACCATCATTTAATCTGAACAATCTGATCATTGTCACTAGAACATTGTGTTGAACCCAGAAACCTACATCATCATTCAGAACCAGTTGTAAACTCAAAAATCATGCATCAGAATGTATATGTTACTTTACTGAGCCCAACCTGCGTGTATACGCTACTTCCTTTAACCAAACCTATGTATACCCTCAAAAATACTAAAACATAAAACTTCTTAGTCAAGTTTGTACCAACCAACAATATACTAAACATCTATTGTCAATTTACAGAGCTTTACATAGGTAGTAGCAGAGATAACCCTTCTTACTTAAACAATCAATCAATCAGACACCAAACTCCTTATGCATTTAGTTTTACATTCAAATCTTAGAAGACTTCATTGACATATAGTAGTAAAACAATAGATCTAGTTAGATAGATCAATCAGATATGAAAAATAGGCTTTTATTTTGTATACGCTATTTGGAAGAGTAGAACATGTGTGTATACGCGCTTTTACTGAGACGAACCAACATATAGATCTGAAAATATTAACTCATAACTTAGCTATTATTCCAAACTTCAGACATACCCAGATCATGACATTTAAACAATAAAACAGGTGTACACAATCAGATCTAGCCCAACCAATATCACATCATTCAATGATAAGTAATATTAGGTCCCATGATCATGATCCAACATTGAATTCAAGGTGCACATAATATTTCAAATCAAATCACAAACACAGCCCCTGCAACATAGAATATACTTCAGATAGAAATATTCCTGAGAAAACCCTTTTACTTTCACACACTGGCCTTATGATCTTCTCCTCCTTATATAGTATTAGGCCTTTCTCAATACCTCAGACCAAAACCACTTAGGACCCGTGGTATTCTTGGACAGGATCAAATAATCATTACTCCACTCAATATTGTGGGCTAATACCATGGTCTTGACCCCTGGTATTCTTTGCTCTTGAATTTCTTTGATTTTCCAACATATATGTGCTTTCCTTCTTGTGAAAGTGTGTGTATATGTATACGCTCTTTTTGTTCTATGAACCAACTTGTATATGTTGTTTTGACTAAGTGGACCAGCGTGCACATCTTAAAATTATTTACACCATCCTTTTCCTTCAACTTATTTATTTTGATCAGTAGACCTTAGTTCCATATACCTGTTCTTCTATACCAATGCCCTATTACATCTAAATAGACTTGTTACACTACGAGTTGCCTTTCATTAAAAATGAACTGACCTGTGAGTGAGTTGCCATCAAGGAAAACACTTGTATCATAATTCCAACACTTCTTGCATCAATATGAAGCTAGGACAACCCCGAAAGTATATGCATATCACCATAAATATGCTTATAGGCATGCTTTGAATCTTGGAACCTTTTCCATGTGGTAGGTGAGGTGGAGACCATTCAGGAGTTCCGTGGGTAAGGGTGACAAGAACACTTATTCCAACATATGTGGGATTCTCTATCTGAGAACGGGGAATGTAGAAGGGACAAAAATCCTTTAAGTTGGATTGGCATAAGCTCAAGAGGGGTAGCACCATAGGGCACCTTAATGAGCCATCGATGTCAGCACTGAGTACTAGCATTGATCTGGAGTTTTGCAAGACCTTTGAGATAGATCCATGGTCGAAATAACCAGCTCGGGGAAATTATGGCCAGGTTGATACTTGCTCTTATAACGGTCGTAAAGATCCCTTTTTAATGCATTTCTTAAGACAAGGTCATGATCCCTGTTTAACGAATTTCTTAAGACAGGGTCATGATCCCTTAGTCGAGCAATGGTAGAGATTGAAGGTAAGCTCAATGCGGTGCAGGAAGGAAAGCCTTAAACTTATAATGAAAATTATGCAAAACATTATCCTTGCACCAATCCAAACCCTAGCCATGGAGAACCTTCATTGGCGCCACCTAATTTTTCCTTTAATGCAATTGGATTAGGAAGTGATGACATGGACTGGAGGTACAAACTCAAAAGATCACCCCAGAGTATTATGTGGCGCAACTATGGGATCGACTAGGATGATGTCAGCCGAGATGAGATGGCTGACACACTAGCCTGGAAGTCCTGCGATTCGTCATAGGTGGACCCCCTTGACAGGTTGGTGATAGATTGATACAGTAAGAAAAGATCGTTGCATTTGGCGAGAGAGAGAGAGAGAGAGAGAGAGAGAGAGAGAGAGAGAGAGAGAGAGAGAGAGAAAGAGCTCTAGTCATGAGGCCCTTATGACAAGTTTGGAATTCAAGTAGACTTCAGAGGAAAAATATAACTAAATATTTTTTACCCCATTCCTCTAACAATATGAGGGGTTGGGTGATGTTACACATCCACTGTTACAGCATCTGCTTCTCAATCTTTTGTTACCTACGTTTGTGTTTCTCAATTTGTTTTCTTGATCCCCCAAGTGTTGTTGTACTATTGGTTGGGAGAAACACTTCTTTGGTTGCCCACTTTCAATATTTTACAAGCAAGATGAAATGGACTTCTAACCCCTTAATTCTTATAGCATATGTTGTTACAACATTTATTTTTACAACATCTTTTGTTATAGCATTCGTTGTAATGGTCATTGTTTCAGTAGTTCCAATAGTAAGAGTTGTTATAGCATCATCTTTTACAATAGTTTTAGAATTTTCAATAGTAATGAGTGTTACAAAATCAGTTGCTACATCATTTTAAATAGTAATTGGTGTTACAAAATCAACTGCTATAGAATTTTCAATAGTAATGGGTGTTACAAAATCAATTGCTACAACATTTTCAACATATTTAACATTGACATGTTTTTATGGCATTTGTTGTTACAACATCGTCTTCTCAATCCATTTTTTCCTATCTTTGTACTTCTCAATTTGTTTTCTTGATCCCCCAAGTGTTGGTGTAGTTTTGGATGGAAAAACACCTCTTTGGCTACCCACTTTCAAGCCTTAAACTTATAACAAAAATTTAGCAAAACCTATCCTTGCACCAATCCAAACCCTAGATGTGGAGACTCTTCATTCGCGTGGCCTAATTTTTCCTTTAGCACAATTGGAAGAGGAAGTGATGACATGCCTTGTAGGTAAAAACCTTGAAGATTATCCCATAAGATTGTGTGGCTTAACTATGGGATCAACCGGGATGAGTTGGCTGACACACGAGCCCAAAAGTCCTACAATTGATTAGAGTTGGACCGTCTTGACAGGTCAAAAATGGGTTGATGCATTGATGGGAGGTTTTTGCATTCGAGAGGGTCCGTTATGTTTTACCCCATTCGTCTAATAGTATTATGGGTTAGGTGATGTTACACATCCATTGTTACAACATCTACTTCTCAATCCATTTTTACCTACATTTGTTCTTCTCAATTTATTTTCTTGATTCCCCAAGTGCTAGTGTAGTGTTGGGTGGCAGAAACACCTCTTTGGCTACCCACTTTCAAGCTTTCAAAAGCAAGATGAAATGGCTTTCCAACCCCTCAACTGTTATAGCATATGTTGTTACAACATCCACTGTAATGGTCACTATTTCAATGGCAGCAGTTGTTATAGCATTAGATTTTACATCAGTTTCAACATTTTCAACAGTAATAAGTGTTATAGCATCAACTTCTACAACATTTTCATCATATTTAACATTGACATGTTCTTATGGCAAATGTTGTTACATCATCTATTGTTACAACATCCATTGTTACAACATCCTCTTTTCAATCCATTATTAAGAATATTTGTGCTTCTCAATTTGTTTTCTTGATCTCATAAGTGTTAGTGTAGTGTTTGGTGGAAAAACACAACTTCGATTTCCCACTTTCAAACTCTGACAAGCAAGATGAAATGTATTGTAGTTACAACATTTGTTGTTATAGCATATATTGCTACAACATCTACTTCTCAATCAGTTGTTACCTATTTTTGTGCTTCTCAGTTTGTTTTCTTGATCCCCCATGTGTTGGTGTAGTGTTGGGTGGTAGAAACACATATTTGTCTGCCCACTTTAAATATTTGACAAGCAAGATGAAATGTCTTTCTACCCCCTCAATTTTCTCCTCAAGGTGCTACATCTCCTTCAAGGATACAAATTCAGCTACTTTGATAACATATGATATTAAAGAATAGCCGTATGTTTTGTTTATCTCATTACCATAGATCATTGTGAAAATAAATATAAAATAAAACAATGATGTCTCTAAAACTTAATGATTGTTTCCAATGTAATTCATTAATCAATTGTCAATGCAATTAATTTACAAAACCAAAGCTTTGTCAAGTTGAGTTCAAGGATCCTTTGTTAGTCCAAGCAAGTTAAAGGATCCTAACCATGACGCATTATTGTAATTCACATAACCAATGCTCAACCTTTAACTTGTATACAATTGACCAAAAGAAACATTTGTTGGGATCAATGCTCTTGATCAACAAATGGCACAATCGAATATGTTTGCGTTAGATTTCAAGCCTAGTTCCAAATGGATTCCAACATTATAGTTCATCAATAAGAGGTTATTGCATAAGGAAGTTTGATTTATTTGGTTGAAAAATTTTGCAACATCTAAAATACATAGGTTCACTAGTGAATAGAGGTACATCATGCCCAATATCTGAAGTGACCAATGTCAATTCATAGATTCCATGGCTTATCTTGATTTTTACTTTAACGCCTAATTATTATCCCTGGAAAACTCTACCTTGAATATGTTCTCAAGTTGTTAGACAAGCAAAAATTATTTGCAACAATCATTTATATGGAAAGTGTTTACCCTGTAGAATTTGAAATGAACAATCAGCTTATAGTTTTAGTGTAGGCCTATAACATCCCTTTAAGATAGCCCTAGGTCACCTCTAAGTCTCCTTCCTTGTCTTCACACTTAGTCTAAAGTCAATTCTTTCATCCCCCCCCAAGTCGTTGACTTTTTTTACCTCTAAGCATAAGCCTAGGGTGGAATGATACCTCTATCTTCTAGTTATTCTACATGTGATCTTAAAAAAAAATCATTTCTCTAGGAAGTGACATAGACAAAGGGAAGCTTTGTTTCACCACTTCTTGCAACTAGAGAGTCAATTCTACCAGCTACAATTACAATTGTGCCATTCTCGTTGATCCTTTTTGTCCACCAGTAGTTGACTCTAGTCTCATTCCCCATAACCATTTCATCTTCAACACCTTTACTACATCTAGATATTCAACATCAAAGGAAACGTTGACCATCTTGTCACTTGACTGTGGAAATGTAGTGTATATATAGCACAAAATTTTACAAAAGCTTGCCTCAAAGAGTCCCTATATCTCCCTTTTCTTTTTGTGTAAATATATATAATTTTTTTGATTTTTTTTTGAAAGACAATGATAAAATAGCTACAAAACCATATTTTAAGAAAGAACTCTTCAAAATGCTAAAAAGTGGTGATACTACTAGGTTGAAGGGATATGAATGGGTGTTACAACGTCAAGTTTTACAATATTTTCAGTAGATTTAACATTGATAGTTGTTATGGATCTATTGTTACAACATTTTTTGTTACAACATCTGTTGTTACATCATATGTTGTAATGGTCATTGTTTCTGTAATTTCAACAATAACATTTTGTATAGCATCAAATTTTACAATAGTTTCAACATTTTCAAAGGTAATGAGTGTAACAACATTGGTTGTTATAGCATTTTCAATAGTAATTGGTGTTACAACATCATTTGTTACATCATTTTCAACATATTTAACATTTAGAGTTGTTATGGAATTTGTTGTTATAGCATATACTATTACAACATCCTGCGAGAACCCCACCCATGGTTCTATTATAAAATGCATTGTGAGTGTTTTTTACAAATATTTGAAATTAAGGAAAATGGATCGAGTCAAAGGGACACAAATTCCAAAGTTGGGGAGGAGGATTCCTTGCTTAGGAGGTTGAGGTTTTCTTGTGTAGAAAATATCAAATGTTTGGGACAGACATGAATAGTTGGTTGGTGCATGAATTAATGAATTTGTTCTTAAAATTGAATGAACTACAAATAACGTACACAGGCTCATGCACTTGGGAATCTTCATAAGAAAAATGGAAAAGAAACCAAGAGGGGAACTTTGTAGTGCATAAAAACAAGGACAAGGAAGTATATTCAAGCCAAGAAAAGAAGTTAAGGCATGGTAATAAAATTCATGCTAAAGGAGAGAGGAGACACAATTCTAGCAACATAAAAATAGATAAATATGGTTCGATCAGCAGACATCACAAAACAGGAGAGAAGAGAAGGGGATTGCCTCTCAATTTCCCTGGAGGTTATGGGTTGAGCTGATAGTCTTTGGAACCTATAACATTTTGGGGTTCTATGGAGGCTGTGGGTTGGGATAGGATCCCTGGAGCCGTCTAACAGCTTGTGTCCCTGGAGGTTATGGGTTGAGATAGTCTTTGGAGCCTTGTAACAACTTGGGTCCTTGGAGGCTGTGGGTTGGGATGGAACCTATGGATCCTTATAATAACTTGGGTCCCTTGGAGGTTGTGGGTTGAAATAGTAGACTCTAGAGCCTTGGATATCTTGGGAAGACTCTAATCTTGTAGCATCATCAAAATAAAACTTGATTAAAGACCTTGGTTATTGCATTCTAGTTACATTGGATCCTGGACTCCCTAGAGGGGAGTGAATCACTGTGTATGCACTTGGGGTGAGGAAAGAACCTATGGACTCCCTATATTGAGAATATGGAAGTGTCAACTTGTGGGATTGAGGAAGAGGCCCTCTAGATTCATGTTTCCATTGGCAACTGGTGTTCTAATCCCTTAAGCCAAAAACATGCTTAGAATCTGCAATCTAGCTCGAGGGTGACAGCTACAAAAAGGTGTGGTTGCAGTTGTTTATGGTTAGGTGGAGAGTCCTTGTCCTATACTTAGTTTCCCTATAACTTTAATAAAAAATTATCTCTTAGTGTTTCTTAAATATTAATGAAATTATTATGCATTTCTAGTTGAAATGGTTTGGATTTTTTGTGACTCTAATAACGTTGTTAATATGATCAACATGTGGATATCTCTCTATGCAAGATAGCTTTATAGTTATGATAAATAAATGCATACATAAAAACATATGTCACACCTATGAAATTAACAGTGTTGATATACAAGTTGAACTGGTGTATGCATTTGCAATGGAATGAAGTGTTGTGTTAAATGCTCATTACCGCAATTAATAACATATACTGTGCAGAAGAATGTGTAATGTTGTATCCAATAAGCTAACTTGTGTAATGTTCCTAAACTCGTATCTTGTCTTGGGGCAAATTCTCATTCATACTTATTAACATTGCATATGTAAGTAATACAAATATGCCATGACACACCATATGAAGCGGAAGGATCCATAAGAATTTGGAATAAAAACTTGGAACATTGGGCACAAAGACCCTTTTTATTAACATAAAATAAGTACATAAGATACCATCTAATTGGTAGGGTCTGTACATATACATGGATGTTCCTTCACTGGGCTATAAGCCCTTGAACCTGTGCAAAATGTGTTGAATCATCATTGGAAGTTTTATTGTCACGTTAAGTGTAGGAACAGCCAAAACCCATGTAGGTAGGCTTCACCGGTCTTACATTATCCATAGCCTGGATATATTCTACTTGCATCAAGGTGTAACTAGCTCGGCCTAGAAAGTATATGCATGTCGCTATGGGGCTTTTTACTAGCTTGCTTTGAATCCTAGAACCCTTGGTGTGTGGTAGATGAGGTGGAGACCTTTCAGGAGTTCACACCAAGTCGATGGTAGGTAAGGGTCACAGAAGCACCTATGCCAACATGTGTGGGATTCCCTATCTGAGAATGGGGAATGCAGAAGGGCCAGGAACTCCTTGGATTTGGATTGGCTCAAGCTCAAGAGGGGTAGTAGCATAGGGCACCTTAATAAGCCATTGACGTTAGCACTGAGTACTAGAGTTGATATGAAGGTCTGCAAGACCTCTAAGAGAGAGTCATGATCGAAATAACCATCTTAGGAAAATTATGGATGGTTTGAGACTTGCTCTTATGACATTCGTAAATAAACCTATATGATGCATTACTAAAGGCGGGGTCAAGATCCCTTCATCGAGCTTGTTATCACTAAAAAAGAACTTCTAAAATTTTGGACAACTGGTATGGTTCCAAAGTTTTATGTTAGTCTTGGTCAACTCATTTTTATTGTTTTGTTTAGGAAGTCTAAATCATAGAGTGGAGTCTTGTTCCCATTATCAAATAAGGTCAACATTCTTGTTTTACCTATCATTGATCCCACATTATTTCAAAGGTGTCATGTGTTAAGGCTGTTTCAAAATTGACATGCGCTACGAAATCGCCTAGGAGTTTTCGTAGCGCAAAACCCAATATTTGCACTGGATGCGCTATGAAAAGCGGGGATTCATGCAAAATCTTGTCTAGCTGTCAAATCCATCAAAATTCGTTAATTTTTCACCATCAGGTGCCAATCCACGAACCTTGCTTATCACATGTAGCCATTCACTCTCATCATTAGATTCGTTAGGGGTTTTGTACACATTCTTCTCAAATTTCAAAAGGGTAAGGTAAGGTGAATTGGTCTTGGTATTTTTCATGTTCCTTTTATACATAAGAAACAATTGGAAAGCTCAGGGACAACATTCACCAGAATTCTTTGAAAGCTCAAGTGAGGCAGTGTTTAAAATAAGGCAGTACAGGTTATTTCAAGTCTCCTTGTAGGGTTCTCACAGAAATGTCTGAAGAAAAGAAAAATCATAGATCAGGTCAGTGTCTTAGAGCTGAGCCTGAAGGCTTAGATGTTCTCACGAGGAACAGAGAGGTTGAAGATGCATTCAAGCAGGTGGGCTGCTGGAGGTTCTGTGAAAAGCTTCAGGGAGGTCACATTCAAGTAACCAAGGATTTTTCCTTTAATTTCACTGGTTTGAATTCAAAGGTTGGAGTGCTAGAAATACTAGTTTCTCCTGAGGTTATATCTACAGTCACAGAGATTCCTAGAGGCCAGGAGAGATGGTTTAAGAACTTCAAATTTGAAATGGCACCCTGCAAGGAATTTCTAAAGCCAGAATTCATAGACTCAGACTTAACCAAATCAGTGCCCAGAAGCTATGTAAAAGATTCATATGCCAACTTACTTTCATGCATCCAAAGATATTTTACCTGTGAAGGGAGATACCATAAGGTGTACTCTTACCATTTTAAGCTTCTATTACATTTCACTGGAAAAATATCTCTAGACCTTCCTTTTTATCTGTTTCGTAGCTTAGGCAAGATGTCTGATAAGATTCAATTGAAGAAAGAAGCTTGTGAAACCTCATTGTTCCATCATGGTTTGATCAAATTAATTGTTTTACATGAGCTTCAGAAGATAGGTAGAGAATGGTCTGCTTTCTTGTTTATGACAGGCTTTAGAACTGAAACAGGCCTTAGCCCTAAGGCTAAGGAAATATCTTCACCAGTAGTAAGTCATCAGGAGGAAGCAAGATCAAGCAGGTTTGTGAAATTGAAAGCCAGAAAGCAGGTGAAGGAGCCTATGACACCACTAATGGTTCAAGATACCCCTCAACAGTCACAGAAGAAGAAAGTTCAAATCAAGGAAGTGGTACAAGAGCAGTCTATTGATAAAACAGTCCAAAGAAGAGTAACCAGAAGTCAATTAGCCAAGGAAAAGGGGAAAACAGTGATTACTGATGAAAGCCCAGCTTCAAAGGGAAGTTTGAATGATCTCCTCCAGGCTATCGACATAGAAGAGTCCCCTCTGGTCCAAGCAGACTTATTTGAAGCAGGTAAGAACAAAACAAAAAGAGTTAAATCTTCTAAAAAACTCCAATTTGATGACCAGGTCTCAAAGTTTGTTTTCAAGCCAAGAAGGCCTGTGACTAGACATTTAAGAAGGTTACAAGAGGTAGAGCCAGAGGTAAGTGAGACAGGGGAGGTAGCAGAGTTCCTTGAAGAGCCTATGGTTCCATTAGTACAATCATCACTAGTGCACAAAGATGATAGAAACAAGGCAGTTATCACTCATGAAGAAGAATGTAGCTTTGAGGAGGTCAAAAAGAAATTGGTGTCTGCCAATCTTGAGATTGCCCAACTCAAGGAAAGGGCAAGGAAACATGCAGTTGAAAAAGAAAATTTCAAAAGAGTAAAAGCCAGTTGGGAAGATGGAAAAGTTCCAAGATATGAAGTAGTGGGCAGTCATGCTCAATATTTCACTTGGACTGTCCCTGCAATAAAGGAGGCAAGATATATCAGAAGGATCAATGGTAAATTAAGAACTAAAATCCGGATGATGAAAAGACAAATTGAATATTTTAAGATTCAACTGAGTGAACCTGAAGGATAGCCTCAACATAAATGAACCAGACAATAAGTGAAGAAGTTTTGACACAATTTTGATGTGAAACTGACCTTTTTGAAAATTGAAGATTGTTTTTGGATGGACAATGTCAGTTTTGTATGGCTCATTAGCATATGGTGGAACCATTAAAAATCCCAAGAATGACAAAAACTGTGTGTTTTTTACTCACGCAGCAGTTTTGTATCGCGCTACGAAACTATTGAAGGTGACATATAATGCACAACAGTTTCATAGCGTGCTACGAAGCTATTGTAGCTTCCAGTTTTGTTTTTGTGGATCAATCCTGAAATGAAAGGGGGATTATTTTGAAAGTATGTTGCTGCAAAGACATAAGAATACCACCTAAGAAGTTTTGAACCTTAATCAAAGGCAAATTCAAGAAATGAGAGACATATAGAAACCCCAAACCCTGCACTACGAAAGTAGTAGTCATTTCGTAGCTCAAATAGTTTGTCATGCTTCAGGCAACATTCAAGAGGTTTTTGTCTTGGCACGAGTATAGGAGCAGGATCTGTAGTTAATTCAATGCATCACATGTGATTAAAGGAGACAATATGGTTAGCAGACTTCGAAGAACCTCCTTGGAGACCAAAGCAGAAATACAGGGGCAATTTCCTAATATCCAGGAACAGTCAAAGGACAAGCAATCAAAGGCCAACATGGAGTTTAAAGTCATCACTTAAGCCAAAGTTGAAGAGGGAAAGCTGCCAAAGAATGAGTTTATTTAATAGTCAAGGTTGTTTCCAACATAATAAGGAGTTACACTCCTGGTTGTATTAGGTCTCTAAGGCTGTTAGTTAACAACTAGTTGTAATTGATACTTTGTTTAAGTATCAATAGGTGTCAGGTCAAGTAAAATTCGAATTCCCCTCATGCTGGAGGAGGGAATCCAAGATTATAATGAAATTTATATATGACAAGAGATGTAATGCACCAAGGGTTGGAATTCTTTTAGAAAAACACTCATATTGTGTCATTGTAGAAGACTATGTTTTTTATGTAATACAGAGTTTGGCTTCTCTACTAAGGATTCAAAAGAGAGTTCAATGCTTGATTGTCTTATTATTTTTCTCATTTCCTCATTTGCAGTGGTATGAATGTATGCTACTTAGAACTCATTGGTGATGCTCTAACTTCCTTCATGCATTTGTAGACTATGTTTCCTATATGTTCTTATGTGTTATTGATATATTGAACTCTTGATGCCCTGACTTCCATGTTAAGCTAATATTGTTGTCATACTAAATATTTTCTAACTCCATAAGCCCAATGGATGTTTATTGACTGTGTTTCAACCATTCATTCTCCTTTACTTGTTTCATAGAGTTAACCATCTAATCTTTTACTAAAATCTTTAACCTAGTGAGAGAGCCCTCTCAGGTTGGGGAGGCTAAGCCTCAACCAAAAGATGGTTTGAAATAGTTATTCAAGGTCTTCCTGATCAACAACCTATCAGGAGAAAGTTTTGTGATAACATTCTGGTGCGTCTGCCAGGAGCCTGAAGATAACTCATTCCCGAAATCAAGAAGCTGAACTTCTAAAGGTAGCAGGAGCTCACACAACTTTTCGAGGCTGTAATCTACCTTGGTGACTCCATACATTTTCAAATTTTTAAAGGTGATAATTTATTATCCTTCTTAGCTTGCTTGAGGGACATTTTCTTATATGGTTGTAGCCATAGGAATACCCAATCACCTACATCAAAACTTCTTTCACTGCGATGTTGATCTGCCTGTTGTTTCATTCTATTCTGTGCCAACACGAGGTTATCCTTTAAGAGTTGGAGGACTTGTTGTTGATGTTCATTGTGATGTTCCACTTCCTGAACCTTAGAATTTTCTCTTAAATATAATGTGATGGATGGTGGTTGGTACCCATAAAGTGCCATAAATGGGGTCATTTTTGTTGCTGTATGGAAGGAAGTGTTATACCACCATTCAACTAGAGGCAACCATTTGACCCATTGTGTCTGTTTATCAGATACAAAGAAACAAAGATATCCTTCCAAACATTTGTTTACTATCTCAGTTTGCCCATCAAATTGAGGATGATAAGATGAGCTATGAGCTAACTGAGTACTAAGACAAGAAAATAATTCTGTCCAAAAATTTCCAGTGAAAATGGGATCTATGTCACTTACAATAATCTTTGGGTTTCCATGTAGCTTTTGAATTGTTTCCATAAATGCAGTAGAAATTGTATTGGCTTTAAATGGATGTGATAATGCACAAAAGTGTGCATACTTGGTAAGTCTATCAACTACCACCATGATGACACTCTTTCCCTCATACTTGGGTAAACCTGTGATAAAATCCATTGAAACCTCCTCCCAACGTTGGCTTGGAATGGATAAAGGTTGTAATAGACCTGGTGTCTTAATTGTTTCAACTTTATTTTGTTGGAAAACCAAAAATTCCGCCACAAACTTCTGAATATCTGATTTAAGGCCATCCCAAAAAAATTCCTTCTTAACCCTATGGTAAGTTTTTAAAAATCCTGAGTGCCCCCCTAAGGGAGAAGTGTGCAATTCCATAAGAATCTTTTTTTTTTAGCTGGGAATTCTTACAGAGGTATAAGCGATCTTTGTACCATAACGAATCATTTTTCCAGCTAAATGTATCAGACGTACTGGAATCTTGTTGTAAATTTCAAATAAGTGCCAACACTTCTTCGTCATTCTTCCATTCCTCCCTTGCTTCGTTTATCCAATCTGGTTGGATAATAGAAATGGCGCACAACAATGCTTCCACATCCTCATCCTTTCTTGAGAGTGCATCTGCCACCACATTTTGCTTCCCTTTTTTGTAGATGATTTCAAAGTCATAACCCAACATCTTGTGACCCACATTTGTTACTCTTCAGAGGATACTATTTTTTCTAAAAAGTATTTAAGGCTATCATGATACGTTTTTACCTTGAAGTGTCTTCCCATTAGGTAGGGTCGCCATTTCTTAAGTGCATGGAGTATTGCCAACATTTCCTTCTCATAAATAGCTTTTCTTAAAAACTTTCCCTTGATTGGACGACTTTCAAAAGCAATGGGTCTTTCATCTTGTATTAGAACAATACCAATTCCATTTCCTGAAGCATCACATTCCACAATAAAGGTTTTTGTGAAGTCCGTGTAGCTAAGATCGGTGCTTGGCACATTGCCTCTTTAAGATGTTCAAAGGCCTTTGTTGCTTCCGGAGTCCATGAAAATGCATCTTTCTTCAATAATGTTGTTAGAGGTGCTGCTATTCTCCCATAATTCTTAACAAACTTGTGATAATACCCTGTCAACCCAAGAAATCCTCGCAGATGCTTTATGGATGTGGGGATTTTTCATTCCTTGATGGCTTTAATTTTGCTAGGGTCTACCTTAACTCCTTCATGAGATACAATATGACCCAGATATTCCACCTCCTGGACTCCAAAGAAACATTTGGATCTTTTTGCATATAATTGTTTCTCCTCCAATAGTTGTAGCACCCTGTCAACATGTTCAACATGATCCTTCCAAGACTTGCTGTAGATTAGTATATCATCAAAAAATACTAACACAAATTTTCTAAGGAATGGTTTGAAAATTGAATTCAGCAAACCTTGAAATGTTGAAGGTGCATTGGTAAGGCCAAAAGGCATGACCAAAAACTCATAATGACCCTCATGAGTTCTAAATGCTGTTTTCTGAATGTCTTCAGTCTTCATTATGATTTGATGATATCCTGAACGAATATCCAACTTGGTGAAGTAAATTGATCCATGCAATTCATCCAGTAATTCATCAATGACAGGAATGGGGAACTTATCTTTGATAGTGAGCTTGTTGAGCTCCCTATAATCTGGACACATGCACCATGATCCATCCTTCTTGTGCACCAATACTACTGGAGCAGAGAAAGAACTTTGAATCGGTTGAATTATACCAGCCTCTAGCATTTCTGCAACCATACGTTCAATTTCACTCTTTTGGACATAGGGATATCTGTACAGCCTGATGTTTGGAGGAACACTTCCTGGAATCAGATGAATATCATGATCATGATCACGCATAGGTGGGAGACCTTTGGGAGACTCAAATACCTTGGAATGATTGTCCAGGAATTTTTGGAGATTTGGAGAAATAGATGATTCTGATGTGGAAACATCTAGCGAACATAATTGTGCAATTACACCTCTTTGCTCCTTTTTTAGAAGCTTTTTCATACGATTAGAGCTGATTATCTTTCTTGGTTTCCCTGCAATACCCCTTAATTCAACTTCCTTTCCTTCCGTAGAAAATTTCCCTGCAATACCCCTTAATTCAACTTCCTTTCCTTCCGTAGAAAATTTGATGAAAAGTTCTTGAAAATTAAAAGCTATTGTACCCAAGGATTGTAGCCATTGGACTCCTAGTACAACATCAACACCTCCCATTGGAATGGAAAGCATTGGGCTAGTCAATACATATTCTCCCATGGATAGCTTGATATTATGGCACTGTCCAGAGAAATTTATTGTTCCTCCATTTGCAATCATCACTTGAAACTCTGGTGTTGGATATAGGAAGAAATTCAATTCTTTTGATACCTTACAATGAATAAAATTATGGGTGCTTCCTGAATCAATCAACACTATTACCTTTTTCTTCTTGATTTGTCCTTCTATCTTGATGGTTTGAGGAGTGGTAATTCCCGCCAATGCATTACAAGATATGGTCGGATTTATTTGTTCTTCATCTAGGCTTTGTTCCTGGAGTATATCCTCTTCTTTTGACTTTTATTGCTTCTTTTCTTCTTCCTCTTCACAATCTATGTAGAATAATTTCTTCTCAGCACACTTATGACCTTTAGTGTATTTGCTATCACAACTGTAACAAATACCTTTTGCTCTTTTTCCTTCCAATTGTTGTGGTGTCAACCTTATAGGTTGTGGAAGACTAGGGGCAACAACACTTCCGTCTTTATAGTTGTGAGTGGCATGCTTCCTAATTGCCATAATTTTGCTTTCCATTTTTCTTGCTAACCTGAATGCCTTCTCTAATGAATGAGGTTCCCAAAGGCGAACATCATGTTGGATATTATCCTTTAAAGAACATATGAACGCATCAATCCTATGCTCCTCTGGAATATCTTTTACCCTTATGTTCAATTTTTGGAATTCCTCAATGTGCTCCATTATTGAACCCTTTTGTTTGAGACTTATCAATTGGCTAAAAAAAGTGTTGCTTTTTCTATCCTCATAATGTGCTATCAATTCTTTCGTAAAAATTGCCCAAGTGATAAATTTTTTACGAGATCAAAGCCATTGATACCATACAAACTGATTTGGTTCCAAATATAAAGTTGCCATACGAACCTTTTGTGTGTTTTGCACATTATTGAGATCGAAGAATTGCTCCATCTATAATATCCATGTGGCGGGATCCTTGCCCTCAAACTTCCTCATATCGATTTTTGGAATATGGTCGGTCTTCGATCCAACATTAGAGTCTATGGAATCATGATTAACATTTCTTTTGTTCACATCATGATTTTTCTTTACAACCTTTTCACCATTAGTAAGTATTTCTTGTAGAAAATTTGTCAAATCTGTCTTCAAATCTGCCATGTCTGTCTTCAAATCTGTCTTTGAATCATCCATTTTAGCTTCCATGCCCTTTATCTTAGATTCCGCACCATTTATCTTAGATTCCACGCCATTTATTTTAGCTTCTGTTAGCTTTTGTGAGCGTGACATTTGTTGCACTTGTTCTTGTAATTTTGATATATCATGTAGCATTTCTTCCTCTTCTTCATGAGTCATGCTAGAGCTTTCAGGTTCCTTACTAGGTGTTTGCATTTTCTTTTCGCGGGGCATCAGTTACAGGTAATAATGCTTTACTATACCCTTTGAATTCCTTCAAACCAAAATTACGCAAAAATTTAAAAAAAAACTACACACCTTTTTTCACTTTGTAGAAGCCTGATATTGGATCTGATGTATCTCTATAATTTCAGAACCTCCAATTCTGAAACTAAGACTTGTAGTAGCCTTCTGCATCCTCTTTCCAATTCCACAAGTCTGACCCAAATTGGATTCTCCAAGGAAGAGTTATGCGAAATATCCCATAGTGACTTGATTATAGACTAGTTCAGTAGAGCGAACTTGTACGACGTGCGACAAGTCACTGTTTCAACCTTTGGATCTGATAAATGTATACAAGAAACTACAGTCCATCCTCTTTTTGTACCTTCTTATGAAATTGTAATCCAATCCCCAGAGAGAAAGTTATGACGATTTTCCCCAAGTCACCTGTTTGGAATGTAATTTAGGAGTTTGCACAAAGACCAAATTCCTCATATCATATCTCCGCAAATATAGCACGAAAAGCTCTGAAATTTGGACCCGAGGTTCAGCGCGATTTCTTCTCAAATGGGTTTTTTTTCAACTTCTGAAACATCACAGAAAAAGGATTTATAGCGAAAATTCCACGGTGACCTGTTTGGAGCAGCGAAACCCTAGAATCCAAAGCTCTAATACCAAATGTTATGAAACCAGCTCAAGAAAAGATAGAAAAGATAGATCAATGCCTTAGAATTCAGCCTCTTCGAGGGGGCAACCTCCTTTACATTACATAAATGAACAATTCTTGGATGATTCAAATGAAAAAACCTCCTTTCTATATATAGGAGTCTAAGGAGTCACAATATAATCCAGCCGACCTAACAATAATATAAAGCCACAAAAATAACAATATAGGGATTCTATGGGGCACAGTAATAACAATATGGGGGAAATAGGGGCACACCAACATTAATAAGGGGTATAACTACAATATTAATGGGGTAATCACTAGTATTATAGGGACCCAACATATACACGGAGCAATCCTGACCCAAATCAACCTAATCATGTGGACAATCCCAACACTATTTCAAGAAGCAGACAAAGATTTACTGAAACACCAGGTACTCCATCTTATTCAAAATCATTGCTCTCTAAATTCTCAAGAAGTCCTAAAGACAAAATATTTGATGATAAAATTCATGAGGTGTTGTTTAGATTAGAAAACAAAGAAGAACTCATTAGTATCATCTTAGATTTGCAAAAGAGAGGAATTGATACCTCAGCCTTAGTATCACAAGAAGACAAAGAGGAATTTTGGGAAGTAGTTACTTCTGAGATATTATTAGAAAGGGAAGCCTTAGATAAACTAAAAGAACTTGATCTTTTTGAAGTCTTGCTAAGATCTAAAGCTGGTTTACCTCTTCCAAATTGGAGTACATTTGTCACTGGTTTGCAAAGCCCAAGTAGTCCTCTTCGTATCAGTTCCTCATCTTTTGTTTCTGCTATTCCTAGTGGCTTTCAGAAACCAAGCAGTCCTCCTCATATCAGTTCTTCATCCTCTATCCCTTTTATCCCTGTCACTATTGTTCCTCCTTTAATCATAGTTGTACCTGCTAGGTATGTCCCACTTGCACTCCCTGTTGTTTTTCATGATCTTCCTAGAAAATATGCTACAAGAATTCCAACATGGGGTGGTGATGAAGAAATCATAGCAGAAGAACATCTAGAAAAATTTAATGATTTTGCTGACAGAGAGGAATTTGATGATGAGGATGTGAAGCTAAGATTATTTGCACAAACCTTTATTAACGAAGTTAGAAAATGGTTTAAAGCCCTCACAGCAGGAAGCATTCATAATTGGGTAGAATTTGAAGATAACTTTCTAAGGAAATGGGGAAATAGTACCAATCCAGTTCAAGCACTTACTAAGTACAACAATCTTAGAAGGGCACCTAATGAAACCATTCAATTTTTCTTAAATAGCTTTAGCAAAGTGTTTAACTCAATCCCAGCTCACTTGAAACCTCCAGAAGCCTTAGCACAAATGAGATATGCTAAAGCATTTGATTTTGATTTTTCTCTTTTGCTTAGAGAGAGAGAGTCTGCCACACTTGCTAACATGCAAAATGATTCAATAAAGGTAGAAGTAAACATGGTAGCTGCCAAAAAATAAAAAATGGGAAAAGCTAAATTGAAAGAAGAAGAGAAAACTTCCTCTTCAACTCCTGAAGATAAGATAGATTCAATGATGAAGACCATGGAGAAGTTGATGGATAGGTAGCTCTTGGAAACAGCTCTACTCCTCCTATGCAACAGGAGCCTCAATTTAGAAACCCTAAATTTAGGAGACCTAAAAACCAACAAATACCAAGAGAAAATGGGAATCAGCAACCTGATCCTCTAGTGAGACATCCTTTTCAGCAGAATTTGGTTAATGAAGAAGATTATCCTGAGATTCCTGAAGAGTCTATCCATTGTCTTGATGAAGAAATGTTAGGAATTTTCTTGACTAAGGAAGAACATGATGAGTCCAGTTTGACCAAGCAAGGAGAAGAGCCTTCAAATTATTTAAAAGGGTATCAACATGCTATCTTTGAAATGCAAAAATAGTACAATCTTAGAAGCAGAAATGTACCAATTATTGCAAACAAACACAGCCCAAGAAGGATGTTTCAAAGGCTGTTGAAGCCAAAAAGGATACCCCAAAGGTTGCTGAAGGTAAAAATGATTCTCCACTTGGTGAAAAGGACATTCAACCTTCATCTCCTATCAAAGAAGCTGAAAAAACTTTTTATGTTTTCAACCTTGAGAATGAAATTGCAAAAATCAAAATATCAGTCCCTTTTAGTGAAATTCTCAAGGTAGACAAATACAAAAGCAAGGTTGTAGAGATGTTAAATTCACAACCAAGAGCTACTAATATTTAAATGTGGCAGAAGATTATCCTACTATATACTTGGGTCCAAGGCTAGAAGATGATCAGAATGAAGAGTTTCCTCCTTTCTATGTAAGCATTAGTATTCATGATATGACCTTACATAATGCTATGTTGGATTTGGGGGCTTCTCATAATCTTATGCCCAAAGTAATTATGGATAGGTCAGGATTACATGTAACAAGACCATATAAGGATTTATTCTCTTTTGATTCAAAAAGAGTCCAATGTATTGGTTTGATCAAAGATGTTGTTGTTGGTCTAACACAAATCCCAGTGAAGACAATTGTTATGGACATTGTTGTGGCTGACATTCTGCCAAAGTTTGGGATGTTGCTATCAAGATCATGGGCAGCAAAAATCAAAGGCACAATGCAGATGGACCTTACCTATGCCACCATCCCTGTTTTTGGTGAGCAAAGGAGATTGTATTAGAAGACCAGAATGGCTTATATGGTAAGCAGCAAAGACAAACCTCAAAATTTTCCTATTTATTCATTTGATACTGAACTTGGATCTGCCATTCTTTTCAATGAATCAGTTGATAGTGGACCAGAAGAGATGAAAACAGAAAATCAGCAAGAAGATGGGAAAGAGATGAAGAGATGGTGGTATTTTTACTTTGATGGATCAGTGGGAAAAGAAGGGGCAGGAGCTGGAATTTGGATCACAAGCCCAAGTGATGAAAGTAAGTTTTACTCTTACAAACTGAACTTTGATTGCACAAATAATATGGCTAAATATGAATCTCTGATTTTGGGCATAGAAGTCTTGTTGAAAATGAAGGCTCAAAATATTTCTGTTTTTGGAGATTCTCAATTGGTTATTAGACAAGTGGAGGGTGTCTATCAAACAAAGGATGTAAGAATGAGAGCATACAGAAATCTAGTTTTAGATATGTTGGAAAATTTTCAAGCATATTCTTTCACTATCAAAACTAGAGACCAAAACTCCATTGCTGATTCTCTTGCTGTTTCGGCAAGTTTGTTTGTCATTCCTATTCATTCTTCTGAAAAGTATGAGGTGGAAGTTCATCATAGACCAGCTATACTAGATAACATCACCAATTGGAAAGTGTTTGAAGATGATCAACAGGTAAAGAATTTTATTGAATTGAAAAAAGAATTTGAAAGCACTCAAGTGGATCAAGAAAACATGTTTGTTCAGTGAAAATAAAATTCTGAAGTCTTACAATTAAAAAACAATTCAATACTAAAGGGTCTAATCCCTCTTGAGAAGTTGTTTAATCAGAATGATGTGTTCAAATCCCCAAAGATACAGGCTGATGAGGAGGAAGTAGAGAGCTGCAATTTAGGGACTTCAGTTGTACCTAAAATGATCAAAATTTCAAAGTTTCTTCCAGCTGATATGAAAGCCAAATATGTTGAGATGATGAAAAGGTTTTTTGATGTTCTTGCTTGGAGTTATGCTTATTTAAAATAGTATGTTCCCTCCATTATTCAACATACTATTCCTATTAAAGAAAGTGAGAAACCTTTCAAACAAAAGTTGAGAAGAATTAATCTGCTTCATATGCCACTGATTGAAAAGGAAATTAAGAAACTCTTTGATGCTAAAATCATTGTCCCAATGAAATTTTAAAATTAGCTTGCAAATTTAGTTCCAGTTAGAAAGAAGAGTGGAGAAATCAGAATTTGTATTGATTTCAAAAATTTGAATAAGGCTTCATTAAAGGACAACTATCCTCTTCCCAAGATGGATTCAATTCTGCAAAATATTGTTGGTTCACAAAGAATGTCTATGCTTGATGGTTTCTCAGGGTACAAGCAAATTCTTATGCATCTAGATGATTAGGAGAAGGCAGCCTTCACAACACCATGGGGCACATTCATGCACACCAAGATGCCTTTTGGTCTCATGAATGCGAGAGCCACATTTCAAAGAGCAATGGATACTTCTTTTGCTAAAGAGAATGATAGATCAGTGGTTTTTTATCTTGATGACATCATAGTATTTTCAAAGAAATAAGAAGGTCATTTGAAGCACCTTGAGAAAATTCTGCTGAAATGTAGAAGGTTTGGTATCTCTCTTAAGCCTACTAAAAGTATCTTTTCTTTAACATCAAGAAAGCTACTTGGTCATATTATTTCTAAAGAAGGGATTAGGATTGATCCTAATAGAGTTAATGCAATTCAAAAGGTAGATTTGCCAAGAAGTAGGAAAGAGATCCAATCTTTTCTTGGAAAGGTGAATTTTGTTAGGTGCTTCATTCCTAATTCTGCTGATATTGTCAAGGATATAACACGGATGTTAAAGAAAGGAGTGGACTTTAAGTGGATAGTTGAAGCAAAGAAATCTTTTGAAGAAATCAGGAAGGCACTTACACAAGCACCGATACTCACCAGTCCATATTTTTCCAAGGAATTCCTTATTTTTACATTTGCTTCCAAGAATACAATTGCTGGAGTTCTGCTACAAAAAGGAAAACATGGTACTAAACAACCTATTTCTTTCTTTAGTAGGACATTAGAAAATGTTGAACTGAAGTACAATATTCTAGAAAAGCAAGCTTATGCCTTGGTGAAGCTATAAAGATTTCAGAATCTATGTTATACATTCTCATATTGTGGGATATGTTCCAAGTGTTGTAATAAAAGATATTCTAACACAAGAACATCCAGATGGTAAAAGGGGAAATGGATAGCCAAATTGCTAGAATATGATATAGACATCAAACCGACCAAATTGGTGAAATGTCAAGGCTTGGAAAAGCTAATGACTCAGTCAAATCTGGACTGTCTTGACATAAATCTGAATGCAGAAATCTCAAAAATTTCTGAAAACGAGGAAGAATTGGTCCAAATCAATGACAAGTTCTTGGTTTCAGGATGGTATAAGGATGCGGCTTTTGTTCTACAGCATAACAAAGCTCCCACCAATCTAACGAATTCCAAAGAAAGGTTTGTTAATATGAAGTCCTTAAGATATTTTGTATATGATCAAAATCTGTTTTGGAAAGATGCAGGAGGGATTTTGTTGAATTGTCTCCTTGAAGAGGAAGCTGATAAAGTGATTGAGGAATTTCATAAAGGAGATTGCGGAGGACACCATTATTGGAAAGCTACTGCAAATAAGATCCTAAGAGCTGGATATTTTTTGCCAACTATGTTCAGAGACATTTACAAAAGGGTGGCTGCATGTCATGAATGTCAAATCTTTGAAGGGAGCAGAAAGCTTATGCCTTTGCCTTTGGTTCCTATATATGTGGAGGCGCCTTTCCAACAATGGGGATTAGATTTTATTGGAGAAATTCATCGTCCTTCATCATGGTAGCATCACTAGATTCTCACAACAATGGATTGCTTCACCAAATGGATAGAGGCGATCCCAACTAGGCAAGCTAATGGTTTAGTAATTATCTCTTTTCTAGAAAATAACATATTGTCTAGATTTGGCTACCTAATGAAGATTATAACAGATAATGCTCAAGCTTTCAAGTCCAAGAAAATGATTAACTTTTGTCACTAGTATCACATTACCCTTGGACACTCTACTAATTATTATCCGCAAGGAAATGGCCTTGCTGAATCATCAAACAAGAGCATTGTAAGGATCATCAAAAAGGTACTGCAGGAAAACAAGAAAGCTTGGCATTTAAAATTGAAGTATGCCTTGTGGGCTGATAGGATTTGTACAAAGAGATCAATTGGGACTTCGCGATATGAATTAATTTATGGTGCTGAAGCTATATTTCCAACATCACTAGGAGTACTGGTAATGAAACTAATTCAAGGACTTGAAGAAGAACCAAATGCCATTCAGAGGAGAATCAGTCAGTTGATAACCCTGTGGGAGAAGAGGAATGAAGTCTATGATAGTAATCAACATGGTCAGAACATAATTAAGAGTACATTTGATAAAGAGATCAAAGAAGATAGTTTTCAGATCCAAGACAAAGAGCTGTAATGGAAGGCCAGAATTGAAGAAAAAGGCAAGCATGGTAAGTTTGAGAATTTGTGGAAAGGTCCTTATCAGATTGCTGCTTTTCATGGAAACAACACTTAAATTCTATAGGAAATTGATGGAGGATCATATGCTGGAGGACCTGTTATTGGAAGGTTCCTAAAGCATTATCGTCGCTGAAGTATTACCAATTTCTCATAACATTGTATATATGAGTTTTTATCAGTTTTTTTGATAATAATGAAAAGTTGAAAGAGAAGGCTTAAGCCTGAGGTGAAGGCCCAAGTAGCTGGAAGGGGATGCCTATCAATCAAATTTCTGTTTATCATAAGTGGATAAAGCACTAGAACTGCAGGTTGTTAGTGTACCACAAGGGCACACTATCCTAAGTGGAGCCATTGTTATCACTAAAAAAAAAAAATTCTAAAATTTTGGACAACTGGTATGGTTCCAAAGTTTTATGTTAGTCTTGGTCAAGTCATTTTTATTGTTTTTTTTAGGAAGTCTAAATCATAGAGTGGAGTCTTGTTCCCATTATCAAATAAGGTCAACAATATTGTTTTACCTATCATTGATCCCACATTATTTCAAAGGTGTCATGTGTTAAGGCTGTTTCAAAATTGACATGCGCTACAAAATCGGCTAGGAGATTTTGTAGAGCAAAAATCAGAAAATACACTATGTGCACGACGAAATCGGGGATTCGTAGTTAGGAATTTTCATAGCGCAAAACCCAGAATTTGCATTGGATGTGCTACAAAATCGGGGATTCGTGCCAAATCTTGTCTAGTTGTCAAATCCATCAAAATCCATTAATGTTTCATCATCAGGTGTCAGTCCATGAACCTTGCTTATCACATGCAGCCATTCACTCTCATCATTAGATTCGTTAGGGGTTTTGTATGCATTCTTTTCAAATTTCAAAAAGGGTAAGGTAAGGTGAATTGGTCTTGGTCTTTTTCGTGTTCCTTTCATGCATAAGAGACAATTGGCAAGCTTAGGGATGGCATTCACCAGAATTCTTTGAAAGCTCAAGCGAGGTAGTGTTCAAACTAAGACAGCACAAGTTCTTTCAAGTCTCCTTGCAAGGATCTCACAGGAATGTATGAAGAAAAGCAAACTCATAGATCAGGCCGGTGTCTTAGATTTGAGCCTGAAGGCTTAGATGTTCTCACGAGGAACAAAGAGGTTGAAGATACATTGTGTTAGAACCTAAATTTTCCTTATGCTGAAGCAAGGAAAAATTTAGGGTAACCACAAACCACGCTCAGTCTGGTAGCTAGCCCTACCAGAACAGGAGAGAGATCTCTCCGGGTCACACTCGGGAAAATAAACAATAGGGTCTGAGATGACTCAAAAATGGATACTGATTTTAGGCTAGGTAAATAAAGATGATGGAGATGATTGAAGAATAACTGAGTTTTCCGGGATGTGTGGGGCCAAGGAACAACATGAGCAGAGAATTTAACTCAAAGACACAGGTTATTTCGTGAGGCAAGACAGGTGGAAAGTCTAGCAAATAGAGTTGAAAAAATGTGAGGTGGAGAGGTTGTTTGAGAGTGTGAAAAGGGCATAAATACATGAATCCTTTTCAATAGAATAAAACATAGAACATGAAAACTATCCCAAGGCAGAGCAATGCACTGAATTCTACCCTTTTACTTAGAAAGCTTTCACTGGAAATGAATGTGAATGAAAATATGGAACATAACGAAATACATATGAAACATAAAGAAGACACATTTGCTAAACTCACGCCACAGGAATCTCATGAACCAGAGCTGCATTCTTTCATTAATTCTCTGTCAAAATGTATAGTGAGTGACTGAGTTTCTCTCCCACAGTTCCCAAAAATGCCAACCAACCCTTTGCAAATGGTTTTGTCTACAATAAATAGACTATGCCATTGTGAAATAGAACGACCCACAATTGGGGAGTTTTTCAAATCATTACAAAATGGAAATGGAAAGCCAACCATTAGTGACAGGTGCAGCATTACAAAAATGACAAATTGCTTGGGTGACTGCTCGCCTTCCTTTGCCACTTGGATAGAAGCCAACCTTTAGTGAAAATATTCTTTAAACTTTGCCTTAGGTGCTGAAAAAGGTGTAGTGTAAATGAGTGGGCCCACTTGGAGAATGTCGCGAATCGAAATTTCGTGGAGCAGAAGTGATTTTGGCCTTTGGGTCTATATGCGTCATGCAACTTTGGAGGCGATTTTGAGGTACCTACAGGTGTCCAAATTGTGTCCAAGTGTGCTTGTTGGAAATCCTGGCCTATCTACTTTCCAACCCAAGTCGAATGTCTAAATTTGGTGCTCATTTGCCTCTCCAAAACTTCATTCTCCCAAGACTACTTCATGTGTGTCAAAATAGGGGCAAAGAGGTCATTTTTTGAGTGTTTTTGACCTCCTGGGGATTCAAATCATGCCCAAATTTCTTGTCCATGCACCGGAAGGCATGATTTTTCATGTTGAATCCAAAAATGCAAGCCATTTGTGATTTGGAGCTCCCAATCCTAAGTGTCACGCCACTGGGAGAAAAACCCTGTTTTTTGCACAAAAATTTTGAAAAACACCAAAAATGCCCCAAATTTCTTGAAATTTGGACTGGAGCTTCCTTATCAAGTGTTATGCTGGGAAAAAGAGGATTTGGCCAATATCTGAAGTCGATCAAGCTCCATTTGCCTCTTTTGCTTCTTGATTGCCTTCCTCAATTTCGCCTTCAAATTCCTTATCCGAGCCTTGGAACTCATATTGTGTGCCCTGTAATGATAAACCATATGCCTCAATAATGCTTTGTCCTTTTCACTTTCACCAACAGCTTCTCTAAGTGGATGTTGATCATCTTGAGCCAAATCTCTCGATCAGCCTCTATCTCCTGCTGAATGGGTGTCCTCTCATTTAGGCTTCGTTGGGCAGCCTGCTGGTCTTCACGGATGTTTTTCCACCTCTATGAGGCCTCCTGGTTGCATGTACCTCTATTGGCGAATCACTGTGTGTCTCTTTTTCATGATCATATGACGGATCAGATGTCATGTCTGCTGGTGGACAAACTGTCTTGGACAAATAGGTGTTGATATGTCACACTGTCTTGTAATGCCTTTGATGATGTGCTTGACCTTTGTGAGCAAGAGAAAATAATGACATGAGGGACAGTAAGGGGAGGGAAAAATAGTGAGGGATTAGGGACTATCGGGGCAATATTTTTTTGGGAAATATAGGAGGGTTTGAGGGGTCTTATGTGTGGGATAGGGTTTAGGGTTTCGCCTTTGATAGTTTTGGGAAAGGGAATTTAGGATAGGGTTTAGTAACTTTAGGGGATGGGGAACAAAAGGAATTAAGGACAAGAGAAATAATGGAAAAGAGTGACCTTGGTGGCAAACAAGTTTTGAAAACCTAGGCAGCAGTTTACATGTGAGGAATTCAAAATGAGAGGGGTTGAATTTTTGTTTCAATCATTAGCATCCATAAACCACCATACCCTAGCACAAACTTGGATGAAACACCAAAATGGAGGCTTTACCTACTTGTGGAATGAATCATTTGCAATTTGGAGGAATATTTCAATGAATTTCAGGCCTTTTAGCCCAGTGCGCCGAGCCTCCCACGTGCGCCGTGCCAATGTAAATTTACACTGGAAAATTTCTCCCAGTGCACCGCGCTCCCTCTGTGCGCCGCACTTTTTTGCAGGAGCTTTTTGGAGGCCTTCCAGGTGTCCAAATTCGATGTAGGATAGCTCATTGGAAAGGTCCTTGAGTCTACTTTCCCAAACAACTAGAATTGTTCCATTTGGAGTTCATTTGCACTGACAAAAATCAAATCTCCCAAGACTGGTCAAAATGTGCCAAATGACGCTGCCTTAAGGCAGAGTGCTGTTGCAGTCAACTTTTAAAGGTGTTCCTCAACTCAAAATTGAGCTCATGATAGCTCATTGGAAATCTATTTGTGTCTAGTTATCATTTGACTCATCACGCAAGTCATTTGGCCAACTTATCTAGGCAAAAGCTTGATTTTCCCAAGGTCACTTCAGAGGTGCATCAATTATCCCAAGGCAATTGTATTTTTGACATTTCTCTAAAACCATGACACCTGTGTAAAACGTGAAGGAGTTTTTTCTTTCTTGGCTTATTTTGGACAAAAAAATCTCTCAGTGTTCCCAAATTCAACTTTTATTGCTCAGAAACATCATTGGAGTAAAACCTATCCCAATGTGTGGAACAAGAGATTTGTCGAAATGAAGGCGATAAGCAGCTTCTAAATTCTTGGAAAAATTCTTGGAAGTAGGGAGGGATGTTAAGAAGCAGGGGAAAGTGGAATTTCAAAGATTGAGTGAGGGGAAGGGGTCCAAAAAAAAACACAGGTCCAACCTAGAAAATTGCCAGTTGTAGCAAGAAACTAGGGTTTGTGCGAAAATGAGGAATTTGGGGGATCTCAGTGATGGGAAGTGTTTGATAAGGTACTTTAAGGATAGGGGAAGGTGTATGAACATTAGGATACAAGTTTTTCCGATGATTTGACCGTCCAAGAGAAATTTCCTTCAAAACCCTAGGAGAGGGAAATGACCTTACCTAGGCGCAACTAAAGCATGAAGAAGGTGTAAAATGACCCAGTGGAACTTGACATGATAATGAAAACCCTCTGAATGATGGTACACTCAGATGAACGGTGACATGGAATGACATTTGGACAACTTTGACAGGAGTAAAATCAAACCCTAGACCTAGTACCTAGTGACCAAATTTTGCTTGAAGACTCACTGAAATGATAAAATTTGACCTTGACACCTTAAAATCACTTTGTAAGAGCATTTTTGATCTCTATTGAAGGACTAACAAGATTGACTCTAACATTTGCTCCAATGGAGATGGTAGCTCCTTGGAGGTGCCAAGAACGACAGATCTCTGGAAGAGCTAGACAGTGCCTTCGTCCATTGGGCTATGGAGTCATTATTTCGACAAACAACACAAGACTTTGACTCATTTATTGACTGAAACTTGACTTAAACCGACTTCATTATGAAACCAACATGAGTGAAAAAACAAACTCAATGCAAAAGGAAATGACTCATGACTGACTTAACTAAAACAAGAACTGGCAAAACTTATTCAACGGCAGCAGTCCATCAAAATTCGAGGGTTTAAAATCATGATGGTAGCCACCTGTGTACTAATGCAATATGTACAATCATGTGTAATGTGTCTTCAAATGTAACCAATCAAGTAGATGCCTCCTTGATTGGTTCTATGGATCAGATCTTCTGGTCAACAATAGATACTAGTAACTGGGCCTCCAAAAACATAATTGACCATGATCCCCTTCATCACTGAATACTGCAATAATCACCTTCACTATTGACTACAAGAAATCTGCCATTGGATCCTGAAAAACATGAAGTATTTCCTCCTGCTGAAAAAATAAGGTATCTTTTTCTCTTGATTCTGGTCTTTCTTCATAAATAAGAGTATGCTCCCGGTCTTCAAAAAATTATGAACAAATAGGTGAGCAGATTTCCTCTTCAAAGAACATTTCAGAACATGAGACATATGAGGAAGAGTCTGAAAGGGAATCCTGAATGGTCTGGTCTGCTGAAGTCTGAATATATTGTAGGTCATCTTCATATGATATGACAACTAGATTGTCTTTGCATTCATCAATCATGAGAAAAGAAACCTCAAATGATTCTTGAAACCTCAAATTCACCCAAAGCTTTTTCACTTACTTGAACAAAGATCTCATCTCGTTGTTCATAGAGGGAATGAGCTACCTCCTCATGAAGTTCTAGTTCTGGTGAGATAAAGTCGGTTAGGCCTGTACCTCTGTTTTCTGCATTTGAAGCAGCCTCAACCATGCAACTCTCTTTTTCCTCCTCACCATCTGTCTCTTGATCTGATTTATCATCCCCATTGTCTGAGATTGGAACGTCATTTTCTTGCATATCATCTTTTATTTCCACCAGATCTGAAACAAAGCTTCTTCTTTCATCATTCCCAGCCATATAGAAATCTTCAGCCTACTGATCTATAAAGCTGCCCACAGGACTATCGTCCTTTTCAGAAGAGGAAAAATTTCCACCATCACCTTCTTGACCGGGTGCACACTTCAGATCTGTGTTAGCATGAGCTAGAACATGATTGTTCGAGAGTTGATCTATTTCATCTCCAGACAAAGGAGATATGGCTTTTCATTTTCTCTTGCACGAACAGTGATTTTCTTCAATATTTTCAAGTTGAGGAGTGTACAAATTTTCCTTAGACTGATGATCCATTTCATGTAATTCCTGTTGATTGTTAGATGCAAAATTCCTTCATCTTCCACCATACTACAATCTTGATTCTGCTGCAAGCTTTTATGATCATCTTCATGCTACTGAAATGGGTTTTCACACAGGGCTTCCATGATCTCTTCATCCATGAAATTATCATCTTCATAATATTTTTCAAGGTTTTCAATAAAACCATCAACGTATTTGCAACAGTCGTGAACTAAATTTAATGTTGGATAAGAGTCTTCATACTTCTCAAAGAACATTGCATGAAAATCCTTTAAACAGTAAATACAAGCAGGCGCAAAACTTTCATACCAAGATTGGGCTTCACCTTCTAGAGTAGCTAGGAATATATTCATTAAGCAATCTTCAGGAAAATCAACCTTCAACTTGCGAATATGCATGTGAAATCAAACTAGATGTAATGAAGCGTCCTTCTTACCATCATCTTTAAACGTAGGAAAATTCCTTGACCAATCTACTTTCGGAATATTATTTGGAAAGCCTGAAATGTGATCTCGGCTCATGGGAGCGTATCTTCTTGCAATCTGCTCCATTTTAAAAAAAATCTCAAAGCTACTGATCCCTCTACAGTGGAGTCACCATGAAGCATCGGTTGCTGGATTCTTCAGTGAAAGGAATCGCCAGGTGAATGATTTCAGCCGTCTTCTTATGTCTGATCGTTGTTCACCATCAACAATCAACTTTGAACTTGAGATATGTACTGGGGCAAAACAATCTTGAAGCAAACCATTTTCTTCCCCAGTATTGTTGCCACTATGTTAGCACCTAAATTTTCCTTACGCTGAAGGAAGGAAAAATTCAGGGTAACCACAAACCACGCTCAGTCTGGTAGCTAGCCCTACCAGAACAAGAGAGGGCTCTCTCCGGGTCACACTCAGGAAAATAAACAATAGGGTCTGAGATGACTCAAA
This sequence comes from Pinus tabuliformis, assembly GCA_031772625.1. Classification (NCBI taxonomy): domain Eukaryota; kingdom Viridiplantae; phylum Streptophyta; class Pinopsida; order Pinales; family Pinaceae; genus Pinus; species Pinus tabuliformis. The sequence continues at coordinate 230,952,269 of CM062811.1, read as the reverse complement.
AATGGATACTGATTTTAGGCTAGGTAAATAAATATGATGGAGATGTTTGAAGAATAACTGAGTTTTCCGGGATGTGTGGGGCCAAGGAACAACATGAGAAGAGAATTTAACTCAAAGACGCAGGTTATTTCGTGAGGCAAGACAGGCAGAAAGTCTATCAATTACAGTTGAAAAAATGTGAGGTGGAGAGATTGTTTGAGAGTGTGAAAAGGGCATAAATACATGAATCCTTTTCAACAGAAGAAAACATAGAACATGAAAACTATCCCAAGACAGAGCAGTGCACTGAATTCTACCTTTTTACTTAGAAAGCTTTCACTGGAAATGAATGTGAATGAAAATATGAAACATAACGAAATACTATGAAACATAAAGAAGACACATTTTCTAAACTCACGCCACAGGAATCTCATGAACTAGAGTTGCAATCTTTCATTAATTCTCTGTCAAAATGTACAGTGAGTGACTGAGTTTCTCTCCCATAGTTCCCAGAAATGCCAACCAACCCTTTGCAAATGGTTTTGTCTACAATAAATATACTATGCCATTGTGAAATAGAACAACCCACAATTGGGGAGTTTTTCAAATCATTACAAAATGGAAATGGAAAGCCAACCATTAGTGACAGGTGCAGCATTACAAAAATGACAAATTGCTTGGGTGACTGCTCGCCTTCCTTTGTCACTTGGATAGAAGCCAGCCTTTAGTGAAAATATTCTTTAAAATTTGCCTTAGGTGCCGAAAAAAGTGTAGTGTAAATTAGAGGGTCCACTTGGAGAAAGTCGCGAATCGAAATTTTGCGGAGCAGAAGTGATTTTGGCCTTTGGGTCTATACGCGCCGCACCCAAATCTATATGCATCGCGCCACTTTGGAGGCGATTTTGAGGTACCTACAAGAGTCCAAATTGTGCCAAAGTGTGCTTGTTGGAAAGCCTGATCTGTTTACTTTCCAAATCAATTGGAATTTCTGAATTTGGTGCTCATTTTCCCCTCCAAAACTTCATTCTCCCAAGATTGCTTCCTGTGTGTCAAAATAGGGGCAGAGAGGTCATTTTTTGAGTGTTTTTGACCTCCTGGGGACTCAAATCATGCCCAAATTTCTTGTCCATGCACCAACAGGCATGATTTTTCATGCTGAATCCAAAAATGCAAGCCATTTGTGATTTGGAGCTCCCAATCCTAAGCGTCGCGCCAGTGGCACGGTGCACAGGGAGAAAAACCCTGTTTTTTGCATAAAAAATTCCAAAAACACCAAAAAGCATCCTTATCAAGTGTTATACTAGGCCAAAGAGGCTTCAAACAATATCTGAAGTTGATCGAGCTCCCTTTGCCTCTTTTGCTTCTTGATTTCCTTCCTCAATTTCACCTTCAAATCCCTTATCCGAGCCTTGGAACTCATATTACCTGCCCTGTAATGATAAACCATATGCCTCAATAATGCTTTGTCCTTTTCACTTTTACCAATAGCTTCTCTAAGTGGATGTTGATCATATTGAGCCAAATCTCTCGATCAGCCTCTATCTCCTGCTAAATGGGTGTCCTCTCATTTAGGCTTCGTTGGGCAGCCTGCTGGTCTTTGCAGATGTTTTGCCACCTCTATGAGGCCTCCTGGTTGCATGTACCTCTGTTGGTGAATCACTGTGTTTCTCTTTTTCATGATCATATGATGGATCAGATGTCATGTCTACTAGTGGACAAACTGTCTTGGACAAATAGGTGTTGATATGTCACACTGTCTTGTAATGCCTTTGATGATGTGCTTGACCTTTGTCAGCAAGAGAAAATAATGACATGAGGGACAGTAAGGGGAGGGAAAAATAGTGAGGGATTAGGGACGGGGAAATATTTATCTGGGAAATATAGGAGGGTTTGAGGGGTCTTATGTGTGGGATAGGGTTTAGGGTTTCCCCTTTGACAGTTTTGGGAAAGGGAATTTAGGATAGGGTTTAGTAACTTTAGGGGATGGGGAACAAAAGGAATTAAGGACAAGAGAAATAATGGAAAGGAGTAACCTTGGTTGTGAACAAGTTTTGAAACCCTAGGCAGCAGTTTACATGTGAGGAATTCAAAATGAGAGGGGTTGAATTTTTGTTTCAATCATTAGCATCCATAAACCACCATACCCTAGCACAAACTTGGATGAAACACCAAAATGGAGGCTTTACCTACTTGTGGAATGAAGCATTTGAAATTTGGAGGAATATTTCAATGAATTTCAGGCCTTTTAGCCCTGTGCGTCGTGCCTCCCATGTGCGCCGCGCCAGTGTAAATTTACACTGGAAAAATTCTCTGAGTGCGTTGCGCTCCCTCTTTGCGCCGCGCCTTTTTGCAGGAGCATTTTGGAGGCCTTCCTGGTGTCCAAATGGGGTATAGGATAGCTCGTTGGAAATTTCTTTGAGTCTACTTGCCAACCCAATTAGACGTTTTCAATTTGGAGTTCATTTTCCTTGTCAAAAGTCAAATCTCCCAAGACTGGTCAAAATGTGCCAAATGAGGTTGCCTCAAGGCAGAGTGCTATTGCAATCAACTTTTGAAGGTGTTCCTTAACTCCAAAATGAGCTCATGATACCTCATTGGAAAGCTATTTGTGTCTAGTTATCATTTGAATCATCAAGAAAGTCATTTGGCCAACCAAGCTAGGGAAAAACTTGATTTTCCCAAGGTCACTTTAGAGGTGCATCAATTCTCCCAAGGCAATTGTATTTTTGACATTTCTCTAAAACCATGACACCTATGTAAAAAGTGAAGGAGGTTTCTCTTTCTTGGCTTATTTTGGACAAAATTGTCTCTCAGGTTTCCCAAATTCATCTTTTATTGCCCAAAAACATCACTAGAGTAAAACCTATCCCGTTGTGTGGAACAAGAGATTTGTCGAAATGAAAGGGATAAGCGGCTTCTAAATTCTTGGGAAAATTCTTGGAAGTAGGGAGGGATGTTAAGAAGTAGGGGAAAGTGGAATTTCAAATATTGAGTGAGGGGAAGGGGTCCAAAAAGGCAAAACACAGGTCCAACCTAGAAAATTGCCAGGTTGTAGCAAGAAACTAGGGTTTGTGCGAAAATGAGGAATTTGGGGGATCTCAGTGATGGGAAGTGTTTGATAAGGTAATTTAAGGATAGGGGAAGGTGTATGAACATCAGGATACAAGTTTTTCCGATGATTTGACTGTCCAAGAGAAATTTCCTTCAAAACCCTAGGAGAGGGAAATGACCTTACCTAGGCGCAACTGAAGCATGAACAAGGTGTAAAATGACCCAGTGGAACTTGACATGATAATGAAAACCCTCTGAATGATGGTACACTCAGCTGAACGGTGACATGGACTGACATTTGGACAACTTTGATAGGAGTAAAAGAAAACCCTAGACTTAGTATCTAGTGACCAAATTTTGATTGAAGACTCACTAAAATGATAAAATTTGACCTTGACACCTTAAAATCACTTTGTAAGAGCATGTTTGATCTCTGTCAAAGGACTGACAAGACCGACTCTAACATTGGCTCCAATGGGGATGGTAGCTCCTTGGAGGTGCCAAGAACGACATATCTATGGAAGAGCTAGACAGTGCCTTCATCCATTGGGCTATGGAGTCATTATTTCGACAAACAACACAAGACTTTGACTCATTTATTGACTGAAACTTGACTTAAACTGACTTAATTATGAAACCAACATGACTGAAAAAACTAACTCAATGCAAAAGGAAATGACTCATGACTGACTTAACTAAAACAAGAACTGACAAAACTTATTCAATGGCAGCAGTCCATCAAGATTCGAGGGTTTCAAATCATGATGACAGCCACCTGTGTACTAATACAATATGTACAATCATGTGTAATGTGTCTTCCAATGTAACCAGTCAAGTAGATGCATCCTTGATTGATTCTTCGGATCAGATCTTCTGGTCAACAACAGATACTAGTAACTGGGCCTCCAGAAACATAATTGACCATGATCCCCTTCATCACTGAATACTGCAATAATCACCTTCACTACTGACTGCAACAAATCTGCAATTGGATCCTGAAAAACATGAAGTATTTCCTCCTGCTGAAAAAACAAGGTATCTTTTTCTCTTGATTCTGGTCTTTCTTCATAAATAAGAGTATGCTCCTGGTCTTCAAAAAATTCTAAAAAAATAGGTGAGCATATTTCCTCTTCAAAGAACATTTCAAAACATGAGACATATGAGGAAGAGTCTGAAAGGGAATCCTGATTGGTCTAGTCTGCTGAAGTCTGAATATATTGTAGGTCATCTTCATATGATATGACAGTCAGATTGTCTTTGCATTCATCAATCATGAGAAAAGAAACCTCAAATGATTCTTGAAACCCAACACAATCATTTATATCATCTACCATAAATTCACCCAGAGCTTTTTCACTTACTTGAACAAAGATCTCATCTCTCTTTTCATAGAGGGAATGAGCTACCTCCTCATGAAGGTCTAGTTCTGGTGAGATAAGGTCAGTTAGGTCTGTACCTCTATTTTCTCCATTTGAGGCAGCCTCAACCATGCAACTCTCTTTTTCCTCCTCACCATCTGTCTCTTGATCTGATTTATCATCCCCATTATCTGAGATTAGAACATCATTTCCTTGCATATCATCTTTTATTTCCACCAGATCTAAAAAAAAACTTCTTCTTTCATCATTTCCAGCCATATGGAAATCTTCAGCCGGCTGATCTATAATGCTGCCCACAGGACTGTCGTCCTTTTCAGAAGAGGAAAAATTTCCACCATCACCTTCTTGACCGGGTGCACACTGCAGATCTGTGTTAACTTGAGCTGGAACATGACTGCTCAAGAGTTGATCTATTTCATCTTCAGACAAAGGAGATATGTATTTTTGTTTTCTCTTGCATGAACAATGATTTTCTTCAATGTTTTCAAGTGGAGGAGTGTACAAATTTTCCTCAGACTGCTGATCCATTTCATGTAATTCCTGTTGACAGTGAAGATGCAAAATTCCTTCATCTTCCACCGTACTACAATCTTGATTCTGCTGCAAACTTTCATGATCATCTTCATGCTGTTAAAATGGGTTTTCACACAGGGCTTCCATGATCTCTTCATCCATGAAATTATCATCTTCATAATATTTTTCAAGGCTTTCAATAAAACCATCAGCGTATTTGCAACGGTCATGAACTAAATTTAATGCTGGATAAGAGTCTTCATACTTCTCAAAGAACATGGCATGAAAATCCTTTAAATAGTAAATACAAGCAGGCGGAAAAATTTCATACCAAGATTGGGCTTCACCTTCTAGAGTGGCCAAGAATATCTTCATTAAGCAATCTTCAGGAAAATCAAACTTCAACTTGCAAATATGCATGTGAAATCGAGCTATATGTAAAGCAGCGTCCTTCTTACCGTCATCTTTAAACGTAGGCAAATTCCTTGACCAATCTACTTTCGGAATCTTATTTGGAAAGCCTAGAATGTGATCTCTGCTCATGGGAGCATATATTCTTGAAATCCACTCCATTTTAAAAAAATCTCAAAGCTACTGATCCCTCTGCAGTGGAGTCACCATGAAGCACTGGTTGCTGGATTCTTCAGTGAAAGGAGTCGCCAGGTGAATGATTTTAGTCATCTTCTTATGTCTGATCGTTGTTCACCATCAACAATCAGCTTTGAACTTGAGATATGTATTGGGGAAAAACAATCTTCAAGCAAACCATTTTCTTCCCCAGTATGGTCACCACTATGTTAGCACCTAAATTTGCCTTAGGCTGAAGGAAGGCAAAATTCAGGGTAACCATAAACCACGCTCAGTCTGGTAGTTAGCCCTACCAGAACAGGAGAGGGCTCTCTTCAGGTCACACTCAGGAAAATAAACAATAGGGTCTGAGATGACTCAAAAATGGATACTGATTTTAGGCTAGGTAAATAAATATGATGGAGATGTTTGAAGAATAACTGAGTTTTCTGGGATGTGTGGGGCCAAGGAACAACATGAGCAGAGAATTTAAATCAAAGATGCAGGTTATTTCGTGAGGCAAGACAGGAAGAAAGTCTAGCAATTAGAGTTGAAAAAATGTGAGGTGGAGAGATTGTTTGAGAGTGTGAAAAGGGCATAAATACATGAATCCTTTTCAACAGAAGAAAACATAGAACATGAAAACTATCCCAAGGCAGAGCAGTGCACTGAATTCTACCTTTTTACTTAGAAAGCTTTCACCGGAAATGAATGTGAATGAAAATATGAAACATAACGAAATACATATGAAACATAAAGAAGACACATTTGCTAAACTCACGCCACATGAATCTCATGAACCAGAGTTGCAATCTTTCATTAATTCTCTGTCAAAATGTACAGTGAGTGACTGAGTTTCTCTCCCATAGTTCCCAGAAATGCCAACCAACCCTTTGCAAATGGTTTTTCCTACAATAAATAGACTATGCCATTGTAAAATAGAACGACCCACAGTTGGGGAGTTTTTCAAATCATTACAAAATGGAAATGGAAAGCCAACCATTAGTGACAGGTGCAGCATTACAAAAATGACAAATTGCTTGGGTGACTGCTCGCCTTCCTTTGCCACTTGGATAGAAGCCAACCTTTAGTGAAAATATTCTTTAAACTTTGCCTTAGGTGCCAAAAAAAGTGTAGTGTAAATGAGAGGGCCCACTTGGAGAAAGTCGCGAATCGAAATTTCGCGGAGCGGAAGTGATTTTGGCCTTTGGGTCTATATGTGCCGCACCCAAATCTATATGCATCACGCCACTTTGGAGGTGATTTTGAGGTACCTACAGGAGTCCAAATTGTGCCCAAGTGTGCTTGTTGGAAATCCTGGCCTGTCTAATTTCCAACCCAAGTGGAATTTCGAAATTTGGTGCTCATTTGCTTCTCCAAAACTTCATTCTCCCAAGACTGCTTCCTGTGTGTCAAAATAGAGGCAGAGAGGTCATTTTTTGAGTGTTTTTGACCTCTTGGGGACTCAAATCATGCCCAAATTTCTTGTCCATGCACTAGCAAGAATGATTTTTCATGTTGAATCCAAAATGTAATCCATTTGTGATTTGGGGCTCCCAGTCCTAAGCGTCACGCCAGTGGCACGGCGCACAGGGAGAAAAACCCTTTTTTTGCACAAAAATTTCCAAAAACACCAAAAATGCCCCAAATTTCTTGAAATTTGGGCTAGAGCTTCCTTATCAAGTGTTATGCTGGGCCAAAGAGGCTTCAGACAATATCTGAAGTCGATCGAGCTCCCTTTGCCTCTTTTGCTTCTTGATTGCCTTCCTCAATTTCACCTTCAAATTCCTTATCCGAGCCTTGGAACTCATATTACGTGCCCTGTAATGATAAACCATATGCCTCAATAATGCTTTGTCCTTTTCACTTTCACCAATAGCTTCTCTAAGTTGATGTTGATCATCTTGAGCCAAATCTCTCGATCAGCCTCTATCTCCTACTGAATGGGTGTCCTCTCATTTAGGCTTCATTGGGCAGCCTGTTGGTCTTCACGGATGTTTTGCCACCTCTATGAGGCCTCTTGGTTGCATGTACCTCTATTGGCGAATCAATGTGTGTCTCTTTTTCATGATCATATGATGGATCCGATGTCATGTCTACTGGTGGACAAACTGTCTTGGACAAATATGTGTTGATATGTCACACTGTCTTGTAATGCCTTTGATGATGTGCTTGACCTTTGTCAGCAAGAGAAAATAATGACATGGGAGACAGTAAAGGGAGTGAAAAATAGTGAGGGATTAGGGACTATCAGGGAAAGATTTGTTTGGGAAATATAGGAGGGTTTTAGGGGTCTTTTGTGTGGGATAGGGTTTAGGGTTTCGCCTTTGAAAGTTTTGGGAAAGGGAATTTAGGATAGGGTTTAGTAACTTTAGAGGATGGGGAACAAAAGGAATTAAGGACAAGAGAAATAATGGAAAAGAGTAACCTTGGTGGCAAACAAGTTTTGAAACCCTAGGCAGCAGTTTACATGTGAGGAATTCAAAATGAGAAGGGTTGAATTTTTGTTTCAATCATTAGCATCCATAAACCACCAAACCCTAGCACAAACTTGGATGAAACACCAAAATGGAGGCTTTACCTACTTGTGGAATGAAGCATTTGAAATTTGGAGGAATATTTCAATGAATTTCAGGCCTTTTAGCCCTGTGCGCCGCGCCTCCCATGTGCGCAATGCGTCGCGCTCCCTCTGTGCGTTGCGCCTTTTTGCAGGAGCCTTTTTGAGGCCTTCCCGGTGTCCAAATTGGGTGCAGGATAGCTTTCTGGAAAGTTATTTGAGTCTAACTTCCAACCCGAACTAGAATTTTTCAATTTGGAGTTCATTTTCACTGTCAAACATCAAATCTCCCAAGACTGGTCAAAATGTGTCAAATGAGGCTGCCTCAAGGCAGAGTGCTGTTGCAGTCAACTTTTAAAGGTGTTCCTAAACTTAAAATTGAGCTCATGATAGCTCATTTTAAATATATTTGTGTTTAGTTATCATTTGAATCATCAAGCAAGTCATTTGGCCAATTGAGCTAGGCAAAAACTTGATTTTCCCAAGGTCACTTCAGAGGTGCATCAATTCTCCTAAGGCAATTGTATTTTTGACATTTCTCTAAAACCGTGACACCTGTGTAAAAAGTGAAGGAGTTTTTTCTTTCTTGGCTTATTTTGGAAAAGAATCTCTCTCATTTTTCCCAAATTCATCTTTTATTGCTCAGAAACATCATTGGAGTAAAACCTATCCCGATGTGTGGAACAAGAGATTTGTCGAAATGAAGCGAAATGAAGGGGATAAGCGGCTTCTAAATTCTTAGGAAAATTATTGGAAGTAGGGAGGGATGTTAAGAAGTAAGGGAAAGTGAAATTTCAAAGATTGAGTGAGTGGAAGGGGTCCAAAAAGGCAAAACACAGGTCCAACCTAGAAAATTGCCAAGTTGTAGCAAGAAACTAGGGTTTGTGCGAAAATGAAGAATTTGGGGGATCTCAGTGATGGGAAGTGTTTGATAAGTTACTTTAAGGATAGGGGAAGGTGTATGAACATCAGGATACAAATTTTTCCGATGATTTGACTGTCCAAGAGAAATTGCCTTCAAAACCCTAGGAGAGGGAAATGACCTTACCTAGGCGCAATTGAAGCATGAACAAGGTGTAAAATGACCCAGTGGAACTTGACATGATAATGAAAACCGTCTGAATGATGGTACACTCAGCTGAACGGTGACATGGACTGACATTTGGACATCTTTGACAGGAGTAAAAGCAAACCCTAGACCTAGTACCTAGTGACCAAATTTTGCTTGAAGACTCACTGAAATGATAAGATTTGACCTTGACACCTTAAAATCACTTTTTAAGAGCATGTTTGATCTCTTTCGGAGGACTGAAAAGACCGAATCTAACACATTCAAGCAAGTGGGCTGCTGGAGGTTCTGTGAAAAGATTCAGGGAGGTCACATTCAAGTAACCAAGGACTTTACCTTTAATTTCACCAGTTTGAATTCAAAGGTTGGAGTGCTAGGAATACCAGTTTCTCCTAAGGTTATATCTACAGTCACAGAGATTCCTAGAGGCTAGGATACATGGTTTAACAACTTCAAATTTGAAATGGCACCCTGTAAGGAATTTCTGAAGCCAGAATTCATAAACTCAGACTTAACCAAATCAGTGCCCAGAAGCTATGTAAAAGATTCATATGCCAACTTAATTTCATGCATCCAAAGATATTTTACCACTGAAGGGAGATACCATAAGGTGTACTCTTACCATTTTAAGCTTCTATTACATTTCACTGGGAAAATATCTCTAAACCTTCCATTTTATCTATTTTGTAGCTTAGGCAAGATGTCTGATAAGATTCAATTGAATAAAGAAGCTTGTGAAACCTCGTTGTTCCATCATGGTTTGATAAAATTAATTGTTTTACATGAGCTTTAGAAGATAGGTAGAGACTGGACTGCTTTCTTGTTTATGATAGGCTTTAGAACTGAAAGAGGCCTTAGTCCTAAGGCTAAGGAAATATCTTCACCAGTAGTAAGTCATCAGGAGGAAGAAAGATCAAGTAGGTTTGTGAAATTGGAAGCCAAAAAGTAGGTGAAGGAGCCTATGACACCACTAATGGTTCAAGATACCCCTCAACAGTCACAGAAGAAGAAAGTCAAGGAAGTATTACAAGAGTAGTCTATTGATAAAACAATTCAAAGAAGAGTAACCAGAAGCAAATTAGGCAAGGAAAAGGGGAAAACAATGATTACTGATGAAAGCCCAGATTCAAAGGGAAGTTTGAATGATCTCCTCCAGGCTATCGACATAGAAGAGTCCCCTATGGTCCAAGCAGACTTATTTGAAGCAAGTAAGAACAAAACAAAAATAGTTAAATCTTCTAAAAAACTCCAATTTGATGACCAGGTCTCAGAGTTTGTTTTCAAGCCAAGAAGGCCTGTGACTAGACATTTAAGAAGGTTACAAGAGGCAGAGGCAGAGGTAAGTGAGACATGGGAGGTAGCAGAGTTCCTTGAAGAGCCTATGGTTCCATCAGTATGATCATCACTATTGCACAAAGATGACATAAACAAGGCAGTTATCACTCATGTAGAAGAATGTAGCTTTGAGGAGGTCAAAAAGAAATTGGTGTCTACCAATGTTGAGATTTCCCAACTCAAGAAAAGGGCAAGGAAACATGCAGTTGAAAAAGAAAATTTAAAAACAGTAAAAGCCAGTTGGGAAGATGGAAAAGTTCCAAGATATGAAGTAGTGGGCAGTCATGCTCAATATTTCACTTGGACTGTCCTTGCAATAAAGGAGGCAAGATATATCAGAAGGATCAATGGTAAATTAAGAACTAAAATCTGGATGATGAAAAGACAAATTGAAGATTTGAAGATTCAACTGAGTGAACCTGAAGGACAACCTCAACATAAATGAACCAGACAGTAAGTAAAGAAGTTTTGACACAATTTTGATGTGAAACTTACCTTTTTGAAAAATGAAGATTGTTTTGGATGGACAATGTCAGTTTTGTATGGCTCATTAGCATATGGTGAAACCATTAAAAATCCCAAGAATGACAAAAACTGTGTGTTTTTGACTCACGCAGTAGTTTCGTAGCACGCTACGAAATTGCTGAAAGTGACATATAATGCACAACAGTTTCGTAGCGCACTACGAAACTACTATAGCTGGCAGTTTTGTTTTTGTGGATCAATCTTGAAATGAAAGGGGGATTATTTTGAAATTATTCTGTTGCAGAGACATAAGAAGACCACCTAAGAAGTTTTGAACCTTAAGCAAAGGAAAATTCAAGAAATGAGAGACATATAGAAACCCCAAACCCTGCGCTACGAAAATAGCAGTCATTTCGTAGCTCAAACAATTTGTCATGCTTCAGGAAACATTTAGGAGGTTCTTGTCTTGGCATGAGTATAGGAGCATGATCTAAAGTTAATTCAATGCATCACATGTGATTAAAGGAGACAATAGGGTTAGCATACTTCGAAGAACCTACTTGGAGACCAAAGCAGAAATACAGGGGCAGTTTCCTAATATCCAAGAATAGTCAAAGGACAAGCAATCAAAGGCCAGCATGGAGTTTAAAGTCATCACTTAAGCCAAAGTTGAATAGGGACAGTTGTTAAAGAACGAGTTTATTTCATAGTCAAGGTTGTTGCTAGCATAATAAGGAGTTACACTCCTAGTTGTATTAGGTCTCTAAGACTGTTAGTTAACAACTAGTTGTAATTAATAGTTTGTTTAAGTATCAATAAGTGTCAGGTCAAGTAAAATTCGAATTCCCATCATGCTGGAGGAAGGAATACAAGATTGTAATGAACTCTATATATGACAAGAGATGTAATGCACCAAGGGTTGGAGATTTTTGAGAAAAACACTCATATTGTCTCAATGTGGAAGACTATGTTTTTTGTGTAATACAGAGTTTGGCTTTTCTACTGAGGATTCAAAAGAGATTTCAATGCTTGTAGACTGTATGAATGTATGTTACTTATAACTCACTGGAAATGCTCTAAATTCCTTCATGCATTTGTAGACTGTGTTTCCTACATGTTCTTATGTGTTCTGATATATTGAACTCTTGATGCCTTGACTTCCATGTTAAGCTAATATTGTTGTCATACAAATTTTTTTTTTACTCTATAAGCTCAATGGATGTTTATTGACTGTGTTTCAACCATTCATCCTCCTTTACTTATTTCATAGAGTTAGCCATCTAATCTTTTACTAAAATCTTTAACCTAGTGAGAGAGCCCTCTAAGGTTGGGGAGGCTAAGCCTAAGCCAAAAGTTGGTTTGAAACAGTTATTCAAGGTCTTCCTGATCAACAACCTATTAGGAGAAGGTTTTTTGATAACAGAGCCATGGAATATATTGAAGGAAAGCTTGATGCGGCACAGGAGGGCAAGCCTTAAACTTAAAACAAAAATTTGACAAAACCTTATCCTTGTACCAATCCAAACCTTAGTTGTGGAGACTCTTCATTGGTGTGGCTTAATTTTAGTCAGAGGTGGACCCTCTTGACAGGTCGGCGATGGGCTGATGCGATGAGTGGAGGTCATTGCACTTAGCAAGGCTTGTGTTGACAATGCTGGACCCGCCAAGCTATCAGGGGATCTTCTTGGTAAGAAGTCCCAACTAGACCTCAGACCGTTTGGAGTAGGAGTCCCATCAGTGGGTAGTAAAGCTATGCCTTGGTTGTAGTAGCATGTAGAGGTAAGGGTGATATATTTGTCATATGCAAGTGTCTAACCTTGCATCAAATAAAGGGATATGTGTGGGGAGTTTCTAACGCGTGAAGGGGAAAAGGAAGTCTGTCCTTGTTGGGAGCGGGATCCCCCAAGGGTAGTTTTGGGGCTAAAATCCCATGTTTGAGTTAAATTTTGTAATAAAATGGTAAAGTCTTCGCATTTTGTGGTCACAGAGTGAAAAGGTGTTACGTGTCATAAAGGGTATTCTGCCCTTAGTTTTGTAAAGTAAAAGTCAGTTGTAAGAGTTCTAACCATGGTCTGCGAACCATGGGATTGTATAAAAAGAGCTAATCTCTAAGTAGTTTTAGAGACATAGAATGATGAATAATGTAAGAGAGTCACAGCTCTGAAGTAATAAGTCTAAGTCTTGGTTCGTAGCGTAGGCAGTGGCTCTACAGCTAAGTGCACAGAGGCCTGGGGTAGAAGTCAGCAACTAAGTACGTGGACCCCTGCAGCTATGTACACAGGGTGGACAAAGTCTGTAAACACTTGGAAGCTATTAATAAAGAGAGATATTTGGAAATTCCTGTGTTTTTGCTCTGTTAATTCATCTTGATATGTTCTGAATGAATTTCCTTTATTATGCTTATGTGATGCGGGAATGAATGTAATTACGTTGAATAATTAAATGCAATTATGATTATTTGTTTACACATTGTTAACTATAATTATTTGATAAGATAAGCAAGTCACTTAGATTAATTAGGGAATCTACATGGAACGCTACCAATAGTAGCGTGAAAGTACCTGAGTAGCCGGTTAGAGTTGTGCAAAGGTCGATCGTACCATTTCGTGGAGTTATTAAAGGATAGAATAGAGGGCTCATCTTACAAGCCCTAAAGTGAAGTGACCTGCGCGAAGGCAGGGATAGAAGGAATCAAATGACATGGTAACCATCTTAGGGTGCGGAAACTTGGTTCCAGCATCCCCCCATATTGCTTCGGGTGAGACTTCGGTCCGCGCTCCACGAGATGATGCCGAAAGGGCCAGTAGTGTAGGGATTTTTTTGGCTAATTAACGTTGAACCTGGGTCAGGCCCCCTCAAGTCAACAATCCCTTAGAAGCTTGTAATAGTATGCAACCTAAAATGAACAGCAGAATGACATCATAGGTTGGAAACAGAATAGTCCACAATCTAGGGTGACAGGTTAAACCAACAACATGATTCCAACAAGATTCATACAATCATATACAAAGTAGTTCATACATGAATGTGTGAGTTAAATAACATACATTGCTAAAGCAACCAGAATACTCCAATTACAATAACAACATATGCATGAAAACGTGTTGGCTTTGTTATATTATGTAAAAGTCAAAGTTCCATCAATACATACAACCATGATAGCCACTAGCCCAAATAGTGGAACGTACAATCAACACCGCTTGCTCCTCCAAAGAGATGTACTCGCTTTGCACTGTGGAGAAGCCAAGGCTTGTCACAATACTCACCAAGCCCTCTCTAAGCAATGCCTACCAAAATATTGACTCCCAAAAACCTTTTTTATGAGTTATGAGGTTCTATTTATAACAAAGTGTGGGGTGACCCTTGACATTCCCCTTTGTGACTCTTAGACTACCCTCATGACTCTTCAACTTCATTACATAAATCCTTACATTACATATGATTGTTTTCATTCCACTAATGACACTTGGAATTTCACTTTACATTATGTTTAAAAAATACATTTTCCACATATACCCATGTGGGACAAAAATAGGCTTGAGCCAGCCAAACAAGACAACACTAAGACTCGAACAACTATCAAAAGACCATCTCATCAACATCCTCTCAGTGATCCTCGGTGATGAACTGATGCCAAGCTTGGTAGTGGGCAATGGTGTCTATGTAATCTTTGATGATGTCTTCCTGGAAACGAACTGTTACCTCCATTTCTTCTTGGTATACTGATTTCGAACCTCTGTCAAAATCATCCTATAACATGTGCAACTTAGTCCTGAGTAAGGTGGAACCAGTGATATACATCTGCATCTTATCTATGCGCTAGTGGCCATGAGAATCAACTGATCAAAGTACTCGTTGAGCTCTAGTCAGACTTGGTTCTTCTCTTTTCCCTTGATAGGTGTTCCAATTGATGGGGTGTCATACTTTCTCACCACGACATCCAAAATCTCGTATAACTGTGAATACGAAGCCCCAATATTGGTGATGAGTGACAGGAGTTCCTCATATTTCTAGATCAGGCTCCAGATAAGTGATTTGTCCAACTCTACCTGCATCTTCATCATGTTTTACAAGTAAAGTAGGGCTCCCTTGTACCTCATTGTCCATGTATGTACATGATGAACAATGGCATGTATATCTGTGAGTGTTCATGCTATCTTGGTACAACACTACTGATGACCATGTAGATGGAAAACTGCCTTGTGCACAGTGACGAAATTGTCATATAGTCTTCGAATGACTGTCTCAAGAGATGATACTTCAGCTAGTATATCACTTTCTTCATCTTTGCTCTTGCGGATCATGTTGATTATTCCTCTCTCTACTTGCTTGCATGCAATTCCTTAGCCATGTTCTCATTTTCTACTATCAATAACTTCACACTTGAGCTCATGGCTTTTTCATAAGCCTTTGTATCATTGGCTAAGGCAGCTATATGTATTTACACATCTCAAACAATCACATGTTCTTCAAAGTGTGCAGGTGATGTAGGCTCATTCGAGGTGTGCGCTCTACGTGCATGTACAACTCTTTGTTGTGACTCATCAAAGGTTGTGTTGTACACATATGTTCCCAGATCATCCTCAAGGAGAACAATATCCCCTTTCTCACTTGGGACTTGCTCTGTTGATGCGACTGGTGAAGCCTATGGGGTGATGTCGTTTCTTTTAGCATGAGGTTAGTGTCTTGATCCTATTCTAGTTGCTCCGTCTCCATGTCCATATGTTCTACTATTGGTTCATCCTGCTGAGAAATTTCCTATTCTTGCAACTGCTCACCATGTTCCTCATGTGCTATTGGTTCTGAGTCTTCAACTTGTATCGGCATAGTTCTTGTTTTCAATGTGCCTTTCACTTCCTCATGTTCTTTTTCTCGTTCCTATTCTAGCTACGCTTCCTTCTCTCTTTTGTGCAACTCTTATTCTTCTTTGAGCTTCTTCTCTACTTCCTACAAATTCATCTTTGTCTCTTCTAGTCTTTTCATCTCCCTATTTATTTTTGCTACTCTCTTGTCGCATTGTCACCTCTTTTCTTCTATCTCCAAAGATACTCTTTCCACAAGTGGGTCTTCCTTAAACTTGTAGCTTTTCTCTTCCTCTGCACTTTTGGAAATCTTCCTCTTGCCTTTGTCTTGTGTTGGTTTGTTGCTTACTTATTCTATTTTCATTGTTCCCTATCGTGCTTGCACCTTGAGTGCTGCTAGCCACTCTACTTCCATGCTAACCAGTTCATTGAGCCTGGAGGAATTACAAAAATATCTCCATGGATCCTCTCTTGGCCAATGGCATGCCCCATGGATCCAAGAATAGTACACTCTCGTACAAGTGATCCCTACATAATCCATGTGGATCATACAGATTGAAACTCTTGGTGCCAAAATTAAACTTATTGAATTCTTCAACCTCGACATATGTTTCTTTCAAACTCTAAATCACATATAGCCTAATTCACAAAGGAAGCATAGGCCATGGTGCCTTTTTCTTATTGTCCAATCTAGCTGATAACATTATCGAGATGTGGTATGCAACCTCTTGCATGACCATCTTTTCCATGGAAAACTTCAGCAACACATGTAGAGCTTTATACATGATGTACTTCCCGGTGAAGGTTCCATCAGATGAGGAGTACCAATATGCAATGTTCAGAAATGCCTCCATTGTTTCCTAGACATGCAAGGTGGATCTTGTTCAAAGATCATCATGTACAGATGGGCGATGAAGTGGTCAAATAGTCTAGCCATGACTCCTCGGTAATTGCATTTTGAGAGCAACTTTCAATATACATTCACAACATTCTATGAAGGTGTCCATGCCCAATTCATGCCAGGGAACTGTTGACAGTTACAGATTGCATCGAGCAGGTAGGAAGACATGAAGAATATTTCTTGTTGATCCTTGGGCAGAATTCGGGCATTAGATACATACACTTTCAGCTGGAGAGCTAACATGTTGGAACGGTTTAAAGGTTTTCCTTCACTTTCCAGCTAATCTAGCATAGATACCCAACTCTGCGAGAAGGTCTCCGTACTCTCTTGGCCATACAAGCAGCCTGCAAAGATGACCAATAATTGGTAAGCCTTCTTAAGTGTCTTCGCCTTGTATATCTAGTTGGGTGTCATCTTGAACTTTGATGGCTCCTTTACCCAACGCTTCAATATGTCTCTTGTGTTCACGCTATTGTTGGGAGTGTAGAATGGTGCATCCATCTTATTCACCGAGTACAACAAATGGTACATTTGCTGATAATATTTTTGTCCTGAAGGAAACAAGATCTACTCCGCTGATACTACTTAGTATCATCGTCTCAGGATCAGTGTATGAGAAAATCCAATGGATCACATCTGCACACGGGAAGGTGGGATGCCTGCATGCAACCTTGTATAATCCTGACTTATGGATATTTACATATACATGATGATCCTCCAGATTCTCCTCAAAATTTCCTCCCAAAATAGTGTTGATGTCTTTCTCAATGAACAGGTATGTGTTTGTGTACACGGGCAAGCTCATAGACCCATGCTCAACCACATCTTCAGTACTACTTTCAACTGTGTATTTTGATCCAGCTCTCTTGGAGTTCATGATACATGTACTGCTGAGAAGCTTATGAAAATCATGTGGTGCCTGGAGATAGAGAAGACACTCACGACAAGACAATGTCAGCTAAAACATAAAACAACTCAAGAATCAATCAGGTAACAAACTAGTGACTACTAGGAAACATTGTGCAACATTGACTCTGGGAGGTTGGGAGACTATCAAATGGAACTATGGATTGTGTAGTCTCAGTTGTCAGTGAGGCTCACTGCTGACTGGAATTGTGCAATGCGCAGTCCAGAGAGGCTCACTACTAACTGAAACTATGCAATGAGAAAATCAGTCAGGTTGGGTTGCTGGCTGGAACTATGAAATGCATAGTTCCAGCGGAAAGGACTGGGGCACTACCTCCCAAGATTGCGCAGAGCACAAATTGGAGCCAGTGTGGGCAGCCTATGCGCAATTCTTGGAGGCAAGGCAGAGCCTTGACTGCCAGGAATGCACAATGCATGCTGGGAGAAATAAGATCTAGGCCAAGGCAGCCCATATCTACCCAAGGGCAACCTCAAAATGCAAAGTATTGAATGTGTGTGCAAAGCTGGTGCAAATATGAGTGAATAGACATGCATGGAATTCAAGTAAGTGAAAAAGGTAGTCAAATGGTGAAACCATGAAGCTCATGAAGAGAGTCGCCTCAAAGGCGACTATCAGTGTAGAAAAAGTGTTATGCATGTGACACTAAGGGAATGCATTGAAAAACTTTAAGAAACACTTCTACAAGTTAAAAAACATTGTGGTCATTCAATAAAACAAGGAAAACAATACTCCTAAAAGTTGAAAAATAAAAAGCGGCAGAAAAAGCGGCAAAAAAAATGAAAAGAAAAACTTATCCGAAAAAGTTTCACCGACTGTGCTGAAGGTTCCTAGATGCCTTGGGAATGCCATAGATCTAAGATCGAATGTGAATAATGAGCTTTGAGGTATCATTTAAATAGATTTTGTGAACTTAGGTTTTATGACGCACATGCCACAAATCTAGGAAAAAGTGACACTTGGCGGGAAGTTTATAAAATCGAATTTGCATGTAACTCTCGTTGCTAAAAATAGATCCCTAAAATCTATGGATGTTTTTTTTTCTTTTTCGGAAAGAGTTGCCAGACATGCGAGGAAGGATTGCATAGTTCTGGAGGGAACTGGGAAACCTACCAGCACATGCAACAGATAGTCACTGAGAGAAAATATTTTGCAATTTTTTTGGGTTGAGTGGCCCTAGCTGGCTAGCCAAATCTGAACAATTTTCTAGAGTAATGATGTTGGTCTGCTCTATGCATTTATGGAGAGAAATGACGGTTTTCCTTCTTTGCATATTTCCAGACAACAATGTCGGTTGGCCTGCTTTATGCAATTTTTGAGTGCAAGGCAGTTGTTGGGCTACTTTGCGCAATTTTTGAGGGGAAGACAGACTTCCCTCCAGGATTGCGCAATTTTTATCGACAGTACATAGGCCGTATGTGAACCAAGTGATGGGTTAACTTTTGGTTGACCAAAAGGACAAGTGAGTGAACACAAGTTGTTAAGCGACAGATGAAATCAAATAAACACAAGTACCTGATCAGTACAAGATAGCTAATATGATTTCGAGGAGGAAGGCTCCAAAACAAAGTGAAGGAAAATTTTTGGAGGGTAGTTGTAGCTGCTACAACATTGGCGACACACTGGTAGACCTCTAGCTCTCTATATGGACCTTGTTCATGAAAACCGAGTATAACTCCTCCGGAAGTATTGTCTGATTCATTGATCATCATGGCTTTGACACTAAGCTTGAGATAAAGATATATCCCCTACCATTCTCTTAATCGATCAACACACATACCAAGCCAAGTCAAATAAGTTGTTTTGATTGGGGATGAGGGGTATATTGGTGCACAAGTAATATAGATGGCATAGTCTTAGTTTCATCTTTGGTGTTGCTCCGTTGCTAGTAGGCCTAGACAGTACCCCGGTGGAGTCACATAGGGACACAAGCATTGCTTCGCTGCCAGTGAGCCTATTTAGTACCCTAGTGGAGTTACTTGCATCACCTCTCTGCACAGGAAGCCATTCTCTTATTTCACCTTTTTTGTTTTTTCCATTTTCATTTTTTTCATTTTTCAAATAACTATGCATAGGCACTTATTTATTTTAGAGGCAGAAGAGGTATCCTGACTTATTAAGAGTAGAAGAGGTTGTCCCTTAAGAGAATTATTTTATATACCTCTGCCAAGACTTGTTAAGGTTTCCCCCCTCACCTTACTCTACTTGAATTATATGGCAAGTGTTAACCCAAAGGAACCAATTAGAGTAGGTGGTACTAGTTAAAAGTGCAAGCGTTGTGTTTTCGCCAAGGTTCACTCTTAACAGAATGTATTTTCCATCAGGGTATCATCGACTAAAGACAACAATTTATTCATAAAGGGAGAGGACAACAAATAACCAAGTGTTGATAGTTGTACAAGTCCTCTTGTACTTCACCTTGCTTGTCTTAAGAGCCACACACAGTTTCATGCAAAACTAAACCTATGGGTGTAAAACGAGCAAACAATAAGAAAGAAAATGAAAGAAGTAAATTAAAGCAAAGAAAACAAACAAGCAACGCAAACAATGTAAAGAAAGCAAGCATGAAAACAAAGAAAAACAAGAAAGAAGACACTACTCCTACTCCTAAACTAAACACTGCATGGATCAGCTCACGTAAAATGATATTTCCAATGCAGCCATCGGCGCATATGGGTTACCCATGTTGGTGAAGGCATGGTTTACAAGAAAGGTAAGTGTGTAAACCAACAAAAAAGAAAAATATAATAGTGAAGACCAACATGCTTCAAATTTAAAAGCATCCACATAAAATAAAAGAGTAAAAGCGCAAGATAAACATTTTGCGTACCTATCATGGTCATGCAACACACTTCTCACATATGATAAGAACATACACTCTTTTGACCCTAATAAAATGAAAACATAATAAATAAAGAAAACTTATGTTTAGCAGGAGTGCTCGTTGTGTATGATTCCTCCAATGCATGAGCGATAGGATCATGTGATTCAGGTGGAGGATGTGAATTTTGTGAATTAGAGCGATCTTCAATGTAAACAAGAGAGTGATGAGAATCCCTGGGTTTTTTAATAGATTTATGATCAGGAGTGGA
Organism: Pinus tabuliformis; assembly: GCA_031772625.1. Lineage (NCBI taxonomy): Eukaryota > Viridiplantae > Streptophyta > Pinopsida > Pinales > Pinaceae > Pinus > Pinus tabuliformis. The sequence goes on along the minus strand of CM062811.1, from coordinate 230,931,634 downwards.
ACTGACCTCAAGATAGCAAGGACCTAACATAACCATCATCTCGAGCTTAAGTGCCTCGACAACTTTTTTGGTATCTACTTCATCAAAAGATAGATCATTGAACATGGATGGCTTAGAAAGATGAACAGTGAATGAATCAACATCGCAATCGAATGAAAGATTAAAGAGATCACAACAACCATGATCACAAAATTAGATATATTCATTGGCATCCTCATGATCTGATGAATCATATAGAGGGGTTGATGAGAAACAAAAATGTTCACCCTTTGCATTTTTGGTAATGACAAATGAAATATTGAGTGGATTTTCAAACAAATATTTGTCCTCACCATTATGCAATGACAAACTGACATCCGGTGTGTTCTGTATGATAAAAATTATATGCATCTGGGAATGAATTCTCACACAAAAAATTAACAATGCTAGAATCACCAAAGATGTCATGGAAAATTGGATAAGGTGCAAATAGAAGGAGGTCATCCTTCACTACAGGTTCTTCTTCAAGTTCCCACACATACTCATCATAAATTATAGCGCAGGTTCGCTGCTCAAAACTAACTTTGTCGACAACTTTATCCCCATGAACAACAAGTGTGGAGTCTGAAATGGGAGAGCACAACGCAATACAATCCAGAGAATCAACAAAACACGAAGATGGAAGATGAGGAAAAATTCCATGTGAAAACCAACAGTCTTGCAAGCCAAATCTGCATAGAAATCAAGAGCAGATGGGGTGGGAGGATGTGATAGTTCAACAGATGGATGTGCAACTTCTCCCAGCTCGCACTACATGGCCAGAGATGTTTGATGAGATGAGGACGGACACTCACTTGTGATATCAACCTTGTTTGTCTTATATTTTCCAGCTCTAACACCGAGGTGTGTTGGGAGGGGTTTGAATGATTCTAACACTTATGGATTTTTAGATATGTGAAGAAGATAGTGGAATATTTCATGAAGAAATTTCCAATCAATTTCATCCTCTAGGAATTGAAATGTGAGATTACGAAAGTGTTCCAAAAATTTCAACAGGTATTCGTCAGGGGCTTTCCGTAATTCCAGAACTTTTCTTTTAAGTGTTTTATGGTCAAAATGATGGAAATCACAGTCCACCTCTATAAAAAAGTGATTGAGAGGGTGAATAGATTGATCAGGCAATGTGACACACCATTGCAATGGGTCCCCCTAAAGTGTGAATGCAAATGAAAAGCATGTCGTGTGATCCTCATAGATTCCATACCTGTGACAGAGACTAGCAAAGACAACTCTGTGTTTAAGCTGGGTTGTTCTTCCTTCACCTTCGTATGTGTTTTTTGACATGTCATTCCAGAGATCCTCCAAGATTTCAAAGTTATTTCCATAAGACATACATCTTGAAGGATGAAGTGTAAAGTTAGTCATGATAGATGTGTAGAGATTCAAAACATACTTTGAGGACTCAGCTTGTCATCTGGTCCTCTCTCTAGCACCAGAAATGTTGACGGTGTTGGACCCGCCAACATGTTAGGGGATCTCCCTGGTAATAAGTCCCAACTAGACCTCAGACCATTTGGAGTAGGATTCCCAGCAATGGGTAGTAAATCTATGCCTTGATTGTGGTAGCGTACAGAGGTAAGCGTGATATATTTTTCAAATGCAAGTGTGTGAACTTGCAACGAGTCAATAGAGATGCACGGGGAGGTTCTAACACACGAAGAGGAAAAGGAAGTGTGTCCCTTAGAAGCCTATAATATTACACAGCCTGAAAGGAACACATGAACAGAATGACATCATGAGTTGGAAGCGGAATAGTCCACAATCGAGGGTGACAGGTTAAACCAACAACGCAATTCCAACAAGAATCATGCAATCATATACAAAGTAGTTCATACATGAATGCATAAGCTAAATAACACACATTTCTAAAGAAACTAGAATATTCCAACTACAATAACAACATATGCATGAAAACGTATTGGCTTTGTTATATTATATAAAAGTTAAAGTTGCATCCATACATACAACCAGGACAGCCACTAGCCCCAATAGTGGAATGTTACAATCAACACTGCATGCTCCTCCAAAAAGACGTACTCGCTCTGCACTGTGGAGAATCTAAGGCTCACCACAATACTCTCCAAGCCCTCTCTAAGCAATGGCTAGCAAAATATTTTCTCCCAAAAGCCTTTTCTATGAGTTATGAGGTTTTGTTTATAACAAAGGGTGGGGTGACCATTGACATTCCCCTTTGTGACTCTTGGACTACCCTCATGACTCTTCAACTTCATTACATAACTCTTTACATTACATATAATTTTTTCATTTCACTAATGACACTTGGAGTTTCACTTTACATCATGTTTACAAAAATACATTTTCTACATGTACCCATGTCGGACAAAAATAGTTTTGAGTCAGCTAGACAAGACAACACTAAGACTCAGACGATTGTGGAAAGACCAGATCATAAACATACTCTCTGTGATCCTCAGTGACGAATTGATTCCATGCTTGGTAGTGCGTAATGGTGTCTACGTACTCTTTGATGATGTATTCTCGGAAACAAACTCTTGCCTCCATTGCTTTCGGGTATACTAATTTCGAACCTCTATCCAAATCATCTTGTAACATGCGCAACTTAGTCCTGAGCAAGGTCAAACTATTGATATACATCCACATGTTATCTGCACTGACTTTAAAATTTTTGCTGCTTGCCATGAGCGTCATTTGATCAAAGTACCCATCAAGCTCTAGAGAATTCTAATTGATGGGGTGCCATACTTTCTCACCACGATATTTAAAATATTGTACAATTGTTCATACAAAGACTCAATATTGGTGATGAGTGGCAGGAGTTCCTCATAGTTCCGGATTAGGCTCCAAATACGTTCCTTTTCCAACTCTACCTGTGGCTTCATCATCTTGTGCAAGTGAAGAGGGGCTCCCTTGTACCTCATTGTCCATGTTTGTACATGATCAATAGTAGCATGTATATCTGTGAGTGTTCGCACTATCTTGGTGCAACATTGTTGATGACCATGTAGATGGACATGTTCCATGTGAACGGTGATGAACCTATCATACAGTCTCTACATGATTGTCTCAAGAGACGATACTTTAGCCAGTATCTCTTTTTCATCTCTACTATGGTGGATCATGTTGATTATTCCTCTCTCTACCTAGAAGCTTTCAATTCCTTATCCATTCACTCATTTTCTGCTGTCAAGAACTTCACACTTGAGCTCGTGGCTTTGGCATAAACCTTTATAGCATCAATGAAGGCAACTGGATGTCTTCACACATCTGAAACAATCACATGTTATTCAAAGTGTGCAAGTGATACATGCTCATCTGGGGTGTGCGCTCTACATGCTTGTACAACTATGTGTTGTGACTCATCAAAGGCTATGTTGTACACATTTTTTCCTGAATTATCCTCAAGTAGAATAGTATCCCCTTGCTCACTTGGGACTTGCTCTACTAATGGAGCTGGTGAATCCTATGGGGTGACCTCGGTTTCTTTTGGCATGAAGTCAGTGTCTTGATCATGCTCCAGCTGCTCCATCCCCATGTCCATATGTCCTAATATCGATTCATCCTACTGAGCAAGTTCTGGTTCCTATGGATGCTCACATTGTTCCTCATCTTATGGAGTCTTCAACTTGTATTGGGGCAGTTTTCGATGTCTATGTGCCTTAAACGTACTCTTGTTCCTATTTCAGTTGGACTTCCTTCTCTCTTTTGTGAATCTCTTGTTCTTCTTTGAGCTTCTGTTCTACTTCCTACAAATTCCTCTCCATGTCTTCCAATATTTGTTTCTCCCTTTTTCTTTGTGCTACTCTCCTCTTGCCTTTTTTCTTCTATCTCCAAAGCTACTATTTCCACAATTAGGTCTTCCTTAAACTTTTAGCTTTTCTCTTCCTCTATGCTTTCAGAAATCTTACTCTTGCATTTTGTTGAGTCATGGAAAAGGTATACATATGCTATTTATCTCATCATCCTTTTCCTTTATTTATATCCCTTCTATATCCTAATATATCAAAGAATTATGGTAAGAATGAGGAAATTATATGCAGTTACAACTTAGCTGATCGTTATCCTTCTTTATGCGGGAAAAGTACGAAAAGGGACAACTGTTGTTCCCTACCCAAGGAATAGCAAAAAAGCAACAAGCCAAGGAAGGAGCACATCAGTTATAGATATGACCAAAACGAATCACAAGGATCAACGCGAGAAGGGAAAGATGTCTGAAGTTAGAGAACTCAGGATCTCCCGATCCTAAGGGATTGCTTTTACCATTTATCTTTTTACCCCTTTCTCATTATAAAAGGAAACGATTGTAAGCAGAAAGGGGAGGACGATTGTTATTATTATTATAATTCTTAATTACAGACTCTTGATGTAGTGAAGAACGCAAATACATTGTAATACATTTTCATGATTAATACATAAAAGGAGTTATTGTTCCATTTCATTTATCTGAAGTAACCAGCAGTGTACACTGGAAGCTAAGGGCTGGGCTTCCGGTGGAATTCACTGCTTCACCTGTGTCATATATTTTCAATTATTGCAAGTGCGATAGTCTGATAGTGTTATTGCTTTCTGTTATTTTATTTCGTTGTTGTTCCTTATTTCTTTGCGTTGCTAGAATAGCTTTGTTTTATATAATTGACAGCATTGTTGTTTAATTAGTTTCCTTTCTCTTTGGATTGAGTTTCCTAGATAAATATCCTGCTCGATGTAATCAACTGTAATGAGTATTAACTATTGTTGTTAGGCTCTCAAATTGATATCATCGTTGTGTTACAAAGTAATGCGTTTTATTTAAATTCAATCAATTTCTAAGAGAAGAGTTATCACTGTTGCACTCTTAATTGATATTGCTCTTACTTGAATCACATATTGTTGTTACCTGAATTGTTGTAGGATTTGATTTCATTAAAGGATTGAGTTTCTTTTAATTGCAATTAGAATTTACTTGATGCATCTCTTTACTTTTGTATTAAAAAGATCTATACTGTAATTTAGAAACATTACTCTTTGAGTTAAATATCCGCAACATACTGTGTACACTCTTGAAATAAGAAGACTTGCTCGGATTGATAATTAATGTGAAGATAATTAGGAGTTTAAAAGACACCTTTTATCACTCAACATTTTGGTGCCGTTGTCAAGGAGAGTGTAGCCTTTTCTAAGGAGTAATGTACATTTGATGATTGTTGTTGAAGAAGAATTTGGTTTTGAAAACGGAAGGTAAGAACCTACGTAACGAGCAAGTAAAGTGCTTGCTCCTCCGCCCGCTTTTCAGCACAATTACAGAAAACTGAAGTAAGTATTTGCCGCCTGTTTGTTGAGAGAGAACTAGGTATTAAAAATGAAAGGTAAGAACCTGCATACGGAGCACGTAAAATGCCTGCTCCCTCGACCACTTTCCAACAGAATTGTTAAGAACTTAGGGTAGAGGTAAATATTTGAATTGTGTGTATGAATGACCAAGAAGAAAAAACCTGCAAATAATCCAATTCCACTACCCGAACCCGACAAAGCTAAGGGACCGATGACCCTTGGATGATCAACTTTCATAGACGACATCTGAAAGAAAGTTGAATCTCAACCATCAGTAGGTCCTATAAAAGTTTCTTCTAGACAACCTACTGGTTCCCTTCGGGCCACAGGCTCACCATCTGTAGCCTTTGCTGAGGTCCACAACAAAATAGGAAGGGACTGAGCAGAGTTTTCAAGAAATTTAAAATTCTCGCCCAATTTCTTTACAAGGAGGGAATTCTTGTAATCTTCATGAAGGAGGAGGAGAAACAGGGGAAACAGAGGAGCCAAGATCTCCTCAGGTAATAATTCAACTAGGAGCACTCAGTACACCAGATCGAGGGAGTGTTGTTAAGTTCATTCAAGAAGAAGCAGGGGAAACAAAAGGAGCCAAGATCCCCCCAGGTAGTAATTCAACAAGGAACATTCATTATCCCAAAATAGGGGAGTGTTGTTAAGCTCATTCCCACCCCTTCTAATCATCCTAGGAATAATTCTTTAGAGATCCTGGAAGGGTATTGGCACATATTTGATCAAATGGAAAACAACCCCCAAACACCTCAGACCTCTACATTGTAGTATCCCATCATTGACACAACTTTCAACGCACCCATGAAATCCATCCCTCTCCAGAATATTCCTACCTTTCATGGACTGACATCAGAGGATCTAGACACATTCCTATTTGAGTTTGATGTATTGTGTCAGGATTATGATTATACCACCAACCCCCAAAAACTAAAGTTATTTCCCTCTACATTGAAAGGAGTATGCTTGCGATGGTTTATGGGATTAGGTGGAGGCACAATAAATGATTGGGAACAAATGAAAACCACTTTCCTAAAAAAGTATCAGGACTACTGTAGATCTAGGGAATTGAAAGACGAAATATTCCAAATGGTAGCAAGACCTAGTGAAATGTTAGAAGAATATGTGGAATTATTTCAATATAACCTCTAGTAGTCTCCCTATGCAACTCTACCTTTACTTGATAATGTGCTAAAAACTACACTAATTAAAGGGACGAAAGAACAATGGATAAAAACATTGAATATTATGGGTAAAGGTGATATTTATCAAGAGGAATATGCTGACATTATTAAATTTTGTATCAGGTCCTCAAGAGGCAGTACGAGATTGAAACTAGCAAAACGTGACATGACCACTAGGGACAACAAAATCTCTAGTGGAAGTATAACTCGTGCATAAATTGGCAACCTTTTAGAGGATTTCAAAATAGATATTTTGGGAACTCTGACAACGCAATTGGACATTATGCAAGCCAAACAAAAGCAGACAGAAGCAGAACAAAACTTGGGGATATTCTATCCTAGATGCATAAAGAAGCATAGTCACAGAGAGTGCCCGTTGGATATGGTGCAAACCTGTGCCATACGTACAAAAGATCATGCTACAGAAAGCTGCCCATCACTCCTAGGGCTAAAAGCAGTCTATAAGGGGGCAGAATAAGAAATAGAACTAGTCTACCTGCTAAATAAGCATCTCCAATGGCAACCACAAAAAATAGGTACGTCGACTAATCCACCTTCTTTCTTTCAAACTCCACAATATAATCCGCAACAATACCCGGGAGCCATATGGCAGAATCAACCACCTTTTTCCAATTGGTCACAACAACCATTCCCTATGCCACCTTGGCCCAACCAATCAAATCAAAATAACAATTGGCCAAATTCCTCTTACTTCCCACCATTTTGGAAAAATAATGCATATTAATCCCAATGGCCACCCTCGACTTCACAGAACCAGAACTGGCAGTCATGCTGGAAAAGTGTTACACAGTAATTTGTCACTGTCCTCATCTCAGTCCCTCTACTGTGTCATGTGTCAAATAAACATGTTCATATCTTCCCACTGATGTAAGAAGATTAAGAAAATGCTCTCTGATGTTGCAACTTGACCCTCATTCCATGATTTTCTGCCTCATCGCGAATAAGCCCTTAATATATGCGACGGTCCCCTCTCATAAACAATATCATTTTGACCCTGTCACAGGTGTACACCTGTTTCCTGCGACGGTCAAATTTCAAAGGCCCGTCGCAAGGCTATTAGCTATTTATCACAATGATTAGTCTGCATGCATCTCCTCCTTGTGATGTCGTCGTGGAGACTTAGTTCACGACTAGCGACGATCCAAATTGGGCAAATTTGTTCCAACAGTCGGTCTTCTAGATGTCTCTAGACCTAGTTGTTGGGTCAGTTTGGGTCACCCTTCCTCCTCTGGGATGGTGGCTCTGTCTTTTGTGCTACCTTCCTTGAGGATAAGCTCCCTCTCCTTCATTTCATGGAGACTCCTTCTCCTATAAAATCACTCACCATTGCTATGATCTACTGGTTTTTTTGGTTGGATAGTGCTGCTAGTGCTTTTGAGTTTGGTAGATAGCTTTGGTGTGAGTGTGACAAGTGTGGGATTGCCTATAGTTTGTAAGAGGTTGTGAAGTGCCCTTAACATTGTATTAAAGCTTATGAGTGAGAGAGATATTTTTTATTTGAGAGACCCATTCTTAAGAGTGAATGCTTGAAGAAACATACTGGCTAGACCCTTTGAGAAGGCTTGCGACGTCAAGACTTGGTTGTAAGATTTGTTCTTGATTCATTATTAATACAATCAATGATGATTTCCTATGTATTGTGTATAATTCACTTGATACCTCATGATTTCTTGACTTTGTGAGTAAATAGATCATTGTTGTTCTCGGTTATGTGCTCTATTGTTTTCTTGTGGTGTTTCAGGTTGATTGCTCATTGAGGAGAAGGAAATGGAAGCTAGAGCAGTGCAATGGAACTTCATCAACCACCGGTTTGAGGTAGGCCTCCAATGATGACTATTTGAGGGAATCAATTGTTGTTTTGTCTTTGCTGTGACTAGACCCACTCTAGGGCTAGAGGGGTTGCCTCTGTCCGCAGAGGGAACACTTTCATACTTCACAAGTTGGCGACTCCACTGGGGACTCCTTTGTATGTTCCTCCCTTGTTTTCTTTTGTCTAGTTTTGATTTAGTGTCTCTTGAATTTTGGGGTTAAAACATCAGTCTTATGGGTTACCTGGGTTAATCTGGGAAATCACTTTACTATCTGGAAGAATATTCTGGTCTTTTTTTGGGAGTTTTCATTCGCTTTTGCATTATTTTTAAGCTCGTCACTGATAAAAGCTTAACAGTTGTGCCAATGTCTCCTGGTCTCTGTTTTATAAACCTGTGCGTCATTGAATCCTGTCATACAGTCGTGACGATTCCTGAAATCAGCACGTCACACAAGAGACGTGTACTCTCACGATGATGTCGCTCTGTTGCTGTGTCTATTGGCTGATCGTCACTAGTTGCTGGTGCTATGCCCGCGATGATTCTTGTAGAGTTGTTTTTTCAACTTTACCTCTTGAATCCACTAGTCTTGTTTATCCCCTGTTGTCTTCCTCTTTCCCATTAGTTTGTTTTAATTTCTTTTGGTTAAGGTACTGTCTCTTTGGTTTCATTCAACGAATCTTGTGTTTTTTGGCTTTGTGACCTAGCTCTTTCAAGTTTTTGAATTGTCTGTCCTGGTTGCTTGTCTACCCAAGGTTCATTGGCGACCGTCTTATTGACTTGCTTGAGGCTTTTCATTGCTTGTTTCTTGCTAGTTGATGTTTAGTATCAATTATTGAACCAATTTTTGATATTGATTCGATTTTTCACTACCAAGCATAGATCACAATTGTTTGGATCAATCAGTTCATGCTTGCTTGTCTGTCTCTTTAAATTCAAAACAATAAAAATCAAAAGATTGCATTCATTTAGTATATGAAAGTGAAAGTACATTTTCATTTCAAGTTTTCATGTTTGAGAAATTGGAATGCAAACTTTAAATCTATCATTCGCAGTATCGATGCACTGTAGGATTGATGTGTTTATGCATTGTGTTTCTTAGCGCTTGCATTTGCTTGTCTTGGTTTGGGAATGATCTCTCTACCTTTCTGTAAGTAGGTGTTCATTGAAATGAAAGATGCTTTACTCATTCTAGCTGCATCCTAGGGTTTTTGATATACATACAGTAGGGCCTGAAACTTGAAACTTAATTCAAGATCAACTCTAAAATGAACTGAATGAGCTTAACAATGCATTGGAACATAACACACATTATTTAGAGGTTTAGGCTAGAGATGTGCTCCGGCGTCATTAAACCTAGTCACTATTGCTTTCACTTAAGGTTGGGTGATTCCTCCTTCTGTGACTCAATAGCTACTAGTACGGACTTGTGCTCCCAGTACCGTCGAGTATATATGGGGAGACCCCACTAGGTTATCATCCTATATCCTTAGGAAGCCATGTCTTCTGCCTTGAAAACCGTAACGCATCGAACACAACATTCAGGAAGATTGAATGTCATAGAGAAAGTCTTTGGTTTTCATATTGATCGCCAACGTGTATATGTAGTTTTATGGGTTGTTTGGTAAACCTTTTGCCTAGTTCTCCAGAGTAGTCACTTTTGTTCCTTTTCGGACTCCTTAAAAGAAAAGGTCCATCTGAGCACTTGTCCTTTCAGGCTCATTAAATATTCGAAGGTGACTAGAGTCATATTTTCATTCTTTTCTCGACTCTTTAAAGATGAAAAGGTCAAGTTCTATTCCCGTGTCTTAAAATTTATTCAGCCACATTCAAATTTCCCTTGTTAAATCTTGATTGCGTTTCGATTTGCATAGGACTGTTTTCCTTACTCGTTTAGTTTTCCCTAGGGCTTTTTGAGTTAAATCATCTTGGCAGAATCACCGATCCCATTTCTCGTTCCAAGTGACCAAGACTCTCCATCTTCTGTCGCTTCTAAGGTACCGGTTGTTAGTGATACTCTTCCTGTTATTTCGAGTATCCAACCACTTAACTCTCGCGCTCCAGAAGACGAGTTTTACGATATTCATTAGAACCCCATTTGGGAGGCTTCTGAAGAAGGCTTTCCCATTACTCCTTTTGGTGTTTCGGTTCCAATGTCTTCCTCTAACATGGATATGACGAACCCTGTCATGGGTGAAGAGAACTTTATGGTGAGCAGTGAAATCCCTATACCTACGGAAACTTCACCCTTCCGTGTCACCCTTCTTGGTATCACACTGCCTTTACACTATCATGCTTTGTCTGATATCATGAGTTCTAGGTCTCCCCTTATGAGTTCCATGTGGTCTCGTACCGTCACTCCAACCTCGGAGCCTTTCACCCCAGATTCACAATGTTCTTGTCACATCTATTTCGACTATTCCAACTGTTTGTGTGGCTTCTTCGGCCCCTTTGTCAGTTTCGTCACTGCATCTTTAGTCGTGACTGCTGTTGCCCAACCTTTAGCTAGTCCTCCATGTAGTGGTCCGTCGATATCGACATCCGGAGCTTTCAATCCCACCCATAGTGCCCCACCTTCTTTTGGTTCCATTCCAGCAAAGGGGGCATATGATAATTATTTCCATGCTCTTCAGAATCCAGATCCATAGAATCCATTTCATTATTATGATTCTCGAGGAGCCCATATTTATCACCCCGGACCCATGCCATCTCAACCTGCAGTTGAGGTTTCGATTCCATTATCTGTTGCTTGGGGCACCACCAGTTATCATGGTGGCCAAGCACAACCTTCAAATTTTCAAGGTCCACCCTATTAAGGTGAGCCATCTTATGGGAATTCGTCTCATGGACAGTTGTATTATGAGCAACCTTATCTAGGGAAACCTATTGGCCCACAAGTATAACCCTTCCAGGGACAACCTTCGGCCTTCAGTGGTTCCTCTTTCACATACTTCTGGCAACCTTCTGGTAACCCAGGACAACCTTACATCCAACAAGGCCAACCTAGTGCCCAGCAAGGTCACCCCTTTGGACAAGTAGGTCAGCCTCAAATCTAGTAAGGCCAACCCACTGCCCAGCCTAGTCAACTTTTTGCACAAGTTGGCCAGCCTCAAATCCAGCAAGGCCAACCAATTGTTCAGCCTGCTCAACCATCTGGTCAATCAGGACAGCCTTCGGTTGTGCAAGGTCAACCCAATACCCAACAATCTCAACCTTCTAGGAAAATGGATCAACCTCAATCTCAACCAAGTCAACTTTCTAGCCAGATGGCTCAACCTCAGTTTTCGCAAGGACATCCGTCTGGACCCGCTCAACCAGGCACTTAAACACTCGTTGCTTTTCAAGCTCCACCTAGTTTTCAGACCCAGTCTAGGCTCCAAACCCAATCTGGTCTTCAAACTCAAGTTGGTTTCCAAACCCAACCTGCTTATCAAATGCAGCCTGGTCCCCAGGCACAGTTTGGAGCCCAACCACCATATGGTTTCCAGCAGCCCCAAGGGCAAACTCAAATTGCCCCATACCAAAATTATCAACAGCCACAGGTTAACCCTTATTAGAATTTTTAGCAACCATACGTTGCTCCCATGGGTCAGGTTGCTAATCAGTGGACTGCTGGGGGTCAAATCCAGGGTCAACCATCCCGTTACAGTTACAACCCCTATGGACAAAACCCCTACGGACAAAACCCTTATGGGCCAAATCTATCCGGGAAAAATCAATGGGGGCAACTGGGAACTGGATGGAATTATGGAGTTGTTTCTTACTCGCGGCCTCAGATATCCTTCAATCCTCAATTACCCTTTTTGGTGACATTGGAATTACCAGATGTGTCCAAACTGACAAATGATCCCATTCTTCATAATCCGTATTGGTCACCAGTTCCAACTAAGATTCTCGGTGACTGTCCCAAATTTGACGGTAAGACTAGAGAAGATCCCCAAGCTCATTTCATGACCTATCACCTATGGTGTTCATCGAATTCATGGCTCGATGATTCAATCCGGCTCTGTCTGTTCCAACAGACTCTCACTGGCTCTGCCACAAAATGGTATATTGAGCTAACTTGTGGAACTTTTCAGGACTTTAACTCACTTGCTATGGCATTTTTAACTCATTTTCAGTTGCCAATTTGATATGAAATGGGTGCACACCTCCTGACATCCTTGAGACAGGACATGACCATGCATATCTCTGATCACATCCATGAATGGAGGAGGCATCATCATCTAATTAATATCTGGATCCCCGACCAGCTTCTGACCGACTGGTTTACAACTTCGTTTATTAGTCCGATAGCCCGGGACATTGCTATGGGGGCATGTGTAACTAAAGAGCAGGCCATTGCACGTGCTCAGTATCTTGACTTGGTTTACTCCCAGTCCGGTACGCTATATGATTATTTGCCAGATGCCCCATGACCCGGAACTTCCAAAGCTCTGTCAACACCATCTATTGACGGTGTCATCAGTTCCATTAATCAGTCCTCTAGAAAAGCTTCCGCGAACCCAGCGAAGCAAAAGTCTAATGCTCCAAATGAAAATGATTCTCAGGCTTCATCCAATTCTGGTAAAACTTCCAAGGTTAAAGTCGTCCAGTCCACCGTGACAAACAAAACTTCGAAAGGTAAGAAGAAGGGAAAAGGAAAGAATAAAGCTGATCAACCAAAGCAGGATCCCCCTAAGCCTCTCACCGAGGAAGGTGCCAAGCGCAAGACTAAGTATCCTTGTCTTATTTGCAATGAGGATCACTATACTAAAGACTGCCCAAGGTGGTCTGAAGTTAGTCGTTTGCTAAAATGTGCCCCTGGGACTCCTGCTGTGCTCAAAGAGCCTTTTCCCTCGCAGCAAACTCAAATGGTGGTTGATCCATCTCAATCCTCTTCTCCATTCAGCTCTCAAGTCTTTATGGCTGGGACAATTCCCATCCATATCAGTACACGGTAAAGAGAAAATCCTTCACCTGCCAGGAAGGAAACTGAGGTCCCCTCCAATGTTCCTTTGTCTAGTACTAGTCTTCTCCATATCCAACGACCTAGTACTGAGTCAGTCATTCGACCTCCTACTAAAGGAGTGCTCTGGAAGTCTTCCTACAACCCTAATGCTCGTTTTGTACAACACTATATCATCATTGAGGACTTAGCCCAAGCTTCTTTGGCTATGTCTGCATTGGAGGTCCTCCAGAGCTGTCCCTCCCAGAGGAAGTCGTTGCTATCGACCATCGATGGCATTGACCTAGCCAACTGAGATTTGATCACTTTTGACCTGGATAATCATGTACCAAGACTGCCTCACCAAATCACCTTCCTTATTCAAGTCATCATCAATTCTAAGACTATTCATCGCACTGTTATTGATGAAGGCACTTCTACTTGCATCATGTCTGTTGCTTGTTGGAAGGCTATTGGTTCTCCGACCCTGAACCATTCTCCCAATACCTCGGAAGCCTTCGATGGGAGAGATTCCCGTCCTTATGGTTTACTCTCGCATCTGCCTATTACCCTGGAAGGGAAGATGGTTGAAGTTGAGGTCGAAGTTGTCGATGCGAATTTAACTTACAAACTCCTTTTAGGACGAAGTTGGACCTATGCCATGCAAGCTGTGGCTTCATCTCTATTTCATGTACTTCATTTCCCCATCAAGGGAAAATTATCATGGTAGACCAGTTGTCCTTCTTTGCTTCTTCTTCTTCTGATGGCAACGTGCCTTTCATGGAGCATACCTCCATTCCGTATGAGAGTGTGGGTGTTGGAATTTTTAAAGATCCTGCCCTCATGGGTTTTTTTTCACTCCCACCTCCCAACATCGCTCCCATCAATATGATTTCTATTCATTCTAATCCTTGGGTTCTTTCTCCCGTTGATCAGGTAGAATCTTGGGGTGATGTCATGCGATTGAGTCCTACCAAGCTCAACTATGTTGAAATTGTTTCTGCATTAGCTTCATATTCTGAACCTGCTCCTTCGAGTAGGGTTCTCGACACGTATATACAATCCCCTTGGCTCGGAGATAGCACTTCTTCGGATCCCTTACATGAAATCTTTCCTTCTGATGAAGTGGTCATCGAGACTATGTCTTTTAAGGAACCTCCTTGGTTTTATCATCACCATCGTTCCTTGTTTCTCCCTAGCCATGGGGCTATGATTACTTGTCTTGAGCAGTTTGCTTCATGTGTCCCCTCCCAACCCCTTCAGACACCTATCCAAATCCATCAATTTTTCTCTGAAGGAAATATGGGGAACCTTACACAAACCCAACCTATCGACATCTCTATTAAACCAGGGATTGTCGAGCATATTCACATCAGAGTAACCTGTACTCCGGAAGAGATTCAACTTTATACCGATAGTTTTCGTGAATTTTGTGATGTTTTTGCTTGGTCGTATGAAGAGATACCCGACATTGATCCTAGCATCATGGTGCATGAAATACCTACGTATATGGGTGCTAAACCTGTTCGACAGCATCTACGCCCCGTGCACCCCTGAAAGGCTGTAGCTATTAAAGCAGAAGTTGAAAAACTTCTTAAAGCTGGGTTTATTTACCCTATCCCACTCACATATTGGGTTTCTAATATTGTCCCTGTGACCAAGAAACAGGTCATTATTAGGGTATTTGTTGATTATCGCGACATTAATTGTGCCTGTCCCAAAGATAATTACCTTATACCTTTCATTGACCAGCTCATTGATGAGTGTACTGGGGGTGCTACCTTCCAACGTGCAATGTCTTGTGCATTTCATGATATTCAACACATTATGTAGCCTAACCTGGATGACCTTCCAGCTCATTCAGCGAAGCACCAAGACCACCCAAATCACCTTCACGAAATTTTTCTTCGTTGTCGACACTATCGTATCTGCCTTAATCTGCATAAATGTGTCTTCTGCATCGACAGACCTCTTAGGTTTATCGTCTCCAAAGAGGGCATCCGCCTAGATCCCCTTAAAGTTGAAGCCATTATAAATCTTCCTCCCCCTGTTCTTCGCAACAATTGCAGAGTGTGCAGGGTAAAGCAAATTTTTTATGCCATTTTAGTCTGAACCATGCTGAAGTTGCCAAAGGCTATATGCGGTTATTGAAGCGGGATACCCCTTTTTTTTGGGATGCCGCTGCACAAGAGTCATTTGAGAAGCTCAAGGCGCTCCTTGTTTATGCTCCGTTGTTACGTCTGCCTGATTATCACCGCGACTATACTCTTTATTTAGCTGTTGCCGATAGCACCATCGGCATGGTTCTGGTCCAAGACGATGATGATGGTACTGAGCATGTTGTCTATTATCTCAATAAAAAACTACTTGACATGGAAACTCGATATGCCTATGTCGAGAAGTTAGCATTGGCAGCCGTTCATGCCGTCCAACGTTTCCGCCATTATATACTGTTGCGCATAAAGACGGTGATTTCTGACTGCAACCCAATGATGTACATCTTGTCACATCAGTGACTGGGGGGAAAATACTCAAAGTGGATTGTCATCCTTCAAGAGATTGACTTGGAGTTTACTACAGCCAAGTCTAAGAAGTCCCTTGTTTTCGCTGAGTTGCTCTGCTCACTACCATCCGCAACCGCACCCTCTCGATTAGAGGACCATATTTCGGACGAGTCTCTGTTCTTGATTAGCACCCTCAATCCTTGGTATGGGGAAATCATTGTCTATCTTCAGACGTCCTCCTTTCGTCCTAACTTGTCCAAGGATGCTCAGGGACATATTCACCATCATTCTCAAACTTATCGCATTATTTGGGACACCTTGTGCCATCTCAACGTTGACTTTGTTCTCCGCCATTGTTTGATGTTCGAGGAAGTCAAACGAGTTTTCAATGATTTCCACTTTGGCGCTTGTGGCAGTCATATGTCTGGGTATGCTACTACTCAAAAGATCCTTCGTTCTGGTTATTTTTGGCTGTCTATTTTTAAGGATTGCATTCTTGCCATCCGCTCTTGTCATGCGTGCCAAATCTACCAATGGAAGATGCGTGCACCTCCTACTCCTTTACACGTTGTCATTACCATCGGCCCTTTTTCCAAATGGGGCATTGATTATATGACCTGTAACCCTCACTCAACTGGGGGTCATGGGTATATCATCGTTGCCATTGATTATTTCATGAAATGGGCCAAGGCGATGCCTACACTATCAAATGACGGTAAGACAACAGCTCAATTTTTATTCAATCATCTAATCTCTTGCTTCAGAGTCCCCCAGGCTATCATCACTGATCACAGTTCTCATTTCCATAATCATATGATGACTGAGTTAACAACCCAGCTAGGCTTGCATCATGATAGTTTGACGCCGTATTATCCTCAGGCCAATGGCCAAGTAGAAGCTATCAACAAAGTTTTTGTCACGATGCTTCAGTGCACCATTGGCATGCAAAAGTCCAACTGGCCTTTGATGTTGTTTCCTGCCTTATGGGCCTACCGAACTTTAGTGAAGGTGCCACCAGATTAACCCCGTTCCAATTGGTTTACGGTCTAGAGGCTACCCTTCCGATTGAATCTGAGATCCCTTCTCTTAAATTAGCCGTCGAATTGCTCCCAAACACTACTCCGGTAGAAGAACATCTTCTTTACCTAGAGCGGTTAGACGTGACCTGTCGACTAGCCTCTCTAGTCATTGAAGCATGGAAGAAGAGAGTGAAAAATCATTTCGACCAAGCTGTCAAACCTCGTTCTTTCGTTCAAGGAGACCTAGTCCTGCTTTATGATTAAGAAAATGATAAGCTGGGGGCAGGAAAATTCGAGCCTATGTGGCATGAGCCTTACATTGTGAAACGTGTTTTGCAAAGGGGGCCTATGAGCTGATCAATTATGAAGGTAATCCTCTAGATAAGCCCCGAAATGGGCTTTATGTGAAGAAATATTCATGACTTTTGTGCATTTGATATGTACATACGTGTGTTTTCAACGTGTGTTTTCGGTGTGTGTTTGCATGTATGGCTTGGTGTGTAGGCATAATTGCCACTTATTGTGTCTTTTTACTTCTTGTGCATATGTCTGGTACACCTTACGTTGGTTTCGCTGATGGTGCCTACCGTAGTACCCAGAACCTTTCCTCTGTGGCATGGGTGATCTACGATCCTAACAGTGAGTTAGTAGACCTTCAAGGTGTTTGTTTGGGTTGCACCACAAATAATGTCGCTGAATATAGCGATGTCATTGAATTACTGACCGAGGCTGTTAACCTAGATATTCATGCATTAGTTGTGAATCTGGATTCTCAACTTGTTGTCAACCAACTTAATGGGTGTTATTCTGTCAGATATCATCAGATATTAAGGTTGTATTTATGTGTTAAATTATTGGAAAGAAATTTTGATTTTATCACATATCAACACATTCCAAGAAGATTAAACACATTAACTGATGCATTAGAAAAGCATGTATTAGACAGACATTTACGCAACATGTAATCAAACATTGTATAAAAGCATTTAGACATAGTAATAAACCATAGATATCATGTATAAATATATATCTCATGTGGCCCACCGAGGCACTCAACAAATAAGTGTGTATGTCAAAAAATAGAGTCTGTGTTCCTGATACATCCGAGACACATGTCTCTCAAAAATAGCAGAAAATAAAGCCTAGGTGTCTACAGCGGTGGGTTCTGCTCTCTATAGCAAACCACTGCCCACACAGCTCATCTCAAGAGCCTATGCACCCTAGCTGTCACTCCGACCGTATGTCTCTGATACTCTACTGGGACCTGCTCGATCCCCCTGTAGTCTGGGATCCCGTCAGTTAAGCCCTCAAGGTTACATGCTATCTCCTCCTCTGCAGCGCCACCCGGGCGAGCCAGAGCCAGCTCTCTATTGCCCTGCGGGTCCCTCCATGCCTCAGGAGCTAGTCCCACAGGCCTCTCTAGTCCCACATCTGCAAGTAACATAGAGATGTCATTAAGACATATGCAATGACAAAATCCAGAAAACATCATAAAAAAATAAAACACATAAATAGTGTGGTGTTTGATCAAGTGTTTTACCTCCCTCATCCCACTGCGTGCCAAGTGAGAGTAGCATGTCAGGGTCTTTGCAGAAATCCGTGCCTCCATATGGCCAATCCTCGATGATGACCTTCTGATGGTCCAACCGCTCTTGGAACAACACTCCCCATGATACTAGTCGATCGCCGCCCCCTCGTGGCATAACATGTGCCCATCGGGTAATGTGGGTCTCCCACGGCCCAGGCATATACAGGTCCATATCCTGTAGCTGAAGGGATGACACCCACTCTACCATGAGTAGAAAAAATGGATCTGTATCCGAACTGTTTAGCCTCCCCTTGTGGGCACTTAGTAAGCTACCTCTTCATGTTAACGACCACTGCTTCGACCCAGTTATACATGGTTGGGTTGAGGCAATCAAGAGCTAGCCGAAGATGAGTCTTTGTTGCCTCATGTTGTGCTTGAGAGCTTGCTTCTCTCGTAACCATAAAAAATACTAAGTGAAGGGTCAAGTCCCCCACTGTCGGGATTTGTAGTTTCCCACTGGTGGGAGATTTGCGTGCCCCTAGGCACACCCATGCTATCAGCATATCAAGGGTCTCACCAGCAACCCATGTACCCTCTAAGATTGGTCTCTCACCGTGATGAGACAAATCAATCAAAAAATATATATTTGTCACGTTGAACTCAATGTCCTTGCCACGGATGACGAACTTCTTGTCTGTCAGGTTCCATGAGCGGATCAACAGCTCTAGCAAGTCAGGCTATGCTCGAAGGTGTGGAGTGAGAAAAAATTTCAGTAATCCACACTCAAGTAGATCTCTCCTGCACCTAGGATCATTAAATTCTTGTTCATTGTTGTTATTATGGGTTCTTTCCTACCACACAAATGCCATTTTGCCCTGCGTTGAAGGAAAAAATAATTAGAAATTTTTCCATTAGCTTAAATGCACAGATTATAAAAATTCCAATCTTTACGGCGCCATCGTGGCTTTTTTTCAAACAGCAGCGATGGCTCGAGATCAGAAGTTCATTTTTTCCTCGATCGTCGCGAGAGTACATCTATCTCTAGCGACGATCCCAATGGTGGTGGGTGTTAGCAAGCTCGGTCGTCGCTAACCCGAGCGGATCTTCCGCGACGACCGAGAGGTAGATTTGGAACTAAAAATCCACCGAAAACCACCTATCAAACATGAAATTGAATGTAAAAACCATGGAAATGTAGCGCAAAAGAGGGATTACTTACTTGGTAGGAGTATCAGGCGAGATGGTTGATCGTTGATGTCCGAATCGAACCCAGAACTTCGCTCAGTTTTTCACACAAAATCACCAACGGTAAAAAAACTCAAAAGGTAAATGTAGAAATGAATTACCATAGCCCCTTTTTATAGTGTTTTTTCCAAAAATTTAAAATTTTGCACTATAGGGTTTAGGGTTTCCCCATTTACTTTGAGTGTTGTCTAGGGTTTTGAGTTTTTTAACCTAATTTCCATATATAATGTATTTATATAGAATGGATTTTATGATGTGGTGTTTTTGTGCAGAAACAGGGATGGCGGGTACATGTCATGATCTACATACACTTGGTCCATATTTTCTAATAGTCCTCTTTAAGCTCTTTTCCAACTCAAAAGATGAAAAGATTGCCGAGTATCCCCTTTTAACTTGTTCAATGGAATAAAAGGCAATCCGCTTTGAGCTCTTTTCTGACCATATAAACATGAAAAGATCGTCAAAATTTTGTCATTTCGGGTTCGATACTAGTTATGAAACGACGTGTCTTCGATTGCTTTTCTACTTTTTCAGATCGAGGTCACTAATTACGAAAAGTACTCCTTGATCGTAATGGTCAAGTGGTTCTCTCAAGTATTATTTTATACTTTTTCGGGCTCGAGGGAGACAAACTTATGAAAAAGGACCCCCCTGGAGTTTTCTTTTCCGTGTCTTTTTCAAAATCTCTAAACATAAAAAAGACACCGAGTTTTACCTATGTCAGACTCGTTAAACCCTGACAAAATTGGACTCGTGACTATGACGAGACTCAAGCTTCTCCTCCCTAGGGCTCGTTAAATTTTTACTAGGTTGGATTCATCTGAAGGTCGAACTTATATTACAAGAATATGCTATCCACTTCAAGCTTGTTTTCAAAAATAATTGGGGTACTCGCCAGTAACGGTGGGGGAAAATTTGGAAGTTGTCATTTGGGTTGTCTATGGTAGCTAGTCAGTCTTGAACATCGACACTTTTTCTTCTCTTCGGGTTGGGGCATCCTCACATCGTCATTGGCCTCCTGGGGTTGGGTTGCCATTTTGCCTCATTCCATCTAATCCTTGTTGTCTCCATCAAGCCTCTAATCCCTTGGTACCAAAATGCTACCACATTCCGAAGTCATGTCGCCAATATGTTCAAGAGTATAATCCTTCTACAGTTCACACCCTTACCTCCTCCTCTGATACTCTGTTTCACCATCTACCACTTGTTCCTTATCTCATGTCATTGATGGGGGAAACATTATGGCCCTCCTATGACAGATCGTCTCCTATCGACACCAGCTCATTATCCAGGAGATTGGTCTAAAGATCCCCTTCGGTACCTTGGAGCTTGCATGCCTCAATGGCAAGTTCTTCGTGCCTGATGATAGACTTTTTTCATTGGTCTTCGATTGGGTGATTCCACGAGTGTTTGATTTCAGCTCATTTTTCACACTTAGTGGATTGTACTGAACAGTACCTTGAAAGCCATTGGCATTATTGGTGGTTTCTCTCACGCTTGTTAACGATTTTCATCATTAATTGGTAATCAAGCGATTTTATATCATGCTTGACCTCAGCACATCTGTTCGCATGCTAGAATTTGTATTATGATCAGTTGGGTTTCGGGACTCCGAACTAAGATTACATATGTTCGGGCTACGTGGATTGGTTCGTGATTACATACATGACTCTTTTATGGATGGCTGCAACCATACCTTTATCATTATTATGGTCTTATCAGTTGGGTGGCTGCATTCATATCACAGACCAAGTTTCATATGTCTTTTGGATGGCTGTGTCCATGCCTAGATACATGTATTTCACTATCAGAGATATCAGTTGTACTTGCGCCTGCAGGTTCTCAAGGTGGTGTTCTAGTTTAGACAATTTCATAAAGCATTTCACCCCTCCCACTCTCTCGGGCTTCATGCTTTAGGGGGCATCTGTTACACAGTAATTTGTCATTGTCCTCATCTCAATCCCTTTGTTGTGTCATGTGTCAAATAAACATGTTCATATCTTCCCACTGATGTAAGAATATTAAGAAAATGCTCTCTGATGCTGCAAGTTGACCCTCATTCCATGAGTTTCTACCTCGTCGCGAGTAAGCCATAAATATATGTGACGGTCCCCTGTCATAAACAGTCTCATCGCGACCCCGTCGTAGGTGTACACCTATCTCCCATGACGGTTGAATTTCAAGGCCCGTCACGAGGATATTAGCTATTTATCACGAAGATTATTCTGCATGCATTGCCTCCTTAGTTCACGGCTAGCGACAATCCAGATTGGGCAAATTTGTTCCGACAGTCGGCCTTCTGGATGTCTCTATACTTGGTTGTTGGGTTAGTTTGGGTTGCCCTTCCTCCTCTGGGATGGTGGTTCTGTCTTTTGTGCTACCTTCCTTGAAGATAATCTCCCTCTCCCTAATTTCATGGAGACTCCTTCTCCTATAAAATCACTCACCATTGCCATGATCTATTGGTTCTTTTGGTTGGACAGTGCTGCTAGTGCTTTTGAGTTTGGTAGATAGCTTTGGTGTGAGTGTGACAAGTGTGGGATTGCCCATAGTGTGTAAGAGGTTGTGAAGTGCCCTTAACTTTGTATTAGAGCTTGTGAGTGAGAGAGATATTGTTTATTTGGGAGATCCATTCTTGAGAGTGAATGCTTGAAGAAACATATTGGCTGGACCCTCCGAGAAGGCTTGCAATGTCAAGACTTGGTTGTAAGCTTTGCTCTTGATTCATTATTAATACAATCAATGATGATTTCCTATGTCTTGAGTATAATTCACTTAAAAGCTCATGATTTCTTGACTTTGTGAGTAAATAGATCATTGTTGTTCTCGGTTATGTGCTCTATTGTTTTCTTGTGGTGTTTCAGGTTGATTGCTCATTGAGGAGAAGGAAATGGAAACTGGAGTAGCACAACAGAACTTCATCAACCACCGGTTTGAGGCAGGCCTCCAACGATGGCTATTTAAGGGAATTAATTGTTGTTTTGTCTTTATTGTGACTAGACCCACTCTAGGGCTAGAGGGGTTGCCTTTCCACAAAGGGAACACTTTCCTACTTCACACAAAGACCTATAAATCATCCAATGGAAACAATCCCACTACCTCAACCCACACTGCCAACACCTGCACATTGCAATAGAACCCTCAAACCAACCTACGACCGCAACTCCCAGCCCAACCCAACCCAAACCCCAACAAACTAGTTCAAACTATGCAAATTATTGAAGGACCAAAGCCTAAAACTGAGTTAAGGGAGTGCAATGAGCTTCAATTAAGATCTGGGAAGATAATAGAATCAGAAGGGGATAAAAATGTACAAATTGAATATCTGTTACCTGTAGAACAACCACCACAAGTGGAGAACATGGTTAGATAGAAAACTCATGATCAAACAACCACCTCCTCTCCATCATTCCCAGAAAGATTAATCATACCTTGCCCAATTGAATATCCTGATTTTGATCTTCTGGGGGAACTGTAAAAATTGTGTATAAAAATACCGCTCCTCTAGGCTATTCAAGACATTCCAATTTATGCAAAAACTATTAAGGAATTGTGTATGAAAAAGCCAAAGAGGAAAATAAAAACAACCCCAACTATCCATGTAGTCGGTACCTTATCTAATTTACTATCAGGAAGAGAAATGCCTGTAAAATATGATGACCCAGGAAATCCTATATTCACGGTGCAAATAAATGGATGCTCCTTCCCCAATGCATTAGTTGATTTAGGAGTAGTAATCAATATTCCTACAACCACAACTTGTCAAAAGCTTGGAATTACATCCTTGGACCCAACCACAACCTTGTTGGAATTGGCTAACCATTCGGTAGTCAAACTAGAAGGCACATTACAGGATGTAATGGTGTCTGTAGACTCTTGGGAATACTCAGCAGATTTTCTAATCATCAATCTTAGAAACCGACTCGATGGACATCCCCTAATTCTAGGAAGACCTTGGCTAGCAACCGCGGATGCTTACATAAGCTGTCGAATAGGCAACATGACTATAGCAAGAGGAAGCAATGTGAAGAATTTAACCTTATATCCTCCAGCTCAGCCAAGTTTAACAATAATCAAAACCAGAAAAAAACCTGTATCATATCTAACTGGAAACAATAGATCACCGCTAACCATAGAATATGCTCTCCAATTTAAGGATCAAACAGAAGATGACATCATTAACACTTACATTAACCAACCAGATGTTGTATCCCATCTAAAATGTCACATGATTGAAGCAACATTCGATAACGAAATATAAGAAAATCCCCTAAAAGATATTAATGATCAATAACTACCAACAACTTCCGTTTATAACATCAAAACCATAGAAATTGAGCCAGGAAAAACTTTCAATATTAACAAAAACCTGACTGTTGACCAAGAGCAGAAGCTTGTTCAACTCCTGAGAAAATATAAAGATAAATTTGCATGGGATTACCCAGACATGAAAGGGATTGATCCCCAATTATGCATTCACCACATTTATACAGAGAAAGATACCAAGCCCATTTGACAACCTCAACAGAGGTTAAATCCTCATCTTAAAGATATTGTTAAAGATGAACTACAAAAATTGCTAGATGTAAACTTCATCTACCAAATATCTAACAGCAAATGGGTCTCTCCATTAGTAGTGGTGCTGAAAAAGAATGGAAAGTGGCGTATATGTGTTGACTATAGAGAGCTTAATAAAGCAACCCAAAAAGACCATTTTCCCCTTCTGTTCATTGACTATGTCTTGAACACATTGGCAAGAAAAAAATTCTTTTCTTTCCTAGATGGATTCAGCGGATAAAATCAAATTCAGATTGCTCCTAAATATCAAGATAAAACTACCCTTACTTTCCCTTGGGGAACATTTGCTTACAAGGTCTTACCTTTTGGGCCATGCAATGCACCTGCCATATTCCAGAGGGCTATACTAAGAATTTTTTTAGATCCGATAAATAAAGGGATCGAGGTGTACATGGATGACTTTACACCTTATGGAGATGACTTCGAGTCAGAATTACAAACATTAGAGAAAGTTCTACAAAGATGCATTGCCATCAGACTCTGTTTAAGACATGAAAAATGCCACATGATGATGACCGAGGGCCTCATCATGGGTCACTATATCTCAGCAGCTGGAATCCAGGTAGATCCACAAAAATTCAGATAATTCTTTTAATACCTACCCCTTCCACACAAACTTAGGTACGCAGTTTCTTGGTATTTCCTGGCTATTATAGAAGGTTTATAAAGAATTTTTCTCAAATTTCTGCATCGTTATATGCATTAATAGGAAATATTGATTTCATTTGGATTGATAAATGTGATAGAACTTTTGAAGATTTAAAATGTCTTGTATCAATAGCCCCAGTATTAAGGGGCCCAAACTGGGATTTGTCATTCCAGATTTCATCTGACGCTTCAGACATAGCCATCGGAGTAGTTCTCGGCTAGGAGGAAGATAAAAAGCCATATGCAATATACTATATCAGCAAAAATCTATCTCCTGTTGAATTAAATTATACTGTTACTGAAAAAGAATGTTTGGCTGTAATCTATGCTATCAATAAATTCAGACATTATATAATAGGATACCCTGTGGTTTTATACACTGATCACTCTGCTATTAAATATCTAGCTAATGAACCTGTTACAAATGGAAGAGTGATGAGATGGTTGATTCTTTTGCAGGAATTTGATATAACAATTAAAGATCGAACAGGAAAGGAAAATCCAGTAGCAGACTTCCTTTCACGGATTCCAAAGACAGATGACTCGATAGTAGTAGAAGATCAGTTTCCTGATGAACATTTATTTGTTGTAACTGTGAAAACACCATGGTATGTGGATGTCAGAAATTACTTCGCAGTGGGCAAGTTACCTAAGCACCTAACGCCTAATGAAAGAAAACAAATAGTACAGCGCAGCACGCGATTCTCTTGGATTGGAGGCTATTTATTTCATACAGGGGCCAATATGCACATTAGAAGATGCGTCAGGGAAGACAAGATATTTGACATCCTGAAAGCTTGC
This sequence comes from Pinus tabuliformis, assembly GCA_031772625.1. Lineage (NCBI taxonomy): Eukaryota > Viridiplantae > Streptophyta > Pinopsida > Pinales > Pinaceae > Pinus > Pinus tabuliformis. Next base: position 230,906,037 of record CM062811.1, on the reverse strand, counting down.
CACGATGTCCCTTGCAGTGGACATTTTACAGATTGCAGGAAGGTCACAAAGTTTTACAGATGGGCTATTATTAGCCCACCATTTTTAAAGATTCCAAGAAGTTTGTCTAGGCATGTGATAGTTGCTAAAGAATGGAATGCCCTAGGTAGTCTGATGAGATGCCCCTACACCCGCAGATAGTCATTGAACCTTTTGAGCGATGGGTGTTAGACTTCATTGGTCCAATAAACCCATCATATAATTAAAAGACATATATATTAGTTGCAACAAAGTACGTGACTAAATGGGTGGAGGTAGAGGCACTACCAAGGGCAACAAAGGATTCGGTAATCCACTTTCTTTTCCAACTATTCGTGCGATATGGCTTGCCTAGAGAGGTAATTATAGATGGAGGGCCATAATTCATAGGCCATAAGATTGCTGCAACATTAAAGAATTATCATATCATGCACAAAATCATGACTCCATACCACCCGCAGGCAAATGGCCAGGTAGAAAGCACCAATAAAGTGATCGAGGCAATACTCACAAAGACAGTTGCATCACATAAGCATGACTAGGCTACCCAATTTCTAGAAGCCCTATGGGCATACTGTATGACATGGAGAAATACCACGGGATATTCCCCATATCAACTAGTGTTAGGCAAAGAACTTATCTTCCCAATTGAATTTGAATTCCAGACATTGAGGATAGCTCAGGAGGTAGGCTTGGACATAAACGAGGCACAGGTTAATAGGCTACACCAAATCAATGAATTGGATGAAATCTGGCTATCAACGCTTTAGCACACTACACTGATCCAATAGTAAGGAGCAAAATGGCATGATGCCCTTATAAAAAGGAAGATCTTTTGCGAAGGAGATTGGGCACTTCTGTATGATTCTAGGTTCTAGGATTTCCCAGGAAAACAACAGACCAGATGGTTAGGACCTTATGAGATACACAAGTTGCATGATAATGGCACCATCACATTAGCCACCATCGATGGGTCTGGATACTCTTTTAAAGCGAATGGACATCGAGTACGACTCTATCACAAACCTCTTACTAGGGAGTCCTTTTTCCAACAATTACGTGAAGATTCCAACATACAAATTCTTGCTGAGGAGGGAAACCCGTCCTCAACATCGACCCAGTAAATAATTCATTTGTTTTTGAAATTTCTACATAATTTTTCTTTCTATTTTGATTGAACTTGCTTGTATAAATTGTATATAAATTCTTTTTTTTTCTACTTTTCCTTTGATGTTCCCTCTAAGGAACAACTGTTGTTCCCTTTAAGGAACAACTGTTGTCCCTTCTAAAGAACAAGAATGGTCGTACGGATTTTCTTTTTTCTTTTCCCTCTAAGGAACAACTGATGTTCCCTCCAAAGAACAGATGTTGTTCCCTATAAGGAACAACAACTTTGTGTACATATTTTCATGTTGTTCCCTTTAAGGAACAGTTTTTGTTCCCTCTAAGGAACAGTTGTCGTTCCTTCTAAGGAATAGCAGTCCCCTGTATATTTGATTTTCATGCTGTTCCCTTTAAGGAATAGTTTTTGTTCCCTCTAAGGAACAACAGTTTTGTGTATATTTGATTTCTTTTCTATTCCCTTTAAGGAACAGTGGTTGTTCCCTCTAAGGAACAGCTACCGTTCCCTCTAAGGAACAACAATTTTGTGTGTATTTTCTTTTTGTTGTTCCCTTTAAGGAACAACTATTGTTCCCTCTAAGGAACAACAATTTCATTTGGATTTGTTTTCATGTTGTTCCCTTTAAGGAACAATTGTTGTTCCCTCTAAGGAACAGTTGTTGTTCCCTTTAAGGAAAAATAGTTTCATGTATATTTTATTTTTGTACTATTCCCTTTAAGGAATAGTTGTTGTTCCCTCTAAGGAACAACTGTCGTTCCCTCTAAGGAGTAGCAGTTTCATGTGTAGTTGCTTTTTGCTGTTCCATTTAATGAAAAACTGCTATTCCCTTTAAGGAATGGTTGTTCTTCCCTCTAAGGAACAAAAGTTTCGTTTGCCTTTGTTTTCTCGCTGTTCCTTTTAAGGAACAATTGTTGTTCCCTTTAAGGAATAGTTTTTGTTCCCTCTAAGGAACAGCCGTTGTTCCCTCTAAGGAACAACAATTTCGTTTGTATCTATTTTTCCGATGTTCCCTCTAAGGAACAACAAGTTCGCATCCAATTATTTTTCTTTACTTTTGTTGTTCCTTATAAGGAATAACTATTGTTCCCTCTAAGGAAAAACTGTTGTTCCCTTTAAGGAACAACAGTTTCCGTGTGTAGTTTTTCTTCTTGCTATTCCTCCTAGGGAATAGTTGTTGTTCCCTATAAGGAACAACACTGTCATGTATATATCCTTTTGTTGTTCCCAACACGGAACAATACCATTCGCATGTATTTTTTCGTTGTTCCTTATAGGGAACAAATGTTGTTCCCTTTAAGGAACAACACCTTTTTGTGTGTTTTTCTTGTTGTTCTCTACAAGGAACAACACTCTTTGTGTGATGTTTTCTTTAGGAAATAAGCACTTTGTGAATATTATTTCACTTTTTATGATCCTTTATCAAGCACACGGGTACAAACATATATGAAAGGATACAAAACTGAGGATTACTGGAATAAGCAAGTATTGAATATTATCATCTTTGAACAAGATTGTTTTGTATTGATTGAAAAAGGAAGGACATAAACATCTATATCACTTCACTATCCTCATTTCCATTATAAATCGAAGTGATTGATTACTTATACCATGTTGGTTCCCCCCTAAAACCTATGATTATCTCTGTTCATTATCATCAAACAAGGTTAAGGGCATACTTTATTCTATTTGATATGTTTAGACTTCTTTTGCCATTACTACTCCTAAGGAGTGTTCAACCACCCTCTATGTATAAATAGGAAGTGTTGTTCTAAAAAAATAAAAGAATAAAAGAATAATATATCTATATATATATATATATATATAGATAGATATATATATATTAACAATTGTATGATTTTGTTTATAGATGGAGGATAGGGGGTCCCATCACGAGCTAGCCTACCCACCTTTTGCTCCTTCCTAGTGAATGGAAATGTGGTCCTCTTGTCACCAAGCCAACACATTGGTCTCCACTCCGATATCATAACGCACTTTTCCTATTTTACATAAAGGACCATGGTTCCAAAGGGTTAGAGAGCAACTCTGTCAAGGCTATGAATGCCTGCAGGCAACAGAAGCTCTGCTGATGGTATTGAAGTCATATTTCCAACATCAATAGTTATTATAAGTCCCTTTCCTTATTTGGTATCTTTACTATAGAGCGATTATGTCCCTAATTTATGTTGAACCTTTATGCATGGATATCTTCTAAAAAAATCAATCATAATAAGCTTTAAGTGGAATGATCACGGTAAAGTATCTTTTTGTGTCAGATGTCCTTTTTCCCCTTTTCGAAATCAACTCATAGCATCTCCTCACTAATTGGTAATTATCATATATGCCTTGATTTCAGCACCCCGATATCTAATACGATCCTTTCATAAATAGGCGTACCTTACCACTTCCATCATCCCTGTACATCGCTACCAACATGCTTTTCCTTCATTCATTAGGTCAAAGGGGACCTATCATTTCAAAGGGGGGCGAGGATGACTCCCAAAGCACTTATGCATGCGTGTCAGTCCTTTGTTTTGTTATTCTGGACTATATGACATTCATAATAGCAAGTTTTTAATGGTATTTATGCTGAAGAAGTATCAACCGACATTAAAAACTTGTTGTTCCATCGTTAGCTCTGTCTATTGCTATGTTACCTGTGTTAAGCTAACAGTGTGTAGAATTCAGGCAATATGGAAGGAAGAACAATGCGCAGGGAGCTGCTGATACTAGCTGTTTCCAATGCCACCAGAGAAATTCTAGTCCGAGCCAGGTGGGTTACATACTTCACAATATTTTAACAATCCAATGAAACAATCGCCATTGAATTCCTACAAAATTTACAGAAAGGCCAGTCTATGGTGAGGGGCAGACAAATCATAGTATCAGATGCTATGATTGCAGATGTTTCTGGATTACCAGCCGAAGGACCCGTGTGGAAAAATAAACGACTGAAGCTACAGGATGCCATTGAATCCTTTAAAGACAAAGGGTAAGAGCTGATCATCAAAGGAAAAGGAGTTCGACCATCATCCCTTGGAGAACCGTAGGGAGAACTGGCCACAGTCACTTAGAATTTCATTACATGTGACGGGAGAAAAGACGTGGTAAGGCCACGACAACTTAAACTGTTAGCAGTGTTGAAACAAAAATGTTCAGTAAATCTACCTGCATATTTGAATTTCCTACTACATGATTTTGCTGAAAGAATAAGAAAATCCCGAAACATAGAAATAGTTGTAAGTCATCATTATTTAATTAGGCTAATAGTAAGCTACAACCTTGCCCAACAGCAAACAAGTTGGGAAGAATTAATATTTTCCATAAATGGGGGGTTATCTTCACCTGCTCCTAACCCTGTTCCAAAAAGGAATAGGAATACCCGCACAACAAACATTCCGTAAAAACGTAGACACTCTACTAGATTAAGGAAAGCTTGGGAATAGTTGAAAATCCCTAGGGTAGTAGCAGCCAGCCCATAGAACTATCTAGTCCAAAAAATGAGCAATACTTACAGTTGGAAGACCGGAATGACCGGGAGTCAGAACTTGAGGAGGAAACAGAGCACTCTAGTGAAGAAGAAAGAAATGAAACAAAACTACCTTTAACACCAAATACAAGTCCCCCATGAGACATATTACATGATATTGAATTGGCCCAGATTTTTGCCAATATGAATGAATTTATATAGCCCAAAAGCACACTCAACTTTAACGTTGAAGAAACCCAATCGGAAGAAAAATATGGCCACAACAGGAGCATACCGAAAAATGTAATCTGTGAAGAAGAAACAGGGGTAGAAGTCACTCAGGAAGAGGCAAACCAACCTGGCAATATACCCCCAAAACAACCCAGCCAGGTAGACCTAAATATAGAAAATATAGACTAAACAGGGGACATGGAGATAGACCAAGAATATGACAATCAATCTGGGGACATAGTTCTTTTATATCAGAGTCAAGACGAGCAACCAAGCTCGTTAGGAGCAGAAACGACCAGAAAAACACTCACTCCCCCTAAAAAGAACAGAGCCACAATTAAAAAACTCAAGAAGGAACAAAAAAGGTTACAAAAAACAGTGAAGAGGCTCAAATGAAAAATAAGGGTGTTATCAGCAGGAAAAAATCCAGAAAAAACCCCAGAAACAATAAACACAGCCATCCAAACTGAATTGCAAGAAACAGAAGCTATGGGGACTCAAACTGAGCCCGTACTCACTGAATTTGTTAGGGAACAACATGCAACTTTTGTAAAAATAGCTACCCAAACAGAGACTATACTTTCTCATTACTTATCCATTCAGACAGAGATGGCACCCTCCTACAGCACATCTACCCAAACAGAGGTTTGGGCCTCCTACAACAGAGAAACACAGACAATTAACATCCATTCCCATAGTAGGATTACATAGACAAATACTCAAGCCAAAGATATCATGACAAGAAACAACCCCAGTATAGTGAATCTTCAAGCAGATTTAGCCCAGGCTCGGCTTACCATAGAATGGTTTGAGTCGGAGAATGTCCCCTAGCAAAAATATCACGAATTACATAAGCAACTTCGGGATATGAAAATCTCAGAAAGTGAGGCATTTGATAAATACCGAAAGGCAGAAGAGAGGACTGAGAAAGTAAAGCTTAAATTAGAAAATGTTAGGGATCAAATGGATACTATTTGCTCATTATACACGGACGTATTGGCATGCAGATATCCTACCAATAATTATGCCCTATTTTTGCTAGAAAGATACTTATAGTTGAAGATCAAAGCTGTCAAAGCTGGAAAACCAATAGAGTTGAAAACAATTCAGGATTTCATAAAATGTTGCAAACATCATGGGATAAAAGTTCAGAGATTGTTGTGTGAATTTTACTTACATAATTTTGTATTAGAGGAATAAATTAAAAAGAACCCTAGTCCTTTTGTGGGGGTGTGCAATTTCAGGCTTTCATTTCATTCACTATTAATCAACTGAAATGGTTCAAGGCTCATAACACTTTCCAGAGGCAGGAAAATGGATTGGACCTTTCTGTCAAAGGTGAGCCAAAACACCTGTTACAAATGCTGGCCAATCACAAAAGTTTGATGAAAAGGGAAGGAGTAATCAAAATCTTAGGGCCCATTCACAAAGAAATTGTCCGGAAGGGAGTAGAATGCTTCCTCTCTATTCAAGAAATCTCTTTGCCTGCAGCCAAGTTTAGGTGGACAGTTTCTAATAGTAATGTACAAAACAGAGAGCCATTCAATTATAAAAATTTTAAGCTTGTTGCAAAACGTTTTGTCACTTACAACAACCTCATCTTAAGGGAAGGTCCTTATTGGCTAGGTTGTCAGTTCCGTAGCCCTATTGTTTGGTATCTTGCCAAAGGTTATAAAGCTATATATGAATTACCTAAAGGGCAAACAGGGCCAATCCTTGAGCTCTTGGCAAAAAACCATGGCTTTAGACCACTTTACGGCATTCCTTCTCCAGCTTATTCTCTAACTGCTCTGCATATAAATTACTTTCTTTTCAGAGAGAGAGAGAGAGTAACATCTATAATTGAGAAGCCCTTATGACGAGTTGGGAAGTCAAGTAGGGTTTACAGGGAAAAAATATATGTATATGTTCTACCCCATTCCTTTAATAATGTGTTGGGTTGGGTGATGTTACACATCCATTGTTACATCATATGTTTTCAATCTATTGTTACCTACATTTGTGCTTCTCAATTTGTTTCCTTGATCCCCTAAGTGCTGGTGTAGTGTTGGGTGGCCGAAACACCTCATTGGTTTCCCACTTTCAAGATTTAACAAGAAAGATGAAATGGATTTCTACCCCTTCAATTGTTAAAGCATACATTGTTACAAAATTTGTTGTTACAACATCTATTTATACATCATCCACTGTGAAGGTCATTGTTTCAGTAGTTTCAATAGTAGCAATTGTTATAGCATCATCTTTTACAATAGTTTCAGCATTTTCAATAGTAATTAGTGTTACAACATCAGTTGCTACAGATATTTCATCATATTTAACATTGATATGTTGTTATGGCATCTATTGTTACAATGTCTATTGTTACAACTATCGTTGTTACAACATCTTCTTCTCAACCCGTTGTTACCTATGCTTTTACTTCCAATTTGTTTTCTTGATTCCCGAAGTGTTGGTGTAGTGTTTGGTGGCAGAAATACCTCTTTGGCTTCCCACTTTCAAGCTCTGACAAGCAAGATGAAATGGCTTGTTGTTACAACATCTAATGTTATAGCATCTAATTTTATAACATCCATTGTTACATCATCTTATTTGTAAATTATTTGAAATTTATTATCATATGTGCACTTTGATATGATGTAATATTCTTATTGTTTTATTTCATATGTCTCAAAATTAGATATATAACAGAGAAATTAATTATCACATGAAATAAATAATAACTTTTCATTCAATATGTTTTTTTTTGCAAGACAAGGATCTTCCAAAAGATCTGAATGATCCTAATCACATAGAACCAAATCATGTTGGGTCTAATGCTGAGATGGAAGATGATGCTCATGATGACATAAATACAGATGAAAATGAGCTTGATGTTGATACAGATGATGAACATGATCATAATGGTGAGGATGATCACGAGGTTGTTGTTGATAGTAGCTAGTGACATTCATGATCATATAGACTGCATCATGGATCATTTTTGATATATTGTTATGATGCCGATTTTCATGGTTACTACGTATCATTTTCACAGCCTTTTGTACCATATTATTGAGTTGTATCTTTTTTATATGCATCATTTTGACTTATATCATTTGTACATGACATATCATATTGACTTGTACCATTTTATCTTACATAATTCATAATTTTTATTTATATCATTTGTACATGATGTATCCTTTTGACTTATGTTGACTGTTGGACATGCATCATTTTCCAATGTTATTGATCTACTAGTATATGTGAATTTCACTTGTTTTAGTTATATATGATAATGATCTTGTCAGTATTGCCTCGTCAATTTTTATATGTTGAAAGTGGTTGATGATTTGGATGCATATTTATTACGTATAATGGTTTTGATTTATTGTTCATTATGGATGTTTTCAAACTCACTTAAATTATAGATATCTGACTCACTTGTTTTAATTATAGATGATGATCATGTTAAAACAATTATCTTGTTATTTTATATATTTTGGATGTTGTAGATTCTATTTTGATGCAGATTTAATAAGTATAAAGATGTTTTTAATTTGCATGGATGTTTGTTTCCTAAACATTATTTATAAATGTTATCCTATAATTTATTTCAAATGCATTCATATGACTTACTGTATAATCATATAACTTATTTAAGAGACATGGTATATTTAACTAGTTTAAATAAAAACATATTAATTTAACTATATGCAAAACAAGTATCATTTTTGGAAGCAATAATGGAAGCTAAATTAAAATCAATATTGGAAGCCACACTAGAAGAGAAAATAGAATCCAAATCAGAAGTGAAACTGGATGTAAAACCTGGCACTAAACCTAGCACTATTATCGACATTTGAAAGAAAAAAAAGAAGTGATAATGGAAGCCAAATTTGATGCCACACTAGAAGAAAAACTGGAAGTAGAATTGGAAGCCACACTAGAAGCAAAACTAGAAGAAAATTTGGAAGCCAAACTAGAAGCAAAACTAGAAGAAAAATTGGAAGCCACGCTAGAAGAAAAACTAAAAGCAAAATTGGAATCCACACTAGAAGAAAAATTGGAAGCAAAACGAGAACCAAAAGTGGACGTAAAATTAGAAGTGAAACTACAAGCCACATTGGAAGCAAATCCTAGTGTTATTTCCAGCGCTAAAACTAGCACTATTTCTGGCTCTATTCTTGGTGCTCTTTCTAGCACTATTTTCTACATTATGCCTGGTACTATTTACAGGGTAATTTTTGGTGCATCTTCTGGCTCAAATCTAGGCAAGATTTTGGGTGCTATTTCTGGCACTATTTTTCCGGTGTTATTTATGGCACTATTTCTGGAGCAATTTACAATGATAAAATGGCACTATTATAAACATACCTAGTCACGCCCATTTTTCTGTCGGGAAAGGTGTCCAATTCGTGAACTGAAAATCACTAAATTTTGGCACTATTTTCCTGTCCTATTGTAGATCAAGGAGTTATATGTTGTAATATATGCTTGTATATACATTTCAAAAATGGTTTAAAGGATTTAACTATACTAACAATATTGATATATTCATGAAGTTGACAGCTACAACATCATTATGGGCATACTTTTGTTGCATTTCCACTATCGGTTTTGGTATGATAGAAACTATAAATACTACACTCACTGAGAAATTGTGCTTGACAACATGTTTATATTTCTAAGCATAAAACATTGTATAAATAAAGGCTCAAATATGCACATATGAAAACCCTTTGATAAAGTCATGAATGGCATAGAAGCATAATTATAAAGTTAATTATTTAAATTATTAAATGTGATAATCTTTTGACAAGCCATAAATGGCATTGAAGTATGATCATAAAGTTTAGTAGACATGACATGGCCCGCTAGTGATGTTAACATATATAAAATGTTGTGGATGGTCTAAACTATACCATTGTGAGGGAATCTGTGATATGCATGTGGAGCTAAGTGTTTGTAAAGTATCAAGGTAAGAGTATGTGGAACATAGGTGATATGTCAGCACTATAGGAACCTTAGACAAGCCATACAACATGAAATGTGAGAGTTGGTGAAGTTTATGAGATTTGATGTGAATTAAACATGTCGCAACCCTAGGTTCATCTTGGGACTCACAATCAAGTAAAGGTTGTTGGTAGAGAGGCTTCCAACCTACCTTTGTGTGCCTTTGCAAAAACTAGAAGCTCATGTGGAAAATTTGAGCTCAAAGACTCATTAGAACCATAGCATGGCTCTCACAGCTACAAAAGGGAACTGCAAGCAACCAACTCTTGGGAAAATAAAGGTGTGTTGGTTATAGGTATGAATAAAACCTGGCATCAACTTATGTTGGTTAATGGTTCCTCACTATAAACTTTTGTTTGTTTAATTTGTTAAGCATGGTGCTATGGGTTAATCCTATTTCATGGCTTTCTTTTCCAATACTTCCTATGTTTTCTTATTGTCATACATGCAACAAATTAAGTGTTTTTTCTATGTAATGATTCATTTGGTTAGCAAAAGATTTGTTTTCTCTCATGCATTGAACTACAAACCCACTTCCTAGTTATGGTTTCTAAACATTGACCTAGATCCATAATTCCCATTCAACCTGGGTTTGCTTATTATTATTCAAAATAAAACATACCTCTCATCAGTGGCATGGTAAACATAGATTCCCCCCCAAAAAAAATATAACAAGTAGATCCCCTATCCATGGTTTAACACAGGGAAATTTTCATGGACACAACTAACCCCCAACTCATATTTTAGTCTCACTAAGTGTGCATGTTATCGTTTCACTTTACTTGCAATTTCAGGTTGTATGCCATCTCGGCCCACACCCTTAGTTTGATCCATGTCGTCTCAACTTATATAACCAGATTATGCCTTGCTATAATTTACATATTCAAACTACATCATGCCATTTTCATAGCTCATCATGTAAATTTGAAAAGGGTTTTGTCACCTTCCGACTCTTTGACTTATGCATAATATATTAATCCTTAATCATGGTAAGAAAATAGGCAGAATTATATAGGATGCAGTCATCCCCTAGATTGTGTTTTAGGCACATAATCGTTTATTTTACATGTAATCAAGCCAGTTTGGCAACATGATATGCAAGTTTTTTTGGCATCTTTTGATTGCAAGTTAAGTTGACTTATGCATGATATTGAGATGACCACTCACCACGACCTTGTGTAATGTTTCATATGCCAAATCAACTTAAAATATAGCGTCTGGAAAAGTCAAGAACCATCGTTCATTCACAATGGGTGCACTTGCACATTATAATTACCACATTATGTGTCCCATGTTGAGATATGTCCCCTACCATGAATCGTTTTCAAAATATCAATTCAAATTGATTTTTTCCTTATTGGGCGGTTTGTGAAGCCTACCTGTAGCTTGCAAATCACATTGAGAAAAAATAAAGAGACTCAATTTCAAGTTCACCCACAGGTGACTAAATTTTCTAGTCTAAAGTTTCATTCTCGAATAGGGTAGCTTCCCCTACCTTTTGTTGCTAACTTTTCTTCATTATATATTTACGATGTATGCTCAATATTGTATACATGTTCTCTTTCATGCAAATATCCACAGCCATTGTGAGGCAACAAAGAAAAGACTCTAAATTTAGTTTTGTATTTACTCATATACAAATATTTTATGTCTTTACCACTACAATTTGCAAGATATATCTGCGACATATTATGTTTCATATATATCATCCATTCTTTGATATGTGACATAACCAATGTGAAATATATCAGAGTTTGTTTTATTTATAAGCACATTACAACACCATTAATATCGTTCTTTGCACATAGTTTCATAATGTTCTAATAAAAAAATTACATGGGCACGAAAATATTTCATTTCTTTTTCCATATTCATTATATCATCATGTTGTTCAAAACACTTATTCAGGTTGCATGCATAAATATTTCCCTTCCCTTGTGCAGGTTTTCAAAGCACTCCAACATTTATGTGAAGCATGATTTTAAACAGTACTTTATTTTGATGATTATTTATTTATGCTCAATAATTAATGGATTCATGATATATTTTCTTGGTCACAGTATACCATGATTTCCTTTAGCATAAGTACCCAGGGTAACTAAAGGGGATAAGATAGAAGAACAAATGTATCATGGAGAGAGAACGAAAAAAAAAGAAACATATTTTCCATACACTTTGATGTAAACTATGAAGAGTTCAATTAGTTTACTTAGATGTCCCATTTATACCTTGAAGGTCCTTCCCCCCTCCTACTCCCTATGCTTCAAAAAATTTACCCTCTCTGAATCCTAGCATCATGGAAATACTAGAACCCCATGTACCTTGGTAGCAGCGATTACAACATGATGGTTAGGAAGTGAACCCTGCTAAGCCCACATTTGGCTTTGTGCATTGGGCTTTTGTTTTTCATCACTCATTTAATTATATCATTATTGCTCCTCATGTACCTTCTCCATTATCTTAGGTTAGATCTTTATGTGCTCATCATCCGCCTAATTCCAATGTGAACATTGCATTGGAAAACTATCATATGTCATTTTTGCCTACACAATCTCCCTCTGAGGCCACATCCTCACACACACATACTGACATTCTAAGAGCATAAGGAGGGGGGAGGAGAGAAATATTCTTCTAGGACATGCAACTAGAGGTACAAGGAGAAAACGAGAAAGAAGAAAAAATTTCATTCTACATGGCTATCCCTAGTAGACCTCCCAAGTTGACATGAGTTTCTTGCCTTGTCATGATGCCTTTTACTTTAATTTACTTGGAAATATTTTAAACTACGACACATTATCATGTTTTTGAGACAAAATATTATTTTTATACTCTACTACATATTTTGATGGCATTATTACTAATGGGAGACACAATGGTTATTTCACATGCTTGTTTATATATGATGATAGATATGGCATGCTTCATGTGCATGATTTCTATGGTGACGTTGTTTCTTGATTATGTCATATGTACATATGTTTTGTTTCATAAGAGTTACAATTTTTAATGAAAATATTTCATGGAAAAAGTAAGGGACACCACCTACTAATATAATTTTAATAAATTAAAAACTCCTTCTAAATCCCTCTCCTGAATTAAAAAGGAAAACTTGAGTTTAACATAATAAGAAGATTATTTATAAAATATTTGTGCTCTCCAACTACCCATGGAGAATATAAAACCAAGCAGAGGACATAAAAGGGAGGATGGAAAATAATAGTGATTAGAGGTATGCATAAGTTTTAAAGTTTTCATTTTCCACTAACAAGCTTATTCTTGAGTACAAAGGCATACATGTCTTGGTGAAAGCAGAAATCCTTCAAGGAGTCAAAAGGGGCTCATCAATTTATGATTATTTTATTAAGGTTGTTGTTTATTTCTTTCATCATTTTATGTTGTTAGAAGGTATAATAATTGTTATGTCAATCTAACTAGTGTACCTTTTGCAGAATATATTGTTGATTCAATCTTATCAAAAGAGTCCAAGTTTTCCCAACCACGTTGTCTTAATTTTTGGCATTCAAGTATCTATGTATGAGTCTTATTACATTATATATATTTCATAATTGATTTCTGGTCTAGATTCTCATAAGAATCGGCCAAAATAGTATGTTTTTCTCCTATTTTGGCATATATCTCCAAAAAAAATATTTTATGTTGTTTAAATTTTATGATCATATTTTTTGACATTAGTGGCTGAAAATGCCATTTAATTTATGCCAGATTTCAAGACATACTTGTGTGTTCATATGACCATCAAATATCATCTTAAATATGTCAGTAATTTCATTTATTAGTTTTCTTTCACATTGTCTGATCCAGGTGGCTCCAGAATGACACACAGAACAAAGGGTTTATGAACACTTGAAAATCAAAGTGTTCAGAATGATGTCAAACTAGGACCAGATTGTAGATCTCGTCGTCATGATCGTGGAGGTGTGAACGGTTCTTCAATCCGAGTCTGGATGATGAAGTTATCGCGAGAAGAGTTGTCTTGGTTCTTTTGAAAAAAGGAGGCATTTCTCATAAAAATGGGTTTTAAAGCCTTATAAGGCAAATTGCATCGGAAGAAGTGCAAAGGGCAGACTTAAGGCTAGGCCTTTAACCCCCGATCAGTGATCTCCGATTAATCGGAGTCGGGGGCACGCTAGTTGCGATATCGGGCTTTTAGAACCAGCAATTTGAGATAGCCGATATCGGCGATTAGAACAATCAGCTGATCAGCGATCGGTGTCGATGAATGCCAAAAGGAAGAACCCCCAGGCTGCATTGATTGTGATATGCAATGCGATAGTGACATGCGATACAATCTGGACCGTCAGATCAAGGAACAGATCAACGGTCCAGATCTAATCAGCTTATCGGTGATCGGCGGATCAGTAGATATGCGATCCCTCGATATACAGGGCCATTAACATCAACGATAGTGATTTACAACAGAGCGCAGACCCGATGGGATTTATAGACCCAATTTGATATATTTTGAAGTCTAGATTTATAGCTTTTCGATTGAAATTTCCAATATTTTTTGTGTATTTATGTTTAAAAGAAAAAAGGCTATTCCAAGGTTTTGTTGCACCTTTCGATCCTTCTATGCAAAGGAATTCTATTCCTAAACAAAACAGACCTTGATGTTTATGCGGCCTTGTCCCAAAATGTGTTATAAAACACGATGGAGGCAGAGTGCCCGAGGGCGGCGTGCTAAAGAGCTAGAGAACCTACGTACTAGAGGGAGAGAGAACCCAAGATCCTGCATGCTAGAGAGGGCTGAGAGCCCGAGACCTTGTGCTAGAATGTGCACGAGAGCCTGAGTGCCAATATCATCCTAATGAGGAGGTTGCACCCGATGGAGAGCCGCAACATGAGAGGGCCAGATATCCAGAGATAGCTAGACAATTCCTGTGCGAAAGCCAGAGCTCTTGAAAGATAGAGTGTCACAAAACGGTAGAGTAGCAGCGTGTGGATGAGGTAAGTTAGCCAAAGAACCAAAAGGTCTACAGAGCTGCAGAGTTGTAATGACATAGCCAGAGGACTGCAAAACTAGATAGCTAGAGAGCTACGTTGCTGATACCCAAAGCAGTCTTCTTCGTGTATGATCAATGTTGTGAGATCGAAGCATGGTTCAGCATTTTGACAACTTTTGTTTTAGATGCCCTGATGGTGATAAGCCAGAAAATGATCGATGCAAGGGAAGCCAAAGTCCAGATTAACCCTGACCTTCGCATCGACAATGTGAACAACGTATTCATGGTGGATGGTTTTGCTAAGGATACGAATATCCAACTTCAGATGGCTCCTTTGTTACGAGGTATATGATTATTGTTTATATACTTCTTCTTATTACGTTACGCTGCACAGATCCTTGATTGATATGGAGGCAGGACCTTATTTATTATATGTTGTCATGATTTCTTGCTTGATTTGATGCAGAATCTCTTATGTGATGTACTTGCTGTCATAACTCATCATGTTATGATGTGAGATCCCTTGGTGTATGTTGTTGGGATACTCTTGTTGTCATCATGCATGTTTTGTTTATGAAATCCCTTTTATTCCATATCGTTGGGATGTTCATCATGCATGTTTTGTGTCATACTGATAGGAGTTTTGATTGAGAGTTCCAAGTTGTGGAATATCTCTTAGAGCCACTCCTGCATGAGGGTGTTTTTCCTTGTATAATCGCGACATCTTCTCTTGTGTACATCATCTTTATTGACAACAGTTAATGCAGCAGCCTACACCATCTTGACACCGGGGCCCAGAGACATAGTCCCTCCTGGACGAACTCCGTTATCAACACTTATATTTTCATGTGTTGATGATTGTTATATTCCTCTTCTTTTCCACATGCAGATGTATTCATTAATGTTATTTTAAAATGCAATTTAACACATCATGAATGTAAAACGTCTTGGAAAGGTCCTTCGTCACACCCAGACCTAGATCAAGTGGTATCGGAGTGGTCTTTGCATTGATGTGAATTGCAGTGTGAAAAGTGACAGAGGATGAAAGAGAAATGTACGAGACCATGCTGGAAATTTCCAAGAAAGTGGAAAGTGTGTATGAAACTCTACAAAAAGAGGTAAAGGAAAAGGAGTGATTGCAGCTTTAGTTGCAAGCCACAGAAGAGGCCATGGAAGAATTGAAGCAAAACAAACATAATCTTCAAACAAAGAATGATGAATTGAAGATGCATCTACGTGAAGAGAAAGAGGAAAAGCAGAGTTTGCTACAACAGCTGAAAGCAAAGGATGAGGCCTTGGAAAAGTTGCAGCATGACCCGTGTGAGGTAAAAAGTAGTTCTCCATCTTCATGTATGTTTCCTGATGATGATTTTGCTATTTTTGAAAATCATACCACAGGTATTGGCTCCAAACTGTTGAAGAGAATGGGGTATGAAGGAAAAGGCTTGGGCGTTAATGGCCAAGGCATTGTCAATCCCATCAAAGTAGAGGAATTAACCTATTAGGAAGGACTTGGGTATGTCAGGAAAGAAGTTGGGGAATGCGGTGAGACAGTTAGTGAACTACCAACAACGGATGATGAGCAACACTCATTAGTTCTTTCCAAATCGAAAGAGAAGGTAAAATATGTTGATTTCCTTTCGGTTTCAACTTCTCATAGTATGATGTCTATTGGAGATTTGGAGATCCCAATTGCAGGGACAAACATGAGGCTCCTTACAAGGATGAGGCACGAGGAGAAAGAAGAACTTGGTGCTAATAACCAAGGCATCACTCAACCTTTGGAGGTTGTGCACAAACATCCATTTTCAGGCTCGAGGTACACTAAAGGAGAGTGCTCGATGGTGTTAGATTCATCTGAGACATCGTCAAGGAAAGAGAATGATGGGAAAACATACCCATCATCCCATGGAAGTTTCCATTGCAGGGAGAGAGCTGAGGCAAGCTCTCATCTCCATACTAACATCAGAAACAACAAAGGAAGGTATAACCATTTTCGATCTTCAAATGTTAATTTTGATTATGATCATGTTGTTAATAATGAACGAATATCAAGGCATCGAAAAATATGTACCTTTTGTGGCCTAACCATACCTTTTCTAAGTGTTGGAAAAGAATGTCAGCACTCAAAGGGATGAGGCGTGAAAAACCCCCGCAACACCAAGTTAAGCGGATATGGAGGAAGAAAACCTACAATAGTCATTGCGACAGAAATGGCCATCAAAGAGCCACTTGTTGGAGGCTCCATCCAGAACAACGCATTAAAGACAAAGTGTCGATGCGTGAACAAGGTAAAGCAGTTGTTCGATAAGAAAAACCACCTCAAGGAGGTGACTCATTCACCATGATAAGTGAAAAATGGTTTCTAGACATGTTGCCATTTCATGGTCATTATTTTGTAAATCATTTGCTGCATTTTAAAGTGTAAAAGTGATGATGTGTTTCCATCACTTAGTCAACAACAATGATGTCTAGTCATGTTTTGAGTCGTATTTTGAGTTGCATGTTAAAAATCTAAATTTCCATCACTTGTCGAAACAATAGTGTTTGGCCTTATGTATGTAAGTCATGTGTTGCAGTGATGATGTGTTTTCCATCACTTTTTGAAGCAACAATGATAGGTTGGCCTTGTTATCATAGTTGGAGTATTACATCCATATTGTTGTAAACTTGACCACCGAGTATGAGTTATAAAATTGTGGCAAGTATGGGATGTTTGGGTAATTAGTTGGTCATGTCATTCAAGCATGTAATTTGTAAAACAATGTACTATAGGTTGCAGATGTAGCAGGTGTCGGTTCGTCGCTTAAGGCTCCGAAGAACAAAGGTGAAGGAGATGGAAGTGACACCTTTTGAGGATGCTTGTGATGCAGACAGGGTATAGAGAAAGTTATAGATTATTTTTCATGCTTTTGGAGGACCAAAAGCTCCTCAGTGTGGAGGATTGATCCGGTGGCTCCAGAAAGACATATAGGAAAAAGGGTTTATGAACGCTAAAAAATCAAAGTGTTCAGAATGATGTCAACCTAGGACCAAAGTGTAGATATTGTCATCCTGATCGCGGAGGTGCGAACAGTTCTTCGATCCGAGTTTGGATGATGAAGTTATCGTGAGAAGAGTTGTCTTGGATCCTTTCAAAAAAGGAGGCATTTCTCATAAAAATGGGTTTTAAAGCCTTATAAGGAAAATTGCATCAGAAGAAGTGCAAAGGGCGAAATTAAGGCTGGGCCTTTAGAACCCCCGATCAGCGATCTTCGATTAATCAAAGTCGGGGGCATGCTAGTTGTGATATCAGACCTTTAAAACCAGTGATTTGTGATTGCCAATATTAGCGATCGAAACAATCGGCCGATCGACGATCGGCGTCGACGAATGCCAAAGGTAGAACCCCTAGGCTGCAGCAATTGCAATATGCGATGCAATAGTGACATGTGATACAATCTGAACCATCTGATCAAGTGTTGTTGGGAAAAGCATCCAATACGGAATGACCCTATCCCACTCTAAGGGTGATAGTACCTCAGCAACAACCGAATGCAAAGCTATTCGAGATTACTTCTTTATGAGATGTAAGAGAGAGGAGAAAGAGATCCACTAACCGTTATCTTCCGCTAATGATTGATCCAATCTTCCCTCTTTGCTGCTTGCTCCCAGCTCCTTGCTCTTTCACTGGCTCAGCTATACAATGATCCTGCAAAATAAAAAGAGAGGGAAACTACAAGAAGCATACATTCATAATTGATTCAAGGATTAGAATAAATCAAATATACAAGTACCAATACGCCATTGAGACACATGCATATAGAAGAACCTCAAATGCTTTATTAATAGAAGAAGTAAAGTTCTGAGAGTGTTACAACCATAAGAGGCCCAATCCAGCAACACCTCCCAGCAGAAAGAAATCTCCTCTTCACCTCCTTCAAGAAAATCACCCAATAGTTCTATACTCAAACCAACAGCACTTCCTTACATTCACAAGATTCCAGCCCTCATTAGACCTCATGAGAGAGCTCTATATATAGGAGTTTTGGAGAAAGGATGAGTCAGCTTGAGACTGGCATGAAGCTGACTAGTGTCCTCTCCCACTTCAGTTATTCTTCAGTTCTTGAGTCCACTTGGAGACCTAGACCCTCTTACTCATCAATAGGCGAATTCCCTGATCCAAGTGTCATTTTGGAAGCTTCCTGGGCATTGACACCTTGAAGAATGACTGTGCCACTTGGCCAATCTCTCCCAGCGCAGGTAGCCTTCATTGGAGTTGACATTCAGCGCAGGTACCGAGTGGAGCAGTTGACATTCAGCGCAGATGCTCAGTGGAGCAGTTGACATGATCCAGAAATAGCTTGTTTTTGAGTGTTTTCAGGTGGAGAACTGATTTTCAGTGCTGTGGTTTGCTGACCTTGTTCCTCTAGGGGTAGGAACAACATGTTTAGGGACTTTGGATCCCTTAGATTATCGACATTTCATGCTTCATGCTATAAGGCACAAAAATGTCTATAACAGTTGCCCCCTAAAGTATGAGGTCGTTTATCGGGTGAAATGCTTTATCAGGAGGATCCGAAGTTCATTCAATCGCTGAGAGGTGACCTGTAATAAAATACAATACAATACATTATTTTTCATTCTGCTTTCATGATCTAGCTGAGGCGGGCATTCCCATGCTCAGCTTTATAAATTCATTTTAGTACATAGAACAGACGATCGTCTGATGATAGACTGATAACTCTCTGCTGAAATTATCATCCTTTGAGTAGGATGATCATCTGCTGCAATGATGTACATGTCAAATGTCTTTATGTTTCCTGAATATATATCGCAGCCCGGATGGATGAAACTAGATCCGGGGTCTTCAAACTCGTTCGATCTTCACTCTAAGTACAAGTAGATCCATGTGAGAATTGCGCTGAAGTCGAACATGGAACGCCATCGCTTGATTACCGGTCAATGATGTAAACCGTTAACAAGCGCGAGAGGAATCACCGATAATGATAATGACCCTCAAGGTACTGCAGTACAATTCACGTGGTGTGAATATAGGACTTGGCGTTGAACACCACGCAAAATCTTCTGGTCGAAGGTCATTGATGTATACCTGTCGCCGGAAGTGAGAAACTTGCCATTGAGGCATGCAAGTTTCAAAGTACTGAGGGGGGTGTTCCTAGATCAACTTCTTGGATAATGAGCTGAAGTCGACAAGAAGCGATCCGTCAAAGGAGGGCCTTAATGAATCCCACATCAGTGACATGGAACGGAGCTAATGATTTTAGTGGAGGTGAAAACAATCTGTGAAATATGATTCAGGGTGGCGATCATGGGTGGATGAAAGATAATGTATGGCAGTGGATGGGACACGGTTGACTCTTTCTGAACGACATCTCTTGAACATATAACGACACTGATGCAATGGATCAGTAGCATTACCCCAAATGTGGATGGTTTTGCGAGGACCATGGTGATGAGACCGGTGAATGAAACAACCCAACTCGATGTGATACGGATGAAAAGTGTCATGTTCAAGAACGACTTGCTACCATTAAAGCTTTGAGGTTCTCCCAATTTTTCCCCAGTCATTTCTGACCAGTACCTCTTTATTTTTGTCAAGCTTGAGGAGGATAACATATGCTTGTTCTATAACCTGCCCTTCGGGCAAGCCCATCGCTATGTTTTAACGAGCCTAGCGATAGGGAAACTCGTTCTCGTCTAAAGACAAGTTTGTCGCTATTTAATCATTTTAACGAGTCTAACGACAAGGAAAACTCGGTCCTTTTCATTTTTAGAGAGTCTGAAAAGGTACAGAAAGTTAACTCCAAAATTCCTTTTTCGTCATCTAATCCCTTAAGTCCGAAAAAGTATAAAACAATACAGAAGGGATGAGTTTTCAATGATTTTAACGAGCCGAATAAAACAAGCGCTCGACCTTTTTGTGTAATAATCCCTCAGGTCCAAAAAGATTAAAATCTAGAGGAGGGATAGCTCTTCCGGTCACTTTAACGAGCTGGAAGGCCAAAACTCGGCAAACTTTTCATATTTTACGAGTCAGTTGAGAAAAGCTCAAAGAAGACTCGTCTTTTGAGGAACGAGTGATAAACAGGGATAGTAGCAGATTCCAAGTCCAGGTTGGAATTTTCCAATCACGGCAGTGTCACAAGGATGGCTAGGTGAAATCACTCTTCGCAGCTGTCCCTCAAAATGGGTAAACAACCATATGGGGGTGAACGATTGGCCAAATGGAATGGAGGTGACAGGTGCAAACACGACCAAGGCTTTTTATGGCTAATAAATTTACGATCACAATGGTTATTTACCGGGATAGGTTCATTTTTTAATGAGCTTAAACTCTGGAGGAAACACTTGCTCACGCTTTTCTATTTTTTAACGAGAATAAATTCCACGGTAAAACTGCTCGATCTTATGTTTATTTTTTAACGAGCATGAACTATGTATAAAACTACTCGGATCTCGCTTTTCTATTTTTTAACGAGCATAAATTCCGCGGGAAAACTGCTCGATGATAAGTCTCCATGCCCCCAGCATAATAATGCAAATCGAGGTGCATGCCCCCCAAGCTTCATTGCATTCAACTTGGTGGTTGGAATGAAGGTTTACCTTTGAGATTTGAAAAGGGGATTTGTTTCATTTTTTAATGAGGTTGACATAGTAAAATAACTATCCTCATGACTCCTTGTTTCATTTTTTAACGAGGTTGACACGAGATAAGAACCGTCCTCGGAACCCAAATCCATTAGATATAGAAGGTTTCATATTCCACTGTGGCCACTTCCGCCAGACTACTCGGAGGCGGTAGGGCAAAAATACCCATTAAGGTAGGGTCTTTTAGGAGACCTACTCCGATATCTTGGAGTGAATTATTACTTCCATGGATCATGGGAATGCTTCCAGTAACTTGAGAACCATTGGGGAGGAAGTTTTGCTGATCGACGATTGTAATCCCTCCTCGAAAGGGAAATGCAATCTTTCTGAAATAGGTCGATACAATAGCTGCCATGGCATATATCCATGGTCTTCTTAGTAGGATGTTGTAATCAAGATTCCCATCTATGACTTCAACATCTATTTCTATTGTTTTCCCTTCTAGTTCAACTTTCAAGTTATTTAGGATACCATATGGGGTATATGTCCTTCCGTCAAATGCTTTTAACGTCGTCGGAGACTGTGACAAGGTTGGAGATCCTAAAGTTTTCCAACAACTCATCGACATAATACATGTAGATGCCCCCTCATCAATAATTGTTCGATGAACAGTTTTGTTGAGGGCTTTCACTTGAATAAGGAAAGCTAGTTGAGCCGGTAACTGAGGGTCATATCCTTTATGATCAAAGGCCACAAGATTGGAATCCATTGGGCCAATCCCACCTATTGCTGATAATAAAGCTTGCTCTTGGGAGGGGCAATTTTGCGGTACCTCAAGTGTCGACATAACGGACGGCGATTGGGCCAGGTCCTATATCTGTGCTATTCTCGCACAAGGATTAAATGTCGATTTGTGTACTGCTCCCTTTTGCGACTTTATCATTGGCTCAGGGACGATGGGTGGCACAACTTCGGTCAAAGTTGTT
This sequence comes from Pinus tabuliformis, assembly GCA_031772625.1. Lineage (NCBI taxonomy): Eukaryota > Viridiplantae > Streptophyta > Pinopsida > Pinales > Pinaceae > Pinus > Pinus tabuliformis. Next base: position 230,883,663 of record CM062811.1, on the reverse strand, counting down.
GTCGAACTACTAGGTTGTTCATTAGCCTTGTTGTTCGACAGCTTTGGATTCCTGTAATCCTTATTCCTCGTCAAAGCATCATTTTGCTGCTTTGATACAGACAACATAAGCACTTGGGATCGGGAAACATTTTGATTAGCAACCAAATTTTGACCTGGATTGGGAAACATATCAGTCAATACTGCTGGGGTTTTTGGACTCTTAAAGAGTTTCTTAACTTCAGCTATATGTGGACAATCTTTCGTCCAATGATCCTCATCGCATATATGACACCCTGCAGGGGGTTTCCTTTTCCTCCCTTTTTTCTTCTTGCCCCCTGGTTGCTTCAGTCGTTTGCCTTTTTCGGTCGACATGGCATTTAATTCCGAGGCAAGAAGTTCCTCATTTGCATTTTGACTAGAAATTTTGTGTTTGCCAATCACGCCATTGCCGACATGAGAGTCATTGTTTGATTTAGGAGGAGGAATTGAGAATTCCGGTCTAGGGGCGTCAGGTATTTTGTCGTAGAGCGTGCCGGACTGAGTATATACCAAGTCCAGATATTGTGCACGAGCGATAACCTACTCTTCCGTTACGACTCCCCCCTTTTCCACATCTTCCGTGATGGCAGGAAGTAATGACTTGATAAACCATTCAGCTAATAGCTGATCGGGAACGTACGTTTTTACCATCCTACGAAGACGTCGCCACTCATGTATATGATCAGATATGTGGGTAGCGGTCATCTGTTTGAAGTTGGTAAGGAGTTCTGTTCCCGTTTCATACCTTATCGGTAATTGAAAATGGGTTAAAAAGGTTGTGGCTAAGGTACTGAAGTTGTCGAACGAAGCTCTAGGCAATTCGATGTACCATTTTGCCGCTGGACCCGTTAACGTCCTCTGAAAGAGGCGAAGTCTTATCGAATCATCATTTAGGGTGTTCGATGAACACCATAGATGGAATGTCATCACATGATTCGACGGATCTTCACCTGGATTTCCATTAAATTTAGGAATATCTGACGAAAGTTTATGTGGAATCGCTGGCCACCAAGGGGCATAAGCAATTGGATCATTTGTCAGCCGGTTTAGATCTGGTAATTCTAGAGTTGCTACAAAGGGCAACTGTTGATTCAGGTTAGGCGAAGCATATCCAGGATAAGATGGGATCGCCTGAGCAATGGGTCTTTGCAAACCAGCATAATGCTGGCAACTTTGACAAGGTTGATGGGCATAACCATTATAGTATGGTTGCCCATTACTTACAAAGACTTGTTGCTCAGGTCCTTGATATGATTGCTGGAAAGGCAGTTGTTGAGATTGAACTAGCTCTGGTTGTTGGACCATTTTCTGTTGACCAATACTGGATGATTGACCAAGATGAGGAGTCACAGTACTTGTTTGAGCCTGAGTCACTCCAGATAAGGATGCACTACCCTGAGATTGTGATTGAGTCGTTGAGACAAGAGGCTGTTGTATTGCAACTTGAGAAACTTGGGGTCGACATACAACAGGTAGCGCTTGTACTTGCGACGCATTCACCATAGCAGGTGTGGTGGGAATATTCGACACAGGGTGTACTGGTTGCATTGAATATACAACCCCTGGTTGTTGAGGCAGTATTGGTACCCAACCACTGGGTGTAATTCCAGTTTGACCTGAACTTTGTTGTAAACTCCCATATGGTTGTTCTCTGGGAGGGAACAATGAAAGAGCATACTGCCCTCCATATGGTGGGAATCCAGTACTTAAAGGGTAAATTGGCCTTTGAAGACACATTGGATCAATTTGTTGAGTTTCAACATAAGAAATACCAGATGATAATCCGGATGAAGAAATAGGAACTAACCATGTCGTCGTCCCTGATTGGACTCCGGCTTGTTGTTGACAATTTTCCGGGACAGATGGTATACCAGCGAACATCGTTGGAGTAGAAGCAGGAGGCTCTGCTATTGCTGTGTCGGATGACACAGTCCTAGATGTCGACGGTTGTTCAGACATATCTAGTCTATCCAAAATATTTCTTAGCGATTCTACAAGAACTTACGATGCCAAAAGGCTAACTTCGAAGATCAACGAGGGAATGGTGATGATTATTCCGTTTAAAATAAATTTTAACGACGCTTAGACACAACTTGCTTTTTCACTTTTAAAGAGTCGAGAAAAAGCTAAAGATGACTCTAGTCTCCTTCGATTTTTTTAACGAGCCCGAAGTGACAAATGCTTGGATGGACTTTTTCAGTTATAGAGTTTGAAAAAGGCCAAAAGAAACTGCTCTGGAGTTCTAGGCAGAGGGTGTGCCAAACTTTTCGCAAAACCACAGAATACGTTTTACGTTACGGGTGGTCGATCTTCGTGAATTCTGTGTTCACTGCATTGCGATCAGTGGGGCGGCCGACACGGCTTCCTATGGATAAAGGCTTTATTCCTATAGGGGTCTCCCAATATATACGCGACGGTACGTGGGAGCACAAGTCCGTATTGATACTTATCGCTTCACCATGGAGGAATCACCCAACCACTCGACGATAAGATATCACGTTTAACGACGCCGGAACACGTCTCTAGCTTAGACCTCTATGTGTTTGCGTTATGTTTCAAAGCGTTGTTATGTAAAATCAATTTATTTTAAGGTTGATCTTGTTTAGCAGTTTTCCTTTATGGATCACCACGAGATGTATAGTAACACTCCTAAATGCAGTCTAAGATGATAAGCAAGCTTTTCAATCTTTCAACTTTGAAAATCTTAACTACTGAGGGAAAAGAAAGACATCATCTTTTCATACAGATTATAGAGCACACACTAATGCACTTTTTCCTAAATCAACATGCAAGCTGTCAAAATGCACATGCACAATGCAGGTATTTCTTTTCTCTTTCTTAATGTTGAGGTAATACAAAAAGGAAGTTGTTGTATAACTTTGAATTCGATTTCAAGTGAAAGCAAACAAGCTTGTTCAAAATCAAAAGACACCTTAAGATTTACTTGTTTCAACACTAAAAATACATAAATTCAAACCATATGACGAAAGCAAAAGCTCAATCAGCTATGAACAGTAAACAAACTAACTCTTAAGATCAAAACGACACTTATCACAGGTCTAGATCTAAGAGGCCAGAGCAAGACTAGTTCACTTTCGTTATGGGAAACTGCAAATGATGTAAGAAATGCACAAAGAACAAATACAGTTTCTTTATACAACCAAGGCGGAATAGTGGCAAGGAAAGTTGGTTTCAGATAGGTACATTGACTAGTAATAGGCAGCAAAAACAAGAGTGAAAACAGGGCAATAAACAGGAGGGAACCCCAGTAGCACTAGGCAAAACTGGTTCAGCGCAGGTAGTACACTGGCAGTTTGACCTTCAGCACAGGTAGCCCCTTTGGGAACTGCGCTGAAATGTAGACTTCCTTCACAGTGCCTGCACTGAAGATTCAAACTTTCGTTTTTCTCAGTTTTCGGGTCACAGATTGCTAAAAAATTCACAGTTTTTGGCCAAATCAGAAGCTATCAGTCAAGTACACACTAAGGGATGAAAAGGAGGATGAAAAGCTATCACTAAGAGCTATTTAGAGTCCTTGTGAATCAGCTCTTCAAATCATAAACATGCCCAGAAACTGAGCTAGAGTAGCTGCCCTCTACTTTGCATTTGAAAGCTCCAAATGCAGTTCGATTCGGCACTCCCTGTGTTTATGAAATGAATAGCAAAAACACAAACAACCAACAAGATACGATCCCCAGCAGAGTCGCCAATTTGTTGTTGGGAAAAGCATCCAATACGGAATGACCCTATCCCACTCTAAGGGTGATAGTACCTCAGCAACAACCGAATGCAAAGCTATTCGAGATTACTTCTTTATGAGATGTAAGAGAGAGGAGAAAGAGATCCACTAACCGTTATCTTCCGCTAATGATTGATCCAATCTTCCCTCTTTGCTGCTTGCTCCCAGCTCCTTGCTCTTTCACTGGCCCAGCTATACAACGATCCTGCAAAATAACAAGAGAGGGAAACTACAAGAAGCATACATTCATAATTGATTCAAGGATTAGAATAAATCAAATATACAAGTACCAATACGCCATTGAGACACATGCATATAGAAGAACCTCAAATGCTTTATTAATAGAAGAAGTAAAGTTCTGAGAGTGTTACAACCATAAGAGGCCCAATCCAGCAACACCTCCCAGCAGAAAGAAATCTCCTCTTCACCTCCTTCAAGCAAATCACCCAATAGTTCTATACTCAAACCAACAGCACTTCCTTACATTCACAAGATTCCAGCCCTCATTAGACCTCATGAGAGAGCTCTATATATAGGAGTTTTGGAGAAAGGATGAGTCAGCTTGAGACCGACATGAAGCTGACTAGTGTCCTCTCCCACTTCAGTTATTCTTCAGTTCTTGAGTCCACTTGGAGGTTCTTGCTTCCACTTGGAGACCTAGACCCTCTTACTCATCAATAGGCGAATTCCCTGATCCAAGTGTCATTTTGGAAGCTTCCTGGGCATTGACACCTTACAGAATGACTGTGCCACTTGGCCAATCTCGCCCAGCGCAGGTAGCCTTCATTGGAGTTGACATTCAGCGCAGGTACCGAGTGGAGCAGTTGACATTCAGCGCAGATGCTCAGTGGAGCAGTTGACATGATCCAGAAATAGCTTGTTTTTGAGTGTTTTCAGGTGGAGAACTGATTTTCAGTGCTGTGGTTTGCTGACCTTGTTCCTCTAGGGGTAGGAACAACATGTTTAGTGACTTTGGATCCCTTAGATTATCGACATTTCATGCTTCATGCTGTAAGGCACAAAAATGTCTATAACATCAAGGAATAGATCAATGGTACAGATCTAATCGGATTATCGACAATCAGCAGATCGGTGGATCGGTGATCCCCCGATATACAGAGCCATTAACATCAAAGATAGCGATTTTAAATATAGCACAGACCCGATGGGATTTATAGACTCGATTTGATATATTTTTAAGTTCGGTTTTATAGCTTTCTGGTCGGAATTTCCAATATTTTCTATGTATCTCTGTTTAACAGAAAAAAGGCTATTCCTAGTTTTTGTTGCACCCGTCGATCCTTCTATGCAAATGAATTATATTCCTAAACAAAACAAACCTGGATTTTTATTCGGCCTTTTCCCAAAACATGTTATAAAACATGATGGAGGAAGAGTGCCCGAGGGTAGCGTGATGAAGAGCTAGAGAGCTTGCGTACCAGAGGGAGAGAGAGCTCGAGAGCCTACGTACCAAAGAGGGCCGAGAGCCTGAGAGCCTGTGTGCCAATATCATCCCAATGAGGAGGCTGTGCCCAATGGAGAGCCGCAACACGAGAGGGCTAGATAGCCAGAGATAGCTAGATAATGCCCACGCGAAAGCCAAAGCTCTTGAAAGACAAAGCATTATAGAACCGCACAGCAGTAGCGCATGGACGAGGCAAGGTAGCCAAAGAACTAGAAGGTCTGCAGAGACGCAGAGCTGTAGTGACATAGCTAGAGTGCTGCAAAACTAGATAGGCAAAGAGCTACATTGCAGATAGCCAGAGCATTCTTCTTTGTGGATGATCAATGTTATGAGATCGAAGCATGGTTCACATTTTGAAAACTTTTTTTTTGGATTCCCTGATGGCGATAAGCCAAAAAAAGATCGATGCAAGGGAAGCCGAAGTCTAGATTGACCCTTGCCTGCAAATCGACAATTTGAACAACGTATTCACGGTAGATGGTTTTGCTAAGGATACAAATATCCAACTTCAGATGGCCCCTTTGTTACGAGGTATATGATTATTGTTTATATACTTCTTATTACATTACACTGCACGGATCCTTGATTGATATTGAGGCAGGATCTTATTTATTATATGTTGTCATGATTCCTTGCTTGATTTGATGTGGAATCTCTTATGTGATGTACTTGCTGTCATAACTCATCATGTTATCATGTGAGATCCCTTGTTGTATGTCACTGGGATACTCTTGTTGTCATCATGCATGTTTTGTTTATGAAATCCCTTTGATTCCATATCAGCGAGATGTTCATCATGCATGTTTTGTGTCATACTAATAGGAGTTTTGATTGAGAGTTCCAAGTTGTGGAATATCTCTTAGAGCCACTCCTGTCTGAGGATGTTTTTCCTTGTATGATCACAACATCATCTCTTGTGTACATCATCTTTATTGACAACACTTAATGTAGCAGCCTACACCATCTTGACATCGGGGCCCGGAGACGTAGTCCCTCCTGGACGAACTCCGTTATCAATGCTTATGTTTTCATGTGTTGATGATTGTTATATTCCCATTATTTTCCGCATGCAGATGTATTCATTAATGTTATTTTAAAATTCATTTTAACACATCAAAAAATTAAAAGGTCTTGGAAAGGTCCTTCGTCACACCTGGACCTGGATCATTGTCCAAATTTCAATTTATTTATGCTTTATAATCTATATGTTATATATTTTATCTTTCATTTATTTCTTTGTTGCACATAGTTTTCTTTTATTTCAATGTACAAATATGTTGTATATAGTTTATTTATAATAAAATTCAGGGCTATAAACTCCAAGCACAATCCCATTATCTCACCCACCCTATGATATTCTAGGAAGTTGGTAGTGAAGCATAAGATACTCCACCCATCAACAAGTTGTTTGTGCCATAAAGAAAGCCGCACACTTTATCATGTCACTTCTTTCCCTAAACCTCGAGTGGTTTAAATTTCGGTTAATCATGTTGTGATTCACCTCATTCCATTGACCTATTATTTTATTGATGCACCAAAGCCCATATGCATTTTATACCTCCATTCATCATCACATCAAGGAGACCAGCCCTTGGTGCTAATTTTTGCCCCATTTTTCCTATGTAAAATGGTACATAGTAATAAAATGAATCCACTAAGGACCTAAAGCAACAAAATCATAAGTATGTGGAACTTGTGTGGAACCCCATCATCAAGACCCTCTATGTGTTTTCCTAAAGGTGCAAATCCCTTTTTGGAATAAGTGGATCACCGCTATCAAATTCTAGAGCCTTATGGAATCTTTTGTAGCTAAATTATACAATTGTGTGTTCTTGTGCATGATCACTTGCAAAACACCTTATTCTGCATGCCTCCATCAGTTAACGAGATGAAGAAATCACTACCATTTGACACTTTGTCATATCGAACCCTTGGCATCCAAATATTCTAAAGGTATGAATCTTCGTTTTCTTTGATATTTGATATCTATAGCCGTAGTCTCATCCCTTGGTTGTGAGTTGATTAGGTGTAGCATCTAAGGGCTTAATCCCTTGGCATATTAGCCTTTTTTATTAAAAACCAATATTTCATTTCTCTAAAATTTGATATTTGTAGCTCTTGGTTATGTCTCTTGGTCATGTGATGTTGAGGTATAGCACCAAAAGCCCTTGGCATATCACCATATACCATTATGTTATTTTTATTTATTTATTTATTTATTTTCCGATATACCAAGCCTTGATAGTGATTGGTCACAGAGTTATTTGGATATATCCAATAGGGTTTAGAGCCATTGGCATATTGTCTATCAGGATTTTTTAGAAGTGCGGAGATTATTGAACTCTATTATCCTAACATCCTTGTGTTTGGCCTTGTCAATTGATAGAGATTCTACCAATAGTTGTCAAAAGGTCTTGACATCGATTGAGCCCAAAAATTCTTTGTTTTGCCAGGCTTTTTAGTGTTAACAGATTTCAGGAATTTTCCCAAAATATTAGTATAGAGACGAAATATGGTGTTTTGGACCCCTATATTCCCCATCACAACATTTAACAGAAAGGTTGCTATCAAGTGTTGTTTATCACTTGAAATCACCATATCGGGTGTTTTGCAAAGAAAAATACATATCAATCCTATGATACTCCAGTATTCTAGGGTTATCAAGAGATGGGAAGTTTCACAACAATAGATAGAAAGGTTTCCAATAAAAAGGATCGAAAAAGGTTGGTTTTGCAAGAATTTCTATTGTTATAGCAATTTTTGGGGTTTTTTGTCGATGTGCCATTAAAAAGAGAAATTTGGAGTTTGATGTCACTAGAGTTCCAGGTCAAGGAAAAGTGGTATTACAATGTTATAACGACCTGATAAGTGTCTAAATGTATAATGGGTATGTATGTTATAATGTGAAAGTTGTGTGAATCCCAAGTCTAGAAAATGTGGGTTGTAACGTTGATAAGTGCTTGGTTATAGTGTTGGACATAATTGAAGCCAATATAAAACATGGGGGTGTTGGTGGCACGCAATTAAGTGCTAGGCATAGTAAGCACCAATATTTGGAATGTTGGGATTGAAGGAAGTGTCTGGGTGATTAAACAAAGTTAGAGTATAGGATAAAAGTTGACCATTATATGCTAGATTACCTGATATTTGAAGGCAGAGTAAATCAATTTATCAAGAGTAGTACATAGCTGAAGAAAAAAGAAAACCAATGGCTAGTGTAGAATAAATTACAAAACATTCTAGTGACCATTAAAGAGTACAATACATAGGATTAGTTAATCATTGATGAACTTGGAATATTATAAAGTATTAATTTACCATTGAAGTGCAAAAGTATTTTATAGCACATATCATAGATGGGAGGTGTCTCCTACAAGTTGGTGCATATAATTCTTGTAAAAGAGGGGATTGGTGTTATAGCTCCAAATCCCACTCTTATGGTTTGTGATGCTGCACTCATGGCCTAAGGCAACCCCTCCTTCCAGACCTGGTCCTAAAATTTAAAAAACAGTGTTTTATCCCTTATACGCGACATTGTCCTGAGTTAAACGCGTGTATACGCAGGTAGGCATATACCCAACCGCGTATATGTATTAAAACACTTAAAAAAATATACAACTCCTTAATTTCAGGTGGAGATCGCGGGTTTTACCTGCTGATCACCTGTTAGTGCCCGTGGCCCAACTGTTCCCAACCAACTCCCAACTAAAAAACTACTTTGGGAGAGGTATAAAAAGACCTCAATGGGAAGGCCTAAAAGAGGAGAGGAGAGAGAAAGGTTATTATGCTGAGATTTTTCCCCTGACCAGGTCTGAAGATCCTTTTGCCTTCTGCACTTCCCCCATTTGTACAGGAAACCTTTGTTTCCTTGTGTGTTGATGTTCATCCACTACTTATGACATCATGGCGTAAGTCATGGAAGGAGTTTGTTAAAGGCTTGAGGCTGGACAGATCTGGAAGGAAGCTTTGCTTGGAGCCTGCGAAAGGTGACTCAGGTGAAATTATTCCTTTTATGTACTTTATTTGTCTATAATAAAAGAAACACATGTCTTGGTTCCCGATATAAATCTTCTGTATGTTCATGATATTCATGTTAGAATACATATGTGAATGGTTGTTTATATTTCATAACTAAATACCTTTATTTATAACATGAAGATGGTTTCATTGTAAGGTTTTGTCCATATACTGTTGTGTTCTTTGGAATTTGTGGTTTTTCAGATCAGAGGAGCAAAAAGGGAACTCCAAGAAGGGTTTGCACCCTAAAGGGCCTTCTCAAACGTAGGACCTAAGGTACGCCCTCTTATCATAGAATTTGCTTACAATAGCATAATGGTTGTATGAATGTGTGTTTCTCTGTATAGACAATTTTCAGTCTGCTAGGGTTTCAACCCAAAAGCCCTAGGGGAACATCTCCCTCAACAGAATTGGCAACTCCGCTGGGGACAACACTCTTGTTGTTCCTAGTTTGGGTGTTTTCAAGCCAATCAGGGCTCAGTTCCCTGTTTGCTTGCTGTTGCTGTCTAATCTATTTTTGAACTTTAAGTTTTGCCAGTTTCTTCAGTTTGTTTTTTATTTTTCTTGAAACCTTTTATATACGTTGTTTTTCTTAGTTATAGAGGCATATATACGCATGTTTCTTTAAGTGAACCCGCGTATACGCAGGTTTCCTTAGTTACATTCGCGTATACACGCAATCTATACACCAGTACAGTCGCATATATCTTGCAATTTTCAAGAGTTTTAAATCTCTGAAGGTCTATCTAGTGGTTTGATTCAGTCTGAAACAGTCACTTTCCAGTATCAGTTGTTTGTTTTACAACAAGCATCTTTTTCCAAATTCTCTCTGACTGTAAGGGGTATTGGTCTTGTTTTTGTTGTTGCAAGCATCATCCTTTCTTGTTTAAGCACGCAAGATTTCTTGTTTGGAATCTTGGCTGCTTTGATTCATCAGGGAAAAAAAATTGATCTCAATCTTTGTGTTAAATCTTGCTTTTGGTGACTTTTTGTTTTCTTGACAAAACCGCTTTTTGTGACCATCCACTTCTTTGTTTCATGAAAAGTTGTTGATTGACACTTTCTTGAAATTTGTCTTTTTGATCTTTTTGGTCTTTGTTGCCAAACCTTTCATTGCTACTTTTGATTGTTAAGAGAATCCTTAAACACATTTCTTTTTGTTGAGTTTTCATCCATTGTGTGGTGTCAACTTGCAAAAGTGTTTGTTGCCTATTCTTCAGTCGCAAAGTTTCAGTCTTGTTGAGAGCATTTTTGAAAAGACTTTTTTGTTGTTTTTTTGAAGAAAACTTAAAAAAAAAACTTAGTTTTTCTTTCTTGAACTTTTTTTTCATTTGGTTTCCTTTTATTGAATGAAAGTGCTTTATGTTTGTCTTGAATCTTGTTTTTAGTGTTTATATGAAATGAATGGTAACATCTCATATTCCATCTAGACATTTTAAGTGGAAAAATAGAAATTGATAAGAAAGCAACTTTCATTTCTTATTTTTAAGAGTATTTTTGAATCTTGCATCAGCATATAGTTGTTGCGTTAGGATAAATTTGCATATCTTTTTAGGCATACATAGCTTTGTTAACTTTTATGAGTGTGAAGCGTGAATTAACGAAAAGAAAAGAAAAAGTTGTTTTATTAGAAGTTCCTCTGAACCCTATAGAAATTGCTTTTCATCGAAAAACGAAAACAAGTGCATGTGCATGTAGTTAGGTTTTTATTAATTTCTTTTGCGTCAAAAAACACCACTAGTTTCACTTCCGTTATCCCGTGACTTAAAGAACAACCTATTTTAAAATCAAGCGCTAATTAAAATTCACTAATTTTTTTTTTTAAGTTAGATACAACAACAAGTTTTAGGATTTTAGGGCCTTGGATTAGACGAGTGGAGAGTTAACTCTCCAAGGCCATTTAAACGTCAAACGTAGGAGTCTGAATAGCGAGTGAAAATCCAATAGCGTTAGGAAGACCAGGAAAGCTCCGGATCTGGGAGTTAAGCACGAGGGTCTGTGAAGACAGGGAAGAGAGATACCCCATCTCCTACTTGTCCGAACTTACCTCACGACTGTTCCTCCTGGCTTCTGCGATGAGTTGGTGTCCATAGTTGCTACTCTTAGGGATCTACACAGGTGGCTGCGGAGGGGAATCCCGTGGCACCTGAGGTCGACGTTGCATCACTCTCAACAGTACTATTGGAGGGCACCCTTGCGAAGCTTGGGGGTTTGCACCGACACAGGCTGTTGTTAGGAGGTCAGCGTAACTTCCTCTGATACCTTTGCTGATAGGGCTGGGCCCTCATCATCCCAGACTATCTTCGAAAGGCCCCTTAATTCACTTTCTTGTATTTTGGTGTCTGGTCCTAATCACCCAGAGCGGAAATACTTGAAAGTTGTTTGACTAGCTGTTATCTTTAGGGACTTTATAGTGTGTGCTCTGTGCTCTTAGTTGGCCTAGCTTTCAATTTTTTGAGTCTTTAGTTAGATCATAACAAAAAGTTCAAAGTGGCTGACCAATCTCCTAGACGGTCTCGAAGACTTCATGGTCTTTCACCACCAAGTTTAGAGCCTTCTCCCAGAAGGCGCAGGGGTAATACTGCTGGTGGGTTTTGTCCCACGACAGTTGATGCATCAGGGATTGATCCTCGACCCGAGGGCATTAGTGTTCAAGCAATGCCTGGCACTTCCACAGAACAAGAGAGGGACACTCCAGTTCTTTCTCGAGTTCTCTTTCAAGCAGAGAATAACATAGAGGTAGAAGAACTCTCAGAGTCGTTAGCGGCTCCGAATTCTCCCCTACCATCTAGTCATCTGGACGTATTACAATACGTTGGGACTCCGACGCATAGACCGTCAAGTCCAAGTTACGCTACGCGCTTACCATTGATGACCACTACTGGAAGCATGGCTTCTACTACAAGTGCTACAACTATGCACACTCCAACATCGGTACAGGGGGGAGGAACGATTTCCATCTCCTCTGCTTCTTTGTTTAGATCTTTTGCTAGCACATCTTTAGTTGGGTCTACCTCCATTCCGTCCACGAGTGGAAATTCCCAAACCAATACTTTTGGTTCTGGATTCTTCCCATTTGGCACCCACTCACAGGGTATTCCATCAGTTCCGTTTAGTTCCGCTACATCCATGATGGGCGGATCGGCTTCATTCCAAGGTTTTCCTTTCGGAAGTGGTCATATACCACATTCCAACCCGACAATAGGATCCATGCCCTTTTCTTCTATAGGACAAAGCAGCAATCCTTTCCAAGGTTGGACTAACCCTGGGGTTAGTGGCACAGGAACTAGGAGTCCGTCCTTCGGCCAACAACGGAATAGGCCATACTCCACAGTTAGTTCGTTTCAAAGTATTCCTCCCTTAGCTTCGGCTTGGAATCCGTATAAGGGGTTATCAACTCCTTATAATCCTTTAGGAGGAAACTTTCTGGTTATGGAGGCTTTGCGACCGGAGTTGGTCAAACTCTGAATTTTTTTGGATCATAAGGCTTGTCTTTTGGCTCAGTCGGTTCTACTGGTTACTTCGGGCAGCCTGGTGCCTTCCAAAATCCAGGCCAATCTTTTCAGAACTTTGGGAGCTCCACCCAGTCTGGGTGGAATCCCCAAGGTCCTCCTAGGCTTCCATTTCTAGAAACTTTGAACTTGCCAGACCTCACTAAGTTAACAAACGATCCAATCAAATACAATCTGGCCTAGCCTCTGGTCCCAACCAAACTCCCTTCGGACATTCCAAAATTCGAAGGAAAGAGCGGTGAAGACCCAGGCCATGTAACCACATTCCATTTGTGGTGCTCATCTAACTCCCTTATCGATGACTCGATTAGGTTGAGACTTTTTCAACGCACCTTGACTGGTAATGCAACCAAGTGGTATATAGAGTTGCCAGGGGGTAGCTTTGCATCTTTCATTGACTTAGCCAATATTTTCTTAAATCATTTCCTATTGCCTGTCCGTTATGATGCCGGAACTAAACTTCTGGCCACTTTTCGACAGGATAAGGCAACTCACATTTCTGATCATATTCAGGAATGGAGATGGAGAAAGAGGCTCATTAAAACTGAAATCCCTCCGGAGTACCGTCTCAAGTGGTTTTTGAAATCTTTACAACCTGAGATCTCCAAGGATGTCTCCATGTCTGGAGTCTATTATGAGGAGCAATCCATTTTTAGGGCCCAGCAATTAGAATTGATCTACTCTCAGTCTGGGATCCTACAAAAGTACTTGCCAAATGCTCTTGGGTCTAAGGTTGACATAGCTAAGTCAAAGCCAGGTCCCCACGCAGATGGTATCGTTGGGTCGGTAGACACAAATGCGGTGAACTTGTTGAACCAATTGCAGCAATTGTCTTTACAAACTACTTCTAACAACCAAGTCACATCGTCTAACCCTCCGGCTTCCCAAACCTCTTCGATTAATGTCGTCCAATCTAATAATCCTAAAGGAAATCAAAATTTCAATGGGAAAAAGAAAGGACGAGGTAAGAAAAAGAACCAGGACGGGAAGGCCAATGCAAATAAATCCAGCAATAATGCTGGTGGTGGTAGAAGTGAGTATAGAAAGAAAGTCAAGTTTCCATGCAAGTTGTGCAGTGGAGACCGTTTAACTCATCTCTACCCTAAGATTGAAGGCGCTCAATGCTTGATAGGGTAACAAGGGACTTCTAGTTCTCAAGCTGTGTTAACCAACCCTTTTCCCCAAGGGCAACAACTTCTTGCTAGCGCGAGTTCAAACCCTGGAACCTCCACAGGGGGCAACCAGGAAGGGGAAAAATCATCGAATGTTTTCATGATGGGTTCTAACATCCATGTGGCTACTCAGTCACGTGATTATGGTGAAGCTGAAAATTCCAAGGATAAGACTGTTCCCGGAAATACTGACCTTCATATTGAGCGACCCCCTGTTGAGACTATACCACGGATACCGAAAGGTTTCGCTAAATGCGCGACTATTAATCCTAATGTCAGGGCCGCCCAGAACTATTCCATCGTTGAGGATCTAGCTCAAATTCTGTGCGCCATGTCCTCTTTAGAGGTTCTCCAGTCATGTCCGGCTCAGTGAAGTGCTTTACTTTCCGTGATTGGGGCAATCGATCCAACTAACTCTTTAGTGCTCACTTTCAACATGTTAAATGTCAAAAAGCGACTCCCTCATCATATGGCTTTCCAAATAAAGTCTACATACTAGAAAATTAAAATTTTTCGTACCGTTATTGATGAAGGAGCTTCCACATGCATCATGTTGATGTCATGTTGGAAGGCTATTGGATCACCTTCGGTTGTTCCTTCACCTACCGTCTTGACTGCATTTGATGGTAATTCTCATAAGCCGCATGGGATTATCCCAGCCTTTCCTATATGTGTTGGGGGGAAGGTCATCAATATTGAAGTAGAAGTCATAGATGCTAACCTAGACTATAATCTCCTTTTAGGAAGGAACTGGGTATATGAAATGGATGTCATTGTTTCGACTCTGTTTCGTGTCATTTGCTTTCCTCATGAGGGGAAAATCGTTAAGGTTGATCAATTGGATTATTGTCCAGTCGATCTTCAAGCAAGCTCGGAGTCTACTATCCTTTTAGTGGATAACCCTCATCTGCCTACTGAGAATTTAGGAGTGGGGATGTATTCCTCATTAATGGGTACCTTTGATCTTTCCTCTCCTTTCGCTAAAATCAATTCCGTTTCATCATTTAAGGAGTCTCCTCGAGAAGAGTTCTTCCGAACTCATTATTTTTCATACCCTTGGACCTTGCCTTCACCTACGACCACATTAGTTGAACGAAAAGTGAATGGAATGGCATTCCCTATATCTGCAGCTGAGCTTAGATATCAGTCTATCGTTAACTCTGCAAATGACCACTCTACTCCTTTTTCTGAAGAGGAGTTAGATGGTGATGTGGCCCCGGCCTGGAGCCTTGATTCTACCTCTGCCTTGGACTGCTTAGATTTAGTTTTACCTTCTGAAGAAGCAATCCTCGAAGCAATGATGGGTATAGATCGACCTTGGGAAGACTTACACCATCGTTCATACTTTCTTCCTCCATTGCAGGAAGTAGAATCTAGATTCTCCGAGCTCTTTACTAGTGATGTTTGTATGGTGTCAAATCCTTTGGCTCCAGCACATGTTCGTGCTGAAGGTAATATGTTGGTGATTTCAAAAACGATACCTATAAACATCTCTAGGGACCCTAACGTGATCGAGGATCTCTTCATCGGAATTGAATGTTCCCCTGAAGAAATTTAAATTTACACCGACTTGTTCAAGGAATTTCGAGATGTATTTGCTTGGTCTTATGAAGAAATGCCTGACATTGATCCTTCTATAGTTCAACATGAGATCAAGACATATGAAAACGCCAAACCGGTTCGTCAAAGGCTTCGGCTGGTTAATCCTAGGAAAGCAGTAGCTATCAAAGCTGAAGTTGAGAAGCTGCTAAAGGCGGGATTCATATACCCTGTTCCTCTTACTGATTGGGTTTCTAATCCAGTCCCTGTGGATAAAAAGCAAGGAACAATCCGAGTATGCATCGATTTTAGGGACCTAAACAAAGCTTGTCCAAAAGATAATTACCCCACGCCATTCATTGATCAGATTATCGACGAGTGTGCGGGTAATGAGATTTTTTCCTTCATGGATGGTTTTTCAGGTTATAATAAAATTTCTATCCGTCTTGAAGATCAACATAAGACATCCTTTATATGTCCCTGGGGTACCTTTGCATATAGAAAGATGCCTTTTGGTCTTAAAAATGCTGGAGCCATGTTTCAGCGGGCCATGTCATATGCTTTCCATGACATCAAAAATGTCATCGAAGCATACTTGGACGATCTCACTGCTCGTTCTCGAAAGAGAACTGATCACCCTAGTCATCTTCAAATGGTTTTTGAGCGATGTCATTTTTATAAAATCCAGTTGAATCCCAACAAGTGCTTTTTCGCAGTTACGTCGGGTCGGTTGTTAGGGTTCATTGTGTCAAATGAAGGGATTTGCATTGATCCCTTCAAGGTTGAGGCAATAGTTCAGTTGCCTCCCCCGTCCTCAATTCGACAACTTCAAAGTCTTCAAGGGAAGGCTAATTTCTTAAGACGGTTTATAGCGAGCTATGCCGAGATCACTAAAGGGTTCATGCGTTTGCTACGGAAAGGAGTTCCATTTGTATGGGACGACTTTGCACAACGATTGTTTGATGCTTTGAAAAAAGCATTAGTCTCTACCCCGCTTTTGAGTCCACCGGATTATGGTAGAGACTTCCTTTTATATTTCGCTGCAGCAGAATCAACCATTGGTATGGTTCTCGTTCAAGAGGACAATGCTCTCACCGAGCATGTGATTTATTATTTGAGCCAAGGCTTAATAGGTCCTAAACTTCGCTATTCTCCGGTTGAGAAATTGGCCTTCGAAGCTGTCCATGCTGTCTAGCGGCTCCGTCATTATATCTTGCTATGCAAAACTTTTGTCTTAGTGGCGGTCAATCCATTTTAGTTTGTGCTCAGTAGGCAAGTGATTGGGGGCAAATATAATCGATGGATAGTCATTTTGCAAGAATTTGATCTTGAGTTCTTGTCTGCCAAGTCTAAGAAATCTATGGTTTTTGCTGAGCTAATTTCTGAGCTGCCTTGTGGAGAGGATACTATTTATGAGGAAAGTTTTCCCGATGAACATTTATTCCTCATCTCTTCACTCGACCCTTGGTATGGAGATATCATTGTTTATCTCCAGACTTCGAAGTTTCCCTCTACTTTCTCCAAGGATGAACGTCGAAAATTACGTCACTTGGCTAAAAATTATGTTATCATTGGTGACACATTATACCATCGAGGGGTTGATTCAATCCTGCGGCGCTGTTTAACCTTAGAGGAAACAGAGTCAATGCTCAATGACTGCCACAGTGGAGCTTGTGGTGGTCATCTATTAGGGCTTGCTACAGCCCAGCGCATCATACATGCCGGCTATTTTTGGCCTTCACTCTTTAAAGACTGTGTGGAAGCGGTCAAACTCTGCCACCCCTGTCAAATTTTTACTCGGAAGATACACGCACATCTAGCTCCTCTTTTTCCCATTGTCTCCATCGGTCCCTTTACTAAGTGGGGTATTGAGTTTACAACTTGTAATCTACCTTCAGCGGCGAATCATAGGTACATTATCGTGGCTGTAGACTACTTTATGAAGTGGGTCGAGGTCATGCCCACTTATAAAAATGATAGTGACACGACAGCATTATTCCTTTTCAATTAGGTTATCTCAAGATTCGGTATCCCGAGAGAGATTGTCACTGATCATGGCAATCATTTCCAGAATTGGCTCTCAAATTAGGTTTCCGGTAGGAGCATTCATCTCCTTATTATCCTCAGGCCAATGGACAGGTCGAGGCAGTCAATAAAACTCTTAAGACGATCCTCCAATGGAAAATTGATAAAAATCGGTCCAATCGGACGTTATGTTGTATTCGGCTCTTTGGGCATACCGGACCTCCGTAAAGACTGTTACTAGTTTTACACCTTTTCAGTTGGTTTATGGGATGGAATCTATCTTTCCGGTTGAATGTGAAATTCCATCTCTTAAGTTAGCTATTGAGCTCCTTCCAGAGACTTCGAGTCTCGAAGAGCACCTGCTTCACTTGGAACATCTCGATGAGCAGCGTCGAGATGCTGCCATGATGAATGAGGCTCATAAGAAAAGGGTTAAAACGCAGTATGATAAATCTGTCCATCCTCGAGTATTTTCTAAAGGTGACCTTGTCTTGGTCTATGACCAAGATAAAGACACCTTAGGGGCAGGCAAGTTTAAGCCTATGTGGTACGGTCCTTTCATTATTAAACGAGTTTTAGAAAAAGGGTCATATGAGTTAATCGATTTCGAGGGAAACAAGCTGGCGGATCCCTGTAACGGGCTCTACCTAGAGAAGTACTTTGCTTAGTTTTGGCCAGGCAATGGCTTCTTTGTACTTTATGTATATTTGTACATATATCATCGAAATTTTTTGATATCAACACTTTTGGTCTGCTGTGGCAGGTGTTGATGGAAGACTTGGTCTATTTTGGGTTCGTCGATGGTGTTAGTCGGCACAATCGGAATCTTGCTTCCGCAGCTTGGGTACTCTATTATCCAACTGGTCAATTGATGGTATCAAGAGGCGTATGCATCGGTCCTGCTTCAAACAATATGGTTGAGTATACTGCCGTTATTAATTTATTATCCGAGGCAATCTCTCATGGGATTGACTCGTTGGTAGTTTATCTTGATTCTCAATTGATAGTGTCACAATTAAACAACATTTATCGGGTAAGGGATCCATGTTTATATCGCCAGTATTTAAGGGTGAGGTTGTTGCAAAGATCATTTACTTATATTAATTATTTTCACATTCCAAGATCTCATAATTGGTTAGCTGATTCTATCGCTAATCAAGCATTAGACTGGCACATCAATCATTCATCACAATAAAATCAAGCATCAAAAAGTCGAACTGTATATATATATATATATATATATATATATAGATATATATATATATATATATATATATATATATATATATATATATATATATATATATATATATATATATATATATATAGATATCATAAAGCGTCTCGAGTACATATGTTTGTCCAAAAAATATACAAAATTGGGCTCAAATGCCCATAATCATGTCCGGCATATCTAATGCCCTGGCTCTGGATGAGCGACTAAGTAGGTAACTATCGCATTGGCCACACACCGAAAAGTGTGAACCCAGTCACGTGGCATGCCAACCACATGATGCTGCATATCCTCAGGAAGGTCCTCTATGGCACCCATCGGTACTCGGTAGCTCAGTCTCGCCAAGTGTCGCTGGATGTTGTGTAGAGTCCGTTCTGTATCATCAGCCGCCTCTTCAACTCCTCTACCGCGTCGTCCATGCCGTGGGAACCCATCTGGTCGTACTGGCCTAATGTCTGGAACATGATCATCATATCAGTCATTTGAATCTCATCAAAAATATTTTTCAAAATGCATCATTATATTTGAAAAATCCAAAAAAAAATCATAAAATCAAATTTTTTTACCAATCTCGCCCCATGCTGCGTTCGGTGGTAATGCTAGATCAGGATCTCCTCGAAAATCCAGCCCAGCATAGGGGTAGTCATCTACGGCGATGATCTGCTGATTCCACCAGGTGAAGAAATCATCGTCAAAGGCAGTCCTTGGGACCTCCCCACCCCCCAAGCGTTTCATCAAATAAGCCCACCGGCCCATGCGTGGATCTCGTGGGGTGCTGATGGAAACTGCTACCCTGGGGCGGAGTGCAGGAACCTTCTCGAAAAAGAAAGTGCACAGGATAGTCCCATATCCAAAGTTTTTGTTATGTCCCCTCTTGATAGAAGTGAGTTGGCTCTTCATGTTGGCCAGAAGAGGAGTACACCAGTTGAACACAGTAGTGAGATAGTCAACTGCCACGCTGATGGTTAGCTGTGATGCCTGATGCAGAGAGGACGATCCGTTCACTCGAGCTATGGTGAATAGGATTATCCTCAGTGATAAACTCACCACATGTGTGATGGAAATCTGGCTACCAACCTTCTTGGGATGTCTTGGGCAATATATCTATACATAGTCCTCTATCGTGAGACTACTCCGTGTCCTGCCACAGGAATGTACTACCTCTCCCCTTCGGGAAAGGCCCGTGATAAAATAGATATCCTCCACTTCTACCCTCAGTGGCATTTGGTCAATGATAAAAGCTTCCTCCTCGATGTCCCAATAATCAATGAGCATCTCAAGAAGATGTGTGTTTTCCTTCATATTCGGTAGTTTGAAGAATTTAAGAAAACCGCATCCCCGTAGGGCTTCCAAAGCATCAGGATCGTTCATGACTTCATTATCCACCGCTGCATGCTCTCTCTCGTCACGTGACCGACATTTTGAGAAAAAAATTATTTTCAACCGTTAGTTTTTGTTTAAAAAATTTTCGCGGCGTATACGCGGGTCCCTGTGCACACAGTTGCGTATAGGGCCTGCGTGTACGCGAGTTTCATATTACCAACCCGCATATACGCCGCGGTGAAATTTTGGGCAAAAAATTCAATGGAGAAACATTAATTAAAAATCTTAAAACCAGTCACAATCAATTGCAAGCTAAGTATAAGAGTTACTTGGAGGTTTTTGAAGAATTTGAGCAGTTGAATTTAGCGTACGGGAAGTTTGCTCCTTTTGCTCCAACTCTTTGCTCTCAAACTCAAATGGTGAAAATGGTGAGTCCAAAATCCCTTTTATAAGTTTTGAAAATGCAAAATTTTTTCAAAATTTTATTTTGTTTGGCCTCATGTGACGTTTAACTTGGGAGCTTGTAATGTTGAGAATGGTTTGTTTTTCAGGACATTTTGGACATTTTTCGACAGTTTCGAGACGGTTCCATGACTGCTAACCCGTCATGGCAGGTATCGTTTTCTCACTGGCATATAGGTTAGGGACACCATTTTTCCGTTGCATTATGCATACTAGCCTCCATTTGCCGATACATCTGCCATAGGGTCGATCCCATCGTGTTATGGTTCGTAAGCCATCTTCACTCGCCAATTCTTTAAATCATGACACGATGGTAGAGCCATCCTTTACATGGGCATCGTAGTTAGCACCTCACTAACATTTGTTGCCCATGCTGCTCCGATTTGAGTAGGCTCGGGAGTCCTCTATAGTCCCGCCATGACTTATGCATTGAAGACTCATTCCTCTTAGCTTCTTCACTTTTTTCTAGCCTTATACCCTAGAGGCTCCTTTGTGTTGAGTTGTACTACTGCATTGCATGTTGACCACTTGCACCTTTTGGCCTAGAGACAACTTCACTTGGACTCGTGTTTAAGCCAACTTTTGACCATGACGACTGCAAAATCAACCTTGCATACCTTTGACTTCTGCAGCTTGACACACCTTGACCCGTGGAAGGAACACACCTTTGAGTGTCACTGACCAGTTTTCACCTCCCTGCATTGAGCATAGGAACGTTCCATTCCCAGGAACTAGATCATCTGTTTCACCGACACTCGTTCTTTCCACTGTACCATAGCATTCGTTTATTCTTTTTCCAGCTTAACATAAAAAGACAAAAAAAATTAAATATTCCAAAAAAGAGCGGGAACAGGATAGTATTTCCATTTATTGTTGGCAGCTAGAGTCAGTCATGTCGCCCTTGAAAAAATCACTCAAAACAAAGTCTCCTCCATTTGGGCGGGATTTAGTTTGAATTAGGTAAGCCTTAACCTTGTTATTGAGTCAGTGATCCCCCGATTGGTTATCTCTTCCAATCATATGGAGGGTTCGTTCATGCCTCCTGCATGACGAACTTATACAGAGTCATCATATACTGCCACATAGTCACATTGAGTCGTGCTTTTGTTCAAGGGAAGTTAGCCTGCATCGGCCTCTCTGCAGTGTCTCTTGACTCATTTTTTAGTCGGCATCCCTGGTTGTCAGTATCATGTCTATCATCACATCATCTATATTGGTCCTTTACTCGTGACGGTTTGAGAAGGTCCCCATTGACTTCATGCTAGCGGGTCTTGTCCTTATCAACGACGACACCTTGCTCTAAGGACAGGCCTAGAGCTGCACCCTGGCCCTATTTTCATTATTGATAGGTCACCTTGTGCTCAACATCGATCAGTATCATGGCTCTTTAACTGAGTGGTTTCCCTTGTGTTCGACATCAGCTTACATTATCACACATTGGGATTCATGCAGTACCTTGGTTTCCATTTGACCCTATTGGTGGATACCTCGCCTCTGTGTCAGCTTCCATTATTGGTTGGTTCAAAGGGTTTCTTTCGTGTGCTAGCCACATCTTGTGTACGCTGGAAACGTACTTCAGTTGGGTTACTACATCTCTTTCGTCCGATTCCTTCCACATTATTGGCCTACGGGTTACACTCGTGCTAGATTGATGAAGGATGCCTTAATGCCTTCCTTCTAGTGGATCTTTCCCTATCGACTCCGACTCATTGCTCTGGGGAAAAGATCTAGAGTCCATTTGGCAGTACCTTGGGGTTTGTAGTCATTAGTGGCAGATCCTTCACTATCGACAGTAGGAAACCATCATTGTCTCCTGATCGATAGATTCTTATAGGTGTTTGACTCCAGCTCATCTATTCACACTTGTTAGATTGTACTGGGTACCTTGACACTCATTATCATTATCGGTGAGTAGTCTCGTGTTTGTTAACGGTATACATCAATGACCGGTAATCAAACGATTTCTCACATGGTCGACTTCAGATCATTTATTCGCATGGTGTATAAATGTACCACGGCGGTCGGTGAAGACCTCAGGTTGTGTCATCATTCATTGGTTCACTTGACAATTGCTCTTGTTGCTGCTAGTTGATACCACTCCACCTTATATGTTGCAGTCAGTCATGGTGACATTCTATAGGCTGGCACCTGAGTTTGCAATGTAGTACCATCCTATTCCATCATGTTCAGTTGGTACCTTTTGGGACCAATCTTTGATATCAGTGATCCGTTACATCTTTCAGCATCATTGACAGTCTTATATGTGATATTCAGACATGTACTTGTTCATCATGATCAGATGATCCATTATGTATTTTCCAGTCATTTATACTTGTATACTTAGTGGATCCGCTTGTACTTGATATGTGGACATGCTTTACTTTTTCTGAGCATGGGTATGCCCGCCTCAGACATTGTTTCTTTCTGATCTCCTTTTGTGGCTTGGCCGGCTGAATTTTGGTGAAGTCCTCCTTGGTTTTTGATAGATTTCCTTTCCATGTACTTTCATAATACATTTCGGCCATCATGTACCCCTTCTGACCTCATATATTAGGGGGCATCTGTTATAGCTCCAAATCCCACTCTTATGGTTTGTGATGCTACACTCATGGCCTAGGGCAACCCCTCCTTCCAGACCTGGTCCTAAAATTTAAAAAACAGTGTTTTATCCCTTATACGTGACATTGCCCTGAGTTAAACATGTGTATACGCGGGTAGGCATATACCCAACCCACGTATATGTATTAAAACACTTAAAAAAAATATAAAACTCCTTAATTTTGGGTGGAGATCGCGGGTTTTACCTGCTGATCACCTGTTAGTGCCTGTGGCCCAACTATTCCCAACCAACTCCCAACTAAAAATATACTTTGAGAGAGGTATAAAAAGACCTCAATGGGAAGGCCTAAAAGAGGAGAGGACAGAGAAAGGTTATTATGTTGAGATTTTTCCCCTGACCAGGTCTGAAGATCCTTGAGCCTTCTGCACTTCCCCCATTTGTACAGGAAACCTTTGTTTCCTTGTGTGTTGATGTTCATCCACTACTTATGACATCATGGAGTAAGTCATGGAAGGAGTTTGTTAAAGGCTTGAGGCTGGATGGATCCGAAAGGAAGCTTTGCTTGGAGCTTGCGAAAGGTGACCCAGGTGAAATTATTCCTTTTCTGTACTTTATTTGTCTATAATAAAAGAAACACATGTCTTGGTTCCCGATATAAATCTTCTTTATGTTCATGATATTCATGTTAGAATACATATGTGAATGGTTGTTTATATTTCATAACTAACTACCTTTCTTTATAACATGAAGATGGTTTCTTTATAAGGTTTTGTCCATATACTGTTGTGTTCTTTGGAATTTGTGGTTTTGCAGATCAAAGGAGCAAAAAGGGAACTCCAAGAAGGGTTTGCACCCTAAAGGGCCTTCTCAAACGTAGGACCTAAGGTATGCCCTCTTATCATAGAATTTGCTTACAATAGCATAATGGCTGTATGAATGTGTGTTTCTCTGTATAAACAATTTTCAGTTTACTAGGGTTTCAACCCAAAAGCCCTAGGGGAACATCTCCCTCAACAATTGGTGTCTATTGCAGGTTGGTTCCTTGAAAATAAATGGTATCGATGTATCTTTTAGGTTGGTGCCAAAAAGGTTGAAGGGGTTGGTGTATCTTGTAGGTTGGTGCCAACAAGGTTGAGGGGATTGGTTTCTCCCATAGGTTGGTTCCTACAAATTATTGTAACATTAGGTTGGTGCCTACAAAGAAATATTATATAAAGAGGTTTTATGGTTTCCATGCATATCTTGTGTTTCATGTTCTTCTTATGAAGTTGATGCCTTATCTTTCTTGAATGTTTAAATAAGTAATAATTTTCTTATATTGATTCACTATCCAACTCTCAGTACAATTTGTGAATCCGAAAATTGGTATTAGATTGATTTCCTTCATAAACAATCTAGCCACTAGAAGAAATATCTCAAAGCGACCATGGCTAGCCATGATGATTATTCCATAAGAAGGGCTCCATTATTTGATGGAAAAATCATTCCTTCTAGAAGGTAAGGATTAGGACTTATCTAATGTATATTGGTTTTGACATTTTGTTATCTATTATAAATGGTTATGAACCTCCATAAACCCTGCCAACAAACCAAGTAGTTAAAAGGCTTGTGTAAGCCATGCAAAAGCCATGAATGCCATCTTTTGTGGCTTATCAGAAACACAAGTTGTTAAGGTGGTGCATTATGAAATAACAACGGATATGTGGGATAAGTTTCATAACAACTATGAGGGAGATGACAATGTAAACCAGGAAAATATCCAATAGCATAGAAGATAGTTTGAGAGTTTGAAGGTGAAGATGATATTGTAGCCTACTTCCTTTATGTGGATGAAATTGTTAACACTCTTAGAGAACTTGGTTAATGTGTTAAAATTTTGAAAAATGTGAAAAAAAAATTAAGCTATGATCCCTTGATGTTTGATGTCAAACTCTCTTCCATTGAAGAATTGAATAATCTAAAAAATCTAGAGGTGGATGGGCTCCATGGAATTCTTCCTGCATATGAAAGGAGGAAAAAAAAATACAACATAGAAGAAATCAATTTTTAAAGCATCAAAGAATACAGAAGGATATGAATCTTATGATTATTCTAGTTTTGATTCAGATATATATAAGAATTTCAATTAATGAGGAAGATGAAAAATAGGATTTCGGAAATAAAAAGGTAAGTTACCCTTCAAATGTTTCAATTGTGGTAAAGTAGGACATTTTTTTGCTTAATGTCCATATGTAAAATTGGAGAAAAATAATAATTAAGAAGAACAAAAATATAGAGGAAAATATCATAAACAAAAAAGGAAAGATATTTCAAGAAGAAAATATTTTACTCTATAGAAGATAATATTTCTAAAGAAGAGTGATGGATGTGTATTGAATGATGACCAAGAATAATTCCTACTCATTTCCATGGATGTACAGTTTGAATACAACTAGAAAGGGAAGATAGATTTAGAGGAAGGATACATTGATGGAGAGTAAGCCTTGAAGAAAAACTTGTTTATGCCCTAGAAAAAATAGATAGTCTCAAAGGAAAGATCAAAAAACAAGAGGAGTTATTACAGGAATAAGAGAATAAATAGCATGATCTTCATGGCATAGCAGTTTCCATTTTGAATACACAACTATAATATGAAAAGAGGATAGAAGAATTAGTGAGGATATAATTGAAGGAAAAGGAGGGAGATTGTTAAAAGTTAGAAGAAAAGCTCAATTTCCTTAAGAAAGGATACAAAAAAATAAAATGTTTAGTTGAATCAAAGTCTATAGTTTGGAAAGATTTCTAACCCCTAGATAATAGTCTCAGGTTCCAAAGGTCACCATTCATCAAGAGAGGTCTTGGCTACAAATAAATTCATAAGACCACCAAGGGAGAATCAAGAAAAAATATATTATTAAAGGATAATGAAGCAAATCCCAAAATCTATGCTAATTCTCTCAAAATCTCCTTCAATAATGAACGAAAACCATGAAAGGATATTAAAACTAGCAAAGATGTGATTTTCTAAAGGAAGAAAGTAGCATCGGGAAAGGATATGAAGACCAAAAAATCTATAAGAATGAATTCAAAAAAATTTCTCCACAAGGAAGGCCTTTCACATCTAGGTATTAAAATATCTTCTTTGGTTATCTTTTTTCTTGTAATAAATTTGGTCATAAAGAAATACATTTTAGAGACTATGTAAGGAATGACTATGTTAGGAATAGAAATAAAGGATCTTGTAAGATCTCAAAGAATGGTTATGTGATCAACAATCCTAGAAGTATTAATGAAGGTGGTGTTAGAAGATACAACTCATTTTCTCACTTATTGAATCATATTAAATTCTACAAGCATAATAACTATGGGCACAAATCATGTGACTATAGAAATATCACAAGAAGGCTTCCAAGAAAAATAAGGAATAAGAAACTACAAAACACTATGAACAATGCTCAAAGGTATGGAAAAGGAAGTAAGAAAAAAACTATATGTTCAAAAGAAATGAAGCCAATGGTAAATTGATAATGGATGCTCAAAAAACATGACAGGATATCAAAGAAAATTTCTTATTTTAAAGAAGAAAGGGAGGCAATGTTACTTCTAAAAATAATGCATCAGCAAGGATAGCTAGAAAGGGAATAGCTAGTCTTGACAATGAAAAGACTAAAAATCAAAGTGTCCTATAAGTTCAACATTTAAAACACAATCTTCTAATTGTCAATAAAGTGTGTGATCAAGGATATGATCTCATGTTCCATTCTAAACGATATGAAATAAGGAGAGAAGGTTTAGGAAAAATAGTGGAAAATGCAATCAAAACCCTAAGAAATGTATATGTACTAAATGAAGCTAAAGAAGAAAATTGCTCCATGGGAGTAATATCCCTCTCATTTCATCAATAAAATATAATCTCACGAGAAGTGAGATATGGAAATAATTTAGATCACATAAAGAAGATGGAAGCTTTAGAGAGTGAGTTCTAGGACAAGAATGATGGAATGTAAAGTTTGCAGGATGTGAACCGATAGTTGATGTTTAAAAAAAGTAAAGTGAATGATAAACTTCAATTGGAAACAAAAGAATCTATTGAAATGTATTCAAAATAAATAAATAAAATAGGGACTTTCCATTTCAAGTGCATCAATGACACAATCTAGGATTATGTAGTTTTCATAGTAAACTATAGAACCGAAATCATTGTTATAGAGAACACAACCATGGCCATTTGGTTTTGGGCTACTATATTAAATTAATTCAAATAACTAAAGCACAAAGAATAAACAGAGAGAAATGTAAGCCCGCTCACTAGAAATCAAAATAGATTTCAAATCTTGTCTATTCAGTCAAAATGTTTTATTCATATAAGAAATTCATATATGAGAGTGGAATTTTCAGAGTACTTGAAATCTAGATGTTGTCACACAACAATGCCACACAACAACCAAAACCCCCTCTAACTCGTACAATAGCCAGTCGTACTCTTGCCAAATTGTGAAGCAAACAAAACCAATACCAAAAGTCCAAGAACTCGAAGCAAACAAGAAAAATGCCCCAAGAGCCAAAATCCCAAGATCCTGAAGCGAACAAGCAAAAATCCCCAAGATCCAAAAAGCCAATTTTTCCTTATTTTCGTAATTTATTCTCATGTTGTTGATATCTTTGTATTCTAACTAAAACAAGTTGTTTCCCATGTTTTCGACATCTTCACACTCCATAGCTAAGTCAATTTTTTTCCTCTTAGTATATGAACAAACCAAAATTTGTAACCTATGTTCCATTCTCATAACACGTCTAGTAGATGTTTTCTTGTAGAAACTCATGCAACAAGAGTATCAGCAAGCGATTCTCGGAATGTTAGTGACTTAAATGTAGTTATCGTTTCGAATAAAAATAGCTACAGGATTATCAACAACTACTAGCTAGGTGTATGATCAAACATAATAGAATTATTAGCAACTCAAAATACATGGGAGTAACAACACTTATTACAAACTCAAATAGAAGCTTGTTTTTGGTTTATTAGGGTTTCCTAAAGCCAAGGATTATCTTACATCAAACACCCTTGGTAAGTAAATATAAGCTACCATCTCATGTGGTATTTCCTTCAGAGATTTAAGTACCTCGTATGCATGTTATCTCCTTTTAAGTCACCCATGATGCATCTTCAAATCCCTTGTTTTTCCATTTAACCAAATATTCCAGATATTCCATTCTACGAGTCTTCTTTCTAATCATTGTAACCATAATTTCTTCCACTTCTTCAACATCTTTAACTCGTAATTATTCCTTCCTATATCTTTACTTCTTTCTCCTTCATGGAACTCATATAGATCAATCACATTGAATTTTAGATAGATATCCAAGTCTCTTGGAAACTCTAGCTTGTAGGCATTTTTAGAAAATTTTCAAAGAATTATGCATGGGCCTATTTTATTATATTTTAACTTGTTGTTGGTACCTCTAAGAAATATTTCACTTCAAAGATGTGTCATTACAAACCCTCCTTCTTCAAAAACATTTTCTCTTATTTTGAAATATACCTTCTACTTGTACATGGCATAACTTTATTGTAATATTTTTTTCACATGTTCATGTATCAGTTGCATGTTGTCATCAAAATCACTTTCATCTGCACTCTTCCTTTCCTCCAAATATAGAAACTTTATCAATCCCACAACACCTTTCGGTGACTGCCCATAAACAATCTGAAATAAACTCTTACTAGTTGATCTGTCACCGAATCATTGTATGTAAACTTTTCCTATGCTAAAACCATATCCCACTGGTTGGGATTTTCACCACTCAAGCTTCTTAGCAAATTTACAAGACTTTTATTCGCTACTTTAGTTTGTCCATTTGTATGTAGCTAATAGGTTGAATTATATAACAATTTAGATCCCATTATTTTCCATAGTTTCCTCCAAAAGTGACCCAAGAACATTGTCTCTCTATGTAAAGTAATGTTTCTTAGCAAACCATGAAGTCTCACTACTTCCTTGAAGAATTAAACAACCACTTCAATGGCATCATTTGTCCTTTTTCATGCTATGAAATATGCCATATTTGAAAATCAATCTAAAACAAACATCATTGAATCATGTTTTCTTTGTGTCCTTAGAAGCCCCAAAACAAATTCCATGCTCACATATTCCCAGACCTTTCTAGTACCTACAATGGAGTATGGAACCCTGTATTTTGACTTCCATATTTTTCTAGTTGGAAAACTCTATAGCTCTCACAAATCTTTCTAACAACCTTGTTGATCCTAGCCCAAAAATATCTCTCCTTTACCAATGTTACAGTGCCAAAATTTCCACTTATGCCTCCACATGTAGCTCCTTAATAAGATTCAGCCTCATTAACCCTTAAGGAATGCACAATTGTTGATTTATAAATAAAAACCATTCTTATATATGGTAATCCAATAACACAATTCTATCCACACTCAAAGTTGCTTTACAAGTTGTCCATGCTTTTCCAAAATTGACATATTATGCATACAACTCCTTCATCCTTTCCAAACTCACCACTTGTATTGACAAAGTGTTGAGTAGCATAACTCTTCTACTTAAGGAATCTACAACTTTGTTTGACTTTCTAGATCTATACTTCAGAACAATTGTATAACTTTGTAAAAATTCAATCGAATTATAATGCCTCTGATTTAACTTACCTTGACTATTGATATATTATAATTCATTGTGATCAGTAAACAAGACAAATTCCTTAAGCAGAAAATAGTGTCTCCACTTCTTCAAAGCATGAATGATAGCATAAAATTCTTGATCATATATGGAATTATTATTCTTAGCTGCATTCAACTTCTCACTTATGATTGTTATTGGTATGCCTTCTTGACTTAAAACTACTCCAATTTTTGTCCCACTTACATCATAACCAACTTGGAATACTTTATCAAAGTTCGGAAGCACCAAAAACAAGTTTCTCTATCACCTTCCTTTTCAGATCTGCAAATGCTTTCTTTTTTATTGCTGTCCATTTTCAATTCCCCTTTTTCATGCACTTAGTAAGAGGTGCACAAATATACCTTAAATTCCTAATGATTTTCTGATAGAAGCTTGTGAATACATTGAAGCTCCTCACCTCAAAAGTAGACTAATGAATGGGCCAATCCAAGATAGCCTTCACCTTTTCATAATCCATATTCAAACCTTCCTTGGAAATCACAAATTCCAAGTACACTAATTCATCCTGCATAATTGTACACTTCTTCAAGTTTATCAGCAACTTCTCTTCCTTCAACCACTACAATAATTTCGTTACATGTTCCAAGTGCTCCTATTTGTTTTTGTTGAAAATTAAAATGTCATCCAGGTATACTACACCAATTTTTCCCAAGAATGGTTTTAAGGCCTCATTCATTAGCATTGTGAATGTGGTAGAGGCATTAGTTATCCCAAATGGCATAACAAACCATTCAAACAATCCATCCTTCATCTTGAAATTAGTGTTCCACTCATCACCTTTCCTGATCCATATTTGATGATAACCACACTTCAAGTCTATCTTTGTGAAATATGTAGCCCCACCCCAATACTCCATAATATCTTCCATCATTGGCAAGGAAAATTGGTACTTTATGGTTATCCTATCAATGGCTCTAGAATCTGTTCACATTCTCCATTCACCTGTTTTCTTAAGAGTCAATATTGCTAGTACAAATAATGGACTTAAACTTTCTCTAATCAATCCTCTATCAAGAAACTCCTATACCTGCCTATTTACTTCCTCACTCTCTACTAGAGTCATCCTGTAAGGTGCCTTGTTTGGTAAGCTCAACCCAGGAATTAGTTTAATCTAATGAGAAATAATTCGCATGGGAGGTATTCCTTTTGGAAATTAATCAATAATGATCTCCTTGAATTCATGTAACAATGATTTAATTTATGTCTATATGGTTTATAATTTCACCTCCTTACATAGATTTTTGAATCACTTATTAACAAAAATTTTCCCTTCTTTCTTTATTTACAAACTCCTTGGTTGAAAACAACATGATCTTGTTATTACTCGTGCTAATAAATGTTGTTACTATTGTATTTTCTAGAATTGGGGTGAGTTTGCACTTGTCGATCCTTCATGAACTCATATGTGTTTTCCCGGCCATCATGGTAAAATTTCTAGTTAAACAAACACAATCTTCCCATAAGTATGTTGCATGCATCCATGTCAACCATATCACACAATAATTTCTCTTAAAGGATACCAATTTGAAAATTCAACAAGAATTTCTCATTCACAGCCACATGTTTTCCTTTTTGTAACCATGATACTCAATAAGGATTTGGATAAACTAAAACTTTGAGTTTCATCTTTTCCATGACTTGAGTGGACACTAAATTTTCTATACTTCCACCATATATAACCAAGTTATAATTGTTTCATTTTACCTTACACTTAGTTTTGAAAACTTTCCTTCCTTGTTCTGGTTCTTCCACTATCTTTTTCTCAAGCTTGAGCAAAACTACGTTAAACATCAATTTTCTCCTTGCTCTTGTTGCAATAGAGTCACATTTTCTCTAGCAAGAGAAGCTTCATCATCTTATGTAATTTTTGTTTTGGCTTCACCTCTTCTTCCTCAATTTTCTCCTTCCAAGAACTCATATTTATTATGTCCTTCAACTCCACATCGATAATAAGTAATTTCAAACTTTCCCTCTCCTCTTCTAAAGGCTTCCTCTACCTCTTCTAGTATTGTTTCCACCTCTACCACCTTGACCACTGGTGGATTATTCTTCATTTTCAATTCCTCTAGTAATCCTTGTCTTACCTCTTCCTCTACCTTTCTATTATGTTTTCCTATTCAATTTGTCCTCTACCTTCGAAGCAATGTGATAGGCTTCATCAACAATCTAAAAATAATGTTCACTCATTTCATCTTGAATCAAGTATTTCAGTCCACTCACATACCTTTCGTCTCTTTGGAAATCTATTTCTTTTATACTTGATCAAAGTGATAGTCTGAAAAACTCTTTGGTGTACTCACGAATAGTGGTTTCCTTTTTGTCTTAGATTCTAGACTTGCCTTTACAAATTTTGCTTGTAATCAACACGTAGAAATTTCTCCTTGATATGTATGACCATCTTCTTTCAAGTCTTGATATTCTTTAGCTAATTATTTATTACATTTCTATAGAATATCCCACCATAGTGCAACATGAATCTCCAATGTCGTTATGGAAAATTTCACCCGATTTGGATCTTGAACATTTTCATACTTGAAGTATCTTTCATGTTTTCCAATCATTTTTATGAGCACATTAGCTCTTAGATTAACATCATAATAGGAAACTTCAACTATTTCACTTCCTCTATTACTCAAATATGAAAACCTTGTTTTTGGGTCTCTCTCCTCATCATTTTTTCTTCATCTATTTCTTGTTTGGGCTCTGAATATACTTCTACATCTCCATTTCTTCTATGCTCCAACTCTTTTATTCTTTGTCTTAACTCTTCCAACTCTCGAATTCTTGCACCTCTGCATCTTTCTCCTCTTCTCCTTGGTGGAATAATTACAAGTTGTAAAAGTCTCACCAACATCCATAGACCTCAACCCAAGTTTTGTGACCCAAATTATACTTTCCACACTCCTGTTGTGCAACCACTGGACAAGGTTTTTTGGTACCCTATCATAGGAAGAAAATCCAAGGTGCAAATATCAAAATGAAACTCGTTATGATACCACTTGACACAATATAAGATTTTGTAGCTTTCACAGTGAACTACAAAACCAGAATCGATGTTACAGAGTGCACATCCCCAGCCATTTTGTTTTGGGATACTATTTTAAATTAATTCAAATAACTAAGTCATAGAGCATAAACAAAGAGTAATGTAAGCTTGCTCACAAAAACTTAGAATAGATTTCAAATCTCATTTATTCATTCAGAATGTGTTATTACATACAAGAAATTTAGATCTGAAAGTGGAATTATTAGAGTACTTGAATTTCAGATGTTGTCACATAGTGATACCACATAGCAACCAAAACTCCCTCACTAATTGGTATAGCAACCAATCACACTCTCATCAAATTGTGTTGCATCCATAAAAAATGCCAAAATTCCAAGAGTTAGAAGCCAAAAGACTAAGAACCTAAAGAGAATAAGAAAAATCCCCTTGTTTTCCTTGTTCCCATAATTTATTCTCATGTTGTTGATCTCTTTGTATTCCAACTGAAACAATTCATTTCCCGTGTTTCCAACTTGTTTGCATTTTAAAGCTAAATCAATCCACTTCCTCTTAGCATGTGGACAAACCAAAATTTGTAACCTGCATTCCATTCTTGTTTCCCATCTAGTAGCACTTTTCCTATAGTAGTGTATCTAAACAAATTCTAGTTTTGGGTGTGTCAGCAACTCACACAGCAAGAGTATCACCATACGATCCTAGGAGTGTCAGCAACTCGAAAGTGTTGGTAATTTTGAATACATGTAGCTACAGGAGTAGCAACAACTACCAATTTGGTGTATTAGCAACTCAAAACACATGGGATTAATAACAATCATTACGAACTCAAACAAACACTTGTTTTTGGTTTATGAGGATTTCCCGAGGCAAAGGATGCTCCTGCATCAATCAACAAAGGAAAATATTGGCATACATGAAGGAAAATGAATTGGATATACAATGAATTAAAGTGTAAGCTCAGGGGTGGGGGGCTATATTTCTCATGTTGTAGATAAAGGGGAAGTTACAGATGAAGAGAAGCATAAGTTTAGTGGGAGAAATATCAAAAGGATAAGATTTGTTGAAAAGGGAAATTTGTAGGCATGGACAACATTTGCAAACAAAGAAAAAGTTGTAGATAGAGTCAATATTTGAGAAGTTGTAGACAAAGGGATTTAAGTTGTAGACAAGGAAGAAGTTGTAGACAAAGGAAAAGTTTGTAGATAGGGGGAGTAACACTTTCTACCATTGATGGCACAAGCGGAGAAGTTACATATAGATGAATAAAATTAGGCATAGGAAGTATTACACTCAAAAGGAATATTCCTTTTAAATTGATGTCAAAGGGGGGAGAAATTTCATATAGGGGGAGCCCTTCAACAATTGTGGTCAAATTTGTGGGTTTTACGTCAATGAAAAAGGGGGATATTGTTGCATAATGTGTTGTCATCGATTTCAAATAAAATAACAAAATATATTAATCATATGATCCTCTAATAATCTAGTGCTCCACGGTCATCCAAAGATGTGAATTTTCACAACAATAGACAGAAAGGTTTCATATTGAAAGGATCAAAAGAGTTTGCCTTTGCAAGCATTTCTAGTATTAGTGATTTTGGGTTTGTTTTTCAATGTGTCATTATAAAGATAAATTTGAAGTTTAATGTCACCAAAGTTCCGGGTCAAGGCAAAGTGGTCTTACAATATTTCGAGGACACAATAAGTGTCTGGCTATATAACTAGGGCATATGTTATAGCACCAAAGCTATGTGAGCGCCAAGTCTAGAAAAGTTAGGGTATAACACTAGTAAGCAATAGGTTACATTGTTGGTTATAAGTGAAAGAAATATACGGCATGAGGTATTGGTGGCACTTAATTAAGCGTTTGGTGTCATAAGCCCCAATATTTGGAAGGTTGAAATTGAAGGAAGTCTCTAGGTGATTGAACATAGTTTGAGAACAAGAGAAGTGTTGACCATTATAGGCCACATTACTTGATATTTGAAGATAGATTAAATCAATTGATCCAGTTGTTGTACCTCTGAGATAGTAGTAGGTCAGCTACCAATGCTAGAGCATATGTAATAATTGTTTTGGGGTTTTGGTTTTATTTTTGGAAGACCAATGAATGAAGATAGATGTAGAATTGAAATACTTAATCCTTTGGATAATATTAATATCTCACCAAAGGGCTGCTATAAAGCTTTACACAGTGAAATAGATCAAATAGTGGTGAGAAGAAGATAGAAAATAATATGATTATCATAGTTTCTAGACTATAAAACAGAACAATCATAAGTATGAAAACCTTCTAAACTACGTTCCAAAGATTCAAGGTAGTATATTTAAGCTTACAAAAGATGCTGATAATTTATTGATTAGAGGGTATTAGCTAAACAGACAGTTCATTAATCCATTCTCTTAATAGATGAACACTTCAGGAGCTTATAGGAATAAATTGAGACATAATTATTCCTACCTAGATATCTCTATAAGTCATATGCATATGAAGAAAAACATAATGATTGATAACTAGGAAAACTTACAGGATAACACAAACTGTGTAAAACCAAATTTAGAATGCTCTGGTTTTTATTAAGGTTCTAGAAAGACTGAGTACATCAAGTGTCTAAAAAATATTCCTTCAAAGGTGCAACCAGGTTCAAAGTAGAATGAACAGTCACGACTTAACAAGCAATGAACAATGAAACTTGAACCTTGAACCCTTAACAACTCGAGAAGAGATTTATTTATTGTAATGCCCCACTTAAATCTTATCTTGCAAATTTTATTAATGTTTACATTATTTCAAAATATTTCAAAATATTGGTCTAATATAAAATTCATGATTTCTATTATTCAAATTCCCAACTTACCTTCTCAAATTGAATCTTAGGTAGGATATGGTCTCTTTCCATTATTTCAAATAATATATGTATTCATATCACATTCCCCAATGTACCCTCACATTTGCTAGGGAGAAGACATGGTCCTCTCCAAATCATTATCAATATATATATTCATCTCCCATTCCCCAATGTACCCTCACATTTACTAGGGAGAAGACATGGTCATCTCCATTTTATTACATCTCACATTCCCTAATGTACCCTCACATTTACTTGGGAGAAGACATAGTCCTCTCCATTTAATTATCAAGATATATATATATATATATATATATATATATATATATATATATATTCATCTCACATTCCCAAATGTACTTTCAGATTTACTTGGGAGAAGACATGGTCCTCTCCCATTAATTTCCCAATTTTATATTCATGTCACATTTCCAAATGTACTCCCAGCTTTACTTGGGAGAAGAGAAGTCAATTGTAAGGATGGATGAGAAGTTAATGGCATTAATGAGAAGTGGTTGAGATGGAGAAGAGATAGAGGGTATAAAAGGGAAGGGGGAAGGGAGAAAAGGAGAGGTGGGGGTCTTGCTTATGATTTTGGGGGGTTGATTGTGATTTTAGGATTTGTTGTGATTTTTGGAGACCTTAGGAACCTGTGGAGGTTTCTTGGGTTGTTGAGAGGAGGGAAATATTGTTCATCTTGGTCTGGATCATTCATCTTGGACACACACACTACATTTGGTTGGACTTGGACTTGGAGGGCTAGGAAACCTGTGGAGGTTTCCTGGGCTAGGAATTATTTCCTAGTTGGCTAGGAGGTAAAGCTAGTTGGGTCAGTCAAGAGGAGCATTCAGTAGGAGCAGCACCTCAAAGGCATCTCCACCAGCCATCGCTACAGGTATTCCTCTATAGATTACTCAAGTAAATTTATTATAATGAAATTTTCTCAATAAGTTATAAGGATTAGAATGTAAATGGTAAATTTTTTTTTTTTAAAGTCTTGTAAGAAAGTAAACTAGTGCCTCTTATTGCATCTAAATTCATCAGAAATAGATCTATTAGAAGACCCTAGAATAGGGCTCTTACACATGGTATCAGAGCTTGGGTTCAAAATCTAGACCTTGAAGCCTACCCACTAGAGATTTTTCAAATCTAGTTGAATCAATTAAGACCAAGACATTACTAACCTGTAAATTGCACTTTAAAATTTTCCTTGCAATACAGTAGAAGCTTCCCTTCTAAGCTAAAATAACACTTTAGTTTCTATTGCAACAAGAAAAAATTTTGTTCTTGAGAAAATAAAATTGTGTAGACTAGGTTGGAAATGGCGACTATTGGCAGAAAGGCTTCTTCAATAATCCTTATTGCCCAATGCAAAACCAGACTCAATCAAGTAGTGACCTCTTTCTCTTCAACATAGCCTCGCGTCTTTCATTCTTGAAGTTTCTCCATTTACAGGTCAAAAGGGCAGGCACTCGCAGCGCAGTGACTATGGGTTTAGGGTTTAATAGATGGGTTTCTACTGTGCCAGTTTCTTCAAGAAAGACCTGCAGAAACACTGGAGAAATAGTGTCGACTTTACTTGAAGTGGGTGGTGTCAAGATTAGCAAAGATGATGTAGTACGGGAGAATGATCCAACAAACAATGTACCAGATTTAATTTTTTCAAAAATAGGTGTGCAGCTTCACAGAAGGGACAATCACCCACTTGGGATCTTGAGCAGGAGATCTACAATTACTTTGATAACAATTTTCCAGGCTTATTCAACAAGTTTGATAATCTTTGTCCCATTGTATTTGTTAAAATGGTAAATGAAACTAAACAAGATAGATTATCTGAACATCTTAAGGCAACATTTTGGTCTATTAGTATGGATTTTTTTTGCAAAGATACATTTTTGTTTCTTTTCTCAGGTAGTGATAAACCAGAAAAATTGGTTTATGTTTACTCAGGCTTTTATATGGTGTGATTATCTGTAATTGTTTTTCTTTACTTTTTGATTATCCTTATAAAATGTTGAAATTCTTTCTTCTTAGGTTATTTAGATGGTTATATTATTTAAAATAAGAAAATAGAACTAAAAAAGCTCTCCCATAATTGAGACTTCGATTTTTTAACCACTTGGAAATTAGATGCTCATAAGAGAATTAGCTTGATGCACTCTGTAATTTATTTGTTAACATTCCAAACTGTCATTGGAGGAATAGTATTACAAAGTATATGCCTTAGAAAGATAACATGAAATAAAAGTAAGTTATTTGAATGTCCATAGATGAGGAAGAGCAATTGAGGGGACCAGAAAATACATTAGGTACATAATAAACTAAATCTATAGATAACACAGATGTAATAGATAACATCATTGTGTCTTATCTATGTTTGATGAGACCACTTATTGGATTGTCATTGTCTCCATTCTTAGCTTTTCGATACTATGGAAGACTTTTACTTATTGCCCAATTTAGATGATTCTGTTGATGCTCTATGATCTAACTTGATTGAAGGGTTTTTGCTAGTGCTAGAGTTCATATGTAAAAATGGATATTTTAGTTCGAGAACTAGCTTGTCATTTTGTATCTGTCAAAGGGGAAGCTTGTTATAACCCAAAAGCTTGGAAATTGCTATCAATTTCTTTGATTATTGATGATATATGGCAGGGGATATAAAAATTTTATTTTGATCTGAAATTCCATATCTTTTGAAATCTAGTTTTCCCTAGTCTTTGGCTCGATCAAGAAAACTTGACCTTTATTTAGTTATTTATTTGTAACATTTGGTCATTTAGGGTATTGAGTTTTCATAATACTGTGACATAATGTCTAGATACCTTCTTTGGCCCTATCCATGGCCTATGCAAGATGCCCATGGCAGGTTTGTTGCCATCTGGCATCAACTAATCAAAGAACCTTCTCCAACGGTTCTCCTCATAATACAAATTTCCTGTATTGAATTCGAAGAGGATTTTCTGTAAATAAATGAAGCAATAGTGTGC
Organism: Pinus tabuliformis; assembly: GCA_031772625.1. Taxonomy (NCBI): domain Eukaryota; kingdom Viridiplantae; phylum Streptophyta; class Pinopsida; order Pinales; family Pinaceae; genus Pinus; species Pinus tabuliformis. The sequence goes on along the minus strand of CM062811.1, from coordinate 230,845,066 downwards.
CCTTCCACTTTCTTGCTGAACAAATTAACACACTACCGAGTGGGAACAACCGTTAAACTCTCACTAACAACTGAGAATGGGTTGAAGAGTAATGAAGTTGGTAGCAAAATGAAGGATGGAAAGATGTATTCTCTTTCTCTCTCTTTTGTGAATATCCTCATGGGGTTAGGTACCTATTGAGTTCTTCTTGCAAGAGTTTAGTGGCCCACCTTGTTCAGGGATGCATAGGACTAGGTGTACAAGTGTGACATCTGCAAGTTCATGGTTTGACTACAGAAGATAGAGTATTTTTCGCTCAAGCCAAGCTTACTCCAAGCTTCATTCTATCACTGGGTGATTGATTTCTTGGGTCCACTTCCAACAATCTACTCACATAAGAAATTCATCCTTATTACTATCCTGATTGGCACAAAGTGGCCATAAATTATCGTGTGAATGAATAATGATACAAATATAATTATATCATTGATTATCGTTGTGACTTTTGACCATTTAGCATACTAATTTTTGACAGTACTGTGACAAAATGTTTAGATACCTTCTTTGGTCCTACCCATATGGCCTCATGGGAAGCATAATGCACCAAAGATGGAAGTCATAAATCTTGCTGTGAATGTGTCTTCTGGTTATGATGTAACTCCTAAGAATTAATGTGACCACTTAGAAAAGTGTGCCCCACCCCAATTGTAACCCCCAGAAGTAGACACGCCTTCATTCTCAAGTGTAACTCACCTAGAACCATACTTCCCACCTCAAGAGTAACTCGTGAAGTGGATGTACCTCAACTATGAGTGTAACTACCAATATGAATGCACCCTACCTATAGCTGAAGAGGACTACAAAAACACAGGTCACCCTCATGATAAACTCTTCACAAGTGTGCCCTCTCTCTAGCCAACCAGCCAACTGATCCACTGCTCAATTCACTACATCTAAATGGAGAGGAACTTGGAGAAATCAACAAAACTAATAGTATGACCATTAAGGGAGGATGAAAAAGTATGAATGTAATGGTATAACTACTAGGACACACTTTAGACAATTAAATTAGAAGGTGAATCTTAGTATAAATTCAATGTGTCATGACTTTTAGATTAGCTTAAGACACTTTTTATTTAGTCTTAGTTAAGTGGAAGATGAAGTCACTTTGGAATAGGAGGAGTTACCATAGGTTGTTATTACATATAATATACTTTTAGAAAAAAACAGTGCAATGCATTCATATGCTTTCTCTCTCACATTGCTAGAACAGTTAGTTTTCTGTAATTTTTCTATTCATTTATAGAAGGAACAAATAGCACATCCTTGAAAATTTTCACAACATCATCAACCATTCTGTAGTTACTACTCTTCCCTGCACTTTGTGAATTGTGTTATCTCGGAGTGCAAATGCTTCATTTTTTTTTCATTCATCACTTTTAGATAGCATTCTTTCCTCCTTGGCATGTGTTTGTTAGCCCATGAATCTTAATACCAAATTCCATGTGAGGTATCACAATTATTCTAAGGAACCTTAAAAAGTAAACTCTGTTCCATCTTTTTCATTTTCATTGCTCCCAATATCCCAATATAATTGTTGTTGTTGGAACTCTCTGTGTTATCATATGTCCAATAACCTTGCTTGGAAACCACCTCTTCTTCTTAGCTTCTATCTTCCATGTCTATCATGTCAAGCTACAAATGCCTTAACAAGCTTCTCATTTTCATTCTGCTTGTGTCTTTGGTCCTCTTGCAAGAACATTGTAACCTAAGTCACCTGGTTGAAGGTTCATGTTCGTGTTCGAGTTCGATGACCTCGAAGTTCGATAAAAGTTCGACAGTGAAAATTTTGGGGATAAAATTTGGCATTAAGTTTGACATATTACAAAATTTGAAAATTAAAAAAAACATATAATAAAATTCAATGCTCTCCTTAAACACATGATAAAAATATCACTTGTAATCTAAATCATCCTTTCTCAATAATAATTTTATGCAATTCTAAGGACTTCAAAATAAAGTAAGTTATTATAAAACTATGATAAAGATTTTCAGTATTATCCTAGTTATCTTAAAACTATGATAAAGATTTTCAGTATTATCCTAGTTGTTATAAAAGCATGATAATTTTTTTCAATATTATCCTTGTTTAGTAAAAGATTTAATTCACTATTTTTTTTAATTCGTTTAATTTATATAATTTAAATTAAGAATATTTAAAAATTAAAATCTAGTTATTATTTACCTGTAAAGTTATATATCTATAGTTATATAAATCTTTGCTCACAATGAAATACTTGACATGTTGTCTAGAAATAGTAACATTTCTCCTTACTAGCTGCTTTCTAATCCTCCTCTAGATACTCATCATGCATATGGATAAGCAACTTAGCATCATTCTAGATGGAGCAACCACATTTGCCTTGAATAGCACTACCATTGAACATGAGCTGCATGGGTTTGAAACCGTTGAAATAGGTAGATTGAAATTAAGTATAATTTGAAACATTCTCAGAATATCTATCCTCATATGCTGTTCACTCACCTTGTGGTCCATCTTATCCTCATTTTCCGGGATAACTCCTTTGCATGTTTGGACTCACAGAGATAAGAGTTAGGCTAGTATATGACCTTCTTATCCTATCTAGAAGCCTAGTATAACTCAATGGTAACTGTGGTTTAAACTTACAGAACATCATACTTGGAAAATATTTAAAATAGAACTTAAACTTCCCTTCTCGATGCTACATTTAATGGATAAGGTATAAATTTATTCGGTTTTGTGCCCTCCACCTGTGCGATGAAACTGAAATTTTCACTAGATAAGACTTAAGTTTACAACCCAAATGTATGTCAATCACTTTCTCTAATGCACCTGCTTCAAACAACAAACAAATTTAACTAGCACTGCGAGTGTATGCACACCTCCACTCAAGATTTTATAAACCTTGGATTTGCAAAGAACAGATCAGACAAAGGTGCCACTTCTCCATCACCATATATACATCGCATGTTGTCATGCAAAGTCCTGATGAAGCTTGAGATAGCAAATGCAACATTGACTTCAGAGTATAAAGGCGGCAGCAATGAAGAAGCTATGGGAAAAGCGGCTCGCTGTAGGTAATGAATTTTATATTGCACTAGTAAACCATGAACTTGCCAGTAGATCCTAAATCCTAGCCCGATTGGCACATTGCATTTTAAGACTATTTATCTTTTCTACTTCTATCAACTAGCCCGTAGTCTATTTTTTTCACCCATGTTAATGTTACAATATTCAATACATCTTGCAAGATGCATCTGCATATATATATATATATATATATATATATATATATATATATATATATATATATATATCTCTATTTCTTTTTTGATGTGGAAGAGGATACAACCATGAGTTTTTCTTGCAAAATTGTTACTGAACTTTACCTTGTTGATTAAGACGTTACAAAGATTACAAATTACATTGATAAAGAAATCCTTGATTTAGTACTTGATTGGAAAGCAAGGGTAGCAATAGATGATGACCACTCTTTCTATGGGCATAGCAATTCCACTTACAAAACAAGTGAAACTTGCTGGTGGAATTATAGCGTTCACCTCTTTAGTATCTCTTCTTAGGGTTATTTGATGGAATACCCAAGGTCTCATAACTATGTTGAAAAGAAGTCAGAAATAATGCCTTTTACTTGAGTTGAATGTGTAGCCATGCACTTGAGTTGAATGTGTAGCCATGCATGATTGCTTTGAAGGAGTGACATTGGAAGTTGACGCAAATAGATTTTTCTTCATATGTGGAAGAGAAATCTTGTACAATTTCAGTCAAATCATTAGATGTTCTTCATCATGATTGGGTCAATGGAGAGGATCTAGTTTCATCTGGATCTTTAATGTCACATGGTTCAAGGGATAACAATTTTGAATATTCTTGATTACGTCTAATATCCTGAAGAACTGATAACAAAGAGGATGTATTTCCATGAAAACCTGCAAATCCTATATAAAAGATAGGATATGTAGATAAATTTGGAGAATGTTGGAGCCATGGAATATCTGAAGGGTTTAACCCTATTAATAATTGTCACTGCCTTAGGTCTATCTAGAAACCTATGTTTCAGGCTCAGATGACTATCATCAGTAAATGTTTTATCTAGTAAAGATGAAGATTCCACTAATAAAAAACCATGATTATTAGCAGTCAAAAATTAGAAGGCACTAATGGAACTCTAGAGAAGACATGGACATTCCCTCTTAGAAATTAAAAAAAAAAATGATTTGAAAAACAAAAGACCTCTTAAACATCTTTAGATAAGAAAAAATTTAGTCCTGAAATAAATTTTTAACATAAAAAAGGAAGTCAATGGGAAAGCTGGCAGAGTTGGTATATTAGGAAGGGTTCAGAGTTTGAAACCATTAAATAACTTGGATCTGATGTTTAAGAATAAGACTTTCTAGCATTGCCAATCATATATTATCACTAAGGATCTAGTAGCTAGTTATGATTTTCTAGGTCTAAGGAAACTTGGAATTCACTAGTTATATATTTGTTAATTGCACATATAACCATATGCAAAGATAACTTATTGATATGAAAACATCCCCTCAAGAAGTGATCTTGTTATGGATAAGTAATACAATAATCCCATTGCATCCTACAAAGAATATAATATGCTTCTATTACTAATTAGTGATATTTAGTTAGGCTATAGGTCCTTACGTGGATATCTGGCAATTGGAGATATAGAGATAATCAGATTGCAAATTTAGTTTCCAAGTCTTCTATCTATTCCACTAAATTCATGTCAGTTAGTTTGGGTTTCATGCTCCTAAAACCAATCCTAGAAATTGACACAAAGAAAAATATCTTCACCCTTATTTTTCAAAGACTATTTCTTAGCCTGAAGTGTTGCACTTTCTTGTCTAAACAGTTTATTTTCAAGGGCTTCTTGTTGGAAACCTATCATTAGAGAAGTAAAATTTCATTATCAGATTCAACCTGACCTTTCAATTATATTTTCATTTTGTACAAAAACAGCTCAACCTTTTATAGAAAATACAAAGTTTTGACTGATAACAAAGGTAAAGTTGAACCCAGCTCAAACATATAGTCATCCAAGTGAAAATCTTAAATTAATGGGAAAGTTTGTTAGAAAATAATGTACTTGGAGTTTTCTCAATGGTTTGATTGCATTTTGTAATTTCATAGTTTTGAGAGGCAACTTTTTCTTGTATGCAACTCGTAGCTTCTTGAGCCATTAAATGATAATCCTCCAAAGAAGCACTACAATTTATTCAGATATACCTAATGCCAAATGTAAAATTAGACAAGTTGAACATTAAACTGCTTTCTTATACATATTATAAATTAATCAGTTTCTTTGTTGACAAATCCAAAGAATGTTCCTCTAGTAATCATTAAGAAGGTATGCGAGGAGTTCAAATGCACTAGTTAAGAGAAAGGCTATCAAATTGTGTTTTAAATTTTAAAATTAAACTATTCTTCTCCTGCACAATGGCTTCATTAAGGAGAACACTAGTAGAATAAAGTAGATTAAAGTGAATGATGATAATAGATAGGTTAGATTTAGTAAAATATCTGAAGACCTTTTGAGGAAATTTTCAAAATGCTCATTGAGAGTCTTAATATTGTTCAATACAGTTAGAAAAGTTGTAATTGCATGATTTATACTTTACACTTATATTGATGATCTTGGTTCTTCAAAAAATGGGTGGTTTTTTATTTTATTTTAGTGGAGTACTATATAATGATGCTTTATAAATGATGAACTAAATAATGGTCAAATTTCTGACTTGAAAGAAAGGAGATGGCATTTCGGATCCCAAGTTGGTTATTTTATGTTCGAGTCACTCTAGAAATTTCACTCATCAATTCAGAAGCCTATACTTTTTAAAGGCTCAGGGCTGGATGCATGTAAGAATTCTTACTCTGCTAGCAAAATGGGAGAAACTGTAGGATAAGAGAGTAAACAAGGGACTTATAGACTACTCATTTCACCACCAGAGATATTTTTATAAATAAATCTTATTCTATATTCTAGAATCTAGATGCAATTCTGAGTGCATTACCTTCTACGCTACTAATCATAACTGTGACAATGAAAGGATCTGCGTATTGGCTCCAAGGATTGGTCTTCTTTATGTGGAAAGCCAAGACCAAAAGTAACAACCAATGCCAAAAATAAACAAACCTATGTTATCGATTTTCAGCCCTCTAAATCTGCTTTGATAGTGCATAGAACCAATAGTAATTTTCCTGTTCATCTTTTGTAGGTTTAAATATGAATTGTTGTACCTAATTTCTCATGCTCACACCTTGTTATTAGATGCCAAAAGTACACAATTGTGTGCTAGTTATTAGTTTGTGAAAGAAAGCATGAGTTTTTCCCACACTGGCAAATTCCAGAACAACATATACAAGTTGTTAGTATAATAGTCCAAGTTGTTAGTATAATAGAACAACATATACAAGTTGTTTTGCAGTTCCATGTTATTTATTTATGAACATTATATACATTTGGTTTGAAACATGAAAATCAATTGATGGGTTTGGTATTGATGATGGAAATGTTGGATGTATGACCAAATGTATGACTTACTTGGTTACAATTTAGCTAGTATATGACTCGTCAGAGTTATTGTTGCACCGTATAGGCTTATATAGATATGATTTATCTAATCAATGACTTAGTGAAATTATGATTTATCTGATGTAAGATTTATTTCCAGTATGAACAACAAAAATTGACACATGGACACTGGGCTTAATAAACATGATGTTTAAGATCATGTATCTATATCTATTTTGTGGTTATATATATGCATGGATGAGAACTAAACTACAGATTGGAAAGAACCATATGATAACCAAGATCTACTATTCCATTGGGGAAGGTTGAGACGACCAATGAGGAAAGGTATGATGTACATTGTTCTATTACATTTGGTATCTACTTGATATGCACTCTTATGACATGAGTAAAATGCAAATGAGAGGTGGCGAGACAACCTGACTGGACTATTCAATGACAAGTCCAAACAACTCTGTAGTGTGGTCCGTGTTAGGGTGTTGACACTAGTTCTAAAGGAGGGGTGGAGGTATTTCCCACCATGTATCCTCTGAAACCTAGAATCGTGGGAGAGTAGTGGTGGACACGCTCCCCTAGACATGTGATGACGATTGCCAGTTGCCTGCTGGGGAAGTTAGGTCAATGTATTCGACGCTTCCACCATGTCGGTTTTATCAGTGGTTAGTATGGTCGTTGCCACTGATAAAGCAGCAGAGGATGGATAGGTGGGGACTGAAGTAGGTCAGGATGGATACGAGGATATAGATCAGTTGGAGACTCTTGATGGGAAGTAATGTCATTGTTTGACTTATCAAATTTTATCGCTATAACTCTCTCTGATTGGCTATGCTTTCGAACTCATTGTATCTTTTCATTCTAACTTCGAGACGAAGTTTTCTAAAGGAGGGGTGTATGTAATGCCCCACTTAAATATGATCCTGCAAATTTTATTAATGTTTACATTATTTGAAAATATTGAGAAATATTGGTCTAATATAAAATTCATGATTTCTATTATTCAAATTCCCAACTTACATTCTCAAATTGAATCTTAGGTAGGATATGGTCTCCTTCCATTATTTCAAATAATATATGTATTCATCTCACATTCCCCAATATACCCTCACATTTACTAGGGAGGATACATCTTCCTCTCCAACTCATTATCAGTATATATATTCATCTCCCATTCCCCAATGTACCCTCACATTTACTAGGGAGAAGACATGGTCATCTCCATTTAATTACATCTCACATTCCCTATTGTACCCTCACATTTACTTGGGAGAAGACATAGTCCTCTCCACTTAATTATCAATATATATATTCATCTCACATTCCCAAATATACTTTCAGATTTACTTGGGAGAAGACATGGTCCTCTCTCATTAATTTCCCAATTTTATATTCATGTCACATTTCCAAATGTACTCCCAGCTTTACTTGGGAGAAGAGAAGTCAACTGTAAGGATGGATGAGAAGTTAATGACATTAATGAGAGGTGGTTGAGATGGAGAAGAGAGAGAGGGTATAAAAGGGAAGGGGGAAGGGAGAAAAGGAGAGGTGGGGGTCTTGCTTATGATTTTGGGGGGTTGATTGTGATTTTAGGATTTGTTGTGATTTTTGGAGACCTTCAGAACCTGTGGAGGTTTCTTGGGTTGTTGAAAGGAGGGAAATATTATTCATCTTGGTCTGGATCATTCATCTTGGACACACACACTACATCTGGTTGGACTTGGGCTTGTAGGGCTAGCAAACCTGTGGAGGTTTCCTGGGCTAAGAATTATTTCCTAGTTGGCTACGAGGTAAATCCAGTTGGGTCAATCAAGAGGAGCGTTCAGCAAGAGCAGCACCTCAAAGGCATCTCCACCAGCCACCGGTATAGGTATTTCTCGATAGATTACTCAGGTAAATTTATTATAATGAGATGTTCTCCATAAGTTATAAGGATTAGAATGCAAATGGTAAAATTTTATTTGTTTAAAAGTCTTGTAAAAAAGTAAACTATTGCCTCTTATTGCATCTAAATTCATCAGAAATAGATTTGTTAGAAGACCCTAGAATAGGGCTCTTACATTTATACAATAATGAAACTAAGAAAATATCCTAAAACTGATTAAGATTTATTCTAGGAAAGGAAAGATCTTCATGCAAGAAGATAGCGACAATTATTGAACTGCTTCTTGTTGTCCCTTTTATTCAGGTTGTGTTGGCTTTGTTGTTTGATATTTTTCCCTTTAAGCTGCTTGATTGTTTGTATCCTTTATGCTGGTTGATTCCTTCATTTGATCTTTCATCTGATACTCTTTAAACTCTGTGAATATCCTTTGACCCTACTAAGTAGCCTTTACTGTGTTCTTTTTACCTTTACTATGCATTTCAGGTTTTTATTGTGTTTTTCAACAGTAAGATCTTCATATTTGTCTTCAAACTGTATGCAAGCTTTTTCTTTGTAAGCCTGGAACATGAGTTTTTACCTGCAAAACACAGAAATTGTTAAGAAAACATAGGTGACAGAGAAGGACATCAATGGCTTTATTGAGCTTAAAAGGATATTGGAAGGAGTCCATAGCATATCGGAAGGTAAAACAATGGTTTTATGTGTCGTAGAGGCTTATGGAGGCTTCGCTGTGTAAATAGACGAAACAAAGCCAAAATGGTGATTTTTTGCGTTTAAATGGAAAAACAGCTTTCTTTTTTAAATATGGTGCAAAGTGAACAGTGGTCATTTTGTTGTTATGCAGGAGGTGGATTTGGTTTTCATCACACCACTTATGAGGCGCGAGCGGTTTTGGGAGGGGTCACATGATACAATCTGAGCCTGACACGTAGCAAGTGGAGGTCAGTGGAATACTGCTTTTCGGGCAAGTAATGCTCGAACAGAGAGCCGACCCAAAATTGCTGAGGGTCGTTAGATTTGAATGCATGTGATCAGACAATGGTGGAGTGAAAGAGCAGCGCGGAGGGGCCCAAAGATTAATTATGGTGGTATGGGATTTATTATGGGTTAAAGACTGAGATTAGTGGGGTTTTATGGTTAAACAGAAGTTTAGGTTGACTTTTCATTTAAATCATAAAAACTTTTTAACAAATAAATCATTTGCAAAACATGGTATGGTGGACTTGAAATAATATGAATTTGGGTGGATAAATGACGTCGGGTCCAGGTTCATTGCATATCACAATCGTAGTTTAGTGAAGGAAGGCCCTATCGCAAAGGATTGTGATAGGGGCTAGACGTGACGTGGAAATAAATCATGGATAATAATGCGATTGGGTCCGAGTTCCTATCACATATCGGAGATCGCAACGACGGAGGTTTATTGTTTCAGTCGAGACTTGCGATGAGGGGCGGATGCGAAATGGCAACGAATTATGATATATATTGCGTCAGATCTGGGTCCATCGCGCATCGCATATCGCAATGCGGAGGAGAGTGCATTCATGTTGAAAGGCTTGCGATCCACAATATGCGATGTTTTATTTAATACATAGTTTTATAATAAAACTAATGGTTTCGGGATATTTTAATAAAGGGAGTTAATATATACGGGAAAGGACTTTTAGGGGTTTAATACGTTAAGTTAGCGTTAATATGAAATATGAGCAGAAAGGGGAAATATACTAAGTATAATGCCTTTTCATGAGTTATTTTCTTTTCACATATATACATCAATACTTAGGCTAAACATCTTTTTGTGGGTTTTTTGGGTAAAAGGGGATTTAGCATGGGGTTTTCACTTTTCCTAGGCAAAAAGGATTTTAACCTTAGGAAAAGGGGTTTTTTATGGAAAATGAATGAATATGAACTATATGAAGGTAAGAAGGGGAAATTAGTAAATATAGGGATGAATGGGGATGATGGAAGTTAATTAATTGATCTTGTAGACCTTCATTTTCTTTGTGTAATTGCATCATGGACATAGAAACATATGGTAAAACATGATAAATGTACATTTTGTCCAATGAATTATCATACTTCTGCAACCTTTCTTCTACTTACCCTTTACTTATCCTATCAATTTTTATTCACTTAATGGGTGCATTTAAGCTAGAAAACCCTTTTCCTTTATGTTTATTTAAAAGACAAACTATCTAATTCTAACCTTATAACCTCCAAGGGCTCAGATTAAACTGATGAGCAGCTTATTATTCTCTACCTAACTACTGATCTCCCAAGATTAAACAGTTTGGCCAGATCTTTATTCTCTAACTATAACATCAAATTTAAAGCATGAAGCAATTAAGATTAAACTATTTGACTGTCATAGGTTGTGGCATTTATGACAAGCTGCACACAACCATTATTTTGCAGAAAAATAGTAGTGGTATTTAGACTTGCTCACTTTCAGAGTTTATGTGTTTCCTTTTCTTTCTAACCTAAAATTTTCTTTTTGTCTTTGATTTTTTAGGACATCTAACCTAACATTTTCTTTGATATGGACATCATCATCAAGATATTTTCAAAAACATTTTATTCACTATTGTTATGTCCATATCCTAACTTAACATTTTTTCAATTTTTTATTTTTTATTTTTTGACTATTTTATTCTACCTTATCAAAACCAAAAAATGCTACAACATTGGCTCCATCTAGGGACTGCTTTCTCCTATAGAATGCAGAGAACCTGCAAATCCATGTGCCTTCTCCTCGGGCTATGGAGTCCTTGCTGTAAAGAAAATCACACTGACATCTTTAAAGGTAAAAGAAAACCAAAGTATTTACAATGAAAACTATTTCAACTTCTTAGTACTGAATGTAATGTTTGAGAAACCTTCCATTTACAGGATAAGTGGAATATAGACCCTCAAGATTCTACAGCACAAAAGTTTTGTTACCCTTAACTTCAGCAATTTCTAGAGGTCCAAACCATAGATTGTCAAATTTTCCATGCTTTCCTTTCTCTTTCTCTTGGCATCCCATCTTAGGACTAGATCACCTTTCTTAAAGTCCCTCTCCCTGGCTCTTATGTCAAACATGGCCTTCATATTATTCTGATATTTCTTCAATTTGTGTTGAACTTCATCTCTGTTTTCATTAAGTTCAATAATCTGATTTATTCTTCTTGAGAAATCATCAGGTTCATCTGTTGAATCCTGTAGGAATTTTAAAACAGGGAAGGCCAAATTGGTAGGGAAGATTGCATCTTTCCCATAGACTAATTGAAATGGAGATTTTATAGTTGATCTCTTTGGAGTAATTCTGTTTGCCCATACTACATAAATCAAACGTAAATCCAAGCTCTTCTTATGATCAGCTAGAGTCTTTTTGATTACCTTTACCAGAATTTTGTTTGATGACTCTGCAAGGACATTACCTTGAGGGTAGTATGGAGTTGACTGTTGTAACGGAATCTGATATTTTTGGCAAAATTCAATCATTTTAACACTATAAAAAGTTGTTGCATTATCAGTGACAATTTGAGTTGGGCAATCAAATCTAGATAAGATATTCTCCTCAATAAACTTAATTACCACTGAATCAGTAGCATTTTTTACTAGAATTTCTTACACCCATTTAGTAAAGTAGCTTTTTGCAGTGAGGATCCATCTATGCTGATTACTTGAAGTGGTGTGAATTTCTCCAACAAAATCTAATCCCCATTGGGAAAAAGGTGTTGAAATTATTAATGGAACGAGTGGAAGAGTTGCTAATTTTTGTTTACCAACAAACATTTGACAAGGAACAAAACCTCTGATGTTTTCCCCTACTTGTAAGAACAATGTGGGCCAATAAAATCCTCCCCTCAGAATCTTGTATGTTGTTGCTCTCCAAGCATAATGTCCCCCACAAAATCCTATATGAAACTGATCAATTATTCCTTTAGTTTCTTATTCTGTTAAACATAATAACAAAATATTCAGTGGATATTTCTAGTATAAATTTGCATTTATAATGTAGTACTTGACTGATTTTAACTTAAGGATTTTACACTGGGTTTTGGAGAATGATGTTGGACACTCAAAATGTATCAAGAAATTTACAATATCTTGATACCAGTTTGACAAGAATTTTTCATCAATTTGTATAGGACTAGTTTGCTCAGAACGTAAAGGTTCTTGTGGATTCTCCCCTTTAGGATGAAGGGAAGGTTCTTGTGGATTCTCCCATTCAGCAAGGACATAAGGTTCTTATGTATTCTTCACTTATGCAAGGATGGAAGGTTCTTGTGTATTCTTCCCTTGTATTTCTAAAACAGAATTGATTCCAAGAACTTTGCAGTTGGATTCAGCTAGAAGCTTGGCCAATCCTTGACCTTGTACTAGCTTGTTACTCTTGATAGTTATATCAAACTCCAGAATTTGAGTGATCCATCTACCTCTCTTCCCATCAATGTCTGGTTGGGTTAGGACACTTTTCATAGCACTATTAGGGACATAAGCAGTAATAGGTGAATGTAAGACATACATTCTGAATGATTTCAGGGCTTGAATGAGGGCATAGGCTTGCTTCTCAATGACTTCATACTTAAGCTCAACATCTCTCATAACCTTGCTGAAAAAGGATATGGGTTGGTCATTAGAATCTTCATTTTTCTGTAATATAACAGAAGCAAGGGCTGTTTCAGAGGCAAAAGAGAAAATACTAAATGGCTTAGTATAATCAAGGTTGGCTAAGGTGGGAGCTTCAGAGATAGCCCTTTTTATTTGTTCAAATGCATGCCTAGAAGAGCCAGTCCATTTGACTTCATGGTCCTTTCGGAGCATGTCGGTTATATCTTTTACAATCTCTGCATAATTTGGAATAAATCTCCTTAAAAAGTTAATCTTTCCTATAAAATCTTGAATCTCCTTCTTGTTTCTAGGCAAGGTCAATGTTTCAATAGTAGATACTCATTTGGGGTCAATTACTACTCCCTCCTTTGAAATTATATGGCCCAACAGTTTTCCTTCTTTGACAACAAACAAGGACTTCTTAGGGTTAAATGATATTCCAAATTTTCTACACCTGTCAAAAACCTTCATCAAGTGCTTTAGATGTTTCTGATCAGATTTAGAAAAAATATTTATGTCATCAAGATAAATAACCATAAATTTATTTACCTGACCCATAAAATCTGTGTTGATAGCTCTCTGAAATGTTGTTCTAACATTGGTTAAGCTAAATGGAATCCTAGCGTACATGAATGTACCCCAGGGTGTAGTAAATATTGTCTTCTCTCTATTTGTTGTATCAACAGTCCCCTGATTGTAACCTAAAAAACCCTCAAGCATAGAAAGTCTTTGTGCTCCTAAAACCATTTGAAGTAACTGATCCATTTTGGGCAAAGGATAATTATCTTTTAATGATGCCTTATTCAAATTTCTAAAATCCACACAAAGTCTTATTTCTCCATTTTTCTTTCTAACAAGAAATAGATTTGCAACCCAACTAGAATATCTAAGAGGGAGGATGATATGAACATATAGCATTTTCTTAATCTCCCTTTCTACAATTGGTAGAAGGGCTAGATATATCCTTCTAAGCTTTTGTTGATAAGGTTTTGCTTCTGACATCAAAGGAATCTTATGTTGTATTAATGAAGTATCATAGGTCTTTATATCAACATAAGTCCAAGAAAGAACATGCTTATAATTTTGCAGTAACTTAAGATATCGAGCTTTGATCTCAGGGTCTAGAGATGCACATATTTTGATGTTTTTGATATCTTCATCAGTTCCGATGTTAATCTCTTCTATGTCATCTTCTGCAGAAATGGACAGAGGGTTTCAGAGGACATCATTTTGATCAAACAATTTTTCTAAAGGAATGAGTCCTTTTGGAATAAAATTATTAGATAATTGGGTAATGTCATGATTATAAATTTGGGTTTTAAAATCTGAAGTATCATTTCCGCCTGCATTTTCATTTATTTCAGTTCTATCTTCATCAATTTGTAGAAATGAAAAATCATCTATTACCTGTAGAAATGATTTCAAATGTTCATCATCTTCGAATATTTGCCAATGTTTCAGATTATCTGGGATAGATGACCTATATTTGACTTGTATCTAATAGAGTACATCAATATGATCAAGAATTTTAAAAGAGATAACAGAGGCAGTTAAGGCATCTGCATGAATATTCTGATCTCTGGGAATATGAGTCAAACTAAAAGAATCAAAGAAGTTTTCAACTAAATCCCATAATTCATTTCGGTAGGACCTAAGTCTAGGGTGCTTGGTCTAGCAAACATTTCTTACTCGCTTAACAATAAGTTCTAAATCCATAAAAACACTTAAGTTTTGAACTTTTAAGCTTTTGGCTAATTGCAATCCTAAAAGGAAAGCTTCATATTCAGCCACATTATTTGCAACTTCAAAGTCTAATTTACATGATTGGCTTATTTTTATTTTTTCGATGAAATTAAAACTACTCCAGCTTCTACCCCATCTTTTGTGCAAGAGCCATCAAAGAACAGTTTCCAAATATCAGTTTGTTTTGGTTCAGGTCTTTCAACTACCTCTTCAATTTTGACTTGAGTTTTATGTTGGTTTGAAGTGAGTTGAAAACAACCAAAGTCTTGATGGTTCCTTGGCTGGTCAATCTTACAAATAGTATGTACAAATCTTACCTCTCTATACAATCTTAATTACTCTCCTCCATAAATAGGAATAGTAGCATATGACATATCCTTCTGCAGAGTTCCCCCTAATTTGGCACAGCAAGACCTAGAAAGGAGCATTCCAAACTTGGGAGGGATATCTATGACAACAATATCGAGTACAATACTTTTCACTAGAATTTGGGTAAGGGTAACCACTAGATCCTTGATCAATCCCAAACAGGGCACCCTTTTAGAATCAAAGGTGTACAGGTCATGGTAGGATCTAGTTATGTCGAGTTTCAAATGGTCCATGATATATTTTGGCATAAGGTTGTGTGATGCTCCTGAATCAAGCATACAATTATACAACATGGAATCATTTGTTTTAAGAGTTACATAGAAAGGAGGCACTATCTTATCTATCATGCCTGAACTAGGGCCAAAAACTACTACTGGTTTTTCATCTTGCAGACTTACTACATCACCTTTAGCATCAACTGAGGTATTTTGTATCCATTTTTTGACTTGGATTTTGTAACCAGGGTTTTTAAAAAGTTCTGATAGTGGAATTGGGATCTTAACCCTCTCTAATTGTTTTTCAACATTAAATGTAGTCAAAATGTTTTTACTAGTTCGGGTAGTATCAAGTGACTAATCTAAGGGATAAATACGAGTTGTTTGAGCTTCAGCTGTTTTGGTATGTGGTCCAATTACTAAATTTTCCTTTGGATGTCTCCCAAGACCAGGCTTAGGCATAAGATCATATCTCTTGTTTAACTATGCAATTAAAAATTCAAAGAAAGCATGATATTTAGAGACCTGTGAAGCTTCCTGATCTTCTTGAACCTGATTTTGTTGTGAGAGAGGAATGATGGCTGTTTGATTCAAAGAAGAATCCATACTATTAATGTCTTCATTAATTTTCATAGTATTATCATCAGGTTGTTGTTCATCTATCAATACAGGAGTAGGAACTTGTTGATCATTGCTAGGTCTTTGAAGAATTTGTAGTGGTGGATTTCTTTTCTACTGACCTTGATTTGGTTTTGGGGTCTAGTAATTGTTTGTTGTATTGTCCTAGGTTGGGTCTCAGTCTTTGAAACCCTACTTGATAGGTTTCTAAGAAGAGATTTTATTTCATCTATTTTTGAATCTTCTGATTTAGTCTTAGAGGAACTAGAGGCTTCTTGAACGGATGTGAGTTTTCTTTGGGCCTTTTCTTCCTTGTTGAGGCTGCCCTATTTGCTTCTACTTCTATATCATTTATTTGCATATCTTAAAGATTTCTTGAAGTTCTCTCTCGTAGCATAATAGCAAAGTCATCATCAAAAGCTTTAGAAAATCTAGACTTGGCTGCTACTACAAGGGGCTTACAATCAGCAAGCATTTTGTGATAGAGTTTATTGAATCTTTTGATAAAATCTGATACTGGTTCACCAAATTTCCTTTTAAGCTCTTCAAATTTTGTGAGGAAGTAAAGAGGATCCTTTTTCACACCCCATTGGTTTTTAAATATGGTTGTAAGCTCTTCCCAATTTCTAATGGAAGCTGCTGGTAACTGCTTAAACCAAATCCTCACATTTCCTGAAAGACTTCAAAGGAGTCTTAACAACTAACTTTGGGACCTATAAATGAATACCTTCTTTTTTTTGAAATAGAGGATTGGTATATATAAAGAAGGTATCCTCAAGTTGTTCAGAAGAAGAAGCTTCAGGTCGGTAAAAAATGGAAGGAAAACGATAGGTGGTAGGGGATATGAAATCTGTGGGTTTATATTCTGGTAGATTAACACCCAAATTAGATTCAATTTTAGGTGATTCTGGTGGTAGTGTGGGTATTGGATGAGATTCTAATGAATGAATAAGTTAGGCTGACTTAAAATCAACTCCTTTATCTAGAAGTTCAGCAACCCTAGGTGATAAATGGGAGTAATCAGGATCAGATGGGGTATTACTATAGGGGTCAAATGATTCTAATTCTTCAGACTATAGGACTGAATAGGAAGAATAAGATGGTTGGTGTCCCCTTTTAGAACTGGCTTTTCTCATAAGCCTTTCAGGATCTAAAAGAGGACTAACTATGTCAGCTTCTGAACGAGATCTGGTATGTTTAAAAGGTGCTGCTTGGGAGTGTGGAGTTGCCTAGGTGAATGATTTTAACCTTTCTAAACTATTTAATCACCTTAAAGGAAAATAATGAATGAATATCATTGTCCCAAAGGAAACTTAAAAGAAATTCGAATCCCCGGCAACGGTGTCAGTCTGATGTTGTACCTCTGAGATAGTAGTAGGTCAGCTAACAATGCCAAAGCACTATAATAATTGTTTTGGGGTTTCTGGTTTTAGTTTTGGAAGACCAATGAATGAAGACAGATGTAGAATTGAAATACTTAATCCTTTGGATAATATTAATATCTCAACAAAGGGCTGCTATAAATCTTTACACAGTGATATAGATCAAATAGTGGTGAGAAGAAGACAGAAAATAATATGATTATCACAGTTTCCAGACTATAAAACAGAACAATCATAAGTACAAAAACCTTCTAAACTACATTCCAAAGATTCAAGGCAGTGTACTTAAGCTTACAAAATATGTTGATGATTTATTAATTAGAGGGGATTAGCTAAACAGACAATTCATTAATCCATTCTCTTAATATATGATCACTTCAGGAGCTTATAGGAATAATTTGAGACATAATTATTCCTACCTAGATATCTCTATAAGTCATAAGCATATGAAGAAAAACATAATGATTGATATCTGGGAAAACTTACAAGATAACAAAAACTGTGTAAAACCAAATTCAGAATCCTTTGCTTTGTATTAAGGTTCCAGAAATACTAAGTACATCAAGTGTCGAGAAATTCTTCCTTTGAAGGTGCAACCAGGTTCAAAGTAGAATGAACAGTCATGACTTAACAAGAAATGAACAATGAACCTTGAACCTTGAACCCTTAACAACTCGAGAAGAGAATTATTTATACAATAATGAAACTAAGAAAATATCCTAAAACTGATTAAGATTTATTCTAGGAAAGGAAAGATCTTCCTTTACTGTGTTCTTTTTACCTTTACTATGAATTTCAGGTTTTTACTGTGTTTTTCAACAGTAAGATCTTCGTATTTGTCTTCAAACTGTATGCAGGATTTTTCTTTGTAAGCCTGGAACAGGAGTTTTTACCTGCAAACCACAGAAATTGTTAAGAAAACATAGGTGACAGAGAAGGACATCAATGGCTTTATTGAGCTCGAAAGGATGTTGGAAGGTTTCCATAACGTATCGGAAGGTAAAAAAATGGTTTTATTGGTTGCAGAGGCTTATGGAGGCTTCACTGTGTAAATGGGCGAAACAAAGCCAAAATGGTGATTTTTTGTGTTTAAACAGAAAAACAGCTTTCTTTTTGAAATATGGCGCAAAGTGAACAGTGATCATTTTGTCGTTATGCAGGAGGTGGTTTTGGTTTTCATCACACTGCTTATGAGGCACAGGCAGTTTTGGGAGGGGTCACCCGATACAATATGAGCCTGACACATAGCAAAGGGAGGTTAATGGAATACCACTTTTTGGGCGGGTAATGCTCGGGTAGAGAGCTAACCCAAAATCACTGAGGGTTGTTGGATTTGAATGCACGTGATCAAACGGTGGTGGAGTAAAAGAGAAGCGCAGAGGGGCCCAACGATTAATTATGCCAGTATCGGCTTTATTATGGGTTAAATACTGACATTAGTGGGGTTTTATGGTTAAACAGAAGTTTAGGTTGACTTTTAGTTTAAATCATAAAAACATTTTAACAAAGAAATCCTTTGCAAAACACGGTATGGCGGACTTGAAATAATATGAATTTGGACAGATAAATGACGTCAGGTTCGGGTTCATCGCATATCGCAATCACAATTTAGTGAAGGAAGGCCCTATTGCAAAGGAATGTGATAGGGGCTGGACGCGACGTGGAAATAAATCATGGATAATAATGCAATCAGGTTCGGGTTCCTATCGCATATTGGAGATCGCAACGGTTGAGGGTTATTGTTTCAGTCGGGACTTGCGATGAGGGGCAGATGCGAAATGGAAATGAATTATGATATATATTGTGTCGGGTCCGGGTCCATTGCACATCACATATCACAATGTGAAGGAGAGTGAATTCATGTTGAAAGGCTTGCGATCCGCCGATATGGGATGTTTTATTGATACATAGTTTTATAATAAAACTAATGGTTTCGGGATATTTTTAAAAAGGGAGTTAATATATACGGGAAAGGACTTTTAGGGGTTCAATACGTTAAGTTAACATTATTATGAAATATGAAAATAAAGTGGAAATATACTAAGTATAATGCCTTTTCATGAGTTATTTTCTTTTCACATATATACATCAATACTTAGACTAAACATCTTTTTGTGGATTTTTTGGGTAAAAGGGAATTTAGCATGGGGTTTTCACTTTTCCTAGGAAAAAAATGATTTTAACCTTAGGAAAAGGGGTTTTTATGGAAAATGAATGAATATGAACTGTATGAAGGTAGGAAGGGGAAATTAGTAAATATAGGGATGAATGGGGATGATGGAAGTTAATTAATTTATCTTGTAAACCTTCATTTGCTTTGTGTAATTGCATCATAGACATAGAAACATATGGTAAAACATGATAAATGTACATTTTTTCCAATGAATTATCATACTTCTGCAACCTTTCTCCTACTTACCCCTTGCTTATCCTATCATTTTTTCTTCACTCAATGGGTGCATTTAAGCTAGCAAACCCTTTTCCTTTTTTATTATTTAAAAGACAAACTATCTAATTATAACCTTATAATCTCCAAGGTCTCACATTAAATTGATGAGCACCTTATTATTCTCTATCTAACTATTAATCTGCCAAGATTAAACAGTTTGGATAGATCTTTATTCTCTAACTATAACATCAATTTTTAAAGCATAAAGCAATCAAGATTAAACTATTTGACTGTCATGGGTTGTGGCATTTATGACAAGCTGCACACAACCATTATTTTGTAGAAAAATAGTAGTGGCATTTAGACTTTCTCACTTTCAGAGTTTATTTGTTTCCTTTTCTTTCTAACCTAACATTTTCTTTTTGTCTTTGATTTTTTAGGACATCTAACCTAACATTTTCTTTGATATGGACATCATCATCAAGATATTTTCAAAAACATTTTATTCACTATTGTTATGTCCATATCCTAACTTAACATTTTTTTCAAAATATGTTTTATTTTTTGACTATTTTATTCTACCTTATCAAACCAAAAATGCTACAACACAAGTGAAGTACAAAGTTAAAGAACAAAGAAAACCAGTGACTAGTGTAGAATAGCTTATGGAGTAGTCCAGTGACCATTAAAAAGTAAATTATAGAGGAGTTGATCATTGAAGAATAGAACAAATTATATAGTATTAGTTGACTATTGAATGATGAAGAAATTTCAGAGTGTAACACAGATGGGATTGGTGTCTCCACTAGGTTGGTGCCTGTAAATCTCACAAAAGAGGGGATTGATGTCTCTTGTAGGTCGATGCCTATAAAGTAGAGGGGATTGGTGCCTCATGTAGGTTGGTTCCTACAAAGTAGAGGGGATTAATGTATCATTTGTTGAAAATAGCAACACGAAATGCTAAAAATAGCATTGTTATAAATAGAATTTCAGGATATACTCCAACTCTACTGGAAATAACAAAAAATAGCATTGCTATAAATAGAATTTTGGGATATATTCCAATTTTGATTTGTCCTTGAATCAAAATTGAGAATTAAAATTCGAATTTAGTCTCACTAGTTGTTTGAAAAATAATTAATTAATTCATCTTGAGTTAATTAGTTGGAGAAAATCAAACATGAAGTCTATGTGATGACATGCAAGAGTTATCCCTTTGATTGAGGAAGTTATCCCTTAATTCAGGAGATAAGGATGAGTTTTATTTGATTTGTAATTAGTTAGATCAGTTAACTGAGTTAAGTCCAGCTAAATTAGCTCCAAACAATTGGAGGAACTAATTGTGAGTTTAGTTAGTTAATGCATGCATGCATGCAACTAGTGTTCTCTAGATAACTAAATATTCTCTCATAAATAACTCATGCATGTCAGTTCTAAGAAAGACCCAATTGAGATTAAAGGAAGGGACAGTGTAATATCAGTTGGAGGAATTTTCCTATATAGGAAACTCATCCATGCAGAAGGAATTATCTCCTTCAGGATTGCGAAGTTTTTTTAGAGGTCAGTGTTGTGTGTGAGGTGAGAATCACACATGTTGCAGCTGGAGGACCTAGGAGAAACTGTGCAAGGAAATAAGAGGCTTGGAGGACTGAAGGAGGGCATATGCGATGCCTATTCTGTCTATGAGCAACAGTGAGGGATTGTATTGAGAGCGGGATAGCTTGTGAGCTAAAGCTTTGTGTAATCCTGAGATATTTCCACTTGTATGATAATACATATAGCGGGGTTTTTAGCTGAGTCTTTCCCCAGAGTATTCGCCTTTGTTTCATGTGTATGATTTCTTCTTCTTTGTTATATGTGTTCTGATTGATCTTGCTAAAATTGATTAAGCTTCCGCAAATCTTGATAGTAGAAGTAGATCAAGTATTTTGCTTTAGTACATTGCATTATCAGGAAATCTACAGTGAGAATTTCTACATCATGTAGGTTGTTTCCTACAAAGTTCAGGGGATTGGTATCTCATCTAGGCTAGTACATACAACTTGTTCTAACAACGAATCAGTTCTTGCAAAGAACTGTTGTATAAATATTTTTTGTGGTTTTCTCTCGAAATGGTTTCCACTTATATATTATATTTCATGTTATGCTTATGAGATTTATGTCTTAGGAAGCTTCATTGTTTAAGTAATAATTGTCTTATTTGATTCACATTCACCCCCCGCCCCCCCGCCCCAACTATCAATATAATTGTGAATCCAACAAAGTATATTATGTAAAGGGTTAAATTGGTTAAATAGTCATTATTGATTATTAAGGTTATTATTTCTATGGCTAGTAGCTATATATTATACCCAACTATGATATTTGTAAGCTTTAGTCATGTTGAAGGTGTAAGATTTGGATGCGTTTTTTATTTTTATTATACAATAGCATCACATAACTATTATGTGCATTTGTACTTTGTTGTGATCTATCTTGATGGTATTTACATTGTCATGATTTTTAAGTCTGCATTGATTTCTATTTATCCAGATGATGTTATTAAAGGATAACGGATTCTACCTCTCCACTAATATTTAACACAATGCAACTTAATTGGAAACTATTAAATATCCCTTGGTTGAAGACCCCTTTCTTCATAAGGTTGAATACATCAAGGTTTAATGACATGATTGACACTACAGAATTTGCATAGTAGATAGTGGAGTAGATTATGCTCATGCAGAGGCTAACAACACTAGATATCGCTTTAGCAAAGACCCCTATGAGGTGGTGGGTAATGCATAAACACATGTTAGACTCATTTTAGGATACAATGGATGTAAATCAAACTAGATTCATGTCAAATTTTTAAGCTTTTTAGTTCTATAGACTAGTATCTACATTTCTATAGTACTTTTGATTCAATGGACTGTATACCATTGTGAATCCCACTAGGTGACATAAGAAGTTATTATTTAGATATGGCTACAAAATTTTGTGCTCATTATAAATCCATTGTTGAATAACTAGTACCTATACATAGAAATATGGTAGTAGAAGACTAGGTGAATACAATTGTAAGAAAGGTTCCATGAAACTTGATAACTCTATGAGGACGCACTAATTTTTAAGGTGATACAACACATTCAATTCTTCTATAACATCTAATTGTATTTCCACAAAGAAGGATCTACCAGAGGATCTTTAGTGTGTACAATTTGAATAAACCAAAGATCATTGCATCATCCAAGATACTAGGGATACGATCAATCCAAACCATTACCATGATTCATTACAAACAAATAAATTTGATAATGGTATGCCTAGCAATTTATTATAGGGACTATTGTGATGACTACACCATAATAGATAGTATAGCTCTACTCTAGGAGTTTATTGATCTATTCTCATGTAGATTCACAAAGATGAAGGGTGTAGTGGGAGAACCTAGCCAAAAAAAGATAGAATTAAATATTTTCACCTACTTGATCAATAAGAGGTTCTCAAGAACCAATCCACATTATGATGAATGGGTTCAATTGGAGATCGACAAGATTTTTTATGTCAAATTGACATTTTTTATGTAGGAATTATATTGGATCAATTCCATAGGCATACAGGTCAAGAAAATATGTGGATTTCGCATTTTTATTGTTAATTTCAGGACTATATTTTTCTCTATTGTAGATAATTGAATTTTTAAATTTTTCAACAATTTACACATTACATTCACCTAACGTGATCAAAAGAAATTATATAGAGAGAAAAATAACATCAAAAAATGCAACGGAATAGTAAGGAACAACAGAAGAAAATCATAGACAAAAGAGACACTAGGATTTAGGTCAGAGACTAGGGGAAAACCCCACAAGGGGGAAAAATCAAAAATCAATTCCTCTTCTTTATTAGATATTCATCAAATGTTCAATTGAGATACAATATACAATTAGACATAATTCTTTCATCACCAATTATATAAGGCCTCCTAAGGCCAAACCTGGTTCTCCATAAGACCTCTTATCACAATCATAAGAGCATAGATATATGACTATAATAGGTGCAAATTTCATGGTCGTATCATGTTGGCTTAGGGGGTCCTAACCCAGGTTCAGAGTTAGTTGTGCAAACCAACAAATCCCTACACTACTGGCTCTTTCAGAAACAACCTGTGTAGCGCAAGTTGTAGTCTCACCTGTAGTAGTATGAGGGGATGCAAGAACCAAGTTTTTGCATCCAGAGACTAGTGTGATTCCTTTTAGCGCCTTAGATCTGCCTTCGTCTAGATCGATACACTCCTAGGGCTTGTTAGGATATTCCGACACATAGGATATAGTTAAGTTCAACTTGGTCTAGTATAGAGTTAGGTTAGAGTTAGGTAAAGTGTGTTTCTTTACCGTTGTACATTTTGTAACTTACAATCCGACGGTCACGATATGTAGTGATCCGACGGTTCACTCTCACCTCGGTATTACCGACACTTGATCCGTGGCTTGACACCCGATTGGTCCATGAGTTCTATTTAAAGCGCATGGAGGGTCATTGTTCGGGTAATCCGTGCATGAGAGAAGCTTATGTAAATTTTCATTCTTTGATTAATAAATTGTCTGTACCCACGTTGGGATAGGCCGTGGACTGTTTCCCTCCTTGCACTCTGAGGGTTTTAACCACGTCAAAAATACTGGTGTATTGATTTGAGATCTGGTTGTGAGCGGTGTCCTTTTGGTATTCTTCTGTGGAACTTACCCTGTAAATTCCTACATGGTATCAGAGCTATTTGAGGGCCGCGTCCGTTGGTGATCCAAATCTGAAGCCGGTAGAACTGCATGCGGCTGTCGTTTCCTAGATCTGCTGTTTCTGACTGCTTTCGGGCCGAGAGGACTGCTCTGTTGCATTCGGAGCATCTGTTTCAGTGAGGAACCCCTTTCGTTTCACGCGAAAAGGTTTCCGGTAGCCCTAGCTGCGTCATTTTTCAGATCGGGAGGTATACAGTGTTTTTTTTGCAGTTTACTGTCATTTTCTCTCTGCTTATTTCGGTTTCGGTTTATTTAGCCTTTTTTTTTCCCGGATCTATACCTTTCATTTCTGCGTATGCTCTTTGCCCTGCGACTCTGTGCGATCTGGGCAAATCAGAAACAGAAAGAAAGGATTTTTCTCATGCGTATGCTCTTTTCCCTGCACCTTAGTGTGATCTCGGAAAATCAGAAACATTGAGGAAAATATTTAGTTTTTCGGCTAAAAGCTAACTTTGAGATTTTTTTTAAATTTCTAGTTTTTTGGCTAAAGCTAACTTCGAGCCGTAAGGTTCGTTTTTCTTTGGATATTCGTGTTGGGTTTTGTGTTTTGTGTTTTGTAGGGGAAAAGAGTCTTCCCAAGGCAAGCACGCAAATCGAGGCCCCCCCCCCCCTCTCTCTCTCTCTCTCTCTCTCTCTCTCTCTCTCTCAAATCTTTTGTATAGATCAATTGGTTCAAAGACCTTTTAAGAGAGTAGAGGTCTTGGGTTCAAGTCTCCATTTTGTGGGGGCGGATTTTTTCATTCCCGCACATTCGCGCACTTTGCCGGCAACGTCAACAATTTTTTTTCAAAAAGCCATAACTTCTTCATCCGGAAGCCTTTTTCAGAGCCGTTTTTTTTAAAACCGCCTATTTTTTCGAGATCTATCCATTGGACCACTCACTTTCAGCATCTTCAGCTTCAGTTGTTTTTCAAAAATGGAAAGTCCATGCCAAGTCATTCTTGACAGCACTAACTACTTCCAATGGGTCGCCTACATGGGAGATTTACTTAGAAGTAAAGGTCTCTTCAGAATAGCCACAGACCAAGAGAAGAAACCCAAAGATGAAGACAAGGCCGAAAAATGGGAAAATCGACAAGATCAAGCACGTGGCTTGATAGGAATGTCTGTTTCTCCTGATCTTAGATTCCACATTGCAGAAATTGAAACTCCTCATGAAGCATTAGAAAAACTTGCTAAAGTTTTTGGGATTAAAAATGAAATTAGATCCCATCAACTTGAAAATGAGCTGCTTACTTTGGATCCTAATAATTTTTCTTGCATTGAAGATTTCTTGTCAAAATTCAAGAACCTTAGATATCTCTTGGAAGGTGTTAAAGTTAAGAAAGATGATGGTAACCTTATTTATTCCATCCTCACTAAGTTAGGGCCAGCCTACTCTGTATTTGTTTCCACTTTCCATTCTACCAGGGAAGCTTTCATTTGTCAAGGCAAAGACTACAAGCCCCTTCCTTTGACTCCTTTTGTGATTCCTTAATAAGAGAACAAGAAAAACTCTTACACCTTGGTCTTCTTAATCTTGGAAACTCTTCCACAAAAGCGTTAGCCGCCCAGCAGTATCCAAATTCAAAGAATCCTAAGAAGTCTTATCCTCAAAGGAATGGTCCTAAACCAACTCAGCCTCAAGATGAAAGATCATTTCAGCAATATGATAAGCCCAATAAAAACAAATGGAAGAAGACTGACAGACATTGTAACTTTTGTAATCGAGATGGCCACTTAGAATCTAAATGCTTTAAGAAGATGGAAGCCTTGGAAGCCGCAATGAAGAAACATAACATCCATCTGGAGCCTACTTCAACTTCAACTTCCGGAACGGCATTTTCTGCATGTCATCGTCAATCATCTCAGTCTAGTTATGCATTAAATGTATCTTCTTCTTCTTCTCATTCTCATGAGTGGCTCATTGATTCTGGAGCCTCTTGTCACATGGCCAAAAACCAAGCCATGTTTTCTTCTTTAAATGATTGTAACACCAAAAATATATATGTTGGTGATGATAGATCTCTTAATGTTGTAGGGACTGGAACTGTTCATCTAGACAATGGTCAGTTCAATGATGTATTATGTGTTCCAAACTTATCATGCAACCTTCTATCTGTCTATCAGATAACTCATTCAGGTGAAGGTAAAATCGTTGAATTTTCACCTCATGATGTTGTAATCAAGGATCTAAAAGATCCTACACAGATTCTAGCTACTGGTCTTGCTGATGATTCCAAAAGGTTGTATAAGTTTCACAACTTTGGGTCATCCCATCTTCCCTCAGTATTTGTTGCTCATAATGATGAAGTGAGCAAACTTTGGCATGAGCGGTATGGTCACTTAAACTATCGCTCCCTTCAGCATCTCTGTAAAGAAAACATGGTGACAGGTCTTCCTATGGTATCTTGCAAAGATGGTGTTTGTTCCGGATGTGTACTCGGAAAACATCATCGGGACAGTTTTGACAAACGTGCCTCTTGGCACGCCTCAGCCCCTTTACAGCTTGTGCACAGTGATTTATGTGGTCCTCTTCCTGTTGCTTCATTCTCTGGCTGCAAGTACTTCTTAACTTTCATTGATGATTTCTCTAGACGCACTTGGGTATACTTCTTAAAACTCAAGAGCGAAGTATTTACCACCTTTTTGGCCTTCAAAGCATTCGTTGAAAAACAATCTGGACATCAAATTCTTAAGCTAAGAACTGATAATGGTGGAGAATATGTTAAAAATGCATTCATCACCTTTTGCACCGAAAATGGCATTCAAATGCAACATACTGTTCCATACACTCCACAACAAAATGGTGTAGCTGAAAGGAAAAATCGCACTTTAAAGGAAATGGCTAATTGTATGCTGCAATCTAAAGGACTCAGTCTTAGTTTTTGGGCCGAAGCAATTAATTGTGCAAATTATATAATCAATCGCACTCCTACTAAGGCTCTAGAGAATATCACTCCAGAAGAAGCTTGGAGTTCCATTAAACCAAATGTAAGTCACTTTCGTGTGTTTGGAAGTGAAGCATGGGCCCATATTCCAGATGAAAAGCATAAAGCCTTAGAACCTAAGAGTGAGAAATGTACTTTTGTTGGATATTCTGAAGATGTAAAAGGCTATAGACTTATTCCATTTAAGTCCAAAAATGTTATCATTAGAAGAGATGTAAAATTTGATGAAAATAAATCGGCCTGCGAGCCTAGTCCGGCGGATGTGCCACCTCTTCCCATCTCTTCTATCTTTGAGAACATTTCTTCTTCTGATGATGAAAGCGAGGATGATAATCCTTCCCCACCTTCTCAGGATCCTCAACTTCCAAGATGGGTCCGTGCTACTCGGGATGCAGCAGGTGATCTTGCCGGTGATCCTACAGATCAGCGACGTACACGTTCTCAGTTTGAAAGAGCCTCTTCTTTACTGGCTCAAGCTCCAGTGAATCATGATCCTGACACTTTTGCAGAAGCTTCAGGCCATCCACATTGGGAAACAGCTATGAATGAAGAATATCATTCATTGATGACAAATGATACATGGGATCTTGTTCCTCTACCAAAGGGACGCAAACTTGTTAGATGCAAATGGGTTTACAGAACCAAGTATGGACCAGATGGGAAAGTTAACAAACATAAAGCTCGTCTAGTTGCTAAGGGCTTTTCACAGGTTGAAGGCATTGACTACACTGAAACCTTCTCTCCAGTTGCCAAAATGAACTCTATCCGCCTTGTTCTTTCCCTTGCTGCCTCTTTAAAATGGGAAGTACATCAAATGGATGTTAAATCTGCCTTCTTGCATGGGGACTTGCAGGAAGAAATCTATATGGAACAACCCATTGGCTTCATACAAACAGACTCCAGCCTCGTTTGTCGCCTTAAGAAATCCCTTTATGGCCTCAAGCAAGCTCCTCGAGCTTGGTATGCCAAAATGGATAGCTTTCTTTTAGAATCTGGCTTTTCTAGGTGTCATTCTGACAATACTGTCTACACCAAGAAAGTGGGCAACTCTCTCATCATCCTTGTTCTTTATGTTGATGATCTTATTCTTACTGGTAGTGATCCCAACCTTATAAACCATGTGAAGTCCAGCCTTAAAAAGAAATTTGAAATGACAGACTTAGGACACTTACACTATTTTCTCGGTCTTCAAGTCTTGCAATCCCAAGAGGGTATTTTCCTTTCCCAGTCCAAGTATGCTTGTGATATTCTTCGTCATTTTCACATGGAAGACTGTAAGCCAGCCCCTTCTCCCTTTCAGTCTGGAGTCAAACTTTCAGTCTCTTGTACTTCTCCTGAAGTTGATGCTACCTTATACCGTCAACTTGTCGGAAAACTCTTGTATTTAACCCATACTCGTCCTGATCTTTCCTTTGTTGTTGGCCTTGTTGCTCGTTTTATGCAAAACCCCCGTGAAAGTCATTGGAAAGCAGCTAAAAGAATACTTCGTTATGTTCGAGGTACAATACAGTTTGGGATTCATTACAGTGCCAAAGCAGCTCCTCTGTTAGTTGGTTTCACTGATTCTGATTGGGCTGGTGACCTTGATGATCGGAAGTCTACTGCCGGTTATGTCTTCACTCTTGGTTCAGGACCTATTACATGGGCTTGTAAGAAACAGGCTGCCATTTCTCTTTCGTCAGCAGAAGCAGAGTATCGTGGTGCCGTGGAAGCTAGTAAGGAAGCCTTGTGGCTTCGTCAGATCCTATCAGAGTTTGGCTTTGAGCAGCAGCATCCAACCACACTTTGGTGTGATAATCAAAGTGCCATTCAGCTATGCAAAGATCCAGTCCAGCATCAGCGCAGCAAACACATTGAACTACACATGCACTTCATCAGAAAGCTCATTCTTGACCATGTTCTTGAAGTGCAATATTGTCCAACGGATGATCAGGTTGCAGACATCTTCACAAAGGCTCTCACAGAGGCGAAGTTCACTAAACTTCGATATATGCTTGGAGTTCAGGAAGTTGTCACTAAGGGGGGATAGGCTCTAGTGCCTCCTTCCTTCTCCTATTGTGTCATATTTGTAAATCCTTCAATCCTATCCCAAGTTGTTCTTAAGGGGGGATGTTAGGATATTCCGACACATAGGATATAGTTAAGTTCAACTTGGTCTAGTATAGAGTTAGGTTAGAGTTAGGTAAAGTGTGTTTCTTTACCGTTGTACATTTTGTAACTTACAATCCGACGGTCACGATATGTAGTGATCCGACGGTTCACTCTCACCTCGGTATTACCGACACTTGATCCGTGGCTTGACACCCGATTGGTCCATGAGTTCTATTTAAAGCGCATGGAGGGTCATTGTTCGGGTAATCCGTGCATGAGAGAAGCTTATGTAAATTTTCATTCTTTGATTAATAAATTGTCTGTACCCACGTTGGGACAGGCCGTGGACTGTTTCCCTCCTTGCACTCTGAGGGTTTTAACCACGTCAAAAATACTGGTGTATTGATTTGAGATCTGGTTGTGAGCGGTGTCCTTTTGGTATTCTTCTGTGGAACTTACCCTGTAAATTCCTACAGGGCTCACCATTCTAACTCTATTAAATAGCCTTCAAACCTTTGTGAAGGTCTACGATTAGTCTTTGTGAACCTTTAACAATCAATTTATCCACTTACGTGCATCAGAAAGTAGTCCTAAATTAGGGTTCATGCAGATTCACTTAAGTTATTAGTAAATAACAGAGAATTCATCAAAGTCTTCGCGAAAATACATAAACATGCTTTTTGTACATCATTAATAGTTACTCAACGGAATCATGTGACATTAAATCAATCTTCCATAAAATGCATTATTCATAAACAACATATAACATTAGCGAAAAAAAAAAGATAAAACAGATATACACAAGAATTCTCTGGTAACTATCTTTATTGATCTTCAATTCAGGATTACATACTCAAAATTACCCTGCACACTCAGCTGCAGGGGTCTACGCACTTAGCTACAGACTCTACCTAGGCCTCTGCACACTCAGTTGCAGGGCCTTTCTTCTCCTATCTGACTCACTTCTTCTTGCTATCACTTCTCTTTTATTGACCCATCGCTTATAAATTCTTCGAAAACATGCCTTAGACTCTCTAAGACACACCTATTTATAGCCTTTAGCATACAATACCATGGTCCACAGACCATGGTTGGATTTCAAAACTGACTCATACTTTACATAAAACAAGGGGCTAAACCCCTTTGATTCCTAATCATCTACGCGCTCTGCATCCACAAATCGTGGAGACTTTACATTAGTTACAAAAATGTATCAAAACTTGGGTTATCTTAACCCCAAAACTGACCCAAGGGACCCCATCACAACTGGCACCCAACACAAATATCATGACTCACCCTTGAGTCACTCAGCTGGCGGTGTGATCTTACTGCGAAGATCCCCTAGCTCCACCTGGATCACTGCAACTTTGGCAGCACTCTGCGTTGCTGCCTGCTTGGCTTCCTCAACCAATTTTTCTGTAGCTAGTCCTTTGACTGCCAGCCTGATCGTCTGTTGTGTCTATTGTGTTATGTTCCTATACCAATAGGTGTCATAATTTATGATTGACTTACTTATCTCTGAAATATGTACATACCTTTTCTTCTGCAAATGTTTTCCATATTTGTAAAAAAAAAAAAAAAATGTAAAGAGAGTATTTCCGTAAAAGAAAATAAAAGGGCAAAAAGAAGGAAAGAGGTCAAAAAGATGAAAAATGAACCCCAAAAAGAAAAACACCATGAAAGTGTGCAAGTCTAAATGCCACTACCATTTACTTTGATGAAAAATAAAAGGTTGTGTGTAGATTTTCACTTATGCCACAATCCATGAATGGTCAAATAGTGTAAACTTGGCTATTTCATGTTTTCAATTTCTATGTTCATAGATAGAGAATAAAATCTGAACAAACTGTTTAATCTTGGTAGATAAGTAGATAGGTAGAGTGAATAAAAGGAGCTTAATAGTTTAATCTGAGCCCTTGGATGTAATAAGGATAGATTTAGATAGATTTCTATTGTAACAGAAAAGAAAAAAGTTTTGATAAGGGTTTGCCAGTTTAAGTGCACCCTAATAAAGAGAAGTAAAAATGGTAGGATGAGTAGGTGGGTAAGTAGAAGAATGGTTGCAGAATTATGGTGATTGATTGGATAAAGTCATATCATTTACTTTCATCATCAAATTGGTAAGAGTGTGGATGATAATGGAACATTTACAAAGTCAAATGATTAATTTCCCCATTCATTTCACCTTTAATTTACTAATTTCCCATGAGAAAAGTTGAAAGTACCTAAAACCTTAAGTTAAAGGGGCTCAGAGAATTTCTCTGACTTCTGGAGGGACTAGACCCTCGGCCCAATAACTTATAGGGACTAGGTTTTAAGTTAAAGGGGCTCAGAGAATTTCTCTGACTTCTGGAGGGACTAGACCCTCGGCCCAATAACTTATAGGGACTAAGTACTAAAATCCCCCTTATCAACATTCATTCCTTCCATAATTCATTCATTTCACCTAAAAAATCCCTTTCCTAAGGTAAAAATTACCATTTGCCTAGGGAAAGTAATTATCCCCATACAAAACCCCTTTTTCACAAAAAACCCCACAAAAACGCATTTAGCCTAAGTTACAATGTGTAAATGTGGATATATAAATGAATGTCAATACATTATACTTAGCGCAGTTGTCTTTCCGCCTCCATTTCATATTAACTTTAATTTCTGTTATATTTATTTAACTCCCAAAAATAAACCCCTATCCCATATATTTACTGAAAATCCCAAATTGTAAAATATCCAGCTCGATCCGTGACTAATTAAGAGCCATAACCCCTTGCCAAACCAAAAAGGATTAATTAATCAATCAGTGATTAATTAAATCTGCCCCGCCAATCACATCACCCCTGACATCATTAATTTCACTGATCTGAAGTTACTATCCCATCGGTCCTTGCCATTAAGTTTCGACCAAGTCCCTTCCCTGAAAATCGTACGATCTGACCCCTTCAGACCTAATGGCTGACGTTCATATTGGGCGGCCTTCGATTCTGCCATTTACCTGCTCGATGTGAGTGGTTTCGCTATTCACCCCGCCACTATGTTCGCCCGATGAATGGCATCGGGCCCCAATACCACCATACCCTCATGAGCGGTGCAATGAATTCCACTTACCACCTTTGCTAAAAGACAAAACATCATTTCTGTCAGTTAGCGCCAACTGTCAAGTTTCCATTGTGTGTGCCAAAAGCATTGAATTTGCCAACAAACCCAAAAATACTCATTATTTTTGTTTTTCCAAGAAAAGAACCTTCTGTTCTCCATGCACACTCAAAGTATGTTCAAGCCATCACCTTGCTACCAACAATCAAATTTCAGAAGCCACTGAACTCCAAATTTCCATTGCAGACCCGTGTGCTTCATGCAAACAGTGCACCAGAGCCATTTCTCCCTTCATGCAACCATAACCAAGTATTTACCCATTTTACTGAAAACCCCTATCTTATATTGAACCTAGACTAAATTTCTGTGAAAATCAAGTAATTTAGTGAAAGTAATATGTTTGATAGTCTAAATATTCCCTGAAACAACCCAGTTCTTCGTCATTCCCTGAAATCCCCTACTCTCGTCCTTGAATCCCCAAGAACCAAGGATGGATGTTCTTGTTGCCTTAAATGTCATGCCAGTTACCACTCCCCACAGAGATTTGGACCATCTTCCCCTGGCTGACAAAGATTTCCAAATAAAGGACCTCACCTTTAATGAAACCCCTTTGAAATTTCATTGCAAATACTAGGATATCTACTTGAACCAAGGAGATAAGTTAGGTCTTTGGGAATCAAACATGCCCAAATATCAATTCCCAAGTGTTCATGTCTTTCCGGAAATTATTCACTATTTCCACTCAAACTATGACCCAATTACAAAAGCTGTAATGTCCTTAGACCACCAAATCCTTTTCACCATTACAGCCGAGTCCATAAATGAGATGTTGCAGTTGCAGCCTAATCAAGACTTCACCCTTCTATCCATTGTTGATTTTCTTGAAATATTCTCCAAACTGTCTAGTTCCATGACTACTGAAATCCTCTAGAACTTCATTTTTGAAGAGAAATACATGCCAAAGGACCCCCCTACTTACATGTCAGCCTTCTTTTTTGACCTAGGAAAGAAATCACAACAATGTTATCATGCATTCTGGGTTCTACCACTAATGAATTTTTTGATGAAACTATTTTGGCTAGTATGTCTATTTTTACCCCCGGTCAACCTCCTACAGTCAAGTTTGATTATGCCAAATTCATCACAGATAAGATGCATGATCAGTTTATGAGACTTGAGAATAAGAGAGTGTTCAAGTACTCATCAGTCCTATATCGTTTGTTTATTTACTACCAAACTGATAGGTTTCCCTTCTCTGTACAAAAACTCGACACCAGAGGGAATCCTAGATCTGTCATCTTTTGGACTTCTCTTTTCCATAGGTCTTATGATTATCCCTATTCATATATAGATTTTATTGACCAATTTGTGCATCCAATGACTACAATGTTGATAGGAAGTCCCCCTCCCATAATTAGTGCAAACATTAAGAGGGTTCTTCAACTGTCCAAACAATACAAAGTTGGGGATTAGTATTTATACCAAAACCATACAGAAATTAGAATTTATGGGTGTGAGTTGCCTCCCTATAAATTGCCTAAATATCTCCCCATGAAATTATTTGCTCTGGAGTACTACAGGCAATAATTAACTCTGATGAAATTCACTTTGTCAAGACCAAGAAAAAGGCCCAACTGAGAATAAAAGATTACCTAGGCCATTTTATTTTCAATAACAGAGAAGTTGGGAAGGAGGCAGATGAAATCCGCGAGAGATTGAAATTAAAAAAGAGTTTCATCTGGGCCTACAACCCTCATGGTTTCATTTGTAACAGGAGACAGAAACATAAATTATCTCCTTATATCCACCATGGGATCCGAGAAATTGAACAGTATGCCAACCAATCAGAATGGGTGGAAGGCACAATGATAGATCAAGATTGCACACAAGTTGAAGTTGACAATGTGATGGTGGACTTAGAAAGAAGGTTTGATGATGATTTTTTGTACAGGTGTATGGAGAAACTTCATCAAGAAAACAGTCACAAGAACCCAATGCATAGCCCTTAGAGCAACAAGGAACCTCAGAACAGGTAGAAGATTTAGAACAAAAAGAAGAATCTGGGCAACTCGAAATCTTAGAGGAGCTGGCTTAGCCACAGCAAATCATCGACAACCCTCCTATGTTGCAGACTCCTCTCAATGAGGAAAGAAATATAAAAAGAGACAAGGAAGAGGCCACTCCTTCCTGGAGGCCTATTGATCAAACTTTTGCTAAAAGGCAAAGGTTAAACCCTTATGCAGAAGAAGAATACAATGAGGAGACCATCAGCAACACAGTGGCAGAAAAGATGGATAGCATGCATACTATCCCAGCAGGTGGTACACCCTCCACCTCACATATACAAGAATTAGAGAGACAACAAAGCACTGAGGTGTCTTCTTTCAGAGCTTCCTCTGAATAGAGCCTAGACATTAAATGAAAATACAAAGACATTAAAGCAAGGAATGAGAAGTTAAAAGCTCAAACCTATGCTCATTATCTCAAAATGGCTCCAACTAATCAAACCAAGCTTATGTTAGCTTTTGACATAAAGGAAGGAAAAAAACAGATGAGCTTCCTAAAACCAACTGTACAACAGCCAAGGTCAATGGCTGACTATTTGAAAACTGATTTTGAAGTTTTGACCAAGGATATCCATCCAATTGACCAAATAGAACTGCATAAGAAAACTGGCGAGATGGTCTACTCTACCTTGACTAATAAGGCCATCACAGCACATCAATTTCAAAATTCATTGCACAACACCACACCATAGTTGCAACTGGAAAAGGCCTCCTCTCAGGCCAAAGACATCAGAATCAAAACTTTAGAAGATCTGGTGATAGAATTGGGACATGATCCCAAAGATGTCAAAGCAGCTAAACAACTGATTAAGAAGAAAAATGATGATATAATTGCACTGAAGAAGCAACTTAAGATCCCTCATCTCCACCATCCTCAAAATGCAGAAGTCATAGAGAAACAAAAGGAGGAAGAACTCATGGACTTAGTCCTCAAGTTAAATGACCAACTAAAAGAAACTGAAAAGGAATTCAAAAAAGCAATATAGTCAAAGCAGAGTGAGTTTGCCACCACTCCGCAGGCTGTCATACCCACGGTTTCTACAGCAATACCCTCCATTCTGGCAGCTTCTTTGGCACCAATGCTCCCACCAGCAACAACACTGCCAGTAGCAGAGGCTTTTCCAACTACAGGCACATCAACTAGTGCAGGGTCAATAGTAGAAAGGACAGATGAAGTGATCAAATCCATGGAACAGATGAGCATCCAGGCTACAAAATTAAAAAGGCTTAAAGAACAAATATCAAGTATGGAAACAAACTATGAACTCGCACAAATTTAGGATAAGGAAGAAGAAAGAAAGAAAAAAAGGATGGAGGAAAGAATCAAAGTCCTGGAGAAGGAATTAACAATAGGAAAACCATTAGGAGATATGAGAAAAATATTGTGGGCCAATATTATTGATTCCATCAATGATATTTGGCCTTCTATCCAAATAATTTTTTAGTGGACTGAACTAGTCAAGATAGCTGTGGAGGTTATACAGAAAACAAAAGAAGAATTGGGAAATAAGCCCGAAGAGGAAAATCAATTAATTGATTTCTTGAACAGCAGGAACATGTACCAACTGGATGTGTTAGATATTGAAGATAGAATAGCCACCATCATTGAAATCAAAAAAGTTCTTACTAAAAGGAACTTGATGCTTAACTTGGAAAAAAGGTGTCAGAGTATTCAAGTAGATATTGATGACTTCATGTTGAAGTATGGCATTCTGAGAGAGAAATTCCTTCCAAGCCCACTGGTCATAAATGACAAACTGATGAAACATGAAGATTACATTAAGGGACTAGACAAACAGTACAGGAGCCAAGCCAACTCTTCAATAGTAAAAGCACTACCTACAGGAAAGGTGCTTTATGATGGCTTGGAAAACTTGTTTTACATAGAACATGAAGTAAAGCACTTATTCACCAACAGACCCAATTTTTTTAAATACACAGAAGTTGATGAAGTATAAAGGAAAATTATCAGGATGAAAATACCGAATGATGAATGGTAGACCAATATGACAAATATACTATAAAGCTACTATAGTAAATCTATGGGGTAAAAACGTTTACTATTGTAAAGTCTGGTCAACATAGGTAAAGAGTATCAGTAGGTGAAGATAATGTTGGCATTATGATACATATGTTGTACTTGATGGCAACCCACCCATCTCAGATAATAAATTATATGCAGAGAAAAGTTTATTTCATGTAGAGAAAAGTTCACACACTTTTATGCAGAGAAAAGTTTATTTCATGTAGAGAAACGTTCACGCACTTTTATGCAGAGAAAAGTTTATTTCATGTAGAGAAAAAGTTCACGCACTTTCATGCAAGGAAAAGCACGTATATGTTGGAGAACTTACCTTTGGTCCATGGTAGTTAGTCCTTGGTATTTGAACCTATGAGGAAAATCGTGTATATGTTGGAGAACTTACCTTTGGTCCATGGTAGTTAGTCCTTGGTATTTGAACCTATGAGGAAAAGCGCGTATATGTTGGAGAACTTACCTTTGGTCCATGGTAGTTAGTCCTTGGTATTTGAACCTCTGAGGAAAAGCGCGTATATGTTGGAGAACTTACCTTTGGTCCATGGTAGTTAGTCCTTGGTATTTGAACCTATGGTTTTGGACCATGGTACTTCGTCAAAAGTGTTGATCTCACGTAATTTCATGGTTGGTTCATGGTATTAGTCCAACAGTTTTTTGATCCTATGGTTTTGGCCCATGGTATTGTGAAAGGCCTAAGCCTATATAAAGCAAAGGAGATCACTTGGCTAATTCATTCTTGCAAATCGAATATCTTAAGATCTGAAATATTGGGTTATTGTTTTAAAATCTTGATCTATGAAAGGGAAGTTGAAAGTGAATCTGTGAAGGGTGATCTCTCGAGTGCTGTAGCTGCGGAAGTGCGGAGGCGCCACAGAAGGTGCAGTGCGGAGGCGCCACAGAAGGCGCAGTGCGGAGACGCCACAGAAGGCGCAGTGCGGAGACGCCACAGAGGCGCCACAGAAGGCGCAGTGCAGAGATGCCACAGAAGGCGCAATGCAGAGACGCAACAGAGGTGCCACAGAAGGCGCAGTGCGGAGACGCCACAGAGGCGCCACAGAAGGCACAGTGTGGAGACGCCACAGAAGGCGTAGTGCGGAGGCGCCACAGAAGGCACAGTGCGGAGACACCATAGAGGCGCCACACGAAGGCGCAGTGCGGAGACGCCACAGAGGCACCACAGAAGGCGCAGTGCAGAGACGCCACAGAGGCGCCACAGAAGGCGCAGTGCGGAGACGCCAGAGAGGCGCCACAGAAGGCACAGTGCGGAGACGCCAGAGAGGCGCCACAGAAGGCGCAGTGCGGAGGCGCCACAAAAGGCGCAGTGCGGAGGCGCCACAGAAGGCGCAGTGCAGAGGCGCCACAGAAGGCGCAGTGCGGAGGCGCCACAGAAGGCGCAGGTGCGGTGGTCGCAGCGCCACAGAAGGCGCAGTTTGAAAATTTATGAAAAGTGGTCCTTGAAAGAAAAGAAGTAGGGGGTTGTAGCTCCCTTCCAGGAGAGACTAGAAAACGAGAGAGAGTTGTAGATCTCTGCAGGTTGCAGCCTGCGTACTGGTAAAGGACTGCACCAGTACAAAACCATTGTAAAAGGAGTTTCTAATTTGAAAGAAGATAGAGACATATTGCAGCAGGTGGTTTTCACCCACATTTGGTTTCCACCTTACATCTTGTGTTCTTTGGTGTGACTATCTGTTTTCTTTGTTCATGCTCATTATTTTATGGTACTGACATGCAAAAATAATTCAAAGAATAAATAAAGAAGATTTATTAAAAGAACCTGATAATACTGATTCACCCCCCCTCTCAGTATTATTTCCAACAATTGGTATCAAAGCCAGGTCCTTCAGAGAAGCTTGATCGCTTGAAGGTAGATCATTCATCATGAGCAACTCAGACAGAAGAGAAGCGGCTTTCAAGGCTTCAGGCAAAGGAGATTACTGTGAAGCAAGTCACGTGCCAGAAGAAGAAGAAGAAGAAGAAGAATCAAATTTTGTCAGAAATCTTCAAAGGGGTTCTGGAAGGTTCAGAGGTAAGTTACCTTTTAAATGTTTTGCTTATGGAAGAGTAGGTCATTATGTTGCAAAATGTCCTTATAAGGATAAAGGAAAGGAACCTGCTAGATGGAACAAGAAACAAAGTGCAAACAAGAAAAGTTACTACACTCATGAAGATAGTGATGGTCTATCTATTAGTGATGAAGATGAACAAGGTAATGACTATAAACTGTTAATGGCATTTGAAGATGATGATTATATGGATGCTATAGATGTGGATAGCCTTTTTGAAGAAATTACTAGACTCAAGAGATGTATAGAAGAAAAGAATATGATCATTGATACTCTACAATTTCAAATTGATGAAAAGGAAAAACATCTTGAAAAATTAGAAGGTGAAATTGTTGGTCTTAGAAAAGAGATTGAGAAAACAAAAGCTATTTATCTTAAGTTTGTCAAAGGATCTGAAACTTTGGATGAGATTATCAATGTACAGCGTTCTCCACTAAACAAGACAGGTCTGGGCTATAATGGAGAAACTTCTCAAGCAACCACTTCAAAAAGTTATCTTGATGCAGCAAGAAGGAATGAGCAAAAGCACAATGAAGACCATCAGGCAAGGCAGGGACGAATTGCAAACAAAGACTATCAAGGGAAATCTGTTTTAAGGGTGAACAAAAGCTACAACCAGCCACAGGTAAAATCTTCTCAATTTAGTTCAAGAATGGATGACAATAGAAATTACAATCATTTGGCCGGTAGATTTGATAACCGCAGAAATTTCTTCAATGGACAATGTTTCTCTTGCCATAACTTTGGTCACAAATCAGCTCAATGTGTTGAATATAAAACAATCATGACTAGAGAAGCTCAAAAACAAAGAAGTATGATCGGGATTACAAAAAGGACCTATAACAACTTTTCGGCTCTTGAAAATGAAGTTGAATGTTCTATTTGCAATAACTTTGGTCATGAAGACTCTGAATGTAGGAGCAGGTTTCAGTAGAAAAAGGAACAAGCCTCAAGCACCAAAACATGGAGAATGAAGGAACCTCAAACAGAAAGATGTGGGATAGCATTTTATGCAGAGGGACAGGAAAATCTATGGTACATTGACAGTGGATGTTCGAAGCATATGACAGGTGATAAAGAAAAACTTGAGTCATATTCTGCTCTAGAAAAGGGAAAGAAAGTTTCTTTTGGAAATGATACTCCTGCAACTATAAAAGGAAAAGGCACTGCTCAGTTAAAAGAAAAGGTCAAGGCTGGAAATGTTTTGTATGTTGATGGATTGAAACATAATCTTCTAAGTGTCAGCCAGATGTGTGATCAAGGAACCGAGGTGATATTTAGAACAAATGGATGTATTGTTCGTGATCTTGATACAGGTAAAACGGTGATCAAAGGTAAAAGAACTCCAAATAATCT
Source organism: Pinus tabuliformis (assembly GCA_031772625.1). Classification (NCBI taxonomy): domain Eukaryota; kingdom Viridiplantae; phylum Streptophyta; class Pinopsida; order Pinales; family Pinaceae; genus Pinus; species Pinus tabuliformis. The sequence continues at coordinate 230,804,876 of CM062811.1, read as the reverse complement.
ATACGTATTTGAAGAAGGAAAACAACAATGCTATCTAAGCAAGGATGATGAACACTGGCTATGGCATCGGAGGTTGGGGCATCTAAGCTTTTCACAAATAAGGAAAGCATGCAAATATCAGGCAGTTCGCGATCTTCCAGATATCAAAATTCCAGACAACACCATATGCAAATAATGTCAGTTTGGAAAGCAAACCAGAACTAATTTTCCAGAGAAGGAAGGATCAGCTAGCATGCCTCTTGAGCTAGTACATACAGATACATGTGGTCCATTCAGAAAAAGAACACCTCGAGGAGAAGAATACTTGATATTATTCATTGACGATTTCTCCAAGTTTGTCTGGTTAGGACTAATGAAGCACAAAGATGAAGCATTCGAAAAATTCAAATCCTTCAAAGCCTTGGTTGAAAATGAATCAGGATACAAAATTAAGTGCCTCAGATCTGACAGAGGTGGGGAGTTTACCTCGAATGAATTTTTTGATTTCTGTGAAGAACATGGGATAAGAAGAGAATTCTCTACAGCTATAACTCCTCAGCAAAATGGAGTTGTGGAAAGAATGAACAGAACAGTCCAACAAATGGCTCGTGCTATGCTTGATGAGTCGGGTACTCCCGCAACTTTCTGGGGTGAAGCTGCACATGCTGCGGTTGTTATTCTCAACAAAACAAATGTCCGTGTTAACAGCACTCAAACCCCTCATGAGCTCTGGTGTGGTGAGACTCCTTCGGTGAAGCACTTAAAAATCTTTGGGAGCAAATGTTATATTAATAATACTGATGAGCAACTTGGAAAACTTGAACCTAGAGCAGATGAAGGCATTCTTCTTGGTTATTCTCCACATAGCAAAGCATACAAGTGCTACAATAAAAGACTTGGCAGAATTGTTGACAGCATTGATGTAGTGGTTGATGAGAAGGGATACATTCCTAGGCAAGTACATCATGAAGACAAAGAAGAAGATGGAGGCTACCCTCAAAGACAGAATGATGAAGAAGAAGAACCTCAAGAAGAACCAGAGGAGCAGACAAGAATAGAAGAGAAGACTCCATCCAGATATGTTCAGAAGAATCATCCAGAATCTCAGATTGTGGGGCAGAAAGAAGCAGGTGTACAAACAAGAGGAAAAATTGCAGAAGCTTCAAGCTATTTGGCATTACTCTCTTCCACTGAACCACAAAATGTGAAAGAGGCATGCAAAGATGAATGTTGGGTCAAAGCAATGGATGAAGAACTTGAGCAGATCAAAAAGAACAACACTTGGGAGTTGGTTCCTAGACCAAAAGATAAGAATGTTATAGGAACAAAATGGGTCTTCAAAAATAAATTGAATGAAAATGGAGAAGTAATTAGAAACAAGGCCAGACTTGTTTGTAAAGGGTATGTGCAGAAAGAAGGAATAGATTTTGAAGAAACCTTTGCTCCTGTTGCAAGACTTGAGGCCATCTGAATCTTCCTTGCTTTCTCAAGCTTTCAAAACTTCAAAGTATTTCAAATGGACGTGAAATCAGCCTTTCTGAAAGGAGATTTAGAAGAAGAAGTATATATTGAGCAGCCAGATGGTTTCATTCTTGGAAATGATCCAAATCTTGTATGCAGATTGAAAAAGGCTCTCTATGGTCTCAAACAAGCTCCAAGGGCTTGGTACTATCGTTTGGACAAATATCTTCATCAACAAGGTTTTTCAAAAGGATCAGCAGATAGAAATCTTTATATAAAAGTTGAAAATGACAAATTGCTAATACTTGTTGTGTATGTAGATGACATTATCTTTGGCAGCAATGAAGAAGCTATGAGTCAAAGCCTTGCCTTGGTGATGCAGAAAGAATTCGAAATGTCCTTGTTGGGAGAACTGACATATTTTCTTGGTTTGCAAATCCAACAAAATGAAGGAGGGATCTTCTTGTCTCAAACCAAGTATCTCAAGCAGATTTTGAAGAAATATGGTATGGAAGAAGCAAAACCAGTATGTACACCCATGGTCACAGGATATAACCTCAGTGCAAATGATGAATCAGCAGCAGTGCATCAACCAACTTACAGATCTATGATTGGAAGTCTACTTTATTTGACAGGTACCTGACCAGACATCATGCATGCAGTGGGAATAGTTGGAAGATTTCAGGCAAATCCAAAGGAAACTCATCTTCAGGCAGTAAAGAGAATCTTCAAATATCTTCAAGGGACTCAAAACTATGGCTTATGGTATCCTAGAGATACAGATCTCACACTTCATGCTTATACAGATGCAGATTGGGCCGGAAGCGTGGATGACAGGAAAAGCACAAGTGGTGGTGCATTCTTTATGGGTTCCAGATTAGTATCTTGGTTCAGCAAGAAACAGAGTTCGATTGCCTTGTCTACAACTCAAGCAGAATATGTTGTTGTTGCATCTTGCTGCACTCAACTCCTTTGGATGATGCAGACCTTGCAGGATTTTCAAATCACTTGTACACCACCCATCTCCATCTTATGTGATAATACAAGTGCAATCAGCATTTCAAAGAACCCAGTCATGCATTCAAAAACCAAGCACATACTAATTAAGTATCACTTTCTCCGGGAACAAGTGCTTGAACAAAAGGTCAAGTTGGAGTATGTTCCTTCTAAGGAACAGGTTGCTGATATACTCACCAAACCATTGCCTAGGGAGACCTTTGAATACCTCAGGCAAAAGCTGGGGGTTGTTGATGCATCATCTTGTTATTGAATCTCTTCTGATTGTTGGTTGTACGCAAGGTTCATCTGAAGTATATGCGTACATGTGCTAGGTTGCGGATTGGTCAAAGATCGAATGGCACAGGTTCAGGGGGAGCATATCATGCATTGTTGGCATTATGGAGGAAGTACAGAATGAGATCATGGACGCTGGTCTGAATATTGCTGCAATACGTCTCTATCTCTTTCATGGTCATGGATTATGGTTCTTCTTTGCAGATCTGGTTTATAGTCAGGGGAGCATGTTCTTAGGGGGAGCATAACCCTTTGCCCTTGATGTCAAAGGGGGAGAGTGATTGGTTGTTGTTGCCATCAAGTCCAAAGGGGGAGATTGTTGGCATTATGATACATATGTTGCACTTGATGGCAACCCACTCATCTCAGATAATAAATTATATGCAGAGAAAAGTTTATTTCATGTAGAGAAAAGTTCACGCACTTTTATGTAGAGAAAAGTTTATTTCATGTAGAGAAAAGTTCACGCACTTTTATGCAGAGAAAAGTTTATTTCATGTAAAGAAAAAGTTCACGCACTTTCATGCAAGGAAAAGCGCGTATATGTTGGAGAACTTACCTTTGGTCCATGGTAGTTAGTCCTTGGTATTTGAACCTATGAGGAAAATCACGTATATGTTGGAGAACTTACCTTTGGTCCATGGTAGTTAGTCCTTGGTATTTGAACCTATGAGGAAAAGCGCGTATATGTTGGAGAACTTACCTTTGGTCCATGGTAGTTAGTCCTTGGTATTTGAACCTATGAGGAAAAGCGCGTATATGTTGGAGAACTTACCTTTGGTCCATGGTAGTTAGTCCTTGGTATTTGAACCTATGGTTTTGGACCATGGTACTTCGTCAAAAGTGTTGATCTCACGTACTTTCATGGTTGGTTCATGGTATTAGTCCAACAATTTTTTGATCCTATGGTTTTGGCCCGTGGTATTGTGAAAGGCCTAAGCCTATATAAAGCAAAGGAGATCACTTGGCTAATTCATTCTTGCAAATCGAATATCTTAAGATCTGAAATATTGGGTTATTGTTTTAAAAGCTTGATCTATGAAAGGGAAGTTGAAAGTGAATCTGTGAAGGGTGATCTCTCGAGCGCTGCAGCTGCAGAAGTGCGGAGGTGCCATAGAAGGCGCAGTGCGGAGGCGCCACAGAAGGCGCAGTGCGGAGACGCCACAGAGGCGCCACAGAAGGTGCAGTGCGGAGATGCCACAGAGGTGCCACAGAAGGCGCAGTGCAGAGACGCCACAGAGGCGCCACAGAAGGCGCAGTGCGGAGGCGCCACAGAAGGCACAGTGCGGAGGCGCCACAAAAGGCGCAGTGCAGAGGTGCCACAGAAGGCGCAGTGCGGAGGCACCACAGAAGGCGCAGGTGCGGTGGTCGCGGCGCCACAGAAGGTGCAGTTTGAAAATTTATGAAAAGTGGTCCTTGAAAGAAAAGAAGTAGGGAGTTGTAGTTCCCTTCCAGGAGAGACTGGAAAACGAGAGAGAGTTGTAGCTCTCGGCAGGTTGCAGCCTGCGTACTGGTAAAGGACTGCACCAGTACAAAACCATTGTAAAAGGAGTTTCTAATTTGAAAGAAGATAGAGACATATTGCAGCAGGTGGTTTTCACCCACATTGGGTTTCCACCTTACATCTTGTGTTCTTTGGTGTGACTATTTGTTTTCTTTGTTCATGCTCATTATTGTATGGTACTGACATGCAAAAATAATTCAAAGAATAAATAAGGAAGATTTATTAAAAGAACTTGATAATACTGATTCACCCCCCCTCTCAGTATTATTTCCAACAGATAAGAGTGAAGTCTAACACACAATTACCAATACAAGTGCAAGAGACAAATCCGATTTCCAACATCTAGCACGTTCACAAATAGAGGGACAACAAACAATCTCTTTTCCATCTATCTCTATCTTCATGAGGAAGATAAATTTTGTCTCCTATAATAAATCTCGTATAGTTATGAGATATTTTGTAATATTTTTTGTATAAATACTTCACAAAATGAAGTAATTAGGGTGGATTAAAAAGCATTTCTGGAGACTTTTGTTTTGAGCTAAAGGAACTGTTGTAATCAAGGTTGGACTGGTACTGGATTAAATAAAGCTAAGGACATTTCACTCGATTCATGTGCACAATGGGAGACAGATAAGCATCATTTCTTGAGTTTGAATATTGTTTTTCCTTCATGCTATGAAATATCACGTGTTTTTCTTATAAATATTAAAAGAAAACAAAGAATAATACTATCAGAATTAGCTTGATTGCTCTTTGTTTTAATTGTTTGTTTATTTAATGTTTTCTCCTAAATTGCCCAAGTCTGGGAATTCTTAATTGCTCCCTCACTTCCGTAATTTATCTCCCCTACTGGCCCCTAGAACAGGATTCTTAATTGCCCTTGCTACTTTCTAAACCCCCTTCTTCATTTTAATCCCTGTTAAGGATTCTTCATTGCCCTTAGCCCTGGTTAAGATTTCTATCCATTGAGACTTTTAGATTTGTCCCTGCTGTGCTAGCTTGCCTTGTGAACTCTTAACTCATTGATTAATCAAATCCTGTTAGAATTTTCCTACTTGACTCCATAGCCCAATGGCCTAAATACATGTTCTGCCCAATCTGTTTCCTTAATTCCGCCAAACAAATAAAAAAAAATCTCTTGAGAATTAATAATGAGCCAAATATCAAATCAAAACAATGATAAAACATAAAGAGAGAGCCCTCTCTGAGTGTAGATTGGCTAGGATCTATACTTAAAAGATTGGTTTGTAGTTACCTTGGATCCTTTCCTTCTTCCAATAACTTCTAAGGAAAATCTAAGTGATAACATAGTGGCAACCATACTAGGGAACAAACAAATCCTCAGTTGAAATAAACCTTTGAGAAACCTAGAAGTTTAATTTAAAGCATCTTGAAGGATTGTTAGAAGTTATTGTGAAAATTCATAAAATAAAAAGCATTTTAAAAACTCAAAATCTGGCTTCAGGAAGAACTCATTACACTAGGGTTAACCCTGATCCAAATCCTCCCCCTGTGTTTGCAAACCCCAACTTGATTCCGAGAATCATTAGAAGACATGAGAGTTCAGTTAGTACTATACCTTTGTTTAGATCACATTCCTACCCTGTTGAGTGGATTTTCTTGGAATACCTTCCTTTTGACGAACATTTTGAACTTTCTCTGTTTAGAACCACATCTGATAGTGAACTATTGGACCTAGTCCAAGATCCAAAATTCCCCAGAGAACTTGAAACCCATCGAGCCAATTTTTCAATTGATCGACATCTGCAAAATTCCCCTCGGTCATCCCTTACCACTGATGGAACCCCTAAACTTTCTGAAACAACTTCACTTTCTACTGGTTCATCATTATTCCCTCACTTTTCCGAAGTCCACTCCACCCCTCTGTTAGAGTTGGTTCGACCAGCCCTCCATCAGAGATCAAAAATCTTTATGCATTTCATTTTTAGGTGTCCCGCTCCATTCATTCAGCTGCATTCCGCTAGGAGCATGCCATGATCTGATGGAGAAGGTCATGCTAGTAATTTCCCCTCATGTCTGGCTCCTGCTAGCTTAGGTCTTTTGTCAATGATCACCAAATTCCATGACAGTCAAGGTCTAGTCCTTTAATGGACAAAAGTCATTTTCGGTCATTAGGTCTAGGGATTAAATCAATTTGGTGTTCAAATATGTCCAATAAAGCCATGCAGGCCAGAGTGATACCCTTGTAAAGTAATGATTCACAGAGTTTCATCGTCATATTGATAAACTTCGATTGTTCTCCAAAACTCTGTTTTGAAGAAAAGTCAAACAGTGTCATGGGTGATAAAATTTTCAAAAAAGTCTTCAGTTGATCTCTTCAGGTGTAATCATGGTTTCCATGGCCAAATGTCCTGTCAAGCAATCCTTGCAAAGAGTGTCGAAAATTTCATCACTTGCGCCAAATTCAGAGGAAAACTGAAAATCAGGGTTGTTTTAAAGTCAGTGAAAATGTGTCAAACATAACATTAGAAAGTGGGTTTTTTGAAAAAACAAAATTTAAATCATGACCTCCGAGTCCATATATACAAATTCCCACCAAAATCAAAGTCATTGTGCAATCAAAGGCAGAGGGAAAACATTACAAAGTTGTGGAGAGTGTAATCACGTGGTTTGGAGCAAGTTTGGAGGCCATTACAGGCACGCGGTGCATATAGGCAGGGGCGCAACGCACACACAGGGCGCGGCGCACACAGAGCCCACCCACAGTGCAAATTCCTAACTAGTGCGGCACACACCCAGAGCATGGCACACTGGGTTTTGCGCGCGGCGCACATAGACAAAGCACTAGAAACGTGCCAAAACTCCCTCAAATTTTTTGTGAAGCACATCAATTGCAAGGTAGGCTCGAAACATCACTTGTTCATCAAATTTTATGAGTGATATGGTGGTTTTATTCCTGTGATTGAATGCAACCAATTTCATAAATTCAACCACAATAAGACACCAAAAAACCATTGATGCTAGGGTTGTATAAGTGTATGTTGATGCCAAGGATCTATTTTTCCTACCCTACCACTTTTCCTTATTCCCCCCTGCCATTTTTCCTATTATCACTACCCTAACACTACCAAACTCATATTCCCTTTCCCCTCCTCCTATTGGTCAATAAAAACCCCAAACCCTACCTTATTAAAACCCCAAACCCGAACCTATCAAAATAACCAAAATGCCTACATATCCCTAAACAAAATTCTCCCTATAACCCCTATTCCCATTACATTACTCCCCTCCTAATACTCCCTTTGTTTCATTGTTCCCCTTGGTGGTAGATATCAAAAACAACACCCAGCTTCACCATCATCAAAGGGCAGCCTTAATACAATATATAAACAGCAGTCATGGCATCTGAGGGTTCATCAGAGTATGAGGTGGAAACTCACAGTGATACAGCTTCAGGAGAACAGGCCCCCAGGGGACATCACAGGAGTGGAAAACATGTTAGGGATGAGCCAAACACCCTCATTGAATTGCAGGCATGCCCTCTTGCTATGTCATGTTTCTAGCACCTAGCATGTTTTTAATTTTGTCAAAGGGTGGCAAATGTTAGAGTTCATCATGAGTTGGCCCGTCTTTTTGTGCTTCACCTACATGGAGGTCAGTCTATCTTGGCCGGGGTCACCTTCACATTGACACCCAAAACTATCTCAGTGGCAATAGGCATACCAAATGTTGGAGAACAGTGGCATAAGAAGAAGAAGGTGGATAGGCAATACTATGAGCCTTACATTAAGGCCAGTTGTTTGAGGCATCTCACAAGAGTCTTCCCATTCAGATATTTGAAAGATGAGTATGCTCCGCTCATGAAATTGATCTTGAAGTACCCCAGTTGTGAGGGGAGGTTCTCTCACCTATATGCCTATCACATCAAGTTGCTCATGCACTTTACCAGGGTGCAGATGATGAACCTCCCATTTTTCATTTGCAGGAACATAGAGAGGATGAACAATTTCATGTAGCATAAGACCCCTCAGCAGCAGCTTAACAGTGTTTATCACTTTGCTCTTGTCCAGATTTTGGTGGATCATCAGTTGAGATTGCAGGGAATTTCTTGGGAGGAATTCATTTCCCGTGACTTCTTCAACACTCTACAGGTAGTATCAGAGGTAGAGCATGAGATAGGTGGTCCTTCTCATCAGTATGAGTGCCATGAGACTTCTACTATGCCAGTATTCATCACTGATCAGAGAGGCAGTAGACATTTATTTGCAGCGGCAAAGTGAGTGTTATCTCCACCCGGGGTGGAAGGGGCCTTGCTTCCTACATCGATGACACAGTAATAGGACAGAGGTAAGGAGCCAATGCATGATGAGGGGCCTTCAGGTGAGCCATCAGGTGAACGAGAGACATAATTCGTTCTCCTTCATGATGATGAGACAGACACAGAACCGACAAATGCAGAGCTTAGAGAGAACATCCAGGAGCAGCAATCAGTGATTGAGGCCTTATCCCTTTGACTTGGAGAGGGCCAAGTGGAACATGAAGTACCTGGAGTAGAGAAACAAATAGCCAGAGGATCAGCAGGCGATTATGGAGCTACAAAACATTTGTGAGCATCGCCAAGCTGCACAAAGAAGAAGAGTTGATCTCACGTCATTGGAGCAAGAGATCAATGAGGATAGGGAGGCCAATCTCGAGAGAGTTAACATGCACTTGGATAGGCTGCTAGAGAAGGCTGACAAGGACCATGCCTTACTGAGACACATGGCCTTCCATTACAGGGCACGAAATATGAGTGCAAAGGCCTAGATAAAGAGCTTGAAGGCAAAATTGAGCAAAGCAACAAAAGAGGCAAAAGACCAAGATCAACTTCGAATCTTGGCTGAAGCTTCCTTAGCATAGCATAGCACTTCATGGAGGACCTCCAACCCGAATTTCAAGAAATTTGGGGAAATTTTGGTCACATGACAAATTTTTTGGCAAAACACAGGTTTTTTCTCCCTGTGCGTCGTGCCACTGGCGTGGCGCTAAAAATTGGGAGCTCCAAATGAAGGATGGTTTGAATTTTTGGATTCAGCATGAAAAATCATGACTATTGGTGCTTGGGCAAGAGATTTGGGAAAGATCTGAGTCTCCAGGAGGTCAAAAACACCCAAAAAATGACCTCTCTGCGCCTATTTTGACACACAGGAAGCATTCTTGGGAGAATGAAGATTTGGAGGGGCAAATGAGCACCAAATTCAGAAATTCCATTTGGGTTAGAAAGTAGACAGTACAGGATTTCCAAAAAGCACACTTGGGCACATTTTGAACTCCTACAAGTGCCTCAAAAGAGGCTCCCAAGTGGCATGGCGCACAGAGAAAATGGCGCGGTGCATACAGGAAACAATGCCAAATTTGCCTCTGTTTCGCGAAATATCAATCCGCGACCTCTCCAAGTGGGACTGCTCATCTACATTTCAGTTCATTGGCACCTAAGGTAGAATTTAAAGTATTTTATCTCTAGATTTGCTTCTATCCATGTGGCAAAAGAAGGCAAACGGTCACCCAAGCCATTTGTCATGTTTGTAACGCTGCACCTGTAGCTGATGGTTGGCTCTTCATCTCCATTTTGTAATGATTCAAGTAAATCCCCAACCCTTGGGGGTTCTATCTCTTCATAGCACATTCTATATATTGTATGCAAACCATTTGCAAAGGGTTGGTTGGCTTGTAACTTTTGGGAGACTGTGGGAAAGAAACTCTGCTTCTTCACTGTATATTTTTGACAAAGAATTAATGAAAGGCAACGACTCTGTTTCATGAGATTCATGTGGTTGTGAGTGTAGAAAATGTGTCTCTTATGTTTTCATATGTATTTCGTTATGTTTCATAATTCAATTCATGTTCATTTCCAGTGAAATTTTCTGAGTTAGACAAGGTAGAATTCAATTTTATTGCTCTGCCTGTGGGAAAATTTCATGTTCAGTGTTCTTCTTCTGTTGAAAAGGATTCATGTTCCTATGCCCTTTTCACTCTCCTAAACAATCTCTCCATTCCGCGTTATTTCAAACTAAATTGCTACACTTTCCTCCTGCCTTGCCTCATGAAGTAATCTGGGCCTTTGTATTAAATTCTCTGTTCTTTGCTGACTGTTGGTCCCATACCATCCCAGAAGCTCAGCCATTCATAAAAATTGTTTCTTGTATCCCTATTCACTTACTAGTCTAAGATCAATACTTCACTGTAAGTCATCTCAGACTGTTTTTTGGTTATCTATTCACTAAGCGTGACTCAGAGAGAGCCCTCTCCTGTTCTGGTAGGGCTAGCTACCAGACTGAGCGTGGTTTATGGTTACCCTAAATTTTGCCTTCCTTCAGCCTAGGGAAGATTTAGGTGCTAACAAAGTGGCGACTCCATTGGGGACACTGAAATCAAATCCCCTTATTTCTTAATTATTCTAAGCTTCCAAATGATAAGTTTAGGATTGGATAGGCTGAATAAGTTGGTTGTGTCCTGTGATTTTTGTCAATAGCACGCTGGCTTCGAGACGATATACCAGAGACAATGCAGACCTGAATCCTCCTCATATTTACGAAAACCCCAATTTGATTCTGAGACTCCTTCGTCAAGAGAGCACCATAACTCCCGTGTTCAAATCCCATTCATGTCCTGACATTTTTGAGTATCTTGAAGAGCTTGAGTTTGATGAGCGGTTTGAAATATCATTGTTTGAGTCTAAATCTGAAAGGGTTGTTGACTATACTGTCCCCAATCCACAATTTCTTGTAGATTTAGAAACCAAAAGAGCTAACCGGTTAATTGATAATTATATTGTGACACAGCCTCAAACTCCAATTGCTAGCCCCTTACAAACTGTGCAAACTCCTCCAACACCTCCAAGGCCAAATCCACCAAGAGTGATGGCTGCCCGTTTTGCACCCCTTGTTTTGCCTCAAGTTCTAGATGATATGCCTACAGATTATCAAAGAAAAATCCCATTTTTTGATGGCACTCCTAACAGCATTACTGCTCAGCAACATGTGGACAAAATGGTTGATTTCTATGAACTTCATGAGATTGATGCGGAGAATGTGGCAATGAGACTCTTTGTACAGACATTTGCAGGTGATGTGAGGAAATGGTTCAGAGGTTTGCTGGTGGCAAGTATTGCTACCTTCGCTGACCTACAAAGACAATTTTTAAACCTATGGGAAGTGAAAAAGGATCCTCTTCAAATTCTGGCTGAATATGAGCAAATAAAACGAAACGCTGGTGAGTCGGTCCAAGACTATTGTGTTAGATTCAATTTAGTTTATAACGAAATTCCAGATCATTTAAAGCCACCTGTGGGACTAGCTATGATGAAATTTCCGGATGGTTTTGATGCTGACATGGCCTACCAATTAAGAGAGAGAGAACCAGCCACAATGGAAGACATGCAGAAAATCGCGGTCAGCGTTGAAGCAAGTCTGTTGTCCAAGAGAGCTAGAGTGAAAGCAGAAAATAACGTCACTGTTAAGGAAGAGTCTTCTTCGATTGATCAATTACTCAAAAAGGTGGAGCAGATGCTTGAAAGGGTGAAGATCGACAAACCTGAGCCACAATTTAGAAATCCTAACTTCTGTGGCCAGCAGCAGCAGCCACAATATAGAATAAGATAGAGAGATCAACGTGCCCAAGAGCAGACAGCACGACAGCCAGTACAGACACCTTTGCAGCAAAATTTTGTGCATGGACCAGAGTCAGATGAGGATGGAAATGTAATAGGTGAAGAAAACCACCTCTTTACTCTAGATGAGCTACCTACTTACATTACCAAAGAAGAGGAGTGTGCGGTGAGCTCAGCTACACACAAAGATGCAGATTTCATTCTAGCAAGTGACACTGTTTTACAAGAAGAATCAGAGGAGTATCAAAGGGGGTATATGAATGCTCTGTCCACACAACAGCAGCGATATTCACTTAGAAACAGAGATGTGCCAGCCAAACCAATTCAGAAAAGGAAGGATGTTGAGGCATCAAAGAATGATTCATTAGCTACACAAAGGAAAGGAAAATAGGCGGTTGGTCCGGAGAGCAGCAAATCAACACCAGCAGAACAATCACATCAGCAAGCTGCATCAAAAGAAACGGAAACGAAAGAAATCCCAGTCAAAGAGGTAGAAAGGATTCCCGCTTTTAATTTAGAGAATGAGATTTCCAAATTAAAAGTATCCATCCCCTTGACTGAAATAATGAAGAGCAACAGTTATATAGGACAAATATCTAAGATGTTGAATTTGGACCCAATGTCTGACATGGTGAATGTTGAAGATGATCAACCTGAAATGATTTTTGGACCAGCATCGAATGGTGAGTCTCCTGATAGTGATGTGCCACCCTTTTATATCAGTTTAAGATTGCATGATTTTGTGTTACACAATGCCATGTTCGATTCCAGAGCCTCTCACAATCTCATGCCCAAGGCTATCATGGATAAACTTGGTCTGGACATCACCCGACAATACCACGATCTCTATTCATTTGATTCCAGCAGAGTAAGATGTATAGGACTCATCAAAGACTTGGTTGTGAGTCTGGATCAGCTCCCAATGAAGAATGTTTTGATGGATGTGGTTGTAGCAGATATTCCTCCAAGGTTTGGCATGCTTCTTTCCAGGTCTTGGGTAGCAAAATTGAAAGGGACACTACAACTAGATTTCTCCTATGCAACAATTCTGGTGTTTGGACAAATGAGGAAATTGTATCGGGAACCAAAAATGAAATACATGATCATAAGCAAGGAGAAACCAATAAATCATCCAATTAACTATGTACATATAGATTTAGAGTCTTTTGTTTTGTATTCAGATAGTTTAAATGATATAGATAGTCAGTTAGTAGAAGCAGATGATATTCTGGAAATAACAAAAAATTTCAGAGAAATTTTAAAGAAATAAGGACAAGAACAACAAAACAATGTTGGGCAATCAACTGAAAGTAATGGACAGCAAGTAGACAAGGCACAACAAACAGATTTCCAGCACTTGCAAGAGGAGGAAGAAGGTTTGTGGACCATGGATTTTGATGGAGAAGTGGGAAATGATGGCGCGGGAATTGGAATTTGGGTATGCAGTCCTTTCTCCGCCCGAAACAAAGTGCCTAGTAACGTGAGGGTTTTCTCTTACAAGTTGGCTTTTGAGTGTTCAAACAATGAAGATGAGTATGAAGCTCTGATTGTTGGCCTGAAGATTTTAAGAAAGATGAATGCTAAGAGGATTTTGGTATATGGCGACTCCGAATTGGTAATAAAGCAGGACAGAGGCGAGTATCAAGCAAAGCATCCTAGGATGCAGGCCTACTGTAATTTAGTTCTAGATATCCTAAAATTATTTTCAGAATACACCTTGACATGTGTGCCTCATATACAAAATAGTATTGCTGACGCTCTTGCCAAGGCAGCAAGTAGTTTGAATATCCCTATGAACTCTAGCAATAAATTCAAAATCCATGTCAAGCATCGTCCAACCGTTCCAGACAATCAGAGATAGTGGAAAGTGTTTAAAGGTGATGAGGAGATTAATGATTTTCTGCAAAACAAAGGCAAGTTCAAAGAAACCTCAATAGATGTAGAAAATGACGATGGTAAAGGGAATGGTACAGATGAAGTACAGATCAATGAAATGGACGTGTTGTAGCTGAAGAATAACGTTATTCCTAAAGGCTTGATACCTTTAGAAGAACTTTTTGATCAAGATGATGTAGCCCGCAAGCCAACATTGCAGCCAACAGAGAAGGGTGTAGAAGAGGTCAACATCGGAACAACTGCTAATCCTAAGTTGGTAAAATTTTCCAAAGCATTGCTGCCAAAGATCAAGGACAAATACATCAGTTTTCTGGCTTCATTTGCAGATGTGTTTGCTTGGGACTATTCTGATTTAAAGACATATGATACCAATATAATTCAGCACACTATACCCATCAAGCCCAATCAAAAACCATTCAGACAGAAGTTGAGAAGGATAAATCCAAAGTTGCTGCCATCTATTGAAAAGGAGGTAAACAGGTTGTACAAATCAGGGATCATTGTGCCCATCAGATTTTCAGATTGGATATCTAACTTGGTGCTCGTACGAAAGAAGACATGTGAGATCTGCTTATGCATTGATTTCAGAAATCGCAATAAAGTTTCATTGAAGGACAACTATCCACTGCCCAAAATGGACCATATACTTCAGCGAGTAGTGGGGGCATCTCATATGTCACTACTTGATGGCTATTTTGGATATAACCAAATTTCTGTCCATGAAGATGACCAGGACAAAACAACATTCACCACTCCATGGGGAACCTTTCATTATGCCAAAATTCCTTTCGGTTTAAAGAATGCAGGTGCCACATTTCAGCGTGCAATGGACTTGGCTTTTGATGGTGTTTTCCAAATCTAATGAAGAGCACATGCATCATCTAAAAACTGTCTTTCCAAAGTGAAAAAAATATGGTTTATCGCTGAATCCGAAGAAGAGCTTATTCGCCATGGAGGAAGGCAAATTACTCGGGCATATTATCTCAAAGGATGGCATTCGTATTGACCCAGCACGTGTGCAAGCAATTCAACAAATTGATCTGCCCCAGAATAAAAAAGAGATACAATCGTTTAATGGTAAGATGAATTTTCTACGTCGCTTTGTACCTAATCTTGTTGAACACCTAAGAGAAATGACCAACATGCTTAAGAAGGACAACCAAGTGAAATGGACGAAGGAGGCTGTAAAATCTTTCAATTTGGTCAAATTGGCTCTTTCTTCAGCTCCTGTTCTAGTCAGCCTGGACTACACTCAGGATTTCATATTGTTTTCATTTGCTTCAGAGCACACTATGGCAGCAGTATTATTGCAGAAAAGAGATGACCATGAAATACCCATTTTATTCTTCAGCAGAGCTATAAGGGGTGCAGCCTTAAAGTAAAACATCATTGAGAAACAAGCCCTAGCACTTGTGAAGGCATTGAAAGATTTCTGGGTATATATTCTACAGTCTCATATTCTGACCTATGTACCTAACGATGTTGTAAAAGATGTTTTAGTGCAGACCGATCCTGAAGGAAGAAGAGGCAAATGGATTGCAGCGTTGTTGGAATATGATGTGGAAATAAAGCCCACAAAGCTGGTCAAAGGACAGGGATTGGAAAAGCTAATGGCCGAATCAAACTTGCATGCCTTGGACATAAACCTGATCGTTGCTATGTCCGATGAGAATGAAGAATCATCATCAATGTAGGTATCTGAAATATTTGCTCTTTCTCCATGGTATTCAGATATCGTATATGTGCTTAAAAATTTGTCACCACCACCCGACATGCTAGAAACAAAGCGAGAACATTCAAGTTAAAAGCTGCCAAGTTTTGCATTTTAAATTCTGGGTTGTATTGGAAAGATCCCGGTGGCGTTTTGTTAAATTTTTTGGTGGAAGAGGAGGCAAAGAAAGTCATGGAGGATTTCCACGGAGGAGAGTGTGGTGGTCACCTTTTTTGGAAGTCAACAGCAAATAAAATTCTGAGAGCAGGGTACTATTGGCCGACATTGTTTGCTGATGTATACAAGATGATCAAGCGCTATCATAAATGTCAGATTTTCGAAGGAAAATAGAAGTTAGAGCCTTTGCCACTTAAGCCTATTGAGGTGAGCGCTCCTTTCCAGCAGTGGGGATTGGATTTCATTGGTGAAATTCATCCTGCTTCTTCCAGTCAGCATAGATGGATCCTCACAGCAACAAATTATTTCACAAAATGGATTGAGGTAACTCCCATCAGACAAGCTACAGATATGGTAATCATTTCATTTCTTGAAAATAACATCTTGTCTCTTTTTGGTTGTCTGAATAAGTTAATCACCGATAATGCAACAGCTTTCAAATCAAAAAGGATGGTAGAATTTTGTCATAAATATCACATCATTTTGGGTCACTCAATTGCCTATCATCCGCAAGGCAATGGATTGGCGGAGTCTTCGAACAAATCATTGGTCAACATCATCAAGAAGCTGCTGGAAATAAATAAAAAGAGATGGAATAAGAGGTTGGTCCATGCGCTTTGGGCAGATCGGATCAGTCACAAAAAATCCATTGGTATGTCATCGTTCAAGCTTGTTTATGGAGTTGATACAATATTTCCTACCTCTCTCACTGTCCCGGTAGTCAAACTTCTTTAGGAGGCCGACAGTGAAGAAGATCTCGTGCAAAGAAGGTTGAATCAAATGGTCCACTTGTAGCAAACAAGAGAAGAAGTTTTCAAGAACACATCCAAATTGCAGGAGAAGATCAAGAAAATTTATGACAGAAAAGCAAAGGTGGATAGATTTCAGTTGGATGATGTGGTGCTGAAGTGGGATGAAAGGAATGAGGAGAAAGGTAAGCACGGTAAGTTCGAGAATCTTTGGAAAGGTCCTTTCAAGATTGCAGCATATAGGGGTCAAAATGCCTTTCTTCTGAAGGAAATGAATGGGGAATATTGTCCAAGAGGGCCGATCAATGGTCGGTTGCTCAAGCGGTATCATTTCAGAAATATTAATGTTGCTTCCACTATCATTGTAAATACCATTTTTATTTCATTTTGGTTTGAGTTTGTCAAGTTTGAGTCAATTTTTGGTCATTTTAGTTTCATAAATGAGTCAGAGTCCTGTGTTGTTTTTTGAAAAATGACTCCATAACCCAATGGATGAAGGCACCATCTAGCTCTTCCAGAGATCTGCTGTTCTTAGCACCTCCAAGGAGCTACCATACCCCATTGGAGCCAATGTTAGAGTCGGTCCTGTCAGCCCTCCGTCAGAGATCAAAACTCTTTATGCATTTCATTTTTAGGTGTACCGCTCCATTTATTTAGCTACATTTCGCTAGGGGCATGCCATGATCTGACAGAGAAGGTCATGCTAGTCATTTCCCCTCATTTCTGGCTCATGCTAGCTTAGGTCTTTTGTCAATGACCACCAAAGTCCATGACAGTCAAGGTCTGGTCCTTTAATGGACAAAAGTCATTTTCGGTCATTAGGTATAGGGATTAAATCATTTTGGTCTTTAAATATGTCCAGTAAAGCCATGCAGGCCAGAGTGATGCCCTTGTAAAGTAATGATTCACAGAGTTTCATTGTCATATTGATAAACTTCGATTGTTCTCCAAAACTCTGTTTTGAAGAAAAGTCAAACAGTGTCATGGGTGATAAAATTTTCAAAAAAGTCTTCAGTTGATCTCTTCAGGGGTAACCATGGTTTCTGTGGCCAAATGTCCTGTCAGGCAATCCCTACAAAGAGTGTCGAAAATTTCATCACTTGCGCCAAATTCAGAGGAAAATTGAAAATCAGGGTTGTTTTAAAGTCAGTGAAAAAGTGTTAAACATAACATTAGAAAGTGGGTTTTTTGAAAAAGAAAAATTTAAATCATGACCTCCGAGTCTATATATACAAATTCCCACCAAATCAAAGTCATTGTGCAATCAAAGGCAGAGGAAAAACATTGCAAAGTCATGGAGAGTGCAATCGCGTGGTTTGGAGCAAGTTTGGAGGCCATTACAGGCGTGTGGCGCATATAGGCAGGGGCGTGGCGCACACACAGGGCGCGGCACACATAGAGCCCGCCCGCAGTGCAAATTCCTAACTGGCATGGCGCACACCCAGAGCATGACGCACTGGGTTTTGCCCACGGCGCACACAGACAAAGCCCTAGAAACGTGCTATAAGTCCCTCAATTTTTTTGTGAAGCACATCAACTGCAAGGTAGGCTCGAAACATCACTTGTTCATCAAATTTTATGAGTGACATGGTGGTTTTATGCCTATGATTGAATGCAACAAATTTCATAAATTCAACCACAAGAAGACACCAAAAAACCATTGATGCTAGGGTTATATAAGTGTATGTTGATGCCAAGGCTCTATTTTTCCTGTCCTACCACTTTTTCATATTCCCCTATGCCATTTTTCCTATTATCACTACCCTAACACTACCAAACTCATATTCCCTTTCCCCTCCTCCTATTGGTCAATAAAAACCCCAAACCCTAACCTATCAAAATAACCAAAACGCCTACATATCCCTAAACAAAATTCTCCCTATAACCCCTATTCCCATTACATTACTCCCCTCCTAATACTCCCTTTGTTTCATTGTTCCCCTTGGTGGTAGATATCAAAAACAACACCTAGCTTCACCATCATCAAAGGGCAGCCTTAATACAATATATAAACAGCAGTCATGGCATCTGAGGGTTCATCAGAGTATGAGGTGGAAACTCACAGTGATACAGCTTCAGGAGAACAGGCCCCCATGGGACATCACAGGAGTGGAAAACATGTTAGGGATGAGCCAAACACCCTCATTGAATTGCAGGCATGCCCTCTTGCTATGTCATGTTTCTAGCACCTAGCATGTTTTTAATTTTGTCAAAGGGTGGCAAATGTTAGAGTTCATCATGAGTTGGCCCGTCTTTTTGTGCTTCACCTACATGGAGGTCAGTCTATCTTGGCCGGGGTCACCTTCACATTGACACCCAAAACTATCTCAGTGGCAACAGGCATACCAAATGTTGGAGAATAGCGGCATAAGAAGAAGAAGGTGGATAGGCAATACTATGAGCCTTACATTAAGGCCAGTTGTTTGAGGCATCTCAGAAGAGTCTTCCCATTCAGATATTTGAAATATGAGTATGCTCCGCTCATGAAATTGATCATGAAGTACTTCAGTTGTGACGGGAGGTTCTCTCGCCTATATGCCTATCACATCAGGTTGCTCATTCACTTTACCAGGGTGTGGATGATGAACCTCCCATTTTTCATTTGCAGGAACATAGAGAGGATGAAAAATTTCATGCAGCATAATACCCCTCAGCAGCAGCTTAATAATGTTTATCACTTTGCTCTTGTCTGGATTTTGGTGGATCGTCAGTTGGGATTGCAGGGCATTTCTTGGGAGGACTTCATCTCCCGTGACTTATTCAGCACTCCACAGGTAGTATCAGAGGCAGAGCATGAGATAGGTGGTCCTTCTCATCAGTATGAGCACCATGCGACCGTTACTATGCTAGTATTCATCACCTATCAGAGAGGCAGTAGACATTTATTTGCAGCGGCAAAGCGAGTTTTATCTCCACCCGGGGTGGAAGGGACCTCGCTTCCTACATCAAAGACATAGGAACAGGACAGAGGTAAGGAGCCAATGCATGATGAGGGGCCTTCAAGTGAGCCATCAGGTGAACGAGAGACAGAATTCGTTCTCCTTCATGATGATGAGACAGATACAGAACTGACAAATGCAGAGCTTAGAGAGATCATCCAGGAGCAACAATAAGTGATTGAGGCCTTATCCCTTGACTTGGAGAGGGCCAAGTGGAAAATTAAGTACCTGGAGTAGAGAAACAAACAGCCAGAGGATCAGCAGGTGATTATGGAGCTACAAAACATTCGTGAGCATCACCAAGCTACACAAAGAAGAAGAGTTGAGCTCACATCATTGGAGCAAGAGATCAATGAGGATCGGGAGGCCAATCTCGAGAGAGTTAACATGCACTTGGAGAGGCTACTGGACAAGGCTGACAAGGACCATGCCTTACTGAGACACATGGCCTTCCATTACAGGGCACGAAATATGAGTGCAAAGGCCCGGATAAAGAGCATGAAGGCAAAATTGAGCAAAGCAACAAAAGAGGCAAAAGAGGCAAAAGACCAATATCGGCTTCGAATCTTGGCTGAAGCTTCCTTGGCACAACATAGCACTTCATAGAGGACCTCTAGCTCGAATTTCAAGAAATTTGGGGAAATTTTGGTCACATGACAAATTTTTGGGCAAAACACAGGTTTTTTCTTCCTGTACACCGCACCACTGACGCGACGCTAAAAATTGGGAGCTCCAAATGAAGAATGGTTTGTATTTTTGGATTCAGCATGAAAAATCACGACTACTGGTTCTTGGAAAAGAAATTTTGGCAATATCTGAGTCTCCAGGAGGTCAAAAACACCCAAAAAATGACCTCTCTACCCCTATTTTGTCACACAAGAAGCAGTCTTGGGAGAATGAAGATTTGGAGGGGCAAATGAGCACCAAATTCAGAAATTCTAGAGGGGTTAGAAAGTAGATAGGAAAGGCTTTCCAACAAGAACATCTGGGCACATTTTGGACTCCTGAAAGTGCCTCAAAACAGGCTCCCAAGTGGCGCGGGGCATACAAGAAAAAATGCCAAAGTTGCCTCCGTTTTGTGAAATATCGATTCGCGACTTCTCCAAGTGGGCCCGCTCATCTACATTTCAGTTTTTTGGCACCTAATGTGGCATTTAAAGTATTTTCTCTCTAGATTGGATTCTATCCAAGTGGCGAAAGAAGGAAAACAGTCACCCAAGCCATTTGTCATGTTTGTAATGCTGCACATGTAGCTGATGGTTGGCTCTTCATCTCCATTTTGTAATGATTCGAGTAACTCCCAAACCCTTGGGCGTTCTATCTCTTCATGGTACATTCTATATATTGTATGCAAACCATTTGCAAAGGGTTGGTTGGCTTGTAACTTCTGGGAGACTGTGGGAAAGAAACTCTGCTTCTTCACTGTATATTTTTGACAGAGAATTAATGAAAGGCAGCGGCTCTGTTTCATGAGATTCATGTGGTTGTGAGTGTAGAAAATGTGTCTCTTATGTTTTCATATGTATTTCGTTATGTTTCATAATTCAATTCATGTTCATTTCCACTAAAATTTTCTGAGTTAGACAAGGTAGAATTCAATTTTATTGCTCTGCCTGTGGGAAAATTTCATGTTCAGTGTTCTTCTTCTGTTGAAAAGGATTCATGTTCCTATACCCTTTTCACTCTCCTAAACAATCTCTCCATTCCACGTTATTTCAAACTAAATTGCTACACTTTCCACCTGCCTTGCCTCACGAAGTAATCTGTGCCTTTGTATTAAATTCTCTGTTCTTTGCTAACCGTTGGTCCCATACCATCCCAGAAGCTCAGTCATTCATAAAAATTATTTCTTGTATCCCTATTCACTTACTAGCCTAAGATCAATACTTCACTGTAAGTCATCTCAGACCGTTTTTTGCTTATCTATTCACTGAGCGTGACTCGGAGAGAGCCCTCTCCTGTTCTAGTAGGGCTAACTACGAGACTGAGCATGGTTTTTGGTTACCCTGAATTTTGCCTTCCTTCAGCCTAGTGCAGATTTAGGTGCTAACACCCTCCATTCATACCTTCACTTCCTCTCCAACCTATCATCACCCAACATCCCACCATTACCTCTAGTTCCTCCTTGACAACCCAAACACCCCCTGTTACCCCTACTCCCGTTCACACTCCTACCCAACCTAGAAACATGGCCAATAGTTATGCTCCCCTTATGATGCCTACCCCCCAATGTACAATGCCACAGGCCTACCAGAGTAATATTACTACCTTTGATGGTACTGGAACATACACAGTGCTACAACACACTAGGAAAATGACAGATTACTTTGAAATTTATGAGATTGATGTGGTGGATGTCCAAATGAGAATTTTTGTTCAAAGTCTAGCTGGGGAAGTGAGAACGTGGTTTAGATCCTTGACCCCTCAGAGCATAGATAGTCTAAGAGTCCTTTGTCAACAATTCTTAAATAGGTGGGAGAAGAAGAAGAACCCCCTTCAAATTTTATATGAATATGAAAACCTTAAAAGAGGGCCCCATGAAACTATTCAGGACTATTGTACCAGGTTTAATAATGTATATAATGCCATCCCACTTGACCTTAGGCCTCGACCTAGTTTAGCCCTAATCAAATTTCCAAATGGATTTGATACAGATATGGCTTTTCAATTAAGAGAAAGAAATCCCCCCACTCTAGAAGAAATGCAGAGTGTAACCGTAAGTGTTGAAGCCAACTTGCTTTCCAAAAGAGCCAGAGCTAGGAGTGAGAGAAGAATACCCTTGAAAGAGGAAACTACACCCTTTGAACAAAAAATCAATGCTTTAGCTAAAGGGATGGAAAGACTATTGGACAGGGTTGAAATTATTGAAAGGAAACTTCACTGGGATAACCAACAGGCTAATCCAGTGAGAAATCCTAATTTTAGGAAAAACCATAGCCAAAATACTAGAAAGAATATTCCTGACCAGAATATCAGACCACCTTTCCAAGAAAATTATGCAGAGACCTCACACTTAAAAGACCCCGAACAAGACACTCAAATAAATTTAATGGGTTTAGACAATGATCAAGACATTTTCGTAACTCGGGATGACCAAGAGTAACACGTTCTCCAACAATTCCAAACTCAAATAGGAGAATCATTTGATTTTAAACATGGATATGACTCTGCTATTTGTGAAGTACATAAACAGTACAACTTAAGAAGCAGAAGGAACATTGATGCCACAGAACAAAACAAGAAAGCAATTCCTAATCCACCTAAGAAAGGAAAATCTACAAATCGGAATCCTCAAGCTACTAAAACCTTACAAATCCTTTCTAGACCACATCAAAATCCTCCTAACCCCACCATTGAAGATGTAACAGAGAACCAACCTTCTAACGAGCACCCTTCCACTTCAGTTCCCCTCAAAGGAACAACGGAACAACCTCTAGATATCATATTAGAATATCCAATTGGAAACACTCCTAACAATGAAAAATAAAAGCACACTACTCAAAACCTTGGCTCTAAAGTTCCATATGTTCAAACAGATAAATCCCCCCTGCCTTTCAATTTGGGAGCAGAAGTGGCCAAGCTGAAAATTACAATGCCTTTGACAGAATTGGTAAAACATGAAACCTACAGAGCTCAAATTAGTAAATCTTTGAACTATGTTGAAAATGAAGATTCTGTGAATCTATTTGATGACCAACCTGAGTTACTTTTTGGGCCAGATGTTAATGGACAACCAGTTGAAGGAGGGATACCACCTTTCTACATCAGCCTTAACATCCACGACAAAATCCTACACAATGCCATGTTAGACTCAGGAGCCTCACATAATCTTATGCCTAAGTCTGTCATGGAAAATATTAACCTGGATATCACCAGACCCTATAAATATCTATTCTCCTTCTATTCAAGTCAGGTTAAATGCTTAGGGCTTATCAAAGATTTGTGTGTCTCCCTAGTCCAATACCCCGCCCAAACTATACTCATGGACATTGTGGTTGGTGATATACCGCCCAAATATGGTATGTTTTTATCTAGATCCTGGAGTGCCAAATTCAAAGGATCTCTACAATTAGACATGTCTTATGCTACCATTTCAGTCTTTGGACATCCCAAGAAATTATATAGAGAAACTTTGATGAATTATGTAGTGAGTAGTCAGGAGAGGCCTCAGAACTTTCCTATATATTCAGTACACTCTGACATGGATTCTTTTATTCTTTACAATACGAAAATTAATCAAGAAGATGCTCCAAGTGATATAATAGCAGAACCAAAATAAATTTTTAAAGAAAATTCAAATGTCCAAATTCATGAGATATTAGATGACAAAGAAAATCCGAAGGCCCTAGTTAAGAAAGATTCCACTACCCTGGATGGAAATTATGAACATAAAATCTTATGGCATCTGGAATTTAATGGTTCAGTAAACAAGCTAGGTGCAGGAGTAGGCGTATGGATTTATAACTTAGAGAATGATCATGCAGAAGGTCATGCCTATAGGTTAAATTTCAAATGCACAAACAACATGGTAGAATATGAAGCACTCCTGCTAGGTCTTAAACTGGTTAAAGGATTAGGGGCTATAAGGGTATCAATTATGGAAGATTTTGAATTGATGGTTAAACAAATTAATGGTGCCTATTCAACTAGAGACCCTACATTAGGATTTTATAGAGGAACAGTTGTAGAAATTCTTAACACCTTTTTGGAAATCAAGCTTGCTACTATTCCCAGAAAACATAACATGCAAGCTCACGACCTGGCCATATTTTCTAGTACCTGTAAGTTGCCTTTCCAGCATAACCATCAGTATACTGCTAACATTAGGCACATACCAGCTATTCCTGACAACTTAAAGACCTATCAAGTGTTTGAAAATAATAAACAGATTAACAATTTCTTAAGTTTGGATAATGAATTTGTAAATACCAACATAGATACTGACATAGCAATAGATGTTAATTACTCTAATCAAATAGAAATTAATGAACTAGAAGAAGATCAAATAAAAAACAAACTTTATCCTACAGAATTAAAAAAAACAGATATTCGAGATTTAAAACAAATGGAAATTGATGAAATAATTGATGATGAAACCGAAGTCATAAACCTCAAAGACAATTTCTTGCCCAAAGGATTAACTCCTTTGGAAGACTTATTCGACTCAAATTATATTCCTAAAAAGCCTAAAATGGAACCTTTGAAATTAGACATCGAGGAATGTAACATAGGATCTGAAGAGAATCCCAAACTAGTAAAACTGCCTAAATCATTGCCTCCCAATGAAAAACTGAAATATATGGAACTTATGAAGGAATTCCAAGATGTTTTTTCCTGGAGTTATGAGGATCTAAAATCCTATGATACCAATATTATACAACACGCTATCCCTTTAAAAGAGGACCAGAAGCCCTTTAGATAGAAGCTAAGAAGAATTAACCCTATTCTACTACCTTCTATTGAAAAGGAAATCAAACGAATGTATGAAGCAGGAATTATTGCACCCATTAGGTTTTCAGATTGGGTATTGTTTCCGGGAAAGCTAGTGTCTTTTCAATCTGCTAGCCCCACTAGGATTGACAGTTATCCTAGAAACAAACAATCAAAGCAATTTGTGATTTCCTCTATGTATGATAGATAAGAGAGAAGCAAAAGGACCAACCTGGATCTTCCGCTTGACTCCTTGCTTGATTTCTCTCCCCCTTGATAGAGCTTGCAACTCCTCTCCTATTTGTCCTACTTAGAGAATACCTGTAGAAACAAAGTAACAAAACACCATCAAAGCATCTCAATCTATTATATCATAAACAATGCAGAATCAGAAATACATTGAACATACAATGGCATTCACAAATAACAAGATTCACAAGTACACAATTGTATGGAGGAAAACTTAAAGAACTTTATTAAAATAGAAGGGAGAATTAAAACCCAGCTGTCTGATCCAGCATCATCCTCCCAGCATCAAGGCCCTCTTCACCTCATGAAAATCAAGATCACCCAACAATACAATGCCTCTTTCTCAAAGACAAACTATCAGCACTTCCTTACAACTTAAAAAATTCCAACCTTTAGATCTCTCAGATGAGGGATCCATTAATAGATGTATGCAAGGGTCTGAGTCATCTCTAGGTTTTTGATTAGTTTCATTCCACTTGTTGTTCTTGGTTCCACTTGGAGATTTCTTGGATCTCTTACTCATCCCTAAGCGAATTCAGGGAGGCAAGTGTCATAGGAGAAGTTTCTAGAAGATTCCATGAGAATCCACTTAGAAAATTGTCTTGAACATTTGTCCATTCTTGCTCATCGCACCCCACAGAAGGCCTCTTCAGTATGCATCGTACCTGGCTAGTGTAGGAGTCAGTATGCATTGCACCCTAATAGTGGAGCAGTCAGTATGGTCCAGTTTTGGCTAGTTTTGAGTGGTTTTTCAGGTGGAACTTTTTGGGAATGATGTAATCAGTTGACCATGATCCTTTAGGGTATGAAACAACACTTTTAGGGGTTAAAGAGCCCTTAGTTTATCGGCATATAATATTGGGGTTTCAATGCCCAAATATGTCTATAACAGTTTGCCCCTAAAGCATGAAGTCGTAAATCTTTTGATGTCAGGTGAAATGCTTTATCATGAGGATCCGAGATATTCGAACTGGAAGGTGACCTGTATCAGATACAATACAATACATCATCATCATATTATTTTCATGATCTATCTAAGGCGGGAATTCCCATGCTCAACTTTATAAATTCATTTTCATGTACATAAAACAGATAATCATCTGCAGTTGCAGACTGGTGATTCTTTATATGTAGAGTCATCATCCCTTAGCTTGGATGATCATCTGTGCAGCTTCTGTGTACATTTGATGTCTTTATATTCCTGAATATATATCATCCTGAATGGATGAAACTAGATCCAAGGTCTTCAAACTCATTCAATCTTCACTTGATGTACAAGTCGATCCATGTGAAAAGATGTACTGAAGTTGAACATGGAAAGACATCGCCTGATTAATAGCCAATAATGTAAGTTGTTAACAAACGCGAGAGGAATCACCGATAATGATAATGACCCTCAAGGTACTATAGTACAATTCACGTGGTGTGAATATATGATCCGATGTCGAACACCACGCAAAATCTTTCGGTCAAAGGCCATTGATGTAAACTTGTCTCCGGAAGTGAGAAACTTGCCATTGAGGCATGCAAGCTTCAAAGTACTGAGAGGGTTGTTTCTAAGTCAACTTCTTGGATAATGAGTTGATGTCGACAAGAAGTGACCCATCGTAGGAGGGTCTTAATGTATCCCACATCTACGACATGAAACGAAGAAAATGATTTTCTGGAGGTGAAAATGATCTGATGATACAAGTTTCAGGAATGGTGGTCATGAAAAGTGGAGGGTGAAGGTATTGCAGTGGATGAGGCATTAACTGGATGGTAAATTCTCTTAATGACGTCTCTTGAACATATCGGCAACATTGAGATGGATTGGTAGCATTAACCCCAAAAGATGGATGGTATGGAGGACCAATGGTGATATGACCGGTGAATGGAATAACCCAACCCGACTCAATCATGGTGATGGAGTAAAAGTGTCATGTTCAAGAGCGACCTACTACCAATAAAATTCTTCAAGTTTTCTTCCCTTTTTCCCTAGTCATTGCTGACCAGTACCTCTTTAGTTTTTTCAAGCTTGAGGAGGATAACATATGCTTGTTCTATAATTTTCCCTTCGGGCAAACCTGTCACTATGTTTTAGCGAGCCTAGCGACAGTGAAACTTGTTCGTGTCTGGGTGGACAAGTTTGTCGCTATTGTTTTAACGAGTTTAATGATAAGGATAACTCGGTCCTTATCATATTTAGAGAGTTTGAAAAGGGACAAAAAGGAAACTCCAGCAGTTCTTTTTCGAAGCATAATCCCTTAAGTCTGAAAAAGGATAAAATAATACAAAAGGGATGATTTTTCGATAACTTTAGCGAGCCAAAAAGACAAGCGCTCGAACATTTTCATGAGATAATCCGTAAGGTCCAAAAAGTTTAAAATATACAGGAGGGATGGCACTTCCAATCACTTTAGTGAGCTAGAAAGGCCAATAGCTCGACAATCTTTTCATACTTAACGAGTCTGAAAAGTGTTTAAAGGAGACTCATTTTTGAGGAATGAGTGGCATTTAGGTAGCAACTGGTTCCAGGTAAGCTTGGAACTTATCAAAACATGGTGATGTGAAGAGGATGGCTAACAGGACCACTCATCACAGCTATTCCTCAAAAAGGTAAACAATCAAGTGGAAGAGTATGATCAGCCAAAAGGATGGAGGTGATGGCAGGAACACAACCAAGGCTCAACAAGCTGATATTACGGCAATCACAAAGGTTATTTACCGAAGGTGGGTTAATTTTTAACGAGCTTGAACTCAGGGGGAACATATGCTCAGTGGTAGCTTTATTTTTTAACGAGCTTGAACCATACGATAACATTGCTCATAGCCTGGTTCATTTTATAATGAGCTTGAACCATGCGACAACATATGCTCAGCTTTCTTTTTATGTAAGCTAGAAATGCCAAAACTAAAAATCTAAAAGGCTAGAAAAACTAGAAATCTAAGGAACTACTGAGGTTAGGTAGGATGGTTTCATCAGTATCTGGACAAAACACTTCCTTTGCTTCATCTGCGGTGTAGACAAAGGTGAATGGTGGATCAGACCAATCACCTAACCTAAGAAGTTGAAATACTAAAAAACTAAAAAGCTAAAAAACACTAAAAAGCTAAAAAATGAAATTTGTCATTTTTAGCTTGCATAAAAAGGTTTGCATGCCCCACGGAATCAAGAAAAGGACAGTTTCTAGTAACCATATGGAAATCACTGTGGCTAAGCAGGATGGTTTTAGTCAGCGGTTAGACAAAACACTTCCTTGGCTTTGTCCGCCAAATAGACAAAGGTGAGTGGTGTGTCAGACAAATCACTTAACTTAGAGGGAAATTCATACCTTTTCAGCTAGGTTTGTCCGCCAAATGGATAAGGGTGCATGCCCCATAAGCTTCGTTACATTCACCAGACTACTCGCAGTAATTAGGTGGATGGAATGAAGGTTGAAGAGACATTCTCGACTCAAAAGGACCATTTAGGGATGATGTTTGACTTGAAGCTGTGTTTGAACCGGGAAATGAAAGCTAGTCAACAGTGACAATTTTGCCTTCATACAGGAAACACATCACTCGAAAGAGTGTTGAAACAATAGCTTCCATGTTGTAAACATAGTCACGTTCGAGGAGTAGATTGTAATCTAACGGTCCTTGGACTACCGTCATGTTCAAGTGAACGATTTTCCTTCTCAAAGTTATCGGAAACTTAGGAAGGATCCCTAATGGTCGAGTGGTTCCTTTGTTAAAACCTGACAAATTCTATGTAATAGGCATAAGCGATGGTGAATCAAGCACTTTCCAAGAAATTGAGGAAAGGATACTCATTGAGGCCCCTTCATCTATAGTAAGGCCAGACACGATCATTTTGTAAACTTGTACTATGATCTGGAATGGTACATTAGAAGGAAGGTAGGATCTCACTAGTCAATTCCAATCGAAGGAGTGACTAGACTGCTTGGAGGGGGTACCGAATAAACGGTTGAATGAACCCCTTGAATAGTAGGAACTAGGGGATTCTCTTCCTATTATGAATGAATGGGCGGATTGCCCCCAAGTTCATCAGACTCTGAAGTAACAAAAATAATTTGAACAGTATCGTTCTCACTCTCTTTGGGAATGGTACCCTCTGAAGATGGACCTTCTGAAGGAAAAACTAGGTCAACTACCATCTTGACCTGCTGATTTTGGTCCGATGTGGACTCAGAAGATTCACTCTCAACGATAGGTGTTCCGACCGATGATTGAGTTATGTCAGTCGGATTTTCAACTAGTAAAGGACTTGGAGAGAGTTTCTTGTATCCAAATGGAAGTTGCTGCAGTGAAGCAAGACGGTTATGCAAGAATCTCTTGGCATCGTCCAAAAAAGGACAATGAGGAAGGGTATGGTCCCTTTCACATAGTCTACATGGAGTTTTGACCTTTCCTTTCTGCTCGTGAACTTCACTATTACTAGTTGATGGTGTGCTGTCAACATGATCACCAAAGGTTGATGACACCAGATGGTGCGAATTGGGGGACCATTCTCTCAAGATCTGAGGGATGCACGGACATTCTCGATGAAAATGGTCTTCCCTACAAATTATGCAAGGAAATCTGGGAGATTTATTGTGTGGATTTTCACCAGATGATTCATGGTTGCCCCCTTACTTAACTGACTTCTTCTTCTTCTTCTCCTTCCATTTCTTCTTCTTCTCAGCTACTTGGTTACTAGTATCACTATTTTCACCAAGCGAAGAGGAATAAGGGGAGGGAGAAACAAACGAAGAAGAAGGCGAAGGGTCAATTTCAGTATCAACTGGCTTCTGATTCGACTACTGAGGAATCACAGTATTTTGAATGACAGAGGTTGAGAATAGCCATACCGGCAGACTAATTGTGATTCCTGGAAGGACAATGTAGCCATATATGGAGCACCAATATTTCCCCAAGAAGAAAATGGAATAGGATTCCCCTCAAGAGGGATTCCATGATTGGTGGGCTCCATTATCCCAACTTAAGATCAACGAAGGAACAGGGATGTTATTCCAAATTAAATAAATTTTAATGATGCTTTAACACAACTTTTCTTTTTCAATTTTTAAGAGTCAAGAAAAAGCTAAAGATGACTCTAGTCGCCTTCGATTTTTAATGAACCTGAAGTGACAAGTGCGAAGATGGACCTTTTCTTTTAAGGAGTCGAAAAGGAATGAAAGTGACTCCTCTAGAAATCTAGATAGAGGGATTACCAAACCAATCACAAAACTGCAATATACACCTTGGTGATAAATTAAAGAGAAATTACCAAGGATTTTTGTATGGCAATCAATCTTCCTGAATGTTGTGTTCAGTGCATTGCGATCGATAGGGCGGTAGACACGACTTCCTATGGACAAAGGATATAAGCCTATTTTAGTCTCCCAATATATACTTGACGGTACAGGGAGCACAAGTCCGTGCTAGCACTTGTCATATCAAAAAGGAGGAATCACCCAACCTTCGATGAAAACGATAGTTACTTAAATTTTACGACGCCGGAACACGTGTCTAGCCTAGAACTCTAGATGTGTTGCATTAGGTTCCAAAGCATTGTTAAGTTCATTGAAATTTATTTTAGAGTTGATCTTGTTTAGAAGTTTTCCTTTCAAAGGTTCACCACGTGATGTAGATGTAAAATTCCTAAATATGCAATCTAAAATGATAAACAATCGTTGTTTATTTTTAGTAATGAAAATCCTAGCTACTAAGGAAAGAAGATTACAATTCTTTCAAACAAAGAGCAAAGAGAACACACTAAATGCACTTTTCCTAAATCATTTTTCACACATGGTCTAAATGCAAATGCAAATGCAAATGCATGTATTTGTTTTTCATTCCCCTTAATGTGAAAAATGCCAAAAAGGAAAACTAAGTATAGATCTGAAATATTTTCTTCAAAGCGACATTTCGACAATTTCTTTTTCAAAATGAAAGGAAGACTTAAACGACACTTTTCAATTTCAAATAGAAGATGCTTTCGACACTTCAAATATCAACAAATCAAATCAAATACATGGCAAAAATTTCAATCAACTATCCAAAGAAGGAAGACTCAATGACACTTCTCTTTTTTGACACAAAACGACAGTTACGACAATTTCGTACCAAAACGACAGATTGATTTAAGAAACTTTTCAACAAAGGATTGTAAATGATGGAAAAATACATAAAATAATTTACTAATCCTAACCAATGGAGGCTGAACTATGTAAAGCAAGCAGGCTTCAGCAATGAGATACTGTTCATAAGCTGCAAAAAAACTAAATAGAGCTGAAAACAAAGACAAAAAACCCCAAATTTCAGGAGGAGAAATAGGATTACTCATTCATCACACTTTTTCCTCTTAGAAATAGGGATGCATCACACCTACTAAACTCGATAAGTGTGATGCATAATGGCTTCCAGTGACAGACAGTGCGATGGGCCAGGGAGCACAACTGATATGGGTTTTGGCTAAAATTTGCAACTGATTTCAGTGAGTTAAGCTGAGCTATTATGGACAGTAAAGAGAAAAGTACATGGGTATGATCTTTGGAGGTTACTAAGCTACCAAAAGGGCATCTATAATGCTTGTAAGTTAGAAGTTCAAATCATAAACTAAACCAGAGATTGACTGAAGTAGCATTCATCTACTTTGCAATTGCAGAGCAAGAGAAGTTTGAAGGCTATCTGGCTAACTTCAGGCTTCATCTATAGTTTATAAAACAAACAACAAAACAAACAAAACATTTATTCATTCCCTAGTAGAGTCACCATTTTTTTTCCAGGAAAACCAGTGTCTTTTCGATCTACTAGCCCGACTAGGATTGGCAGCTATCTGTGGAGTACTGAAGAAGGTATGTTTTTATTGATTATTTTGTCATCTTTTCTTTAGAACTCGTAACCTCTTTGCATCATGAACTAGGTAGATAATAAGAAATAATGACAAAATCTATAGGATTTATACACAACATGAAAACACTAATAATTGCTATTTCTTATGCAAGAAAAGGGAAAAACGAAAGATTTTCATTCCAAAGAAAAAGATAGGGCCAAGTTAACTGTTATCCCTTTGGCAGGGAACCATATGCAAACAAGGCGATCTAAATTAAAACATATCAGCCAAGGAAAGGTAAAGGAGATATTGATTTGGCACAAGAAAACAAATGGATAACTGGGAATTAACAGTTTGGTGAATCCCACTGCCTTAACTATTTTTGCATCCTTGATATCTCCGCTTTAGTTGTTATAAAAAGGGGTAGCATTGCTAGCCTGGGCGACGATCTGCTATTATTTTTTCTATGTAACTTTTCTCTGTATTTGAAACTTTGATCATCGACTCTCGTTGAGAAGTGATTCACTGTAACTCTATTTTAATGCTTTAATATAAATCTAGTTATTGTTTCGTCTTTGATCATGGAGTAATTTCAAGCGGTGTGTCCCTGGAGTCTAAGGGCACCCTGGTGGAAAACTTGCTCCTATATCATTATCTTTAGTTCGTGTGTGGTTTTCATTATCAACTTTGTTCGGTAATTTTATGTGTTTTATTATTTTACATCATGACTCTGTTATATTTGATTCATGTTCAACTGAGTAATATTGTTCTCTATGACAGGAATGTCAGATTGTTCATTCTAACTCTCTAACGTATTGTTGTTCCTTTAATCATTAATATAACATTTCCAGTCTTTGTAGAATGTTATTGTTGTTCAATTACAGAGTACCCATGTTGTAACAGTCGTAAATTGGTATTACTGTATTCATCTATAGATTACATTTAATTGCGATTGTTGATTCAACTGATATTGTTGTTCCATTACGAATTACAATCGTTATTCTTTATAACTAAGATTGATATTTGTAGTACCAAAATCAGATTACTGTTTTTCTCAATACTAAGGTGTGTCGTGTGTGTTATTTATCTTAGTTTATTGTGCATTTACATTTGGTTCCAAGTGCTTTTCTATATTTCATTACTAATCAGTTGTCGTTCTATTTCCGTGTGTTGTTCGATTTATTCCTAGAGTAAAGATTGCTATCTGATTTTTGTAGGATCTGATTGTTGCTCTTATTCTTATAGATTAAAGTGTTGTTGTTTATAAGAATAAGTTGTTGTTACATTTTCTAGTTGTTGTTCCATTTCTTAGTTGTTGTTCCATTTCCTAGTTGTTGTTCCATTCCTTATTATTTGCGTTCTCATTGCTTTGGTGTGCAGAATGATCTGAAACTGTAGTGGGCGCTGACATTTGTTGTCTAGTTCCCATATTGATGATTTGTTCCTTGATCATCTTTAATTACATTAGTTTACAGAGGGATGAGTTACTGTTACTGGACCTTTGACTGATAAACCGCTTAGTTTTCCGAATGCATGATTTAGGCTTTAAAGTGCTTTGTTGTAAGTAGATCTTCTTTTAAGCATCCGTTTACTCTTGTATTTTGAGCACTATACTACTAGCATTACTCTGGAAAATGACAGCCTCAAACTGTGTACACTCTTTGAAATAACAAATCATTCCTGGATTGCCAAGTTAATGTGAGATAATTAGAGGTGAAAAAGACCCTTTTTACGGCTCGACATTTTGGCGTCGTTGCCAAGGAAGAGTGTAGCCATTTGTCTCTTCTCAGAGTAGTGTAAGATCCTGTTAGGAAAGGATTGGGTTTTAAAAATGGAAGATAAGAACCTGCGTGTGGAGTATGTAATAGCCCTGCTCCCCTACCCGCCTTCCTACAGATTTTTTGCTATTATGTTTAGGTAGAACCTAGCAGTTGATTTATGTGCATGACTAAGCAGAAAAAGCCTGAAAAGAACCCTAAACCTCTACCCAAGCCTGATAAAGCTAAGGGGTCGGTGACCCTTGACTAATCAACCTTTATAGATGAAATCCTTAAGAAAGCAGAATCTCAGCCTTCAGTAGGACCTAGAAAGGTTACTTCTAGATAGCCTACTAGTTCCCTTCAGGCCACAGGATCACCATTTGTAGCCTTTGCTGAGGTGCGTAGTCAAACTGAAGAGCAAGATTTTCAAGAAATTGAAAATCCTAGCCCAAAATCATTACAAGAAGGGAACCTTAGCAACCTCTGTGAAGGAAGAGGAGAAACCGGAGAGACTGAAGAACCAAGATTTCCCTTTGGGGTAATTCAGCCATTAAGCTGTCCAGATAAGGGAAGTGCTGCAAAAATCATTTATAACGAAATTCAAGAACCTAAATCCCCCCAGACGTTAGGCACTCTCATTATCCTAGATAAAGGAAGTGTTGTCAAGACCATTCCCATTAGAGCCATTCCCCCTCGACAACCTAGGAATATGTTACACTAAAAAATGTCACCATGACTATTTACAGTTGGTATGGCTCTATCAACAGTCATACTACCCTCTTGAGCAAGTCTTATGCCTCTGCTATTCATGTCAAACTCCAAGAAAGAGAGAAAGTCTTTATAAATATGTTTATCTCTGGGTACGCAGGTTCTCTCAAACCTTGCCTGTGGGTACGCACCTATTGTTCATAAGGTCTGTGTCCAAGGACGCTCTGTATCTAAAGGGGCAGGTGCGTCCCTCTGAAAAGGTTAAAATGCGCAAGTTTTATCTTCAAAAACTTACTTGTGGTCATTTCTAGAGCATTCTAGAAGGTTGCTTGATGTGTATTGAGCGCCTCCAGATGGTTCATGCACTCCTACCAAAGAGGAACTTATCCCATCAATAAGGGAGTGATCCCATCCAAAGAGGGGACTATCCCATTGATGGTGGACCTGATTAACTTCCTCTTGAGCACTATAAATACAGGCATTGGGCCAGAAGGAGAGAGGTTGAAAGCTATAGATTTCTAAGGGTAAATGCTGCAGGAATTAGGACTCCCATTTAGAAGCTTGTGAGGAGAGATTGCCATCTTTACTTGTTCTATTTGGAAGTGGGTGAGCTTTGTCAAAGTAGAGGAAGACTCTTGTGGACCCTGGAAGGAGCTTGCACAACACCAAGGCTCAGGTTGTAATGGTTCCTTTTGATTACCTTTAATGCAAATTGGTCCATTCTTCTCAATAACTTGTTGTTTATGGGTTATTTCATGTACTCCTTGGTCTATGTGTTGAATATGCTTTGTTTTATGTTATAATCAGGTGCTATTTAATTGTTTGACTGTTGATGATTGCAGGTTTTGGAGAAAAGGAGGAGCTCATCCAGATCAACAAAGCTTGGACTTCTACAACAGCGTTTGGACAAAGGTAAGAACGAAACACTTGATTTCTCATATCATAATGTATGTTTAGAGAAGGATAGCTCCAGTTTGTTTTGTTTGTCATTAGAATGTCTTAGACTTCTAGGAAGGTCAGTTGTGTCCGCACCCTTGACAGATTCCGTGTGACAAATTGGCGACTCCGCTAGGGAAAGATTCCATTGATGAGAAGAGTTTTTCTTTTGTGTGAACTTTGCTTTGAGAAAATTGGTTTATTTTTCTGGTTTTGGCTCTGTGACCTTGTCTCTAGGTGTGTTAGCTTAGGATTAGTTTTATTTTGGGTTTTCTTGAGTTTTTCAGTAGGACGCACCCTCTGAGTGCTGCACAGTGCGTCCCTGGTCGCACTTTTGCTGTGTGCACAGAGCGGGTCCGCACCTGTGCTAACGGGTTGCCTGCGTCCCCTGCCAAAATTTGAGAAAATTCCATTTTTTGCCCTTTTTGCTCTTAGATTTTGTTTTTTCTTAGTTTCTTCTGCCCAGATTCACTAGTCCCTTGCCCAGAATCTTCACCTGAACTGGTTTCAATAGCATTGAGTGTTTTAGTGGATTTCATCGAAGTGTAAGCCCTAGGGTTTGATTTTTGAGTAGGTCTTGTAGTGACTTTAGCGGTAGGAGTTGTCAAGCCTTAGATCTCTCTGGTTTTGTCAACATTCTAAGAAGTCAGACCTGTCATAAAGTCTACCTGTGAGAGCAACTTATCATCAAGTTGTCTTTTGGGCCAATTTTGAAGTGCTTGTTGTTTAAGTCTTGAATTCCATTTTACAAAAAGAACAAAAAGATTTGAATTTTGTTTTGACTAGTCTTTTGATTCTGCATTAGCTGGTCCTTGATTTGATTTTGATCAAGTAAAACAACCTAGAATCATCTTTGTGAGCTTTTGCCTTGTTAGGTTTGCTTAGAGTAATCTCTCTTTTGATTTGCTTGTGAGTCAAGTTTTCATAGTTTTGTAGCTTTTGAGATTGTTTTTTGTTAAAGGTAGGTTTACATGCTTTATTAAAAAGAGAAAATACAAAAACATCTCCTTTGAAAAGTTTTGTTTCAAGTAGTTTTGAAAGTTTTGAAAGAAAAAGAGTTTTTCGTGCAAGTAAAGAGTGGTTATGTTTGTGTTCTTGAAAAGAAAAAGAGAATTGTTTCTTTGATTGTCTTTTCTAAGGAAGTTGTTTTCTCTAAAAATTTGCATTCTCTCAACTCTCTTAGTTAAGAATTTCATTGAAAAAACAAAGTAGCATAAATCATCTTAGGTGCATCTTTGTAGTGGTTGGAGTCGAGTCTACACACCATTGGTTTCACTTCCACTACCTTGTGACTTTAAAGAACAACCATAAAAGTAACGCTTAAAGTAAAATTGAAATAGTAATTTTTATTTACTAGGGCTCTGAAGCATCAATTTAGATCAGGCTAGTGTCTTGGAGTAGGTGAGTAATTAACTCTCCAAGACAGTAAAACCAAACAAGTAGTTGATCTTGTGATAGAATCAAATCCAATTGTTACATTTACACTCTGGGAAAGCTCCTCTTAAAGGAGAAGCACGAGCTCGTGTCCGAACCAGTGAGGGGATCATTCCCCCCTCGTTGGGAATGACGCCAGACAGTACGTATTACAAACGGTAAACCTCGGATTAACCATTGTCGAGGAGCCAGGGGTCACTTATCAGTAAACCTTGGATTACTGTCAAGGAGCCGGTAAGGGGATTGAGCTTGCTACTCTGCCCTTGCGTGCTGTCGGATTTTAGACTGTTCCCCCAGGTGTACTTGTGGCCGTTGGTAACCTTAGTGACCATAATCTTTAGGATTCTACCTAAGGTGACGGTGGAGGGAAGGTCCCACTGTACCTGGAGCAGGCGTCGGCTATACTCACTTGGATTTTCTGGGGGGTTCACTTCACTCGAGACGGTTAAAGTGGAGGAACTTGGTCCAGTCTATTCATTAAGCAGGTTGTCAGCGTAACTGTTCCACCCGCCATTTCTGTACTGAATCCAGCGAGGTTGGGCTTCATCACCAACTAGCGCTTTTGGTCCGGAAGAATACTGTTTGTGTTTGGTTTGACGCCCTAGATTCTTTATGCGTGTGACTCAAATTTGTTTGGTTCTTTAGAGACTTTAGGTGGTTTGATTTGAAATTTTATTTTGTTTTCGTGTGTAGTAGTTAAAAGTTTTTAGCTGTGGCGGAATTACCGAGACAGTCCCGTAGACTTCGGGGCCAGTCTCCTGAAGTTGTTTCTGTGGCCGAATTGTTGAGAAGATCCCGTAGACTTAGGGGTGAACCTCCTCAAGACGAGTCCAGTCAT
This sequence comes from Pinus tabuliformis, assembly GCA_031772625.1. Lineage (NCBI taxonomy): Eukaryota > Viridiplantae > Streptophyta > Pinopsida > Pinales > Pinaceae > Pinus > Pinus tabuliformis. The sequence continues at coordinate 230,767,401 of CM062811.1, read as the reverse complement.
TTAGAAGGTTTAAAGGTCCTTGTAACTCCTCCTAGTGGCAGTAGAGTAGGTTCACCTGAAGAAGGAGAATCTTCCTTGGTAGTCCATCCAGATTACCAAAGTTTAGAAACAGATTACAATCCCGAAGCTGTTACAGTTTCTGAGCTTGTTGGTAGTTTTTCGTCTGCTAGTGATACAGGCGAAGAACCAGAAATATCCGAACCTGTTACTCCGACTCCTAGTGTTCCTGATTCACCGAGAATAGAAAGAATTATCATCGAAAACCTTCCTGTTGGTTTGATTGTTATTGAAGAACTTGTTCCAGAGGAAGAAATAGGCGTCTCTGATCCTGAAGATCAAATTACCCTTGATCTAAGGGAGCGTGAATCTATCTTTTACAGTCCTCCTAGAAGTACTACTTGGTACCTTTCGTTAACCAATTATTTAGACAACTTTGGGCTAGGTTTTTCCACAGCTCGTACTCCTTTTCCACCTGGAGGTATTCATACTCCTGTAAATATGTCTGGTCAGTCATCTGTGTTTACACAAAGTCCTGAATCTTTTTTACATGGCGGTCCTTCTGTTCCTACTGGGTATCAATCTCTTTCTGGTACCTTTGCGGGAGCGTCTCCTCAACCCGTTGATCATGGGTTATTAGTTGGAAACAGTGGTAATGTACCATTGGGTGTAGGAGACATTTACATGATGTCAGGTTCAGCTCCCGTTACCCAACCTCAAGGTGGCCAATTACCGCCTGGGGGGCAGCCTCCGTTAATTCCTGGGGGGCAACCTCAAGGTACTTCATTCGTGTCTGGGGGGCAACCTCAAGGTCAGTACGCTCCTATGGGGCAATACATACCTCAAGGTCAACCCCAGCCTCAATATGTACCCCAAGGTCAACCTCAGTATCAATATCAACCTCAAGGATGGCAACCTCAAGGACGGCAACCCCAAGGGTATCAACCCCAAGGGTATCAACCTCAAGGATGCCAACCTCAAGGTCAAGGTCAACCCCAGTACCCGTATTTACCTCAAGGTTATCAACCTCAAGGTCAATACTCAGGTCAAGGTTATCAACCACCTCAAGGTCAATCATATGGTAAGGGTATGGGAACTGCACCTTACAGTTATCAATCCCATCCTCAATCCGGCTATGGATCTCAGTACCCTCAACCTGTTATGGGTCAATACCCTGGAATGTTAGTGTGGGATCCGTCACAGGGTCAACAGATGTTGCAGCCAAGTATACAGTTGGTACCTCAAGCGGGACAACCTGTAGTTTCTGGTCCACCCCAGCAACCGCAACCTGTCCAGTCAAGTGTTCAGACCTCTGTAACTTCGGTAGTTACTCAGCCGCCAATTGCACCTAGTACACCATCTCAAACGGCTGCTGCAACTACCGCCACATCTACCATACTTACTTCTGGAGTATCGACGGCTCCGGTTTCTACTGTCTCTGTAACCACTCCTCAGACATCTGTACCGTTGTCTGGATCTACGATTCAAACCACAGTCCAGATGCCTGTAGGCCAACCTGGTATAAGTACGGTTGTTACTACTCAACCTCAATTTGTTCAACCTCCGTACCAGGGACAGTATCAACCTGGGCAAGCTGTCCAGCAACCGGTTTACCAGTATCAACCGTATCCTGGGTACACTTATCAACAACCTCAGCAACCCCAGTACGGTCCGGTTAATCCTGGTTTTCCAGGAGGATGTAATATCCCAAATGCAACTCCTGTTCCTAGTTATCCTGGATATCCTCCTCCTGGGGCCGGTATTGTGACCCAGAGTTTTAGAGATCCTAACCGGCAGTTACCATTTATCGCAACTTTGGATTTACCAGACTTGACGTGCCTAACAAACGATCCAATTCAATATCTTCCGTTCTGGCCGCCAATGCCAAATAAGTTGCCCAGCGATATACCCAAGTTCGAAGGTAAGTCTGGAGAGGATCCGTCCAATCACGTGATGACTTACCACCTCTGGTGTGCTTCAAATTCCATCTCGGATGATTCGATCCGCTTACGTCTTTTCCAGCGTACACTCATTGGTCTCGCGGCCAAGTGGTACATTGAGTTACCACGGGCCTCTTTTTACAATTTTAGCCAGTTAGCTACCTCGTTCTTAACTCACTTTCAGTTACCGGTTAGATACGATAACGGTACGGAGTTATTAACTTCACTAAAACAATCAACCTCCACGTATATTTCAGATCACATTCATGAGTGGAGACGTCGAAGAAGGCTAGTGAAAGTTTTTATCCCGGACCAAATCTTAGTTGAATGGTTTGTTAAATCATTATTACCAAGGATTATTGAGGATGTAGCTAAGGCTGGAGTAGTTACTGAGGAGCAAGTCATTGCTCAGGCACAATATCTTGACTTAGTTTACACACAGTCGGGTACATTACACGAGAAGATTCCGAATCTTCCAAAGTCGAATCAAATCACTGCTGCTCCTTCGGGATCTCATGCCGCTGATGGTATGATTGGTATCGTGAATACAAAGAGCAAGAAGAAGTCTTCCAAGGCTTCAACTACTCCAATTATCACTTTGCCCGATTCCCCGACAGGAGAGTCTTCTCCTGAACTTACCGCCGATATTCACGCTGTAGAGTCATCTACGGCCAAATCAAAAAACGGTGGAAAGAAGAAAGGAAAGAAGAAGGCTAAAGCAGACAAGGTTCCGAAGGAGAAAACTGAAAAGTCGGAAACCAATGATGAAAAGCGCAAACCTCGATATCCTTGTCTTATTTGTGAAGAGGATCATTTTACGAGAGATTGCCCTCATCGGGCCGAGGTAGTGAAAATAGTCAAAGGTTCTCCCACTCCTGCTGTGTTAAAAAATCCATTTCCGGAGCAGGAGAATAAGATGATAGGTTCTTCCTCGAATGCCAGTGAAGAACCCATTTTGATGATGTCTCATGTGAGGATTGCGACTCGATCGCAAGATTATGGTAGTAAGAGTCCTGTTGATGGTAAGGAAGCAGAATCTTCTCACTCTAACCCATCAACCTCAGCTCCTGGTTCCGATCCACTACAGATCGAGAAACCTAACCCAGACTTAGTAATTAAACCGCCCGCCAAGGGTGTACTTCGAAGGTCTGCTTTCAATCCACATACGAGAGCGGCCCAAAATTACAACATTGTTGAGGACTTAGCTGTTTCACCCTCAGCAATGTCAGCATTAGAAGTGCTGCAATCATGCCCAGCACAACGAAAATTGCTTTTGTCGGCTATAGGAGCTGTTGATGTTCAGGATCCGAATCTAATGATCTTCGATCTAGAAAATAGTACACCACGACTCCCCCATCAAATGACTTTCCAAATTCCAGTGATAGTCAAAAACAGGCCTATTCATAGGACTGTGATTGATGAGGGAGCTTCTACGTGTATTATGTCAATTCAATGTTGGAGATCCCTTGGTTCTCCTTCGTTGAACCAATCCCCCACCATCCTTAAGGCCTTTGATGGCCGTGGGTTCCGTCCGTTTGGTATTCTACAGGAATTGCCTATAGGGGTAGAAGGTAAAACCGTTAGTCTAGATGTGGAAGTGGTTGATGCCCCTCTAGACTACAACCTTCTTTTGGGTCGAAGTTGGTCATATGCTATGACAGCGGTCGTTTCATCGGTCTTCAGAGTAATTAAGTTTCCACATAACGGTAAGATCGTGACTATTGATCATCTGACATACTTTTCATCCGACCCAACCTCTTCAGAGAGTATCCAGCATGTCGGTAAAACGACAATCCCTTATAGGGACGTTGGTGTAGGTTTAGTTAAGGATTCCGGTTTACTGGGAACTTTTCCTCTCCCTCCACTCAGCGTAGAACCTTCGTTTGCAACAATTCATATGATTACATCCGAAAACATTATTTATGATGATCCTTGGTATGTCCCATCTGACTCTGAGATAGACTCATTCGGTAATGCTATGCCCTTGAGTCCATATGAAATTGCTTATGAAGCTCTCATGTCTTTTACCGCCTTTCATTCAACCGAGGTCGACCAAATGAATGTGGTCAATGAAGAACCACTTTTCACCTCAACCTTAGAACGGATAGCGTTTCCCGAAGTCGTGTCATCTGACGAACAACTTCGCGAAATCCTAAGTGTAGACGATCTACCATGGGAAGATCTCCATCACAGATCTTCGTTTTTACCTAAGGATGATGCATTTAAAAATGATTTTTCATCTATCTTTACCGCTGAATATGTCAAAGACGCTCAGGATCCAACGAAACATTCTGATTCAGAGTTGAATTTAGGGAATATTTCTCGTACTATTCCCATTGATATTTCAGTGAAGCCCGGAATTGAGGAGAACATTCATATAGGTGCCGCATGTACAGAAGAAGAAATCCAAACTTACAAGGCCCTATTCCAAGAATTCCGTGATGTGTTTGCCTGGTCTTACGAGGAAATGCCGGGAATCGATCCTGCCATTGTTGTTCATGAAATCAAAACCTACCCGGATGCTAAACCCATCCGGCAACGGTTGCGTCAGATTCACCCTCGAAAAGCGGCTGCGATTAAAGCAGAAGTCGAAAAGCTGTTGAAAGCAGGTTTCATTTATCCGATCTCGTTAACGGATTGGGTATCGAATATTGTTCCGGTCAATAAGAAACAAGGAACAATAAGAATCTGTATCGATTATAGGGATATCAATCGAGCTTGTCCAAAAGACAACTATCCTACGCCTTATATCGATCAAATTATTGATGATTGTGCCGGAAGTGAAATGTTTTCCTTCATGGATGGTTTTTCGGGCTATAATCAAATCAATATTCTACCTGCCGACCAACCAAAAACGGCATTCATTTATCCATGGGGGACGTTCGCTTACTGCAAATTACCTTTTGGGCTTAAGAATGCCGGGGCCACTTTTCAACGGGCGATGTCTTACGCATTTCACGACATCAAGCACATTGTGCAACCGTATCTCGATGATTTGCCTGCTCATTCTTTACGTCGAGCTGATCACCTTGACCACCTACGAGCAATCTTTATGAGGTGTAGGCATTATCGAATTCGGTTGAATCCCCACAAGTGTGTTTTCTGTATAGAAATAGGTCGATTGCTGGGATTTGTTGTTTCAAAAGCCGGCATTCGCGTCGATCCCTCGAAAGTCGAGGCTATCATCAAATTGCCTCCTCCTTCGAGTTTGCGCCAACTCCAAAGTTTGCAAGGGAAAGCGAACTTTTTACGCCGATTCATCCCAAACTACGCCGAGGTCACTAAAGGTTTTACACGGTTGTTGAAACAGAACGTTCAATTCTTTTGGGACGAGATTGCCCAACAATCTTTTGATGCACTCAAACACGCGTTGACCCATGCACCGTTGTTGCATCCTCCCAACTACAACCAGGACTACTTCTTATACCTCGCAGCTTCGCATTCCACCATTGGAATGGTGTTAGTTCAAGAAGATGAATTCGGAGCGGAGCATGTGATATATTACCTCAGTCAGACCTTAAATCCCACCGAGCTAAAATATTCGCATGTGGAGAAATTGGCCCTGGCAGCCGTTCAAGCTGTCCATCGTTTTCGTCACTACATTCTTCTTCGTAAAACTACAGTTATTTCGGATTGCAACCCTATGATTTATATTTTGACAAAACAACTGCTAGGGGGCAAGTACTCTAAATGGATCGTTATCCTGCAAGAGTTCGACTTGGAGTTCGAGAAGTCCAAGTCTAAGAAATCCTTAGTTTTTGCGGAATTGATGTGTGACTTCCCGCGTACTGACACAGAGACTGTGGCAGAAGAGTCCATTGCGGACGAATCTTTGTTTCTTATCAGTACTTTAGATCCGTGGTTCGGGGATATAATCATCTATCTCCAAGCCCAAACCTTTCGGCCTGAAATTTCAAAAGCAGAACGTCGAAAAATTAGGATTCAATCCCAGCAATACAAAATTATTGGAGATACACTTTATCGCCGGGGGGTAGACTTAGTTTTTCGACGTTGTCTAACTCACGAAGAGGCTGAGACAGTTTTGAATGATTGTCACTCTGGAGCATGTGGCGGTCATATGTCTGGGTATGCCACAGCTCAGAAGGTGTTGCGCGCTGGTTACTTCTGGCCATCTATGTTTAAGGATTGTATCATTGCAGTCCGGAAGTGCCACAACTGCCAAGTGTATGATCGAAAGATGCGCGCACCACCTGCTCCTCTCCAACCTATAATTGCCGTTGGTCCATTCGCCAAATGGGGTATCGACTTTATTACTTGTAACCCTCACTCGGCCGGGGGGCATGCGTATATCATCCTCGCGGTTGATTATTTCACTAAATGGGCCGAGGCGATGCCTACATTCGACGCAAGCGGCAAAACAGCTGCAGTTTTCATATTCAATCATATAATAACTAGGTTTGGTGTCCCACAAGCAATTATTACTGACCATGGGAGCCATTTTCGAAACACCATGATGACTGAACTTACAAGCCAGCTTGGTTTGCGCCATGACAGCTCTACTCCTTATTATCCGCAAGCCAACGGTTTGGTTGAGTCTATCAACAAAGTTCTGGTTATCATGATCCGACGAACCATTGGTATTCATCGGTCGAATTGGCACAACATGTTATTTTCGGCGCTATGGGCATACCGAACCTCAGTGAAAACCTCAACAGGGTTCACTCCTTTCCAGCTAGTTTATGGCTTAGAAGCAGTGTTACCCATTGAATGTGAAATCCCATCACTTCAAATGGTTGTCAAATTACTTCCAGCTACTTCCGAAGAGGAGAAACATTTATTGTACTTAGCTAAATTAGATGAGACTCGACGTGACGCTACATTGGCAATCGAGACTCACGCGAAGCGAATGAAAGCTCAGTATGATAGAAACGTGACCCCTCGAAGTTTTTCGGAGGGAGACCTAGTGCTTTTATATGATCAAGCTAACGATAAGCTAGGTGCTGGAAAATTCGTTCCTATGTGGCATGGACCCTATATTGTAAAGCGAAAGCTAGCAAAAGGGGCTTATGAGCTGGTAGATTTTGATGGGGACTCTTTGGGTAAACCCAGAAATGGACTTTACCTAAAGAGGTATTATGCTTAAATGGTGGGTATGGAGAATTTTTAGTTAGGTTAGGTTTTCTTTCTAGCTAGTATGGTTGTTAGTTAGTCAGTGTGCTTAGCTTAGTGAGTGTGTTTTTCGTCGTTATTCTGGCTTATCTTGGTTTTGCTCTTGATATTGTAGATGTCGACGCCCCTCCAAACATATATTGGATTTGCTGATGGTGCTTGTCGTAGTACACGGAATATCTCTTCCGCAGCTTGGGTTATCTATTCACCCTCTGACGAGTTAGTTTCTATGCATGGGGTAAGCCTCGGTCAAACAACGAATAACATTGCAGAATACAGTGCAGTGATTGAATTATTATCCGAATCTATTTCATTTGGAATTCGACGTTTGATAGTGAGGTTAGATTCTGAACTTGTTGTATTACAGCTTAATAGAGTTTATGCCATTAGAAATCCTGTGTTATTAAGATTGTTTTTGAGAGTGCGTCTCTTGGAACGTGAATTTGATTACATTGAATATCAGCATATTCCAAGGTCCTTAAATACATTAGCAGATGCAATTGCTTCTCGAGTGTTGGACAGACATTTACGATAATCATGCAAGTAAATTTAAAAACATTTCATCATACATGTTAAACAAGATGAGCCGGTAATAGTGATATATATATAGATAGGAGTGTGTCAAAAAATATACATCGTCTTCGATCATAGGTTGAAAAACACCTTATGATCGGCAAAAATGATAAGTACAAAAAGTCAAAAATGTCACATGTGTCTACAAAGTGACTAGCCAATCACTGGTGGTGCTCCCTGTACGACACCACTGCACGGGCTACCTTGCGCAAAAATCTCCTCAACGGTCCAGGGACCGCGACTACATAGCGCTGAAGTCTGATAGGAATATCATCCATAGTAGTCTCAGGTATATCCGCCGTCAGACGCTGTAGATCATGCTCCAACTCAGATAGTACCTCTGCAGCCACCGCGTCCTGTGGGGCCGGTACTGGTGCAACTGGATGTCTCCTCTCGAAAGGCCGGAGGTTGGCTGGACGCTGTGGACCAACATCTGCATTTTGAAAATTTTACTGTCAGTTTTGAGACGATATATATAAAAAACAAAAAAAATACATAATTTGAAAACTCGTGAAAAATAAAGTACCTCTGTCATCCCATTGTTCTCCCTGTGGAAGAACCATGTCCGGATCACCTCGAAAATCTACTCCGGCATACGGAAAGTCCTGAATCACAAACACCTGGTCCTCCAACCAGTGAAAATAACTGTCAGTGAATCGAACAACTGCCGCACCCTCGTCAGGATGCCGGGCCATCACCGCAACCCATCGTACCAGCTTTGGCTCCTGAGGACCCGAAATATCAACAGTGAGATGCTGAGGGATCAGCATTGGAATTCTCTCTAGGGCAAAGCTCACGACTATAGGCCCATATCCAAAGGTCTTTAGTCTCTCGGTCTTTGCCCTGGTCAGTTGGGCTTTCAAGTTAGCCGACAACGCATCACACCAGTTGAAGATGGTGCCTTGGAGACAGTCAATTTCCATCCGAAATTGAGACCCAGTAGCAATATGTAAAGTGGCTGAGCCACAAATCCTGGTCACAGTGAAAGCTAAGACCATGAGTTCAGGCCGAGAGACATATTTGATCTCTATGCCTTTCTTATGGTGTCGATCAGGTAGGCACCAATCTGCTCGGAGACTATCAAGGGATTGGCCACCCGGCCTAGTCCCAGCCAGATTGAGTTGCTCACCTCTATTCGGCAAGCCAGTGAGAAAGTAAATGTCAGTGGGCTCTATCTCGAGTTGTTGCCCGCCGATATAAAAGCATTGCTCTTGGACATTCCATCTCTCGACCAGCCACTCCAAGAATCTTACCTGAGCTCTCATGCCAGGTATGGCCCAGTATTTGTATAATCCACATCCTCTTAGGGCATCGAGGGAAGGTTGATGATTGATTGCAGCTTCATCAACCTCCTCATGCTCTCTTTCTCTCCAATCCAGCATGATAAGTTCCCTACACATGAACAAATAGGCATTAAAATAAATTTTGGGTATTTTCAATGGTTTATTTGGGAGCTTGGGGTTTCAAAATCCGCGTTTTGCGGAGGACGCACCCTGCGTTTGGCACACAGTGCGCCGGGACGCAGGTGGCCTGAAGGTAACCTGCGTCCCCCGACCTTTTCCCTGTGTAGGAAAAAGTCGGGGGGACGCAAGCTAGCCTTTAGGAAACCTGCGTCCCCCGCAGAGCGGTTTTCAAAACCCAAAACCCCCCAAAAATAAAAAATAAAACCTAAAATAAAATTCTAAACGGATGAAATTGACAAGGAGGATGTTGTGAAATACCTGGAAGAGACGGCGTTCGATTCTAACGGTCGGATTTTCCGCAGCGACCACGGGAAGTTTCTTCTCAAAAGCTCCTTTTTCAACCTCAACAGTCAAACGGTAAAAATGACATGGTAAAAAGTCTTTTTATAGGTTTTTTGGATGAATTTGTTCATTTTTCACCATGGAAAGATGTTTTTCGATGAATTTTTGCCTATCTTAAACAGGTATGAGTAATGTGTCGCTTTTGTGCAGGACAAAGGGACTTAGAGGGAAAATTGTCATTTTTTCACAAACAAAATATCAGAGTCATCTTTTAAGCCCTTTTCTGACTCCTAAAACATGAAAAGATTGCCGAGCGTTTCTTTTACACTCGTTAAAACGGAATTAAAAGACGGTCCCCTTATAGCTCTTTTCTGACCGTAAAATCAGGAAAAGATTGCCGTGTTTTTGTCGTTTCAAACTCGATACGGAAATAAAACGACGTGTCCTTGATCGCTTTTTACTTTTCAGGTCAGTGACACTAATTATGAAAGTACTCCTTGGTCGCAAGATCAAGCGGTTCCCCCAGGTATTATTTTATACTTTTTCGGGCTTGAGGGACACAAATTTACGAAAAAGTTCAACTTGGAGTTTTCTTAAGTTTTTCAGACTCTCTAAAATCGAAAAACGCCGAGTTTCTCCTATACTGGGCTCGTTAAACATTTCACAGTAAAGGACCTGTTCAATTACAAACAGGAACGAACCACTCCTTCCTAGGGTTCGAATCAAAACTGGGTTGGACTCATCCGAAGGATGAGCTTATAATCAAGCATATGTTATCCTCCTCAAGCTTGTTAAAAATAAAGAGGTACTTACCAGAAATGGTGGGGGAAAAGAGAGAAGAATGAGCCTATTTGTTACCTTTTGTCTCAGAAGAAACTTTATTACCACTCTTGGACACGACACTTTTCATTCACCTGGGTTGGGAAATCCTTTACCTCACAGTTGATCAAACCACTTTTGAAAGTCTTCAACCGGGTTCCAGGGATTAACTTTGAGTTATTTAGCACCAAACCATCTGTCGTGTCGTTATGTGTCCAAGAGGTCTGCAAACAAAACTTTCATCTGCAAAATACTTGTCATCCATTTGACCATCCCTGAGTCAGTCCTTACAGCAACATTTCATCAACTTGAACAATGATTTCGTGTTGTGGGCTTGCCTGCAACGGGTCACTTTCTATCAACATCAGCACATTATCTAGAGAGATGACTTAGAAATCGTCGGTGCCTTGAAGTCTGCATGCATCAATGGCAGGTTTCTCGCCTTTGACGTCAGTTTACATCATTGACTTTCGATCGAAGGATTCCGTGAAATGTTCGACATCAACTCATTCATTCACATCTCATGGATTGTACTGGGTACTTTGAGGACCATTGACATTACTGGTGGTCTCTCTCACGCTTGTTAACAGTTCACATCATCGACTGGTAATCAAGTGGTTTCTACCATGTTCGACATCGACTCATTTATTCGCATGGCTAGAATCGTACCAATTCGAGAAGTAGGAATGAAGACCCTGGATCAAATCTTTACCATCCAGGCTGCGAGGAGTTTTGTATTCATTATCTAAGTAGACTAATCATAAACAGATGGCTGCGCCCATACTGTGTCTACAAAAGTCTATGATTATGATGTACTGCAAAATCATTTCTGTATCAGAGTAGTTAGTCTGTTAGTTAAAATTTTAAATCTGAGTATGGGAATGCCTACCTCAGTGATGATATAATCTTATACATGTATTTTGTGTTGAAAATTGCAGGTTCTGACCAGGTTCTCCACGAGATAATCCTCGAAATGATAAAGCGCTTCACCCTTCCTAGATAATACAAAACCCTAATCTATTCCAGGCTTCGCACTTTAGGGGGCAATCTGTTACACTAAAAAATGTCACCATGACTATTTACAGTTGGTATGGCTCTATCAACAGTCATACTACCCTCTTGAGCAAGTCTTATGCCTCTGCTATTCATGTCAAACTCCAAGAAAGAGAGAAAGTCTTTATAAATATGTTTATCTCTGGGTACGCAGGTTCTCTCAAACCTTGCCTGCGGGTACGCACCTATTGTTCATAAGGTCTGCGTCCAAGGACGCTTTGTATCTAAAGGGGCAGGTGCGTCCCTCTGAAAAGGTTAAAATGCGCAAGTTTTATCTTCAAAAACTTACTTGTGGTCATTTCTAGAGCATTCTAGAAGGTTGTTTGACGTGTATTGAGCGCCTCCAGATGGTTCATGCACTCCTACCAAAGAGGAACTTATCCCATCAATAAGGGAGTGATCCCATCCAAAGAGGGGACTATCCCATTGATGGTGTACCTGATTAACTTCCTCTTGAGCACTATAAATACAGGCATTGGGCCAGAAGGAGAGAGGTTGAAAGCTATAGATTTCTAAGGGTAAATGCTGCAGGAATTAGGACTCCCATTTAGAAGCTTGTGAGGAGAGATTGCCATCTTTACTTGTTCTATTTGGAAGTGGGTGAGCTTTGTCAAAGTAGAGGAAGACTCTTGTGGACCCTGGAAGGAGCTTGCACAACACCAAGGCTCAGGTTGTAATGGTTCCTTTTGATTACCTTTAATGCAAATTGGTCCATTCTTCTCAATAACTTGTTGTTTATGGGTTATTTCATGTACTCCTTGGTCTATGTGTTGAATATGCTTTGTTTTATGTTATAATCAGGTGCTATTTAATTGTTTGATTGTTGGTAATTGCAGGTTTTGGAGAAAAGGAGGAGCTCATCCAGATCAACAAAGCTTGGACTTCTACAACAGCGTTTGGACAAAGGTAAGAACGAAACACTTGATTTCTCATATCATAATGTATGTTTAGAGAAGGATAGCTCCAGTTTGTTTTGTTTGTCATTAGAATGTCTTAGACTTCTAGGAAGGTCAGTTGTGTCCGCACCCTTGACAGATTCCGTGTGACAGAATACCCTCCTAGATATCCCAGAAGGTTATTGGCACATATTTGACCAAATGGCCCAAAACCAACCAAACACCCAAACCTCTACACTGCAATACCCCATTGTGGATATTGCAGCTAATGCACCTATGAAAGCAATTCATCTTCAACACATCCCTACATTCCATGGCCTTACATCAAAAGATCCAGATGCATTCCTGTTTGAATTTGATGTGCTATGTAGAGGATATGACTATACCACCGATCCCCAGAAACTGAAATTATTTCCCTCTACATTAAAAGGGGCTTCTTTAAGATGGTTTATGGGATTGGGTGGTGGTGTTATAAATAACTGGGATCAAATGAAAGAATCTTTTCTAAAAAAATATCAGGACTATTGCAGGTCTAGAGAGTTAAAAGATGAAATATTTCAGATGGTAGCTAGACCAAATGAAACATTAGAAGAGTATGTTGAACGTTTCCAGTATAATATTCAAAGATCTCCTTATGCATCATTACCCTTACCTGATAATGTGTTAAAAACAACATTAATTAGGGGAATGAAGGAAAAATGGATTGAAACACTGAATATTATGGGAAAATGAGATATTTATCAGGAAAATTTTGCTGACATTATTAATCTATGTATCAGGAGCTCGAGAGACAGCACAAGACTAAAACCAGAAGAACATGATCAGTTTGTAAGAGATAATAGAATTTTGGCAGAAGGAGTAATTCGTGTACAAATTTGAAATTTATTAGAAAATTTTAAAACTGACATATTGGGGACACTGACAACACAACTTGATATTATGCAGGCCAAACAAAAGCAAGCAGAGGCAGAACAGAATTTGGCAATCTTCTATCCCCAATGCAGAAAGAAACATAGCCATAAGGAGTGTCCATTAGATGCAGTACAAGTTTGCGCTATCTGTACAAAAGACCATTCTACAGAGAGCTGCCCCTCACTTCCTAGATTGAAAGCAGTATACAAGGAAGTAGAAGAAGAACCAGAACCAGTGTATCTACTCAATCAACATTGTCAATGGCAACCACGACAATCAGGTATGTTTTCAGATCCAGCTTCTTCTTTTCAGCCTCCACAATATCATGCTCAACAATATAATACAATGTGGCAAAATCAACCTCCCTTCTTGAATTGGTCACAAAAATCATTTCCTTCATCATCTCCATGGCCAAATCAAGCAAACCAACCCAATTGGCCAAATTTTCCCTATACCCCACCATATTGGCAAAACAATGTATATCCAGCACAATGGACCCCTCTTACCTCACAGAGTCAAGCCTGGCAGACAAACAAGCAAAGACCAATGAGTCAGCCAGTAGGAACCATCCCGCTCCCTCAACCTACACTGTCAGCCTTACAACAAAACCCCCAGTCTAATTTAAGACTGCAACTCCCAGCCCAACCAAACCCTAATCCGAATAATATACTGGTCCAATCTATTCAAATAGTGGAAACACCAGAAATAGGAACCGATCTAAGGGAGTGTAATGACCTTCAATTAAGATCTGGGCGTATCATCAAAACGGAGGGAGATAAAACAACTCAAGTTGAAAATCAGTTACCTACAGAACAACCGCTACAAGAAGAGGACATGACCAGACAAAAAATTCATGACCCAACAACCACATCCTCTCCCCCAGTCCCAGAGCGATTAATTATACCTCGACCTATACAACACCCTAATTTTGATATTTGGGAGAACTAAAAAATCTGTACACAAAAATCCCATTCCTCCAAGCCATTCAAGACATCCCCATATATGCAAGGACTATCAAAGAATTATGTATAAAGAAACCAAGGAGGAAAATAATAAAGAACCCAAAAGTCCAAGTAGTTGGCACTCTATCTGACTTATTATCAGGAAAAGAAACACCCGTTAAATACAAAGACCTAAGAAATCCAATAGTAACCATACAAATCTATGGTCAAACCTTCTTAAATGCCTTAGTTGATCTAGGAGTTGACAAACAACACTTGCCAAAAACAGGGCATTACATCAGTAGAACCAACCTCTACTTTACTAGAACTGGTTGACCGATCTGTGGTTAGGCCAGAAGGCACACTACATGATGTCATGGTATCCATTGACTCCTGGGAGTATCCGGTCGATTTTCTGATAATAAACCCCAAAAACTGACTTGATGTACATCCATTGATTTTAGTCAGACCTTGCCTTGCAACTGCCGATGCTTATATTGGCTGTCAAAAAGGAAATATGACCTTAACTAGAGGGGCAGATATCAAGAACCTAGCTTTATATCCTCCAGTGTAGCCAAGTGTCACATTAATAAAAACTAACAAGCGTCTTGTATCATACCTCACCGAAAATATTAGATCTCCATTAAACATAGAAGAGGCCCTTGATTTCAAAGACAAAACAGAAGATGATGCCATTAATAATTTTATTATCCAAGCTGAACCCAGATCCCACATACAATGTCACATGATAGAAGCGGCATATGATAATGAATTATAAGAAGATCCTCTTAAAGATGCACACGACCAAACAATACCTACTACCCCTGTTTCAAATAGTAAAATTGTAAAAACTGAGCCAGGAAAGACTTTAAACATTAATGCCAACCTGACTTCCGAGCAAGAAAAGAAGCTCATCCAACTATTGAGGAAATATAAAGGAGCATTTGCATGGGACTACCCTGATATGAAAGGAATTTATCCCCAGTTATGTACACACCACATTTACATAGAAAGGGATGCAAGACCTGTTCACCAACCATAAAGGAGACTTAATCCTCATCTAAAATATGTTGTAAAAGCTGAACTTCAAAAACTTTTAGATGTCAACTTCATCTACCCTATCTCCGATAGTAAATGGGTCTCTCCACTTGTTGTGATACCAAGGAAGAATGGAAAGTGGAGGATTTTTGTAGATTATAGAGAGCTAAATAAAGCAACGCCAAAAGACCACTTTCCCCTTCCATTCATTGACCAAGTATTAGACACTTTGGCAGGGAAGAAATTCTTTTCTTTCTTAGAGGGATTCAGTGGATACAATCAGATTCAGATTGCCCCTAAAGACCAAGATAAAACCACTTTTACTTGTCCTTGGGGAACATTTGCCTATAGAGTTCTACCTTTTGACTTATGCAATTCTCCTGCCACATTTCAAAGGGCTATCCTCAGCATCTTTTCATACTTAATAAATGAAGGGCTAGAAGTATATATGGATGAATTTACACCATAAAGAGATGATTTTGACCTACCATTGGACAGACTGGAAAAAGTCCTGCAGCGCTGCATTGCCACCAGGGTTTGTTTGAGCCATGAAAAATGCTATATGATGATGACCGAACAACTTTTTCTAGGCCATTATATCTCAGCAGCTAGCATACATGTAGACCCAGCCAAAATTCAAATAATTTTTCTAATTCCCACTCCTACCACTCAAACAGAGGTACGCAGTTTTCTTGGATTTTTTGGTTATTATAGAAGGTTTATAGAACATTTTTCGCATATTGCTGCACCTCTATATGTACTGACAGGTAATGTTGACTTTCTCTGGATAGAAAAATGTGATTGTGCTTTTCAGGATCTGAAGAAGCTTGTGTCCACAGCCCTAGTCCTTCGAGGACCAAATTGAGACCTGCCATTCCAAATTTCATTAGATGCCTCAGATACAACTATTGGAGCAGTCCTTGGGTAGGAAGAAGATAAAAAACCATATGCAATTTATTATATTAGAAAGAATTTATCCCCTGCTAAATTGAATTATACTATTATTGAAAAGGAATTTCTAGCTGTAATACATGCTGTCAATAAGTTCAGGCATTACATTACTGGATATCCTGTTATCTTGTATACAGATCACTCTGCCATAAAATATTTAGCAAATAAACCAATCACAAATGGTATAATAACTAGATGGTTCATTTTATTGCAGGAATTTGATATTACAATCAATGAAAGACTTGGAAAAGAAAATCTTGTAGCTGAATTTCTCTCGCGAATTCCAAAACCAATGGATGCAGTAGCAGTTGAAGATCAATTTCCAGATGAGAATTTATTTGTTGTCACTGTTAAAACACCCTGGTATGTTGATGTTGCGAATTACTTAGTAGTAGGTAAATTACCAAAACATCTGACCCCCAATGAACGAAAACAGATTGTCCAGCGAAGTGCTCGATTTTCTTGGATTGGGGGGTAACTGTTCCATACAGGGGCAGATATGCACATCAGGAGATGCATCCGCGAGGATGAAATTTTTGACATTTTGAAAGCTTTTCATGACGGACCATGTGGCGGACATTTCGCTGATCGCAGAACTGGACATAAGGTCCTGCAAACAGGGTATTATTGGCCCATGATCTTCAAAGATGAAAAAAGTTCGTTCAAGCTTGTGACAGTTGCCAAAGAGCAAGATGCCCTGGTCAGTTCGACGAAATGCCCCTGAACCCACAACTAGTTATTCAACCATTCAAGCGATGGGCCCTCGACTTTGTTGGATCAATTAACCCATCCTCGAACCAAAAAACATATATTTTAGTAGCAATAGAATATGTCACCAAATGGATTGAAGTAGAGGCATTGCCGAGAGCTATAGAGGAATCTATCATACAGTTCCTGTTCCATATATTCGTGCGATATGGGCTTCCAAGAGATATAATTACAGATGGTGGACCACAGTTTGCTAGTAACAAGATTGCTACAACACTCAAAAACTATCATATCCAGCACAAAATCACCACTCCATACCACCCATAGGAAAATGGTCAAGTAGAAAGCAACAATAAAATAATAGAAGCAATCTTAACAAAAACCATTGCGTCACATAGACGCGATTGGGCTGCAAGACTACCAAAAGCCTTGTGGGATTACAAAAAAACATGGAGAAGCACTACCAACTATTCACCTTACCAATTGGTGTTTAGAAAGCAACCCATCTTTCCCATAGAATTCGAAATCCAAACACTGCGAACAACACAAGAAGTCGGCTTAAATCTAAACGAGGCACAAATTAATAGATTACAGCAGATCAATGTGCTGGATGAAATTAGGCTCTCTGCCCTCCAACACACTATATTGATCCAATAGTAGCGAGCTAAATGGCATGATACTCTCATTAAAAATAAAGTCTTCCGCAAGGGAGATTGGGTGCTCTTATACGATTCCAGGTTTCAAGATTTTCTCGGGAAGCTTCAGACTTGCTGTCTGGGGCCATATGAAATCCATAAGGTACATGATAATGGGACGCTTACTCTAGTCACTATTGATGGATCTGGACATACCTTTAAAGTAAATGGCCACCGTGTTCGATTATACCACAAACCACTTACTCAGGAATCCTTCTACCAGCAACTCCGCGAAGTTTCCGATATGCAAATTTTACAGGAGGAAGAGAAACCTTCCTCGCCTATGACTCAATAAGTGATTCACCTGTTTTTACACTTTGTACATAATTTCATTGTTTTGTTAAATCATTCTCTGTACATATTTTTGTATTTTCAATTTGTTGTTCCTTTTAGAAGCAACAACAATTCCATTGTTTTTGTTGTTCCTTTTTTTTTCAAAAGAACAACACTAGCATTTTTTTTTGTTGTTCCTTTTTCAGAGGAAACAACACTGTCATTTTTGTTGTTCCTTTTCTGAAGGGACAACATTTGTGTGCAATTTTGTTGTTTATGTTGTTCCTTTTCCAAAGGGATAGCATTTTTGTTTTGATGTTCCTTTTTCAAAGGAACAACACCTTTTGTTTCAACCGTTCCTTTTTCACTTTCATTTTGTTGTTCTTTTTCCAAAGGAATGGCACTTTTGATTTTTGTTGTTCCTTTTACAAAGGAACAGCATTTGAATTTTTTTCTATTCCTTTTCCAAAGGAAAATCACTTTTCATTTTTGTTGTTCATTTTCCAAAGGAACGACATTTGTTGTCTAGTTCCCAGATTGATGATCTGTTCCTTGATTATCTTTAATTACATCAGTTTACAAAGGGATGAGTTACTGTTACTGGACCCTTGACTGATAAACCGCTTAGTTTTCCGAATGCATGATTTAGGCTTTAAAGTGCTTTGCTGTAAGTAGATCTTTTTTTAAGCATCCATTTATTCTTGTATTCTGAGCACTATACTACTAGCATTACTCTGGCAAATGACAGCCTCAAACTGAGTACACTCTTTGAAATAACAAATCGTTCCTAGATTTACAAGTTAATGTGAGGTAATTAGAGGTGAAAAAGACCCTTTTTATGGCTCAACACTATCCTAGAAACAAACAATCAAAGCAATTTGTGATTTCCTCTATGTATGATAGATAAGAGAGAAGCAAAAGGACCAACTTGGATCTTCCGCTTGACTCCTTGCTTCATTTCTCCCCCCCTTGATAGAGCTTGCAACTCCTCTCCTATTTGTCCCACTTAGAGAATACCTGTAGAAACAAAGTAACAAAACACCATCAAAGAATCTTGATCTATTATATCATAAAAAATGCAGAATCAGAAATAAATTGAACATGCAATGGCATTCACAAATAACAAGATTCACAAGTACACGATTGTATGGAAGAAAATTCAAAGAACTTTATTAAAATAGAAGGGAGAATTACAACCCAGCTGTCTGATCCAGCATCAAAGCCCTCTTCACCTCATGAAAAGCAATATCACCCAACAATACAATGCCTCTTTCTCAAAGACAAACTATCAGCACTTCCTTACAACTTACAAAATTCCAGCCTTTAGATCTCTCAGATGAGGGATCCATTAATAGATGTCTGTAAGGGTGTGAGTCATCTCTAGGTTTTTGATTAGTGTCATTCCACTTGTTTTTCTTGGTTCCACTTGGAGATTTCTTGGATCTCTTACTCATCCCTGGGCGAATTCAGGGAGGAAAGTGTCATAGGAGAAGTTTCCAGAAGATTCCATGAGCATCCACTTAGCAAACTATCTTGGACATTTGTCCATTCTCACACATCGCACCCCACAAAAGGCCTCTTCAGTATGCGTCATACCTGGCTAGTGTAGGAGTTAGTATGCATCGCACCC
Source organism: Pinus tabuliformis (assembly GCA_031772625.1). NCBI lineage: Eukaryota > Viridiplantae > Streptophyta > Pinopsida > Pinales > Pinaceae > Pinus > Pinus tabuliformis. The sequence goes on along the minus strand of CM062811.1, from coordinate 230,748,100 downwards.
TGAGAGTGGAGCAATCAGTATGGTCCAGTTTTGAGTGGTTTTTCAGGTGGAAATTTTGGGGAATTATGTAATTAGTTGACCATGATCCTTTAGGGTATGAAACAAAAATTTTAGGGGTTAAAGAGCCCTTGGTTTATCAACATATAAGATTGGGGTTGGAGTGCCCAAATATGTTTATAACAGGTATCTAATCTTGTCCCCACAAGGAAGAAAACTAGAGAAATAAGACTGTGTGTTGACCTAAGTGTTACACTAAAATTTGTCACCATGACTATTTGCAGTCAGTATGGCTCCGTCAATAGTCATACTGTCCTCCTTGGCAAGTCTTATACCTCTGCTCCTCATGTCAAACTCCAAGAAAGAGAGAAAGTCCTTAAAAAGTCAATTAACTCTGGTTACACAGTTTCTCTTAGCCTTACCTGCGTGTACGCACCTCCAGTTCATAAAACCTGCGTACTTGTACGCTCTGTATATAAATGGGTGGGTGCGTACTCCTGTAAAGGTCAAAAGGCGCAAGTTTTGCTTTAAAAAAGTTACTTGTGGTCAATTCTAGAGCATTCTAGAAGATGGTTTGATGTGGATTGAGCGCCTCTAGATGGTTCATGCATCCCAATGAAAGAGGAACTTATCCCATGAAGAGGGGAGCTATCCCATTGAAAGAGGGGCTTATCCCATTCATGGTGGACCTGATTAACTTTCTCCAAAGCACTATAAATACAGGCATTGGGCCAGAGGGAGGGGAGGTTGAAAGCTGAACATTCCTAAGGGTAGATGCTGCTGAAATTAGGACTCCCTTATAGAGCTTGAGAGGGGAGATTCCAATCCTTTCTTAGCTTCATTTGGAAGTGGGTGAGATGATCAAAGTAAAGGAGAACTCTTGCTAGACCTTGGGAGGGACCTGCACAACACCAAGGCACTGGTTGTAATGGTTTCTTTTGTTTCCAATTAATACAATCAAGCTCATTTTTCTCAACAAGTTGTTTTATATAATTTGTTTCATATACTCCTTGGTCTTTATGATGAATATTTTTTATTATATGAGTTATTCAGGTGCTATGTAATCGTTTGCTTGTTAGTGAATGCAGGCTTCAAGGAGAAGGAGCTCATCTGGATCAGAGAGGCTGGACTACAAAAAACAAGCGTTGGACTAAAGGTATGATTTAAACACCTGGTTGCTTGTATTCTAAATGCATGTTTAGCGAAAGATAGTGTTTAATTGTCTTGTTTGTCACTAGAAAGCCTTAGCTTCTAGGGAGGTCGGTTTTGTCTGCAAAATTGACTCTTTCCGCATGACACTAAGGAATGTAAACAAAGTTTCACTTAAAGATAACTATCCCCTACCTAAAACGGATCACATATTGCAAAGGGTAGTAGGCTCCACAAGGATCTCATTGCTAGATAGTTTCTCTGGTTACAACCAAATCCTAGTCCATCTTGATGATCAAGCAAAAACTACATTCACAACCCCATGGGGTACCTTATTGTACGGCAAGATGCCTTTTGGATTGAAAAATGCAGGAGCCACCTTTCAAAGGGCAATGGATATTGTCTTTACGAAGGAAATCCATGATTTCCTGCCTATATACCTTGATGACATCACAATGTTTTCCTAGTCAGATCAATAGCATCTAGACCATCTTAGGCAGGTCTTTATTAAGTGCAAGAAATATGGCATCTCGATAAATCCAAAAAAGTCCTTATTTGGTTTGTAAGAGGGAAAACTATTAGGCCACATTATCTCCAAAGATGGAATCTGGATTGATCCAACAAGGATTGAAGCTATTTTGCAAATACCTCACCCCAAGAACATTAAGGAACTTCAGACGTTTTTAAGAAAAATAAATTTATTAAGAAGGTTCATCTCAAACCTAGCTAAATTGATTAGACTATCAAACAACATGTTGAAGAAAGATTCAACTATTAAATGGATAGTATAGGCTAAAAAATCATTCGAAGATATAAAATTAGCCTTGACTCAAACACCGGTCCTCATAAGTCCAATGTTTGACATAGAATTCATCATTTTTTCTTTTGCATCTAAACATAGTATTGTAGCAGTCTTATTACAGAAGAATGACTAGGGATTCAAACAACCAATGGACTTATTTAGTAAAGCTCTAAGAGATGCATCCCTAAAGTATAACATAATGGAAAAACAAGCTTTTGCTTTGGTACAAGCGATCAAAGATTTCAGAGTCTATATCTTGTATTCTCACATTGTAGCTTATGTTCCCAATGTTGTAGTCAAAGACATTCTAACAAAAAATGGAGTCGATGGAAAGAGGGGAAAGTAGATAGCTACCATATTAGAGTATGACATAGAGACTACACCTACAAAGTTAATCAAAGGCAAAGGGCTAGCTGAACTTATGGCTGAAACCAATTGTCAAGCCCTAGGCATAAATTTTATTGCAGAACTGGATAACGAAGAGGAGATGGCGACTCCATAGATCAATCAAGCCTTTTTAGACTCACCTTGGTATGCTGATATAATATACGTTCTACAAAATTTACAAGCTCCTCCAAGGTTATCCAAAACTAAAAGTAGGTTCTTGGAAATGAAATCTTTGAAATGCTGCATAATGGATAGTACTAGTATTCTGTTAAATTGTTTATTAAAGGAAGAATCTGACAAAGTACTCCAAGAATTTCATGTAGGTGATTGTGGGGGACACCTTTATTGGAAGACAACAACTGATGAAATCCTAAGAGATGGATTTTACTGGCAAACCCTATTCTCTGAGGTAAAAAAGTTTGTAACATCCTGCCACAAGTGTCAAATCTTTGAAGGAAAAATAAAGCTTCTACCTTTACCTTTGAAACCCATTTCTACTGAAAAACCATTCCAACAATGGGATCTAGACTTCATTGGCAAAATTCAGGCCCCCTCTTCTGCTCAACATAGATGGATACTAACTGCCACAGATTACTTTACAAAATGAATAGAAGCCATCCCCTCCAAACAAGACACTGATATTGTTATCATAGGTTTTCTAGAGGCCAATATTCTATCTAGATTTGGTTGCCCAGATAAAATTATCACAGACAATGTTGCAGCCGATAAATAAAAAAGAATGGTTGATTTCTACCATAAATACCATATAACCCTTGGCCACTCTACAACCTACTATCCCCAAGGAAATGGACTTGCAAAATCTTCCAACGAAATCTTAATGAATATTATTAAAAAATTGTTGGAAGACAATAAGAAAACATGGAACAAGAAACTGATCAATGCTTTGTGGGAAGACATGCTTACAACTAAGAAATCCATTGGTACTAGTCCCTATTAGTTAGTCTATGGGATGGAAGCATTTTTCCCTTCATCATTAGGAGTTCCAGTAATGAAAATACTTCAAGAATCCCAAGTCGAGCCAAATGATATTTAGAGGAGAATCAATCAGACCATTCATTTGCAACAAACTAGGGAGGAAGTATACATCAGAGCCCAAGTACTACAGGAAAAACTTAAGAAATTTTTTGATAAAAGAACCAAGGAAGAAGATTTCTATCTTGGTGACAAAGTTTTGAAGTGGGACTCCAAAAGAGAAGACAAAGGCAAACATGGGAAGTTTGACTTCCTGTGGAAAGGTACATACATTATATATGCCTTTAGAGGGAATAATTCTTATTTCCTCAAAGAAGTAAATGGTGTAGAGGTAGAAGGAGGACCAGTCAACAGTCGAATGCTGAAGCACTACATTGATCCAAGCTACTAGTTCACCAATTTTGGTTGTACATAATATATCATTCACAATGTTTAAGTGTTGATTGGATGGTTAAAGTTTTGGAGTTAAAGCTCGAGGAGAAGGCCCTAATCTTTGAGATTATCATTGTCATAAATATCAATAAAGCAGCAAAATCAAAAGAAATTGCAGAATAAAATCACATTCTTTCAGAAGGCCATTGGTCTACATTTCTTGACTTTCGACTAGGGAAAGCCACCCCCAAGTGGAGCCACTGTTATGTTCGTATACCAATAGGTGTCATAATTTATGATTGACTTACTTATCTATGAAATATGTATATACCTTTGCTTCTGCAAATGTTTTCCATATTTGTAAAAATCAAAAAAATTAAAAAATGTAAAGAGGGTATGCCCTAAAAGAAAAATCAAAGGGAAAAAAGAAGGAAAAATGTCAAAAAAGATGAAAAATGAACCCAAAAAATAAAACAACCATGAAAGTGTGCAAGTCTAAATGCCACTACCATTTACTTTGATGAAAAAGAAAAGGTTGTGTGCAGAGTATCACTTATGCCACAATCCATGAATGGTCAAATAGTGTAAACTTGGCTATTTCATGTTTTCAATTTCTATATTCATAGATAGAGAATAAAATCTGACTAAACTGTTTAATCCTGGCATATAAGTAGATAGGTAGAGTGAATAAAAGGAGCTCAACAGTTTAATTTGAGCCCTTGGATGTAATAAGGATAGATTTAGATAGATTTCTATTGTAACAGAAAAGAAAAAGTTTTGATAAGGGTTTGCCAGTTTAAGTGCACCCTAATAAAGAGAAGTAAAAATGGTAGGATGAGTAGGTGGGTAAGTAGAAGAATGGTTGCAGAATTATGGTGATTGATTGGATAAAGTCATATCATTTACTTTCATCATCAAGTTGCTAAGAGTGTGGATGATAATGGAACATTTACAAAGTCAAATGATTAATTTCCCCATTCATTTCACCTTTAATTTACTAATTTCCCATGAGCAAAGTCAAAAGTACCTAAAACCTTAAGTTAAAGGGGCTCAGAGCATTTCTCTGACTTCTGGAGGGACTAGACCCTCGGCCCAATAACTTATAGGGACTAAGTACTGAAAGCCCCCTTATCAACATTCATTCCTTCCATAATTCATTCATTTCACCTAAAAAATCCATTTCCTAAGGTAAAAATTACCATTTGCCTAGGGAAATTAATTATCCCCATACAAAACCCCTTTTTCACAAAAAAACATTTAGCCTAAGTTACAATGTGTAAATGTGGATATATAAATGAATGTCAATACATTATACTTAGCGCAATTGTCTTTCTGCCTCCATTTCATGTTAACTTTAATTTCTGTTACATTTATTTAACTCCCAAAAATAAACCCCTTTCCCGTATATTTAATTAAAATCCCAAATTGTTAAATATCCCGCTCCATGGTTTGAAATATAAACCATAATAGTAAATAAATAAATGGATTAATTAGTCGATCTGCCACTAATTAAGAGTCATAACCCCCTACCAAACCAAAAAGGATTAATTAATCAATTAGTGATTAATTAAATCTACCCCGCTAATCAAATCACCGCCGACATCATTAATTTCCCTAATCTGCAATTACTATCCCGTCGAGCCCCGCCATTAAGTTTCAATCAAGTCCCTTCCCCGACCACAGTATGATCTGACCCCTTCAGATCTAATGACTGATGCTCATATCAGGCGGCCTCCGATCTTTCCCTTTACCTACCCGATGTGAGTGATTTCATTATTCACCCCGTCGCTACATGTTGCCCGATGAGTGGCATCGAGCGGACCTTTCCCAATACTGCCATACCCTCATGAGTGGTGCAATGTGTTATCACAAAACCTAACCCTAACAAGCTGCTGATCAGGTAGACCTTGAGTAACTGTTTCAAACCAAATTTTGGCTGAGGCTTAGCCTCCTCAACCTGAGAGGGCTCTCTCACTAGGTTAAATATTTTGATAATGGATTATATGGCTAACTCTATGAAAAAAATGAAGGAGTGTAAATGGTTGAAACACAGTCAATAAACGTCCATTGGGATTATGGAGTTAGAAAATGTTTAGTATGACAATAGCGTTAGCTGAACATGGAAGTCAGGGCATCAAAAGTTCAATATATCAGTTAACACATAGAAGCATGTAGGAAACACAGTCTACAAATGCATGAAGGAAGTTATGGAATTGCCAATGAGTTCTAAGTATCATACGTTCATACTACTGCAAATAAGGAAGTGAGGACAAACATAAAACAAGCCACCATTGAACTCTTTCTGAATCCTGAGAAGTAAAGCCAAAGTTTGTATTCATAAAAACATAATCTTCTACAATGACACAATATGAGTGTTTTCTCTGAAAAATTCCAACCCTTGGTGCATTAAAACTCTTGTCATATATAGAGTTTCCTTACAAGCTTGAATTCCTTCTTCCAACAAGAGGGGAATTCGAATATCTCTAGACCTGACACCAATTGAACTTTAAACAAACTATTAATTACAACTGACTATAAACTAATAGTCTTAGAGACCTAATTTGACTAGGAGTGTAACTCCTTATCTATGTTGGCAACAACCTTAGCTATGAAAACAAACTCGTTCTTTGACATCTGTCCCTCTTCATTTTTGGCTTGAGTGATGACTTTAAACTTCATGCTGGCCTTTGATTGCTTGTCCTTTAATTGTCCCTGGATAATAGGAAAATTGCCCCTGTTTTTTCTGCTTTGGTCTCCAAAGTGGTTCCTCGAATTCTGCTAACCATCTTATCCTTTTAATAACATGTGATGCCTTGAATTAGACCAAAGGTCTTGCTCATATACTCGTGCTAAGACAAAACCCCTTAGATGTTGGTTGAAGCATGACAATTGTCTGAGCTACGAAATGATTGTTGTTTTCGTAGCGTAGAGTTTGGAGTTATTAGATGCTTCTCATTCTTTGAATTTTCCTTTGCCTAGTATTCCAAAATTCTGAGGTGGCCCTTTTGTATCTTCTGTAGTAGAATTATTTCATAATGGTTCCCCCCTTTCATTTCAAAATTGATTCAAAAAACAAAACTGGCAACTTCAGCAGTTTCGTAGCGCGCTACGAAACTGCTGTGCATTATATGTCATTTTTAGCAGTTTCGTAGCATGCTATGAAATCGTTGTGTGATTGAAGAACACAATTTTTGTCATTTTTTGGGATTTTTCAATGGCTTATCCACATGCTATGAGCCAAATAATATGACAATATCTATCCAAAATAACCTTCAATCTTCAAAAAGTAAACTTCACATCAAAATTGTCCCAAAATTTCTTGACTTACTGTCTGCTTCATTTATGTTGAGGTTGTTCTTCTGGTTCATTCAGTTGAATCTTCAAATCTTCGATCTGTCTTTTCATCATTCAGATTCTAGTTCTCAATTTTTTGTTGACCCTTCTAATATATCTTTCCTCTTTTATTGCAGGGACCATCCAAGTGAAATATTGAGCATGACAGCTAACTACTTCAGGTATTGAAACTATTTTATCTTCCCACAGAGCCTCCATTCTGTTGAAATTGGCTTCCTTAACTGCATGTTTCCTTGCTTTTTTTCTAAGTTTGGCAATCTCAAGATTGGCAAGCTTCAATTTCTTTTTTACCTCTTCAAAACCACATTCCTCCTGCTGAGTGATAACTGCCTTACCTTTGTCATCTTTGTGCAGTTGTGATGATGTTTCTGATGGAACCACAGGTTCTTCATGTAATTCTGCTACCTCCCCTGTTTCACTTGCTTCTGGTTGTGCCTCTTATATCCTTCTTGAATGCCTTGTCATAGGTCTTCTTGGCTTGAACACAAACTCTGAGACTTGGTCATCAAATTGAATCTTTTTGGAGGATTTGACTCTTTTGGTTTTGTTCTTGCTGGCTTCAAGTAACTCTTCTTGGACAAGAGAAGTCTCTTCTATGTCGATGGCTTGGAGGATATCATTCAAACTTCCCTTTGAAGCTGGGCTTTCATCAACAATCACACTCTTCCCCTTTTCCTTGGCTAATTGACTTCTTGTTACTCTTATTTAGATAGTTTTATCAATAGACTTCTCTTTTACAACCTCATTGATCTGAACCTTCTTCCCCTGTGACCGTTGGGGTGTGTCTTGAACTACTAGTGGTGTCATAGGCTCCTTCACCAACTTTCTGGCTTTCAATTTCACAAATATTCTTGATCTTGTTTCCTCTTGATGACTTACTGTTGGTGAAGAAATCTCTCCTATTTCAGTTTTAAAGCTTGTCATAAACAAGAAAGCAGACCACTCTCTTCCAATATTCTAAAGCTCATGTAAAACAATCAACTTGATCAACCCATGATGGAATAAGGAGGTTTCACAAGCTTCTTTCTTCAATTGAACCTTATCAGAAATTTTGCCTAAGCTACGAAACAAATAAAAAGGTAAATCAAGAGATATCTTTCCAGTGAAATGTAAGAGGAGCTTAAAATGGTAAGAGTACACCTTATGGTATCTCCTCTCACAGGTAAAATATCTTTGGATGCATGTTAGCAGGTTGGCATATGAATCCTTTATGTAGCTTCTGGGCACTAATTTGGTTAAGTCTGAGCCTATGAATTCTAGCTTCAAAAATTCTTGGCAGGGTGCCATTTCGAATTTAAAGTTCTTGAACCATCTTTCCTGACCTCTTGGTATCTTGGTGACTGCAGATATGACCTCAGGAGAAATTGGAATTTCTAGCACTCCAACTCTTGAATTCAAACCAGTGAAATTGAAAGCAAAATCTTTGGTTACTTGAACATGACCACCTTGAAGTTTTTCGCAGAATCTCCAACAACCCACCTATTTGAATGCATGTTCAACCTCTCTACTTCTCATGAGCACATCTAAACCTTCAGGCTCAGCTCTAAGACACCAGCCTGATTTGTGATTTTTCCTTTCTTCAGACATGTCTATGAAATCCCTACAAGGAAACTTGAAGATAAACCTACACTGTATTGGTTTGAACACTACCTCGCTTGAATTTGAAACTGAGAACTGCCTCGCTTGAGCTTTCAAAAAGTTCTGATGAGTGTCATCCTTAAGCTTGCCAATTGTCTTCTTATGCATGAAAGGAACATGGGAAAAACCAAGACTAACTCACCTCACCTTACCTTTTTTTGAAATTTGAAAGAATGCGTACAAGACATCTAATGAATCTAATGATGAGAATGAATGGTTGCATGTGATAGGCATGGTTCAAGGACTGACACATGGTGATGAAACATTAACGGATTTTGATGGAAAAGACAGCTAGATAAGATTTGGCATGAATCCCCGATTTCGTAGCGTAGCCAGTGAAAATTCTGGGTTTTGTGCTACAAAATCTCCTAGTTACGAATCCTTGTTTTTGTAGCGCACATCGTGTACTTTTATGAGTTTGCACTACAAAAACTCCTAGTTAATTTCGTAGCACATGCCAACTTTAAAACAGTGTTAGCACATGACACCTATGAACCAATATGGGACTAATGATAGTTAAAACAAGATTGTTGACCCTATTTAAAATTGGGAACAAGACTCTATCCTATGTTTTAGACTCCCTAAACAAAACAATAGAAATGGCTTGACCAAGACTGACTTACAATTTTGAAACCATACAAGTTGTCCAATTTTTTTTTAGTGATAACACGATGAATTCCGCTTACCACATTCACTAAAATGAAAAACATACTTTCTGTCAGTTAGCGCCAACTGTCGCTTTCTAGTGCCAACTGTCAAGTTTCCATTATGCCCGCCAAAAGCATTGACTTTGCCAATAAACCCAAAAATACTCATTATTTTTGTTTTTCCAAGAAAAAAACCTTATGTTCTCCATGCACACTCAGAGTACATTCAAGCCGTCACCCTGCTAACAACAGTCAACTTTCAAAAGCCGTTGAACTCCAGATTTCCATTGCAAACCCGTGCCCTTCATGCAAACAGTGCACCAGAACCATTTCTCCCTTCATGCAACCATAACTAGGTATTTACCTATTTTACTGAAAAACCCTATCTTATATTGAACGTGGACCAAATTTATGTGAAAATCAAGTACTTTTGTGAAAGTAATCTGTTCGACAGTCTAAATATTCCTTGAAATAACCCAGTTCTTCGTCATTCCTGAAATCCCCTACTCTCATCCTTGAATCCCAAAGAACCAAGGATGGATGTTTCTGTTTCCTTAAATGTCATGCCAGTTACCACTCCCCATAGAGATTTGGACCATCTTCCCCTGGCTGATAAAGATTTCCAAATAAAGGACCTCACCTTTAATGAAACCCCTTTGAAATTTCATTTCAAATACCAGGATATCTACTTGAACCAAGGAGATAAGATAGGTCTCTGGGAATCAAACCTGCCCAAATATCAATTCCCGAGTTTTCATGTCTTTCCAGAAGTTATTCATTACTACCACTCAAACTATGACCCAATTACAAAAGTTGTAATGTCCTTAGACCACCAAATCCTTTTCACCATTATAGCCGAGTCCATAAATGAGTTGTTGTAGTTGCAGCGTGATCAAGACCTCACCCCTCTGTCCATTGTTGATTTTCTTGAAATATTCTCCAAACTGTCTAGTTCCAGGACTACTGAAATCCTCCAAAACTTCATTTCTGAAGAGAAATACATGCCATAGGACCCCCCTCCTTACATGTCAGCCTTCTTTTCTAACCTAGGCAAAGACATCACAACAATGTTATCATGCATTCTGAGTTCTACCACTAATGAATTTTTTGATGAGACTATTTTGGCTGGTATGTCTATTTTTACCCTTGGTCTACCTCTTGCAATCAAGTTTGATTATGCCAAATTCATTGCAGATAAGATGCATGATTAGTTTATGAGACTTGAGAATGAGATAGTGTTCAAGTATTCATCAGTCCTATATCATTTGTTTCTTTACTACCAGACTAATAGTTTTCCCTTCTCTATACAATAACTAGATACAAGAGGGAATCCTAGATCTGTCATCTTTTGGACTTCTCTTTTCCACAGGTCTTATGATTCTCCCTATTCATATACAGATTTTATTGACCAATTTGTACATCCAGTGACTACCATGTTGATAGGAAGTCCCCCTCCCATAATTAGTGTAGACATTAAGAGGGTTCTTCAACTGTCCAAACAAACAATACAAAGTTGGGGATTGGTATTTATACCAAAACCATACCGAAATCATAATTTATGGGTATGAGCTGACTTCCTATAAATTGCCTAAATATCTCCCCATGCAATTATTTTCTCTAGAGTACTACAGGAAAATGATTAACTCTAATGAAATTCACTTTGTCAAGACCAAGAAAAAGGCCTAGCTAAGAATAAAGGATCACCTAGGCCCTTTTATTTGCAATAAAGAGAAGTTGGGAAGGAGACAGATGAAATCCTTCGGAGATTGAAATTAAAAAAGAGTTTCATCCAGGCCTACGACCCTCATGGATTCATTTGTAGCAGAAGACAAAAACATAAATTATCTCCTTATATCCACCATAAGATCCCAGAAATTAAACAATATGCCAACCAATCAGAATGGGTGGAAGGCACACTAATAGATCAATATTGCACACAAGTTGAAGTTGACAATGTGATGGTGGACTTAGAAAGAAGGTTTGATGATGATTCATTTGTACAGGTGTTGGGAGAAACTTCATCAAGAAAACAGTCACAAGAACCCAGTACACAACCCTCAGAGCAACAAGGAACCTCAGAACAGGTAGAAGATTCAGAACAAAAAGAAGAATTTGCGCAGCCTGAAATCTCAGAGGAGCTGGCTCAGCCTCAAAAAATCATTGGAAACCCTCCTATGTTGCAGACTCCTCTCAATGAGGAAAGAAATCTAAAAAGAGACAAGGAAGAGGCCACTCTTTCTAGCAGGCCTATTGATCAAATTTTTTATAAAAGGCAAAGGTTAAACCTCTATGCAAAAGAAGAATACACTGAGGAGACTGTCAGCAACACAATGGCAGAAAAGATAGATAGCATGGATACTATCCCAGCAGGTGGTACACACTCCACCTCACATATACAAGCATTAGAGAGACAACAAAGCACCGAGGTGTCTTCTTTCAAAGCTTCCTCTGAACAAAGCCTAGACATTAAAGGAAAATACAAAGAGATTAAAGCAAGGAATGAGAAGTTAAAAGCTCAAACCTATCCTCATTATCTCAAAATGGCTCCAACTAATCAAACCAGGCTTATGTTAGCTTTTGACATAAAGGAAGGAAAAATGTAGATGAGCTTCCTAAAACCAACTATACAACAGCCAAGGTCAATGGCTAACTATTTGAAAATTGATTTTGAAGTTTTGGCCAAGGATATCCATCCAATTGACCAAATAGAATTGCATAAGAAAATTGGTGAGATGGTCTTCTCTACCTTGACTAATAAGGCCATCATAGCACATCAATTGCAGAATCCATTGCACAACACCACACCACAGCTGCAACTGGAAAAGGCCTCCTCTCAGGCCAAAGACATCAGAATAAAAAATTTAGAAGATTTGGTGATAGAATTGCGACATGATCCCAAAGATGTCAAAGCAGCTGAATAACTGATTAAGAAGAAAAATGATGATATAGTTGCATTGAAGAAGCAGCTTAAGATTCCTCCTCTCCACCATACTCAAACTGGAGAAGTCATAGAGAAACAAAAGGAGGAAGAACTCATGGACTTAGTCCTCAAGTTAAATGACCAACTAAAAGAAACTGAAAAGGAATTGGAAAAATTAATACAGTCAAAGTAGAGTGAGTTGGCCACCGCTTCGTATGCTGTCATACCCACAGTTTCTATAGTAATACCCTCCATTCTGGCAGCTTCTTTGGCACCAACACTCCCACCAGCAACAACACTTCTAGTAGTAGAGGCTATTCCAACTACAGGTACATCAACTAGTGCAGGGTCAATAGCAGAAAGGATAGATGAAGTGATCAAAGCCATGGAACAGATGAGTATCCAGGCTACAGAATTAAAAAGGCTTAAAGAACAAATATCAAGTATGGAAATAGACTATGAAATCGCACAAATTTATAATAAGGAAGAAGAAAGAAAGAAAAAAAGGATGGAGGAAAGAATCAAAGTCCTGGAGAAGGACTTAACATTAGGAAAACCACTGGGAGATATGAGAAAAATATTGTGGGCCAATATCATTGATTCCATCGATGATATTTGGCCTTCTATCCAAATAATTTTTTAGCAGACTGAACTAGTCAAGATAGCTATGGAGGTTATACAAAAAACAAAAGAAGAATTGGGAAATAAGCCAGAAGAGGAAAATCAGTTAATTGATTTCTTGAATAGAAAGAACAGGTACCAACTGGATGCGTTAGAGATTGAAGATAGAATAGCCACCATCATTGAAATGAAAAAAGTTCTTACTAAAAGGAACTTGATGCTTAACTTGGAAAAAAGGTGTCAGAGTATTCAAGCAGATATTGATGGCTTCATCTTGAAGTATGGCATTCTGAGAGAGAAAGGCCTTCCAAGCCCACTGGTCATAAATGACAAACTGATGAAACATGAAGATTACATTGAGAGACTAGACAAACAGGCTAGGAGCCAAGCCAGCTCTTCAGCAGTAAAAGCACTACCTACAGGAAAGGTGCTTTATGATGGCTTGGAAAACCTGTTTTACATAGAACATGAAGTAAAGCACCAATTCACCAACAGGCCCAATTTTGTTAAATACATAGAAGCTGATGAAATATACAAGAAAATGATCAGGATGAAAATACTGAATGATGAATGGTTGACCAATATGACAGATATACTATAAAGTTACCATAGTAAATCTATGGGGTAAAAATGTTTACTATTGTAAAGTCTGGTTAACACAAGTAAAGAGTATTAGTAGGTGAAGATAAGAGTGAATTCCAACACACAATTACCAATACAACTGCAAGAGACAAATCCGATCTCCAGCATCTAGCACGTTCACAAATAGAGGGACAACAAACAATCTATTTTCCATCTGTCTCTATCTTCATGAGGAAGATAAATTTTGTTTCCTATAATAAATCTCATATAGTTATGAGATATTTTGTAATATTTTTTGTATAAATAATTCACAAAATGAAGTAATTAGGGTGGATTAAAATGTGTTTTTGGAGACTTTTGCTTTTAGCTAAAGGAACTGTTGTAATCAAGGCTAGACTGGTTTATCAGATTAAATAAAGTTGAATACATTTCACTCCATTCATGTGCATGATGGGAGACAAATAAGTATCATTTTCTGAGTTTGAATATTGTTTTTCCTTCATGTTATGAAATATCACATGTGTTTTTCTTATAAATCCTAAAATCAAACAAGGAATAATACTATCAGAATTAGCTTAAGTGCTCTCTATTTTAACTATTTGTTTATTTAATGTTTTCTGCTAAATTTCCTAAGTCTGAGAATTCTTAATTGCTCACTCACTTCTGTAATTTATCTCCCCTACTGGCCCCTAGTATAGGATTCTTAATTGCCCTTACTACTTGCTAAACCTCCCTTCTTCATTTTAATCCCGGTTAAGGATTCTTCATTTCCCTTAGCCCTGGTTAAGATTTCTATCCATTAAGACTTTTAGATTTGTCCCTGTTGTGCTAGCTTGCCTTGTGAACTCTTACCTTAGTGATTAATCAAATCCTGTTAGACTTTTCCTACTTGACTCCATAGCCCAATGGCCTGAATACCTGTTCTGCCCATCTGTTTCCTTAATTCCACCAAAAAAATCAAAACAAATCCCTTGAGCATTAATAACTATCCTAATATCAAATCAAAACAATGATAAACATAAATAGAGAGCCCTCTCTGAGTGTAGATTGGCTAGGATCTATACTTAAAAGATTGGTTTGTAGTTACCTTGGATCCTTTCCTTCTTCCAATAACTTCTAAGGAAAATCTGAGTGATAACATGTTGCAACCCTTTAATCTTATCCTGGACGGTTGTCATGAGTTGATAAGCTTATTTCAACCATGGTTACAACCTAGCCTTCAGCAAGGCCTCCTTTTTCTGCACTCCCTCCACCTGAGGTAGGAGTTTCTTTTCGTCCTGCAATTTAGCAAGGTGTTGCACTAGTGCAATGGAGTGCACGATCACCCTGACTTCATCATACTGTTGCTACATCTCCCTTACCTTTTTATTTAGCATCTACAGGTTTGGATTCTCCTATAGATTGGTCACTAACCCATTTCTTGCTCGAACAATGTCGAACAGTCAGTGACTATGGCATCCAGGGTGGCCATTCCTTCCTTTATCGTGGCTCCGCACTGCTCCTAGACCTTAGGTGTAGTTGTGGGCTGCAAAATTAATTGTAGCTATGTGATCTTCATATTGAGCTCAAACTAAACTCGACCAACCTTGACTTTAGCTTCGCACACACCAATTGCTAATTTTCTGATCTTTTCTTCTAGCCATGCATCCTTTGGGATGTGAAGTTCGGGCATTGTCTTGCATGCCTTAGTGAATTTTGACTCTAGTCGTGAACTATGAACCTATAGTGCCTCCTTTTCCTTCAGAGCCTGTGTCTTTTCATTGAACATCTGCTCATTTTTCACTCTGTACTCGATGATAAGGTTAAGGGCACATTGCTCCCGGACTCTCAATTCATCTGCCACCCCTACATGCAGTGCATGTCAGGTCTCGTTGGAGAAGGGCCGCTATATTCAGCCCAATGTTCTTGATTTTGCTCAGGATAATGCGATCATTGGTTGATTCCACACGAAGGGACCCATCTGGAAATGCAATAGTCCTAAGGTCTAGGGTCCTGTTAGAGCTCTAAGAAACTCTCCTAGGTTGCAGCTCGGAGATGCCTGATAACATATGATCTTCAATATTGTTCTCTGAACTATTAGAATGAATTATGGTTTGGATCAAGTCAGATAACCATTTCAGCTCTATTCTCACTCAAGACATGCATGAACACCCTCAAAAATACAAGGCTTTAGACCACTAATGCTCAATAGTTTGTAGATTTATTGGATAGATGGAGAATATTGAATATACTGACAGATGCATATACAAACATATATGAATGGCTAGCTACAGGTAGTAAAAGAAACTTGCAAATCTAATTTATCAATGCAGAGATAAGATGACAGTTATCTGGCATTAGACACAACAGAAACATGAACAACTTGTTCAAGTGTAAGTTTAGAGAAGAATAGAAAATGAACATTGAACATATAACAAAAAAAGAAGCTTGTATTTTCTAGAATGAAGATAAGAAGCTAGAGGAGTCAAGTCTCCACAGTCTCTAAAAGTTGAACCCCTATTACATTTTTCTTTCAGATATTTATAGCTCCGTACAATGTTCTCGAGCCTTCTGAGGCTCGAGAGGTATTAATCTATCCCTATGTCTCTTCAACAACTTTGATTCCCTGACTTGGCAAGCATGGCTCAGAGGTTCCTTCTTCTAACAGTAGAATAACCTCATTCTGGTATTTTTCAGTGCTAGCAGGGAGCTCTCTCGTGCCAAAGATACTCCATGATGTTTGTTTTGATGAGTTGTGCTGGGTTGTTGATGCTTTATGATCATTTGTTGTTGTGGTTGTGTTGCGTTGTGGCCCTTTTTATCCCCTTTCCAGCCTTTTGTCTATGTCTTGAAATGGCTATTTGGACCTCTGTTTTCTCTTTAAAATGTTTAATAGTGAGTGTTTTTTGTTTTACATAGAAAACACTGCAACAATGTAAATCCCACCAATCTCTATTCTTACAGACTTCAAAAGTCCTTAAATATCTCTTATTTTTCTATCGAGTACGCCCTTTGGGTCGCAGTCACCTATCGCAAGTGGCCTGGTCCCTTGCTTCCCATTGTATTTTGTAAATACATAAAAACTGCAAAAAACATTAAAAAATGGCTTTCTGAGGATCTGAAATATTATCTATTTCATTTCTGAACCCTTTCGGGTCCAGGTCTTTATCGTATCGGCGCTACCCAAGGCTCCCTTTGTATTTTCATTATACAACAAAAATACACAAAACGCATTAAAAGGTGGCTTTTTGGCAGACCTCAAATATTATGAAATAATATCTAGAATGTCGTCGAGTCCGGTTCATCGGGTCGCACCCATATGTGTGTAAAGGCCCCGCCCCTTAATGTTTCTCCGATAGCGATCAGGTGACACGATGTAGGCCGTCAATCTTCATGCTTGATAGATGGTCCACATTGTATCACCGATCACTATCACCAATTCCATATTGTTTGCACCGATTTCCAATGTTTGCAACCACCGATTGTGATCATCGGAGATCGCTGATCAGGGGTGTCTTGCACCCATCCTTAAATCGTCCTCTTTGCTTGCTGATTTGCGATTTTCCACTTAGATCTGGGCCGTTGATCGGCCAGATCTAACAGATTGTGCATTGCTCAGTTTAAGCCTCCGGTACTTGGTTTTTCGTGGCTTTTCGAGTGCTTTAGCCTCCCGATATTGTTTTTCCTCCCTTTTAAGGGCTTTCCTCCTATGCTAGTTTTGATCTTTGAATGATCCTTAAGCAAATTTCGAAGCCTTTGGTAGTGTTTTGGATCCATTTTCGGGCCAAATACTTCCAACGCTAACACTGTCTCCTTCTGGGGATGAAATCCTCCCTGTGAGGTTTCAATAATCATAGATCAATGCCTTTCTTGTAAAAACAACATCAAACCTTCCTCCTAGTGTTCCATTGGTGTGGAGTCTATTTTTCAATGAAAATAAAAACTAGAAAAAACATATTTACAATACCAAGGCTTTAAAGCCTTAAATGAAATAAAGTTTCAAAAATCGCCCATTGACTGGGCCATCAAAGACTTGTAAAAGCCTGTTAATTTGATCATCCTCTTCAAAAACTTTGCAGCATTTGACTTTGTCAGGCATAGATGATCTATATTTCACCTCATCTCTACATGCTTTTAGCCTTAGATGTTTTGCTTGGAAGGTTTTGTTGACCTGAAAAGTTAATATGAAAGATGAATCAATGCATTCCTGTGTGGGGGACACAAGGATTACACCTGCTCCTACAACTTCCTTAGAGCAAGCCCCATCAAAGAACATGTCCCAAATTTGTGGGCCTGCTTCCTCTATGATCTGGCCAACTAGTTTTTTAAGCTGCATGGAGGCCAACTGAGATTCTCCAATCTGAAGAAAACAAGCTCCAAAATTAGTGTCTATAGCATAGATGGGATGATTAGTGGGATTCTTCTCATCACTGATGATATAAGCCAACTGAGCCTCTCTGTACAATCTCCTATTTTCACCTCCAAAAACTGGGATAGTAGAATAGGACAGATCATTTTGTAATGTTCCACCTAATCTCTTGATCCAACCTTTGGAAAGCAACATGCAAAACTTGGGGGGTATATTTTCTACCACAATATCCATCATCATGCTCTTCATGGGCAGCTGAGGCAAAGTGATGGATAGGTCCTTGATTAATCCCAGACATTTCACCTTTATAGAGTCAAAAGAAAACAGGTCATGATAGGGATTGATAATGTCAAGACCCAATTTATCCATGACAGATTTGGGCATTAGATTATGGATGGCTCTAGTTTCTAGAAGAAATTGTGAATGATCTTATCATGAATAGTCAGAGAGACATAAAATGATGGGGAGTTGTCTTCATAATTTTCAGCCATTGGGCTGAGAATAACAGTTGGTTGGTCATATTGTAGATTTACATAGTCAGTGGAGGCTTGGATGGCTTTAGGCACAAGGGCCTCGAGGATGGATCTTTTGAAGGAATCATTCTTCACTAGTTCAAATAGAGGCATAGGTATTCTTAGCTTCTGAATTTCTGATTGAAAACTGAAAGGAGAAGGAGACTTTTCAAGGCCTCTTACCTCGTGAGATAGAGGTTTGAGGATGATAGGATCAACTGTTGGTTGCTTTTGCTTATTAGATTGTTGTTCTGCAGGGACAGTAGCTCTTTGAATAGGAGTTTCCTTGGCATTATTGATCTTTGACCTCAAATTATATTTGTGATGATCTTCAGTTTATAGAACAGCTTCACCGTCCCACTCTTAGCTGATCTGGGCATTGAATAATGACTTTTCATAGGTAGCTAAGGTAAAAAAAGGGGCACTGACTTTGTCCTTCATACAATGGATCTCATCATCTTCATCAAACTGCTCTTCTTCCATGACTTCATTTTGAAAAGGGGTCTTTACCCTTTGGTCTTCATGGGCATCTTTGCTTCTTTGCAAGATCTGCAACTTCTTATTAGCTCTTGGATATTGATTTGGATTTCTAGGAACAAAGTTATTAGGAATCCTTCCTTTCCCAGAGTTCTGCTCAACTTTTAATTTGGATATCTTAGAAGCTAATGACTCAATCATCTTAGTCATTTTATCTATCTTGGGATCTGAAGATGATGAAGACTCACCCCTCTATCTTCTTCTATCAACATTACCTTTGATCTTCTCTGTAGCCATGATGTTTGATTCTACTTCCAAGGCTGCATCCTGCATGTCAGTCAAAGTAGAACATCGCCTCTCCCTCAACAGTAGGAAGAAGTCAGAATCAAAAGAACTAGCATAGGTGAGTTTAGCAGAGGTAGTGGTGGGTTTTACTTCAATTAGTATCTTGTTGTACATGCAGTTAAACCTCTTATTAAAATCATACAACAACTCACCATTTTCCCTCTTTAAGTTCCCAAACTCAGTATGGTAGTAGAGGAGATCCTTCTTATCCCCCTAATTCTTTAGGAATGCATCATCTAAAGCCTCAATATCTGCTATAGATCTTGGGGTTAGTTCATTCAACCATTTTCTAGCCTCTCCATCAAGGCTTTAGACAAAAACTCTCATCCACACATCATCTTCACTGATGTCTAGGTTATTAGCATAGCTATAGAATTACTCAAGATGTTCTTCAGTTGTAACACCTTCAGTCCCAGAGAAATTAGGCCTATATTTCTGATATTCTCCAGTAGGCATGGAATTCAAAGGAGTGGGCAGTGTTAGAGGTCCATACCTAGCAGCTATGGTTCTTTCCATTTTGGTGGGTGCTTGTGGTCCTACCATAGTTGTGGTGGTTATAAGAGTATTGGCGGTCTGAATGATAGAGGGCTGAGGAGTGACTGACAAGACTAAATGAGTATGATGGATAGGAGTTGAGGTTTCCTTTGGGCATACAACAAAATGATAACCTAAAGAATAAGGAGATTTATGAATCTCTGAGATTTTTTCTTCGTTGCTAGTATTAGAATATATACTCTCAACATGTATTTGTTTTATTGCGGTATTTTCTTATAGAGATATGGAAGATTGTTTAGGTTTACCTGAATCTGATGCTCCTTTCTGCAATACCTTTCTTTCTTTGATGATTTTTTTCAGGGTCAGGTATTGGATCATCTTGTAGCTTCTGAGGATTTCTCCGAGTATGCCTCATAAACTGAGCCAGAACTATGAAGTGGAGTCACCAAGAGGTCCGTCCTTCAATAGAGTCGCCAAATAGATTATTACAACCAAAAAAGTGTCCAAACTTTGTCTATCATCAAAGCTGGATTTGTGTCATCTCCCAGGGAAGTTGAGCTTCAATTTCCTCTCCCCGGCAATGGTGCCAACTATGATAGGGCTCTAGGAAACTCTCTTAGGTTGTCGCTCGGAGATGCCTGGTAACATATAATCTTCAATATTGTTCTCTAAACTATTGGAATGAATGATGGTTTGGATCAAGTTAGATAACCATTTCAGCACTATTCTCACTCAAGACATGCATGGACACCCTCAACAATACAAGGCTTTAGACCACTAATGCTCAATAGTTTGTATATTCAATGGATAGATGGAGAATATTGACTATACTGGTAGATGCATATACAAACATATATGAATGGCTAGCTACAGGCAGTAAAAGAAATTTTCAAATCTAATTTATCAATGCAGAGATAAGATGCCAATTATCTAGCATTAGACATAACAGAAACATGAACAACTTGTTCAAGTGCAAGTTTAGAGTAGAAGAGAAAATGAACATTGAACATATAATAGCAAAAGAAGCTTGTATTTGCTAGAATGAAGATGAGAAGCTAGAGGAGACGAATCTCCATAGTCTCCAAAAGTTGAACCCCTATTACATTTTTCTTTCAGATATTTATAGCTCTTTACAATGCTCTCGAGCCTTCTGAGGCTCGAGAGGTATTAATCTATCCATGTGTCTCTTCAACAACTTTGATGCCCTGACTCGACAAGCATGGCTCAGAGGTTCCTTCTTCTGACAGCAAAATAACCTCATTCTGGTATTTTGCAGCGCTGGAAGGGAGCTCTCTCATGCCGGAGATACTCCATGATGTTTGTTTTGATGAGTTGTGATGGGTTGTTGATGCTCCATAGTAATTTGTTGTTGTGGTTGTGTTGCACTGTGACCCTTTTTATTCCCTTTCCAGCCTTCTGCCTCTGTCTTGAAATGGCTATTCGGGCCTCTGTTTTCTCTTTAAAATGTTTAATAATGAGTGTTTTTTGTTTTACACAGAAAATGCTGCAACACTGTAAACCCCACCAATATCTGTTCTTTCAGACTTTAAAAGTCCTTAAATATGGTTTATTTTTCTATCGGGTCTACCCTTTGGGTCATTGTTGCCTATCGCAAGTGGCCTAGTCCCTTGAAAAGCAACTTTCTGTAGATCTGAAATATTATCTATTTCATTTCCGAACCCTTTCAGGTCTTGGTCTTTATCGCATCGGTGCTGCCCAAGGATCCCTTTGTATTTTCATTATAGAACGAAAATACACAAAACACATTAAAAAGTGGCTTTTTGGCGAACCTCAAATATTATGAAATAATATCTAGAATGTCGTTAGGTCCAGTTAATTGGGTCGGACCCATATGTGTGTAAAGGCCCTGCCCCTTAATGTTTCTCCGATAGGGATCAGGTGACACGATGTGGGCCATCAATCTGTGCACTTTTTCAATAGTCCACATTGTATCATCGATTGCAATCACCAATTCCATACTGTCTGCGTCAATTGCCACTGTCTGCGACTTCCAATTGCGACTGCTGATTGCAATCATTGGAGATCGCTAATCGGGGGTGTCTTGCGCCCATCCTTAAATCGTCCTCTCTACTTTTTGATTTGTGATTTACCACTTAGAGATGGGCTATTGATCAGCTAGATCTAACGGCTGCTATCCATTGCTCAGTTTAAGCCTCCGACACTTGGTTTTTCATGTTTTTTTGAGTGTTTTAGCCTCCCGATAGTTTTTTTCCTCCATTTTAATGGCTTTCCTCCTGCGCTAGTTTTGTTCCCTCAATGATCCTTAAGTAAATTTCAAAGCCTTTGGTAGTGTTTTGGATCCATTTTTCGGCCAAATGCTTCCAAGGTTAATAGGTCCTAACCAACTCGGTTACTTAGCTTGTCCCAGGTTCTAGGCTCGCTTGCTTTGCACTCACTTGTCTAGTACCCAATTGTATTCTACTTTCCTAGATCTGCAGCTCATGCATATCCTTTTGGACACTCCCTAGGGTCTGCATGTACTGTTGCTCAAACTGTTGTAGCACCTCAGTTGTGGTATCCATGATTTTATCCCCGATCTCATTGAGATCTCGTTTTGTTAAGACCATGGGATATACCTGTGACTTGTCTGATTTCTACTTTTTCCTTGGACCTTCTTGCTACTCCTTACCACGTTTCTTCATAAGAATGGGGTTCTCTACCCCTAATATCCTCCATCGCCTTGCCCTAAAATTTCTTACTCCTCTGTCTCCGACGAAGGGGACTTGTCACCTTTTTGTGATTCGCATTTCTCCTGTTCTGCCTACTCCTTGGGAGCGTGCTCTTTATCCACTCGAGCCTTCTCTACGACTTCCTTCTTTTTCTGTGCAGCCAAGTTACGTGCAGCCTGCTTAGCTTCCTCATTCCTTTTCTATGTGGAAGAACTCTTCTCACCCATACTCAGTCCCATAGCTAAGTCTGATGGGGCACACCACTCTACAGGCCACTTCGTGACGACATCCTACACATCTGTTTCTATTACCAATTATGGCAAGTCATACCACTTCTACGTTGGATCCTTCCACACCTACATATACACCCTGTGGAAGTCATCCTTAATTGTCACATAAGCTAATAGCTACATGAACAAGGTTAGGGACAACTCTGGATACCGGCTAATGGCCATGAAGAGACTTGATTCCATAAGGACCCAAACTATCTCATTTCTATAATGCATGCGGGATCCTTTATATCCCATAAGGAAGCGAACTGCGCTGCCTTCGGAAATCCTTCCTCAAGCAGAAGAAATTAGTTGTCCTATGGAAATTCCCATGCAACAAGTACAATCGATAGCAACAACCAAGAGTATTGGAATAGCTTGGTTTCATCTTGGGCCTCTCGGTAGTTCGCTAGGAAATCCTGACAGAGGTATCTTGACAAGTTAAATTGTACACCCCTCTCACACTATGCAGCTAGGGAAACTACAGGTGTCGAAACTTCATATGCATGTCATTTCCTCATCACCTTCCCTACTAAGATCAAGGTGGATATTTGGACTGCGAGGTCTGATATAGACATAATTGAATACCCTCACGACTTCTTCATGAGGTTGTAATCTTTCTTCATTCTTTCAGAAAGGTCCTTTTCCCCTATCTTTGCGCCAAAATCCTTGGTCATGTTCGCACCTTTATAAGTGAGGTGCGTGATTCTATGGATGAGAATATATGTGATGGGTATAGGACCTCCCTTATAAAGGCGCGAACCTGGGCAATGAGTTTGATGGAAAGATAGGGGAAAAGGTCCTTTCTAAAAGAATGATGAGCATATATGTGATGGGTATAGGACCTCCTAGCCTTAGGCACTCATCGTGCACCAGAGTGATCAATTGGCACACACAATTTGTGTTAATAGGGGTGCAGTGATAATGGGGTACCCAAAACAGATTGAGTAACCCCGAATGCTCCACCCCGCAGATCCATTCCTTCGTCTCTAATGGTGTCACACCTGATTCTACATGGTAAACCCTTCTCATATACTTATTTTTCGCCAAGTGGGGAACCTAGCATGGTCTATTAGGTCCCAATCCTCCATTTTTAAAATCAGGATCCGCTTGAGCCGCGGACCTTCAAAAGGAACCTGCTCAGGTAGCAGGTGCGTGGAAATGGTGAATCTCTCAGAATCTAGGTCCTTTGTGATCTTCGCCTTTCCCTTTCGCGGAGGGATATACCCGGGTAGCCTAGTTATGGGCTCCAATCCTTCAGGATCTATGTATTTTGTTCCTTGGCCTTCTTCTGCCTCTAGGTCGACTACCTTCCCTGGTTGCTTATCTTTCTTTTGTTTTTGTGCTTTAGTATGCTTCATGGGGGACGCGCGCACTAGCACTGGCTTCTTTTCTTTGTCCTTCTTTGGTTTAGCTATTTGGGTTTCTCTAGCAGGGGTAGGCTTCGGCCTAGGTAACCTCGGTGTCATATGCATAGGAGCCAAAGCTTCCATACTTAAAACTTTCGGGGTAGCTCCCTCAGAGGCGACATCGCCAGTACTCACAGTCTCAGCAAGACTTGGGCCAAGCATTTTCTCTGAGATAAACTTTTGGTTTAGCTCGAACAACTTAGAAAATCCGGGGCTCATGACTAAGTCTTCCCAATATGAGAAGCTCATAGGTGACTAATAGAAAATATCACTAACAATTCTGAGAGTGAAAAGTGTTCTCTATTGGATTGACATGTCTAATTTATAGGGGTTTTTGAAGTCAAATCTGACCATTCCCCTCAATTTGTGACAATTAATATTGTTTTGGTGATAGATATTCAAATATTGTTGCCTTAAATGGCACCAACCCACTCCTCTTAACTATCTTCTAGATTTCAAGTCATGAATAGTGACTCCAACGATCACTTTTCTTATGTGTTGCATGGAACCTCCCTCCATGGCACAGCTTCTTACACGCAGCTTCATAGATTTCCTCTCCGTCACTTTCCACACAGCTTGCTTACTACATTGTCCTCTAAGTTGGGTTGTGTAGTTCATAGTCCCGCATTCCCTTGCAACTTCCTAGAGTACTAAGGCTATCATGTCATCATATAGTCATTGCATAGGATCCCCTATATACAGCTTCAATTGGCTCCCATTCACTCTTCTTGGAAAAGGTTCTCCATTCAGCTTCGCGAGCTGAACTGCACCTCCATCTGTAATTTCTTTGATAATGTATTGATCCAGGTGGCTCCAGACATGCAGAAGTCCAGGAGGACTCAGGAAGGGTAAAAAATCAAAGTGTTTGGATTATGCTCAAACTAGATTCATGTTAAATATCTCGTCATCATGATCGTGGTGGTGCGAATGGTTCGTCAATCCGATTACAGATGAAGGAGATAGAGGCAGTGAAAGTTTGGTTGATTGCTGACTAGGCAGGGTTAATGGAGACACAATTTGGAATTTTTCTGGTGGGCGGAATCCGGCAACCTCCGGCCAGATTCTAGGTGAAATTTTCACCTCGTTAAAATGACTCCTTCGGTCAAAAATCCATATTTTAAATTGCCTTATTACCATTAAACATATAATATATATATATATATATATATATATATATATATATATATATATATAAGGGGAGGTGGTGGGCCACCACCCCACGCCTCTCCATAACACTAAACAAAAAAATGTTTAAGGTGAGGTTGGCGGCAATTGAACCCACCCGGCCCACATGGGCTGACCCCCACCGGGTGGCCCCATGTGGTAACCATCATACCAAATAAATGTGCCAACCTTCATATAACACAACCATGTGTCGGCTGGATAAATCGTTCTTGTGGACAAGACCTATCTCCCTAGTATCTACAGATATCTAGCGACAAGCAAGACAAGCAAATCTATCTTTCTCTAAATATTGCGATTTATAAATAAAAGCCAAGAGGTGTTTTAGACCCTACCTTAAGTCCAACGCAATTTTGTGGCAGCCATGTTTCGACCATTCAAATGAGTTTCCTTTTGAGGATCTGCAAACACAAACAAGCACACATCAAATAATACTTGCATAGCCAATATAATAAATCATATTTATCATGATGATCAAGGAATTCATGAAATAAACCATAGAAGATAGCTTATTGAGAAAAATGAACTTGATTGTATTAACTTTAAACAAATAAGAACTTTACAACCTTGGTGCCTTGATGTTGTACAAGCTCCTCCCAAGGTCCATGCAAGAATCTCCTCTACTTTGACAAGCTTCACACTCTTCCCAATGAGGTCAAAAGGTATGTAATCTCTCCTCTCAAGCTCAATTAGGAAGTCTAAATTCCAACAACATTTACCCTAAAAAATATTCAGCTTTCAACCTCCCTAGCAACCAGCCCAATGCCTCATTTTATAGTGCAGAGGAAGGAAGTTACCAGGTCCACCTTCAAAGGGATAGAGTCCTCCTTCAAAGGGATAAGCTCCTCACATCAAGGGTTAGCTCCCTTAGTTATGGGATGTATGAACCACCTAGGAGCAAACTTGCCACCTCAAGATTCCTTCTAGAAGCGTCCAGAATTAACCCAAAGTGAGGTTTTAAGAATAAACTTGCGTCTTTTTGACTTTTACAGGGGTCCGCACCCTTTCCTTTAGAGATAGAGCAGGTAGGTCTGCAGGTAACATGACCAAGAGGTGCGAGACCGCAAGTAATGTTAATAGAAAGTACAGAACTAGAATTTTAGAGATTTTTAAGGACTTTCTCTCATTTTTCAAGGCTTGACATGAAGATCTGAGGTTTAAGACTTGCAAAGGAGGACAGTATGAGTGGTGATAGACTCACGTTGACTGCAGAATGTCATGGTAACAATATTTTGTGTAAAAGATTGCCCCCTAACGTGCGAAGTCTGTAATAGATAGTATTTGTCATCGAAGAAGAGTGAAGTACTTTATCATTTCAAGGATCATCTTGTGGAGAGCCTAGTTGGAACCTGTAAAAACATTCAATAAAAAATATATATGTGATCATATCACCACTGAGGTAGGAATTACCATACTCAGATCAAAACTGACTAGAGAACTAACTAAACTACTCTGATATAGGAATGATCTTGTAATACATCACAAGTATAGACATATGTAGACACAGTATGGGCACAACCATCTGTTTATGAATAGTCCACTGTATAATGAATAACAAAATCCCTTGCAACCTGGATGGTGGAAACTAGATCCAGGGTCTTGATTTCTACTTCCCGAAATAGTACGATTCTATCCATGTGAATGAATATTTCGAAGTCGAACATGGTAGAAACCACTTGATTACCAGTCAATGATGTAAACCATTAATAAGTGTGAGAGAAACCACCAATAATGTCAATGGCTCTCAAAGTACTCAGTACAATCCATGAAATATGAATAGATGTTTTGATGTCGAACATGTCACGGAATCCTTTGATCGAAGGTCAATGATGCAACCTATCATTGAAGGCGAGAAACCTGCCATTGAGGAATGCAGATCCCAAGGTACTGACGATTCCTAGATCATCTTTCTAGATAATAAGTTGAAGTCAATAGAAAGCGATCTGTCGTAGGCAAGCCCACAACGTGAAATCATAGATCAAGTTTGAAGAAATATGTTTGCAAGGACTGACTCAGGGATGGTCAAGATGGATGACAGACATTTTGCAGATGAATTGTTTATTTGCACTGACCTCTTAAACACATAACGACACTACAGATGGTTTGGTGACAATTGACCCAAATCTAATACCCAGAAACTGGCTGAAGACTTTCAATATGGTTTGATTAACTGTTAGGCAAAGTATTTCCCAACCCAGGTGAACAAAAAGTGTCGTGTTCAAGAGTGGTTAAATGTTTTTCTGAGACACAAAGTATAACAAACAGGTTCATTTTTCTCTCTTTTCCCCCACCATTTCTGGCAAGTACCTCTTTATTTTTGACAAGCTTGAGGAGGATAACATTTGCTTGATTATAAGTTCATCCTTCGGATGAGTCCAACTTAGTTTAAATTCGAACCCTAGGAAGGAGTGGTCTGTTCCTATTTGTAATTGAACAAGTCCTTTACTATTAAATTTTAACGAGTCCAGTATAGGAGAAACTCGGTGTTTTTCAATTTTAGGGAGTCAGAAGAAAAACTTAAGAAAACTCCATGGTTGTCCTTTTTCGTAAATTTGTGTCTCCCAAGCCTGAAAAAGTATAAAATAATACTTGAGAGAACCGCTTGACCATTACGATCAAGGAGTACTTTTCATAATTAGTGTCTTTGATCCGAAAAAGTAAAAAAGCGATCAAGGACACATCGTTTTATAACCAATATCGAATTTAAAATGACAAAAATCCGGTAATCTTTTCATGTTTATACGGTCAGAAAAGAGCTGTAAGTGGACCATCTTTTTAATTCCGTTTTAATGAGCTTAAAAGGAAAAACTCAACAATCTTTTCATATTTTTTAGAAGTCAGAAAAGAGATTAAAGATGACTCTAAGATTTTTTGTTGAAAATGATCGATTTTGCCTGAAAAATCCGATATTCTGCACAAAAACTCAAACATTACTCATACCTATTTAAAATAAATAAAAATGCATTAAAAAGTTACCTCTTTAAAGTGAAAAATAAACAAATTAAAAATTCATTTATTCAAAAAATCTTATAAAAAGGGCTTTTGTAAATTCATTTTTACCGTTTGACTTCAAAGTGATAAAAGAGAGCTTTTGGGTAAGAAACTTCCCTTCAAGATTGCGGAAAATCCGTCCGTTTGAATCGAAAACCATCACCTCCAGGTAATCCACATCACTTTAATCTTGCATTTCAACTGTTTGAATTTTGTTTTTAGGTTTCTATTTTGATTTTTAGGAAGAATTTTGTTTAAAAGACTGCTCGCGGGGGTCTGCAGGTGCAGCATGCAAAACTTGTCGACCCCGACTTTTTCCTACGCAGGAAAGAGCCGAGGGCCTGCATTTGCTGTTTGGGCAGAGTGCAGACCTACGCACTGTCCTTAACTAAAGTGTGTGCCCCCCGCGGCATAGGTTTTACAATTTCAAATTCTTCAATTTCCGCCCAAAAACTTTGATTTAAAATGTTTTAATCCGCTTTTTCTTTCAATGTAGGATATACACCATGCTTAGTTGGTGGGAACAGGAACACGAAGATGTGGAACTTGCTGCAATTAATCATCAACCTTTGATAGATGCATTGAAGGCATTCGAGTTATTTAAATTCTGGGCCATACCTGGCATGAGGGCCCAAGTAGACTTTTTGCAGTGGCTGGTGGACAGATGGAATATACAGGACCAATGTTTCATTATTGGTGGCCACCAGCTCGAAATGGAGCCAGAGGACATTTACCTTTTGACTGGTTTGCCTAAGAGAGGTGAACATTTGACTCTATTCGGGACTAGGCCAGGTGGCCAGTCTATCGATAGTCTCCGACTAGAGTTTCGTAACGACCAAACCAAGGACAAAGGGATTGATATCAAAACCATCTCCCATCCTAAACTCAAAGTGATTGCATTTACTGTCACCAGACTCTACGGAAGTGCAACACTGCAGATGGCCACCAGATCCCAAATGTGGATGGTAGTAGACTGTTATCGAGGCACCGTCTTCAACTGGTGCGACACTATGTTGGCTAATGTAAAAGGCCAACTGACTAGAGCAAAGAACGGACCACTGAAAAACTTTGGATATGGTTTCTTAGTTGTGAGCTTTGGTCTAGAGAGGGTCCAATGTTGGTCCCACAGCATCTTTCCGTTGAAGTTGGACTTCCCTGAGAGCCCAAGTTGATGTGTTGGGTTGCAGTTATGGCCCGTCATCTTGAGGAGGGTTCCGAGGTTGTTCGATTTCCTCCTGAGTATTTTCATTGGTTGGAGAACCAAGTTTTTGCGATTCAAGATTTTCCTTATGCTGGGATGGATTATCGTGGTGACCCATACATGGTTCTTCCACCAGGAGAGCAATGGGATGACTCAGGTAAAATAATTTTCAACATTTTCTAATTTAAATTTTTTTTTTGTTTTTAAATCGTCCAAAACTGATAGTAAAAAGTTTCAAATGCAGATGTAGGTCCACGGCGACCAACCACTCTCTGTCCCTATGAGAGGAAATATCTAGTTGCAGCAGTACCAGCCCCATGGGACGAATATACAAAGACCCTGGCCGAATTGGAAAACCATCTAGAGCACTTGACAGTAGATATTCCAGAGACTAGCATAGATGACATTCCTCTTAGACTACAGTGCTATGTGATTGGGGTCCCAGGACCTTTCAGGAGGTTCCTTTGTAGGGTGGCCCGAGCAGTGGTTTCTTATCGTGATCATCATCGGTGATAGGATGATCGCCTTTTGTAAACTCATATGAAATTTTTTCTTTTTGTACTATCATTTTTGCCGATCATAAGGTTTTTTTCAACCTATGATCGAAGACGATGTATATTTGACACACTTCTATGCTATGCTATATCACTATTACTAGCTATCTTGTAAAACATGTTATGGAATGTTTCTAAAGTTACTGTTTGATTATTGCAAATGTCTACTTAACATTCGAGAAGCAATTGCATCTGCTAATGTATTTAAGTATCTTGGAATATGCTGATATTCAATATAGTCAAATTCACGTTCCAAGAGACGAACTCTCAAAAATAATCTTAATAACACTGGATTTCTAATGGCATAAACTCTATTAAGCTGCAATACAACGAGTTTAGAATCTAACCTCACAATCAAACTCTGAATGCCAAATGAGATGGATTCATATAATAACTCAATCACTGCGCTATACTCTACAATGTTGTTCATTGTTTGACCGAGGCTTACCCCATGCATAGATACCAACTCATCAGAAGGTGAATAGATAACCCAAGCTACGGAAGAAATGTTCCGTGTATTACGACAAGCACCATCAGTGAAACCAATGTATGTTTGAAGAGACGTCGACATCTGCAATATCAAGAGTAAAATAAAGATAAGCAGGAATAATGAACAGAAAACACTCTCTAAACTAAGCACACTTTTCTAATCTAAAACACACCAGCTAGAAAGAAAACTAATCTAATGAAAATCTCCACACCCAAATTTAAGCATAATATCTCTTCAGATAAAGACCATTTCTAGGCTTACCTAAAGAGACACCGTCAAAATCTACCAATTCATAGGCCCCTTTTGCCATCTTTCGCTTAACAACATAAGGACCATGCCACATAGGTACGAATTTTCCAGCCCCTAGCTTATATTTTGCTTGATCATATAGTAAGAATAGGTCTCCTTCCGAAAAATTACGAGGTGTGACATTTCGATTGTACTGAGCTTTAATACGTTTGGCATGAGTTTTGATTGCTAGTACAGCATCACGTCGATTCTCATCTAGTTGAGCCAAGTACAACAAATTTTTCTCCTCTTCGGAAGTGGCTGGAAGTAACTCTATGGCTATTTGCAATGACGGGATTTCGCATTCAATGGGTATCATAGCTTCCAAACCATAAACCAGTTGGAAAGGAGTGAAACCAGTTGATGTTTTTACTGAGGTTCGATACACCCAAAGCACTGAAAATAACATGTTATGCCAATTCGACCTATGAATCCCAATGATTCGTCGGATCATAATGACTAGAACTTTGTTGATGGCTTCAACCAGACCATTAGCCTGTGGGTAATATGGAGTAGAACTATTGTGACACAAGCCAAGTTGATCTGTTAGTTCAATCATCATGATGTTTCGAAAATGACACCCATGATCAATGATAATCACTTGTGGAACACTAAATCTAGTAATTATATGATTGAAAATGAAAATCGCAGCAGTTTTGTCGTCTGCTGAAAATGTAGGCATCGCCTTGGCCCACTTGGTAAAATAATTTACCGCAAGGATGATATACGCATGCCCCCCATCCGAGTAAGGGTTACATGTAATAAAATAGATACCCCATTTCGCAAAAGGACCGATGAAAATTATAGGGTGGAGAGGAGCAGGTGGAGCATGCATCTTTCGATAAAAAAATTGACAATTGTGGCATTTTCAGACTGCGACAATACAATCTTTAAACAAAGATGGATAGAAATAGATAGCGCACAATATCTTTTGGGGTGTGGCATACCCAGACATATGACCGCCACACGCTCCAGAGTGACAGTCATTTAGAACCCTTTCAGCTTCCTCATGACTTAAACAATGTCGGAAAATAGAGTCCGCCCCACAACGATAAAGTGTATCTCCAATAATTTTGTATTGTTGGGATTGGAATCGTATTTTCTGATGCTGAGATCTTGAAATTTCAGGCTGAAAAGATTGGGTTTGGAGATAAACTATGATATCTCCATACCATGGATCAAGAGTGCTAATAAGAAACAAGGATTCATCTGCAATGGGCTCTTTCGCCACAGTTTCAGTATCAGCACGCGGGAAGTCACACATCAACTCTGTAAAAACTAAATATTTCTTTGACTTAGATTTTTCAAACTCTAAATCAAATTCCTGCAGGATAACAATCCATTTGGAATACTTGCCCCCTAGCAATTGTTTGGTCAAAATATAGATCATAGGGTTACAATCAGAAATTACGATAGTTTTGCATAGTAAGATGTAATGACGAAATCGTTGGACAGCTTGAACAACTGCCAAGGCCAATTTCTCCATATGCGAATATTTTAGCTTAGTCGGATTCAAAGTTCGACTAAGGTAATAAATTGCATGTTCACTACCAAATTCATCTTCCTGAACTAACACCATTACGATGGTGGAATGAGAGGAGGCAAGATACAAGAAGTAATCTTGGTTATAATTAGGAATGAATCGACGTAAAAAGTTTTCTTTCCCTTGCAAACTTTGGAGTTGGCAAAGAGTTGAAGGAGGAGGCAATTTGACAATAGCTTCAGCCTTCGAGGGATCGACACAAATGCCGACTTTCGAAACAACAAATCCCAATAAATGACCCATTTCTATACAGAAAACACATTTGTGTGGATTCAACCTAATTCGATAATGCCTACATCTCATAAAGATTGCTCGTAAATGAATGAGATGATCGGCTCTACGTAATGAATGAGCAGGTAAATCATCCAGATAAGGTTGCACAATGTGCTTGATGTAACGAAACACATAAGACATAGCTCTTTGAAAATTTGCTCCAGCGTTTTTTAACCCAAAAGGTAATTTGAAATAAGAAAATGTCCTAATGGAAAAATAAAAGCCGTTTTTGGTTGATCAGCAGGCAGAATGTTGATTTGATTGTAACTGGAAAAACCATCCATAAAGGAGAATATTTCACTGCCAGCACAATCATCAATGATTTGATCGATATAGGGAGTCGGATAATTGTCTTTGGGACAGGCTCGATTAATATCCCTATAATCGATACATATTCTCATCGTCCCTTGCTTTTTATTAACAGGAACAATTTTCGATACCAAATCCGTTAAGGGAATTGGATAAATGAAACCTAATTTAAGTAATTTTTCAACTTCTATTTTAATATCAACAACTTTTCATGGATGGATCTGATGCAAACGTTGCCGGACGGGTTTAGCATTTGAGTAAGTTTTGATTTCATGAACAACAATTGCTGGATCAATTCCTGGCATTTCTTCATATGACCAGGCAAACACATCGCGGAATTCTTGAAATAGGGCCTTATATGTTTGAAATTCATCTTCTGTACAGGAGGCACCTATATGAATGTTTTCAACAATTCCAGGTTTAACTGAAATGTCAATAGGAACCGTTCGAGAAATATTTCCCAAATTTAACTCAGAATCAGGATTTTGCAAAGGACTCTGTGGTTCTTTGACATAATCAGTTGTAAAAATAGATGAAAAATCATTTTCAAAATGATCAATCTTAGGTAAGAACGAAGATCTATGATGAAGATATTCCCATGGTAAGTCATCAACAGATAAAATTTCATGAATTTGCTCATCAATGTGAACAAGTTCAGAAAAATTTGTTGAATCTGAGTTTGATGTTGAAAGTGATTCTCCATAGACCACATTCATTAGATCAATTTCAGTTGAAGAAGGGTCAAAAAATGACTGTACAGCCTGATACGCAATTTCATAGGGACTCAAAGGCATGGCATCACCAAATGAATCCATCTCAGATTCAGAAGGTGCAATCCAAGGATCATCATAAACAATAGTGTCTAATGAAATCATATGAATGGTTGCCGTAGAAGGCGATACGTTAGGAGGAGGAAAGGAAAAAGTTCCTAGTAGACTGGAATCTTTAACTAACCCTACCCCAACATCCTTATAAGGGATATTTGTTTTGCCGACATGTTGGATACTTTCAGAAGAGGCTGGGTTGGATGAAAAGTAAGTTATCTGGTCTATAGTTACGATCTTTCCATTATTAGGAAACTTTATAAGCCGAAAGACCAATGAAACAATAGCAGTCATATCATAAGACCAACTATGATCCCCAGGGGAGTCGCCATTTTGTCGGCCGGATAAATCGTTCTTACGGACAAGACCGATCTCCCTAGTATCTACAGATATCTAGCGACAAGCAAGACAAGCAAATCTATCTTTCTCTAAATATTACAATTTATAAATAAAAGCCAAGAGGTGTTTTAGACCCTACCTTAAGTCCAATGCTAGTTTGTGGCAGCCACACTTCGACCGTCCAAATGAGTTTCCTTTTGAGAATCTACAAACACAAACAAGCCATCAAATAATACCTACACAACCAATATAATAAATCATATTTATCATGATGATCAAGGAATTCATGAAATAAACCATAGAAGACAACTTATTGAGAAAAATGAACTTGATTTTATTAACTTTAAACAAAGAAGAACTTTACAACCTTGGTGCCTTGATGTTGTACAAGCTCCTTCCAGGGTCCAAGCAAGAATCTCCTCTACTTTGACAAGCTTCACACTCTTCCCAATGAGGTCAAAAGGTATGTAATCTCTCCTCTCAAGCTCAATTAGGAAGTCTAAATTCAAACAACATTTACCCTAAAAAATATTAGCTTTCAACCTCCCTAGCAACCAACCCAATGCCTCATTTTATAGTGCAGAGGAAGGAAGTTACCAGGTCCACCTTCAAAGGGATAGAGTCCTCCTTCAAAGGGATAAGCTCCTCACATCAAGGGGTTAGCTCCTTTACTTATGGGATGCATGAACCACCTAGGAGCGAACTTGCCACCTCAAGGTTCCTTCTAGAAGCATCCAAAATTAACCCAAAGTGAGTTTTTAAGAATAAACTTTCACCTTTTTGACTTTTACAGGGATCCGCACCCTTTCCTCTAGAGACAGAGCGGGCAGGTCCACAGGGAACATGACCAAGAGGTGTGGGACCGCAGGTAATGTTAATTGAAAGTGTGGAACTAGAGTTTTAGAGATTTTTAAGGACTTTCTCTCATTTTTCAAGGCTTGACATGAAGAGCTGAGGTTTAAGACTTGGAAAGGAGGACAATATGAGTGGTGATAGACTCACGCTGACTGCAGAATTTCATGGTGACAATATTTTGTGCAACACCATGTCATATCAATAGGTACGCCAAAACAAATGTGCGCCTGAAATAAATTATGGAGGTAAGGGGTGGGCCGCCCAATGTGGACCTGACCTCAAAACATGTGGATTTTTTTTTTAAATTGTGATGTGTTAAAATAGGAGGGGCAGGGTTTGACCACTCGACCGCTCCTCAACTAATTTCGCCTTAAACCAATCCACCTCAACCAACTTCTTGGTTAATCTACCTAAGAAATTATATAAAATTTCATTTTCACAGTGCACCTAGGCATGGAGGAACCAAGAGAGGGCACAAACTTCGAGGCAATATATTTTTTAATTAATTTTTTATGCATGTGGAACCATCACTGAGCAAAATTTCCATGACGGTGAAATTTTTGCAGTATCAAAATTGGAAAAAATTTATGTCGATCCTACACCTCTCGGCAACACGAACCTAATGGCATAGTCATTTTCCTAATTGTAGCAGCAGATTTGCAGAGGACTTGGAGGAGGGAATCTTTGCGGAATCTAGGGGGAATCTAAAAGATTCCTTAAGCCCCAGATTTCCATTTTCTCAGAATTCAGAAATTTGACAGTCAATTTTGCACTATTCGATGTGACAAATCTGATGGTGCATTTAGATTTTCCATTTTCTCATTTCATTTTTCGGCCACTTTTCTAAGTGGAGCACAAGTGTCAACATTCATGAGTGAGCAGTCATTTCCATGCAATTTGACACCATGAGATCGATGGTCCGAACAACTTCAGCAGCTTGACATCCTTTTCTTAAGATGGCCCCTAGATGTGAGGCATATGTAGTGCGTTCATGTACTTATTTTGCTATGCATTGTGCTGCACAGATCCCTGTTTGATGTTTGATGTAGGATCTTGTTTCTTACTCGTTTTCATGGTTCCTGCTTGATGTAATGCGGAATCATCTGTGTGATGTACTTGTTGTCATGATTCGTCAAGTTTGTTCGAGATCCCTTTGTCATCATGCTGATGGGATACTCATGTTGTCGCCATGTATGTTTGCATTGAGATCCCTTTTATGCCATGTTGGTGGGATGCTCATCATTATCATGCATGAGTTTGTGTCATATTGATAGGAGTCCTTTTTGAATAAGAGTTCGTGTAGCGGAACATCTCTTGGAGCCACTCCTGCGTGAGGGCATTTTCCTTGTACGATATCGACATCACCTCTTATGTACATCATCACTATTGATAGCACTTAATGCAGTGGCCTAGACCATCTTGACATCGGGTCCTGGGGACGTAGTCCCTCCTGGACGAACTCTGTTATCAACATCTTGTTATTTTATGTTGCTGATGATTTTCATGTGTCCTCTTCTTTACATCATGCAGATGTATCCATTTATGTTTTTTTTAAATGTAATTTAACACATCACAAAAGTAAAAGGCCTTGGAAGGGTCCTTTATCACACTCGGACCTAGATCAAGTGGTATGAGAGCGGTCTTTGCGTGGATGTGAATTTCAAGCATGAACAATGGAACGTGCAGCGACAGAGAATGAAAAATCGATGTACGAGACCATGCTCAAAATTTCCAAAAGGGTGGAAAGAATGTACGAAACTATATAGAAAGAGATAGAGAAAAAGAAGCGATTGCAGCTTCAATTGCAAGCCACGAAAGAGGCCCTAGAAGAACTAAAGCACAACAACCAAAGTCTTCAAACAGATAATGCTGAATTGAAGATGCACCTACATGAAGAGAAAGAGGAAAAACATAGTTTTCTACGATAGATGCAAGCAAAGGTCGAGGTCTTGGAAAAGATGTAGCGTGACCCATGTGAGGTAAAATGTAATTCTTTGAATTCATGTATGTGTCTTCATGATGATTTCGATGTTTTTGAAAATCATACCACAGGAATTGGCTCCAAACTATTGAAGAAAATGGGGTATGAAGGAAAAGGCTTGGGTGTTAATGGCCAAGGCATTATCAACCCCATCAAAGTATAAGAATTACCCCATCAGGAAGGACTTGGGTATGTCAGAAAGGAAGTTGGGGAATGTGTCGAGACAGCTAGTGAACCTCTAACAACAGATGATAAGTAACCCTCATCAATTCTTTCCAAATCGACAGAGGAGGTAAAAGATGTTGATTTCCTTTCAGTTTCGTCTTCAAACAGTATGATTTATGTGGGAGATTTGGAGATCCCAATTATAGATACAAACATGAGGCTCCTTACCAAGACGAGGCATGAGGAGGAAACATAACTTGGTTTTAATAACCAAGGCATAACTCAACCATTGGAGGTTGTGCAGAGACCTCAATTTGCAAGCTCGAGATACACTGAGAGAGAATGCTCAAAGGTGTCATATTCTTTTGAGACATCATCGAAATCGTTGAGGAAAGAGAATGATGGGAGCACATCCCCATCATCCCATGGTAGTTTCCATTGCAGGGAAAGAGCTGAGGCAAGCTCTCGTCGCCATACTTACACCAGAGGCGGCAAGGAAAGGTATAACCAGTTTTGATATTCAAATGTTCATTTCAATTGTAATCATGTTTTTAATGATGAGTGTAAAACATGGCATTAAAAAACATGTACCTTTTGTGGATTACATAACCATACATTTTCTAAGTTTTGGAAAAGAATGGCAGCACACAAAAGGAGGAGGCATGAAAAACCCTCTCAACAACAGGTAAAGAAACATGTTAAGTAGACCTAGAGGAAGAAAATGTATTGCAGTTATTGCAACAAAAGTGGCCATCAAAGAGCCACTTGATGGAGGCTCCATCCAAAGTAGCACCTTAAAGACAAGGTGTCAGTGCATGAACTAGGTGAAGCAGTTGTTCGACAAGAAAAACCACCACAAGGAGGTGACCCATTCACATTGATAAGTGAAAAATGGTTTCTAGATATGTTAGCTTGTCACGGTCATGCTTTTGTAAATCATTTGTTACATTTTAAGATGTAAAAGTGATGATGTGTTTTCCATCACTTGTTCAACAAAAATGATGTCTAGTCTTATTTTGTGTCACATGATAAACTGTGAAAGCTATGTCTTATTTCCATCACTTGTCAAAAAAAAAATAGTGTTTGGCCTTATTGTTGTAAATCATGTGTTGCAGTGATGATGTGTTTTACATCCCTTGTTAAAGCAACAATGATATGTTGGCCTTGTTTTCATAGCTAGGATATTGTGTCCATCTTGATGTAAACTTGACCACCAAGTATGTGTTATAAACTCGTGGCAAGTATGGGATCTTAAGTCATTAGTTGGTCATGAAATTCAAGCATGTAATTTGCAAAAAAATGTACTACAGGTTGTAGAGGTTGCAGGTTTTGGCTCATCACTTAAGGCTCCAAAGAACAAAGGTGAAGGAGATGGAAGTGAGGCCTTTTAGGATGCTTGTGATGCAGACAAGGTATAGAGAAGTTGCAGGGTATTTTTCATGCTTTTGGAGGGCCAAAAGCTCCTCAGTGGAGAGGATTGATCCAGGTGGCTCCAGAAACATGCAGAAGTCTAGGAGGACTCAGGAAGGGTCAAAAATCAAAGTGTTTGGATTATGCTCAAACCAGATTCATGTTAAAGAACTCATAGTCATGATTGCGGTGGTGTGAACGGTTCGTCAATCCTAGTCTAGATGAAGGAGATAGAGGTAGTCAAATTTTGATTGACTTTTGTTGACTGGGTAGGGTTAATGGAGACAAAATTTATATTTTTTCTGGTGAATGAAATTCGGCCAACTCCAGCCAGATTCTGGGTGAAATTTTTGCCTCATTAAAATGACTCCTTCAGTCAAAAATCTAGATTTTAAAAATTGCCTTATTATTATTAAACATTAAAAAAATATCAAAAAATGGGAGGTGGTGGGCCACCACCCCCACTTCCTCACGCCTCTCCATAACACTAAACACAAAAATGTTTAAGGTGAGGCCAGCGGGGATTGAACCCACCTAGCCCACATGGGTTGGCCCCCACTGACTGGCCCCATGTGGTAACCATCGTACCAAATAAATGCGCCAACCCTCATATAATGCAACCATGTCATATCAACCGATACGCTAAAATAAATGCGTGCCCAAAATAAATTACAGAGGTAAGGGACGGACTGCCCAATGCGGATCTGAACCTGAAACATGCAGATATTTTTTTTTAAATTGTGATGTATTAGAATGGGAGGGGCGAGGTTTGACCACTTGACCCCTCCTCAACTAATTTTGCCTTAAACAAATCCACCTCAACCAACTTCTTGGTTAATCTACCCAAGAAATTATGTAAACTTTCATTTGCACAGTGTGCCCAGGCATGGAGGAACCAAGAGCTAGCACAGAATTCGAGGCAATATTATTTTTAATTAATTTTTTTATGTAGGTGGAACCATGACTAAGCAAAATTTCCAGGAGGGTGAAATTTTTGCAGTGTCCAAATTGGACAAATTTTATGTCGATCCTACACCTCTTGGTGACACGAACCCGATGGCGCAGTTAGTTTCCTGATCTGAGCAAAATATTTGCAGAGGACTCGGAGGAGGAAATCTTTGAGGAATTTAGGGGGAATCTAAAATATTCCTTGAGCCCCAGATTTCCATTTTCTCAAAATTTAGAAATTTGACAGTTGATTTTTCACTATTCGATGCCAAAAATCTGACGCTATATTCAGATTTTCCATTATCTCATTTCATTTTTCGGCCACTTTCCTAAGTGGAGTGCAAGTGTCAAAATTCATGAGTGAGCAGTCATTTCCATGCGATTCGATGTCGTGAGATCGATGGTCCGAACAGCTTCAGTAGCTTGACATCCTTTTCTTTAGATGGCCCCTAGATGTGAGGTATATGCAGTGTGTTTATGTACTTATTTTTTTATGCATTGTGTTGCACAGATCCTTGTTTGATGTTTGATGTGGGATCTTGTTTCTTACTCGTTTTCATGATTCCTGCTTGATGTGATGCAGAATCATTTGTGTGATGTACTTGTTGTCATGATTCATCATGTTTGTTCAAGATCCCTTTGTCGTCATGTTGATGGGATACTCATGTTGTCGGCATGTATGTTTTCATTTAGATCCCTTTTATGCCATTTTGGTGGGATGCTCATCATCATCATGCATGAGTTTGTGTCATACTGATAGGATTCTTTTATTACTGAGATTTCCTGTAGCGGAACATCTCTTGGAGCCACTCCTACGTGAGGGAATTTTCCTTGTATGATAAAGACATCACCTCTTATGTACATCGTCACTATTGACAGCACTTAATGAAGCGGCCTACTGTTGTGGGGAAAAGTATCCGACTCGGATGACCCTATCCCTACTCTAAGGGTGACAGTCCTTAGCAACAACTGAAAGTAAAGCTATGATATTTTCCTTTATGAAAGTACAGAGAAGGAAGAAAAGATTGACCAACCGGTGTCTTTCGCTTTTGTCGATCCTGTCCTCTCTCTTTGTCTCTTGTTCCCAGCTCCTTGCTCCTTTGCCGGCCCAGCTACACACAGATCCTGCACAAACAAGAGAGGGAAACTACAAGAAACATGTACTCATAACTGATGCATGGATTAGAGTGAATCAGATATACAAGTAAATACAATACATCAATGCAATACAAGTATATAGGATAACATTCAAAGCTTTATTGATAGAAGTAAAAGGGTTCTGAGAAGGTTACAACCATCAATGGCTCCAATCCAGCAGCACCTCCCCAGCAGCAAGAAATCTCCTCTTCACCTCTATAAAAGCAATCACCCAATAGCTCTAACTGTAAACCAACAACACTTCCTTGCTTTGCACAAAATTCCAGCCCCCTTAGACCTCATAGAAGAGCTCTATATATAGAATAGAAGAAGAAAGGATGAGTCAGCTTGAGACTGACATAAAGCTGCCTTGTGTCCTCTCCTTCTTCAGTTAAACTTCAGTTCTTGAGTCCACTTGGAGATCCTTGCTTACACATGGAGATCAAGTACCTCTTACTCATCACAGGGCGAATCCCTTGAACCAAGTGTCAGTTTGGAAGCTTCCTGGGCAATTGACACCTTGCAGAATGACTGTGCCACTTGGCCAATCTCGCCCAGCGCAGGTAGCCTTCATTAGATTTGACTTTCAGCGCAGGTACAAGGAGGAGCAGTTGCATTCCAGCGCAGATGCTCAGTGGAGCAGCTGACATGATCCAAAAATAGCCTGTTTCTGAGTGTTTTCAGGTGGAGAACTGATAGGAAGTGCTGTGGTTTGCTGACCTTGTTCCTCTAGGGGTAAGAACAACATGTTTAGGGACTGAGGATCCCTGTAATTATTGACATTTCATGCTCCATGCTGCGAGGCACAAAAATGTCTATAACAGTTGCCCCCTAAAGTATGAGGCCGTTTATCGGGTGAAATGCTTTATCCAG
Source organism: Pinus tabuliformis (assembly GCA_031772625.1). Taxonomy (NCBI): domain Eukaryota; kingdom Viridiplantae; phylum Streptophyta; class Pinopsida; order Pinales; family Pinaceae; genus Pinus; species Pinus tabuliformis. Next base: position 230,706,730 of record CM062811.1, on the reverse strand, counting down.
AGGGTCCGAAGTTCATTCAAGTGCTGAGAGGTGCCCTGTAATACAATACAATACAATACATTATTTTTCATTCTGTTTTCATGATCTAGCTGAGGCGGGCATTCCCATGCTCAGCTTTATAAATACATTTTGGTACATAGAACAGACGATCGTCTGATGGTAGACTGATAATTCTCTGCTGAAATTATCATCCTTTGAGTAGGATGATCATCTGCTGCAATGATGTACATGACAAATGCTTTTATATTTCCTGAATATGTATCGCAGCCCGGATGGATGAAACTAGATCCGGGGTCTTCAAACTCGTTCGATCTTCACTCTAAGTACAAGTCGATCCATGTGAGAATTTCGCTAAAGTCGAACATGGAAAGACATCGCTTGATTACCGGTCAATGATGAAAACCGTTAACAAGCGCGAGAGGAATCACCGATAATGATAATGACCCTCAAGGTACTGCAGTACAATTCACGTGGCGTGAATAAAGGACTTGGCGTCGAACGCCACGCAAAATCTTCTGGTCGAAGGTCATTGATGTATACCTGTCGCCGGAAGTGAGAAACTTGCCATTGAGGCATGCAAGCTTCAAAGTACTGATGGGGTTGTTCCTAGATCAACTTCTTGGATAATGAGCTGAAGTCGACAAGAAGCGATCCGTCAAAGGAGGGCCTTAATGAATCCCACATCAATGACACGGAACGGAGCTAATGATTTTAGTGGAGGTGAAAACAAACTGTGATATATGATTCAGGGTGTCGATCATGAATGGATGAAGGATAATGTATGGCAGTGGATGGGACACGGTTGACACTTTCAGAATGACCTCTCTTGAACATATAACGACACTGATGCGATGGATCGGTAGCATTACCCCAAATGTGGATGGTTTGGCGAAGACCATGGTGATGAGACCGGTGAATGAAACAACCCAACCCGATGTGGAACGGAGGAAAAGTGTCATGTTCAAGAGCGACTTGCTACCATTAAGCTTTGATGTTCTCCCAATTTTTCCCCAGTCATTTCTGACCAGTACCTCTTTATTTTTGTCAAGCTTGAGGAGGATAACATATGCTTGTTCTATAACCTGCCCTTCGGGCAAGCCCATCGCTATGATTTAACGAGCTTAGCGATAGGGAAACTCGCTCTCGTCTAAAGACAAGTTTGTCACTATTTAATCATTTTAACGAGTCTAACGACAATGAAAACTCGGTCCTTTTCATTTTTAGAGAGTCTGAAAAGGTACAGAAAGTTAACTCCATAATTCCTTTTTCGTCATCTAATCCCTTAAGTCCGAAAAAGTATAAAACAATACAGAAGGGATGGGTTTTCGATTGCTTTAACGAGCCGAACAAAACAAGCGCTCGATCTTTTTGTGCAATAATCCCTCAGATCCAAAAAGATTAAAGTCTAAAAGAGGGATAGCTCTTCCGGTCCCTTTAACGAGCTGGAAGGCCAGAACTCGGCAAACTTTTCATATTTTACGAGTCAGTGAAAAGAGCTCAAAGAAGACTCGTCTTTTGAGGAACGAGTGATAAACAGGGATAGCAGCAGATTCCAGGTCCAGGTTGGAATTTTCCAATCACGGCAGTGTCACAAGGATGGCTAGGTGAAATCACTCTTCGCAGATGTTCCTCAAAATGAGTAAACACACAAATGGAAGTGAATGATCGGCCAAATGACGGTGGAGGTGACGGTGCACAAACACGACCAAGGCTTTTATGGCTGATGAATTTACGATCTCAAAAGGGTATTTACCGGTTCATTTTTTTCTGAATGAGCTTGAACTCTAAAGGAAAGCCTGCTCATAAACTTATGTTTATTTTTTAACGAGCATGAACTATGCGCTAAAACTGCTCGGATCTTGCGTTTATTTTTTAACGAGCATGAACTATGTGCTAAAACTGCTCGATTCATGGTCAAATTTGATTTTTTACTTTTACTAGCTTTTCTCTTTTCAAATGTAGTACTTCACCATCAATTGCTGCAACAAATTTTGTTAGAAATGGACAACATTTGCATGAAAATGAGATTATAATCCTAATATTTAACTTTAAACTGTGTAAAAAGTCATAAAAAGGTGTTTTTACCTCTCATTTACCATTTCATTTGCATTTTTCTTGTTGGAGCTCTGGAGGTGCCTCTTCTTCCTTGATTTTCACCAGCTGATTTCGGGAGATTCTGTGGACGATTTTCGGCGCCGTTTGGACCAGGTAGGAGCTAAACCTTAGCCCTTCACTTTCATGGTTTCCTTTTTCAGTTTCATGCACATTTTTTAGGGTTTCTGAGCCTCAGGGGTTTCATCAAGGCGCCCTGGCATCAGCGCAGGTTCTCCTTTCGAAAATTGCGCTGTATTTCAGGTGGTCTTAAGGTAGACTGCGCCTCAGCGCAAGGGAGAGACTCTCTGCCTGCGCTGGGCCTAGAAAAACTGATCCTGCATGTGATTTTTGATGATTTTTCGCCAGTTTTTCATCAAAATTAGGAACTTACTCCTTCTCTTGTTTGCTTGCAGGGAACTTTGAACAAAATGTCCCTTACATGGCGAGAACGAGAACATGAAGCAGAGGACATGGTTGCACTCCATGACCCGGTCACGGTGAATGCGCTTCGGAACTGTGGCCTACTGAAGTTCTTCCGTATCTCTAGCATGAGAGCACAGATTTCTTTACTGCAGTATATGCTTGATGCTTGGGATCCTGTTAACCAAGTATTCCAGATTAGGGGGAAAACCATCCCCTTGACCATAGAGGACATGTACTTCTTGACTGGGTTGTCAAGGCAAGGTGCCCCCATTTCTTTGTCAGGTACGGCTCGAGGGACTAATTCCACCAGAGACTACATCCGTCAGTATTGCCGGGAAGGTTCACAGCCGAGCAAAGACGGCAAGATCAATATCCGTGACATCACTGACAGGTCTCTTAGGTCCATTCTGTTTACTATTGGTAGGATGGCCAGTAGCGCAGCTTTACATGTTGCCAACAGATCTTATATGCAGCACGCCTTGGAGTGTCTCCAACCGAAAGTATTTAACTGGTGTGATGCAGTACTTGTTCAGATGAAAAGTCAATTGACCAAGGTAAAGGACGGGAGGCTGAAGAACTTTGGATTTGGTTCTATTCTGACTGCCTTCGCCTTGGAGAAAATCCCATTGATGCAGCCTCAGTACATCATACTTGACTTGCCTTCTCCGACCGAGCCACGCATGCAGAGGTGGGTTGACCACATGTCCCGACACGCTGGTCAACCTCAGATTACTTTCACTGAGGCCTTCTTTAGGTGGTTCGAGCGTCAGGAGATGGCGTTTTCTGAGTATCCATATGTGGGTATGGACTACCGAGGTGACCCGGACTTGGTGCTACCGGATGGCGAGCAATGGGGCGCTATTGGTAAAATCTCTGACCATATCACTGTTTATTGTTTTTATTCATGATGTTACCGTGCAAAACTAATCAAACTCTTGGGTGCATGCAGATGTTGGTCCTGTTCGTCCAGCAGCTCGTCCACGATCGCCAGCTGCTGCCCCAGCAGCAGAGCCTGCTAGGAGAGTTGTTATTCGCGACCTTGGTGATACTGAGATACTTGCAGCTGTGCAGGAGCAGGTTGAGAGCCTTACTCGTGGCCTTCCGGATGTACAGATTGACGAGTTACCTTTACAGTTGCAGCGGCACACTATTGGCGTGCCTAGACGATGGACTCGTCTCTTGCGCATGATTGCACAGACCGTGACGTACTATCATGAGCACCACTAGGCTAGGGTGCCCCCTAGCATCTTTTTGAGTTCTAGGTCATACGACCAATTTTGTTTTGATTACAGCACATTATATACAAACTATAAACAGCTTTATATATTTTGATTTTCGGGGTTTATTCTGGTTTATTTGTGATCCACTTGTATAGCACCGATGCATCTCTTTTTATATATGTCGTAAATGTCTATCTAATACATAGTTTGCTAATGAATCTGTTAATGTGTTCAAGTTTCTGGAAATATGTTGGTATTGAATTGACTCAAACTCTCTCTCCAAAATCTTAACCCTTAGAAACATTCGATAAATAGCTGGATTGCGGACTGAATATATACCATTGAGTTGTAGTATCACAAGCTGTGAGTCTAGCCTAACAATTAGTCGGCGTATACCATGAGCGATGGTATCAGAGAGGAGTTCAATCAACGCGCTATACTCAGCGATGTTGTTCGTCGACTGTCCAATACACACACCTCTGAAACTCACTAACTCGCCGCTTGGATCAAAAATGGCCCAGGCTGCGGAGGACAAATTCCGCGTACTACGACTCGCTCCGTCAGCATATCCTACATATGTCTCAGAAAGATTCGACATCTGCAACAAACGAGAAGGGTGGATTACTAAACCGAAACAAACACTTTAGCGAAAACAAAATACAACAAAAGCACTCAGGTTACTATTCAGGCATAGTAACGCTTGAGGTACAACCCGTTGCGGGGTTGCGCCAGTGGTATCCCGTCATAATCCATTAACTCGTAGGCTCCTTTTGCTAACACCCTTTTAACAATATAAGGACCCATCCATAAGGACTTAAATTTTCCTGCTCCTAATTTGTCGGATTCTTGGTCGTAAAGCAAAACCAAGTCACCCTCAGAGAAGATACGAGGTTTGACATTCTTGTCGAACTGCGCCTTGACTCGTTTCTTATGGGCTTCGTTCGCCAAAGCGGCGTCACGACGGTTTTCATCCAACTGGATCAATTCCAAGAAACGAGCCTCTTCTTCTGAGGTTCCGGGGAGGAGGTCAATTGCGAGTTTAAGAGACGAAATTTCGCACTGGATCGGTAAGACTGCCTCCAGGCCATACACCAATTGGAATGGTGTGAACCCAGTGGCGTTCTTTACCGAGGTTCGGTAAGCCCACAATGCTGAGTACAGGAGTAGGTGCCATCTTCTTTTGTGAACCCCGATCATCCTTTGCAACATACGCTTCAGGACCTTGTTGATTGCCTCAACTTGTCCGTTGGCTTGTGGATAATATGGGGTAGAGCTGTCGTGAGATAGCCCTAGTTTGGCAGCTAATTCAACCATCATGTGATTGCGAAAATGCGATCCATGATCTGTCACTATAGCCTGCGGAACGCCGAACCTGGCGACTACATGATTAAAAAAAAAAAAGGGTAGCTGTTTCACCAGTGTTATCCAATGTAGGCATCGCCTCGGCCCATTTGGTAAAATAGTCAACAGCGACTATAATATACCCATGCCCCCCGGTCGAGGTGGGGTTACATTGCATGAAATCGATGCCCCACTTGGCGAAAGGCCCAACAGCAACTATAGGCTGCAAAGGTGCGGGCGGTCTCCTGGTTTTGCTATCAAAGATCTGACACGCATGGCAACTTCTGACAGCTATTATGCAATCTTTAAACATAGTTGGCCAGAAATATCCTGCTCGTAAGATTCTTTGTGCTGTTGCATATCCAGATTGATGCCCCCCGCACGCGCCTGAATGACAATCATTCAGGGCTTTCTCGGCCTCCTCATGGGTAAGGCACCTCCTCAGAACCGTATCGACACCACGACGGTAAAGTGTATCACCGACGATCATGTAGTCTTTAGATTAGTATCGTATACGCTTCCGTTCCGAGTGTGAGGTATTAGGCCTAAATTTTTGGGTTTGGAGATAAACAATGATGTCTCCATACCACTCATCGCCTACTGATATCAGAAACAAATTTTCATCCACGATTGACTCTTCTGATGTTTCATCGTTGGACGACGATGGGAGATCGCACAATAATTCCGCGAAAACTAGAGCTTTCTTTGATTTGGATTTTACAAAATCCAGATCAAACTCTTGAAGGATCGCTATCCATTTCGAATATTTGCCCCCAAGCAACTGTCGCGACAGTATATACGTCATGGGGTTGCAATCTGACAGAATGGTAGTTTTCCTAAAGAGGACATAATGTCGAAACCTTTGAATCGCTTGAACAGCAGCAAGCGCTAGTTTTTCAACATAGGAATATTTACTTTCTGTGTCATTTAAGTTTTTACTTAAATAATAAATAGGATGTTCAATTCCATCGACTTTTTGCACTAAGACCATCGCAATGGTCGTATCTGCTGCAGCTAGATACAGGTTAAAATCTCTTTGATAGTCCGGGGCGTACATTAATGATGCTCTTACTAGAGAATCTTTCAGAGCGTCAAAGGAAGCTTGCGCAACCTGGTCCCAGACAAAAGGTACATCCTTTTTCAAAAGACGAGTATAACCTTTGGCAAGTTCTGCGTAATTTGGAATGAACCTCCTCAGAAAGTTTGCTTTCCCTTGGAGTTTCTGAATCTGAAGCAAATTTGAAGGTGGAGGCAAATTAATGATTGCCTGAACCTTACAGGGGTCGAGACGAATCCCATCCTTAGAGACTACAAAGCCAAGTAAACGACCAGAACCGACGCAAAACACACACTTGTGCGGATTGAGTCTTATCTTGTAGTGTCAGCAACGTAGAAATATTGCTCTCAAATGCCGCGGATGATCAGTCCGCTTCCGCGAATGAGCCGGAAGATCGTCGAGGTAAGGTTGAACGATGTTTTTGATGTCATGGAAGGCATAATTCATTGCCCTCTGAAACGTCGCCCCTGCGTTCTTTAAACCAAAGGGTAATTTTCGATAAGCGAATGTGCCCCATGGAAAAATAAATGCAGTCTTAGACTGGTCCTGTGGGCGGATATTTATTTGATTATACCCGGAAAATCCATCCATAAAGGAAAAGATTTCACATCCGGCGCATTCATCAATTATCTGGTCGATGAAGGGTGTAGGGTAGTTGTCCTTTGGACAAGCTTTGTTTACATCCCTATAGTCGACGCACACTCTTATCGTCCCTTGTTTTTTCATAACAGGGACAATATTCGATACCCAATCGGTTAGAGGAACCGGGTAGATGAATCCAGCATGGAGAAGTTTTTCAACTTCTGCCTTAATGGCAGCGGCTTTCTTGGGGTGAACCTGTCGAAGCCGTTGTCTTACTGGTTTGACATCAGGGTACATTTTAATTTCATGTTCAACTATGCTCGAGTCAATGCCTGGCATTTCATCATATGACCATGCAAAGACATCTCTAAATTCGCGAAAGAGAGCACCATATATTTCCAGTTCTGAAGGGGAACAACTTTTGCCGACATGAATATTCTCTACAACATCAGATTTTGTCGAGATGTTTATGGCTACGGTCTCTTCAATATTGGATAGGTTTCGCTCTGAATCCACCGTATTTACAGTATTTGTTAGGAATTCAAACACTGAAGGGTGATATAAGTCGTGATGAGTTTCTTCTTCACACTCTGGAAGAAGGGAACGATGGTGGTGATCATTCCATGGTGCCCCCTCAACCATCATTGATTGTAAGATTCCTTCGTCAGTCCCATGAACTTTTGACCATGGATCTAATGGGGTACCATATTCTCCAGACCTATCTACCCAAACGCTTGACGAGCGTTGATTTGGGCTCGCCTCCCATGCCTGAAACATTGATTGCTACAATATTTCTATGGGGCTAGGTGGCAAAACCACTTGATAATCCATGACGACTTTGTCTCCTGCGACTTTCGAAGAAGATACCATGTTGCATGTTGCTACAAACGGGATATTCCCTACATGGAAAGGAGGTGGCGACGCGAAAGTTCCCATCATTGTGGGATCTTTCAGCAAGCCTACTCCGATATCTTGCATTGAATGGTCACTCGCATGGATCATGGGAATGCTTCCAGTAACTTGTGAACCATTAGGGAGGAAATTCTACTGGTCGACGACCGTAATCCCTCCTTCAAACGGGAATGCGATCTTCCTAAAATATGTCGACACTACAGCTGCCATGGCATATATCCATGGTCTTCCCAGTAGGATGTTATAGTCAAGATTGCCATCAATGACTTCAACATCAATTTCCACTGTTTTTCCTCCTAGTTCAATCTTAAAGTTATTTAGGATACCGTACGGAGTGTACGTCCTACCGTCAAATGCTTTCAATGTTGTCGAAGATCGCGACAAGGTTGGAGATCCAAGAGTTTTCCAGCAACTCATCGACATGATACATGTCGATGCTCCCTCATCAATAATCGTTCTATGAACAGTTTTGTTGAGTGCTTTCACTTGAATAAGGAAAGCTAGTTGCGCTGGTAACTGAGGATCATATCCTTTGTGATCAAAGGATACAAGATTGGAATCTTTAGGATCCACTCCACCAATTGCTGATAACAATGCCTGCCTTTGGGATGGACAATTTTGCAGTACCTCAAGAGTCGACATAGTAGATGGCGATTGGGCCAAATCTTCCACTATGTTATAATGCTGCGCCGCTCTGGCACGAGGATTAAATGTCGACTTGTGTACTACTCCCTTAGGTGGCTTTATTGTTAATTCATGCGTGAGGGGGGGTACAACTTCTGCCGAAGTTGTTGTCGAACTACTGGGTTGATCTTTCCCTTTGTCGTTCAACACCGGCGGATTCCCATAATCTTTATTCCTGGTCGAGATCAAAGCATCATTTTGCTTAGAAACCGACAACATAAGCACTTGAGACGGGGAAGCATTTCCACTATCAACCATATTTTGACCTGGGGTAGGAAATGGATCAGTCAACACAGCTGAAGTTTGTGAACTTTTAAAGAACCTCTTTAACTCAGCTTTGAACGGACAGTCCTTTGTCGAATGATCCTCATCGCATATATGACATGGATAAATTTGTTTCCTTTGCCCAGGAGGGTTTGAAGAAGTTTTTTGAGGGGATGACTCACCCTGTTTCTTCTTCTTCCCTTTGTTTTGTTTCTTCTTGCTTCCTGGTTGATTGGAGTTTTTGCCTTTATCCGTAGATACAGCATTTACCTCCGAAGCAAGAACCTCTTGATTTGCTTTTTGATTCGAAGTCTTACGGGCTTTCTTATTTGAATCCCTTGTCGACTTAGCGTTTGCAGTTCCAATCACGCCATCACCGGCATGAGAGTCACTATTCGATCCGGGAGGAGGAGGGATTGAAAATTCCGGTCTGGGGGCGTCGGGTATCTTATCATAGAGCGTGCCCGACTGAGTATATACTAAGTCCAAATATTGAGCACGAGCAATAACCTGCTCCTCTGTTACGACGCCTCCCTTGGCCACATCTTCTGTTATAGCAGGAAGAAGCGACTTTATAAACCACTCAGCTAATAGCTGATCTGGAACGTAGGTCTTTACCATTCTGCGACGACGACGCCACTCATGTATATGATCTGATATATGTGTGGCTGTTGTCTGCTTGAAATTGGTCAAGATCTCTGTTCCAGTTTCGTACCTTATAGGTAACTGAAAGTGTGTTAAGAAAGTCGTGGCTAGGGAACTAAAATTGTCGAAAGAGGCTCTAGGTAATTCAATATACCATTTAGCCGCCGGACCAGTCAATGTCCTCTGGAAAAGGCGAAGCCTTATCGAATCATCATTCAAGGTATTCGACGAACACCACAGATGGAATGTCATCACATGATTCGACGGATCTTCGCCAGGATTTCCATTGAATTTAGGAATGTCCGAAGGAAGTTTGTGAGGAATCGCTGGCCACCAATGGGCATAGGCGATTGGATCGTTCGTCAATCGATGTAAATCTGGTAATTCTAGAGTTGCCACGAATGGCAACTGCTGATTCAGGTTTGGCGAGGCGTACCCAGGATACGATGGAATCGTCTGAGCAGTAGGCCTTTGCACACCAGCATAATGCAACTGATGTTGATATGACTGATATGGCTGGTGGGCTTGGCCACTGTAAAGTGGTTGATTTAACCCGTTCTGAATATAGGGTTGCCCACTATTCGCAAAGATCTGTTGTTCAGATCCCTGGTACACCTGTTGAAACTGAGGTTGTTGGTATTGCACCATCCATGGTTGCGAAGCCATGTTTTGCTGTGCGATACTAACCGACGGACCAAGATGCGGGGTTACGGTTCCCGTTTGTGTCTGTGTCGTCCCGGCAGTTGGCGATTGTGGTTGTGTTGCAGGTTCAATGGGCTGTTGCATTCCAACTTGGGGCTAACATACAACAGGCATCGATTGAACTTGCGACACGGTTACAATTGCTGGCGTCGTCGGGATACTAGACATAGGTACACACTGTTGCATTGAATATACAACTCTCGGTTGTTGGGGGAACATAGGTACCCAACCACTCGTCGTTACTTCAGTCAAACCTGAATGTTGTTGAAAACTGCCGTATGGGTATCCCCCCGGAAGGGGAAGTGAAAGGGCATATTGCCCCCCATACGGTAACAATCCGGAGCTCAAGGGTATAGATTGTCTTTGAGGACTGGATTGCCCAAACTGATTTCCAAAGGGATCAATTTGTCTAGTTTCAACATAAGAATTACCAGGTATTATACCGGAAGAACAAACTGGAACAGACCAAGTTGTCGTAATAGTCCCTGGGTGGACTCCTTCTAGCTGATGAGAGCTAGTCGGGACAGCTGGTATGCCGGCAAACATCGTTGGAGTGACAGCAGGAGATTCTGCTGTCGCTGTGTCATTTGGCACAGTCCTAGATGTCGACGGTTGTTCAGACATTTTAAGTCTATCCAATAAACTGCTTAACGATTCTACAGGAACTTCCAGTGGCGATGGACAAACTTCTGATGCAGAAGGAAAAAGAGTGGCGCCTACTCCAAAATGAGTTGGAGTATTTGCTTGCTGGTCCTCTACGATTTCCTCTATTGCAATCAGACCAGGAGGAAGAGGAAGACCGTCAGGTCCGTAAAAGATTTCTGGTGCCGAAGAAGGGGTTGCTTCGACAGCGACAGTTGTTTGAGCAACAAGACTCTGTGGACCGGTTTCAGATGGAACTGGTTCAGTTATGCAAGTACTTGTCCTCAGACTAGGATCAGTACAACTGTCCCTCTGTTGCTGTTGAACTTCTTCAATAGAGGCAGGGATTCCAGAAATATTAGGAGTGACCAGAATCTCAGATGTTGTCGGAACTGTTGTTCTAACTTTAATGGGAGATTTTGACCCGGTCAAGCGAGTTCGCTTTGTCCGTACTACTCTCGATTCCGGAGACAAAGACGGTTGACTCGCGAGTCTCCTCGAACGACGGAGTTTTAATTGACTTTCCTCCACGGTTGCGGATTACTTGATCAACTAAAATACAAAAAGGGGAATTATGTTTCCGTATTGAATGAATTTTATTAGACGCTTTTAGACACAACTTTGCTTTTTCATGTTTTAAGAGTCGAGAAAAAGCTAAAGATGACTCTAGTCGCCTTCGATGTATTAACGAGCCCGAAGTGACAAATGCTCGGTTGGACCTTTTCAGTTATAGAGTTTGAAAAGGGCCAAAAGAAACTGCTCTGGAGATCTAGGCAGAGGGTGTGCCAAACCTCTCGCGAAACCACAGAATACGTTTTACGGTACGGGTGGTCGATCTTCGTGAATGCTGTGTTCACTGCATCGCGATCAGTAGGGCGGCCGACACGGCTTCCTAAGGATAAAGGATAAATGCCTATAGGGGTCTCCCAATATACGCGACGGTACGCGGGAGCACAAGTCCGTATTAGTGCTATCGTCCCTCAGGAGGAATCACCCACCTTCGTAGAGATCGACAGTCACTACGTTTAACGACGCCGGAACACGTCTCTATCTAGACCTATATTGTGAGCGTTATGTTACAATGCGTTTTTAGATTCATTCAATATATTTTAAGTTGATCTTGCTTAGTAGTTTGTCTTTCAGGATCACCACGAGATGTATTGGTACAAATTCCTAAATGCAGCTAAAATGATAAGCAAGCTTTACAATCTTTTTAGCTTTGAAAATCCTAACTACTGAGGGGAGAGAAAAACTTTATCTTTCCACACAGAGCACAAAGCACAAACTAATGCACTTTCTCCTAGATCAATCACGCAAACTTATCAAAATGCAAATGCAAGATGCATGTATTTCTTTTCTTTTCCCTTAATGTTGATGTAGACAAAAGGAAACTGTTGTATAATTTTCGAATTCAATTTGAAGCGTAAACAAACAAGTTTTGTCTAAAATGAAAAGACACCTTACAGGTACTTGTTTCAACACTAAAAATGTATGAATTCAAACCATAAAATGAAAAACAAACAAACTCAAACAGCCATGAACAGTAATAAAACTAGTTCTTAAGATCACAACGACACTTTTACAGTTCAGGATCTAAGAGGCCACAGCTATACTGGTTTGCTTTTCACAATGGGAAACTGTAACTGAAACAAGAAATACTGAAAGAACAATCACAGTTTCATCACAAACTGAGGCGGAATAATGTCAAGGAAAGTTGGTTTACAGCAAGTACAATGACAAGCAATCAGCAGCAAAATAACAGTGAAAACAGGGCTAAGACACAGTGGGAAACCTCAGGAAGACATAGCCTAACTGGATCAGCGCAGGTTCTGGTCTGTCAAATTGACTCTCAGCGCAGTTCCCGAAGGGAGTACCTGCGCTGAAATGCAGACTGCCTTTGGACAGCCTGCACTGAGACACGAGAGTTGCGTTTACAAGGGTTTCCGGGTCATAAAAAGCTCAAAAATTCACTGTTTTTGCTGAAATAAAAAGCTATAGGTCAAGTACAAGCTAAGGGATGATCAAGAGGATGAAAAGCTATCACAAAGAGTACAAGAGTCTTTTGTAGATCAGCTCTTCAAATCATGAATCTGCTCAGTAAATGAGCAAGAGTAGCAGCCCCTCTACTTCGCTTTTGATATAGTCAAAAGCTTTTCGATTTGGTACTCTTTGGTTCAGGAAATGAATAGCAAAGATACTACAAACACCAACAAGATACTAGGTTCCCCAGCGGAGTCGCCAGTTTGTTGTGGGGAAAAGTATCCGACTCGGATGACCCTATCCCTACTCTAAGGGTGACAGTCCTTAGCAACAACTGAAAGTAAAGCTATGATATTTTCCTTTATGAAAGTACAGAGAAGGAAGAAAAGATTGACCAACCGGTGTCTTTCGCTTTTGTCGATCCTGTCCTCTCTCTTTGTCTCTTGTTCCCAGCTCCTTGCTCCCTTTGCCGGCCCAGCTACACACAGATCCTGCACAAACAAGAGAGGGAAACTACAAGAAACATGTACTCATAACTGATGCATGGATTAGAGTGAATCAGATATACAAGTAAATACAATACATCAATGCAATACAAGTATATAGGAGAACATTCAAAGCTTTATTGATAGAAGTAAAAGGGTTTTGAGAAGGTTACAACCATCAATGGCTCCAATCCAGCAGCACCTCCCCAGCAGCAAGAAATCTCCTCTTCACCTCTATAAAAGCAATCACCCAATAGCTCTAACTGTAAACCAACAGCACTTCCTTGCTTTGCACAAAATTCCAGCCCCCTTAGACCTCATAGAAGAGCTCTATATATAGGATAGAAGAAGAAAGGATGAGTCAGCTTGAGACTGACATAAAGCTGCCTTGTGTCCTCTCCTTCTTCAGTTAAACTTCAGTTCTTGAGTCCACTTGGAGATCCTTGCTTACACATGGAGATCAAGTACCTCTTACTCATCACAGGGCGAATCCCTTGAACCAAGTGTCAGTTTGGAAGCTTCCTGGGCAATTGACACCTTGCAGAATGACTGTGCCACTTGGCCAATCTCGCCCAGCGCAGGTAGCCTTCATTAGATTTGACTTTCAGCGCAGGTACAAGGAGGAGCAGTTGCATTCCAGCGCAGATGCTCAGTGGAGCAGCTGACATGATCCAAAAATAGCCTGTTTCTGAGTGTTTTCAGGTGGAGAACTGATAGGAAGTGCTGTGGTTTGCTGACCTTGTTCCTCTAGGGGTAAGAACAACATGTTTAGGGACTGAGGATCCCTGTAATTATTGACATTTCATGCTCCATGCTGCGAGGCACAAAAATGTCTATAACACCTACACCATCTTGACACTGGAGCTTGCAGACGTAGTCCCTCCTGGAAAAACTCCGTTATCAACGTCTTGTTATTTTATGTTGCTGATGATTTTCATGTGTCCTCTTATTTACAACATGCAGATGTATTCATTTATGTTTTTTTTTAAATGCAATTTAACACATCATGAAAGTAAAAGGTATTGGAAGGTTCCTTTGTCACACTTGGACCTAGATCATGTATGGCCTGATCTAATGCATATGAAATTTACTTGGTAATTCAGTGAACTTATTATCATATAAAAAAACAAGATCATTCACCTTGAACATGTGAAGCTTGATGTGGTGATTGTGCCATGATTTTTCACATTCCTTTTGTACTTGTTGATGAAATCTTGCCAAAAATCGATCCTCTTCGAGCATCCATCAATTGCGTGAGCCGTTCTTCCAAGGCCTCGTGATCCACCATAACTGTGAGAGCTACTATGCACAGACTAGGCACAATATATGCCATTTGCATTACATCTTCGACACCATATACCAATCCGAATGGTGTTTTCCCTCTCAGCTTCTTGCAAGTAGTCCTATAAGCCCATAGTACCACAAGTACGTGCACATCCCAACCATGTCTCTACACGTTGCAGATATTTGTCAGTGCATTCTCCAAAATATTATTGAAGGCCTCAATAGTTCCATTGGTGTATGGGTGATACAGTGTACTCTTATGATGGTAGACTTGGAATTCTTCAGTTAGGGCATTGATTGTCTTGTTTATAAAGTGAGTACCCCTGTCACTCATTGGCACTTTCAGGCAACCAAATCTAGTTAAGACATTCAAACAAAAACTTTGACGTCGTGGCCCTTGTAAAATCCTTAACCGGTTGTGCTTCTACCCATTTGGTTAGATATTCCATTGCGGTGATGATATAGCGTGCACCAGTTTTCTTTCCTTGGGGCTGAATTGGCCCAATGAAATCAATCACACATTTCTCAAATGGATGCAAAGATACTTGAGGATGTAATGGAAAATAATCCTTTCTTGATGGTCTACCCATTCTCTGACATGCATCACATGCCTTGAATATGCCTTGGAATCCTTGTGCAGCGTTAGGCACCATAGACCTGCACGGAAAATATTCTTTGCAGTTTCCTTTCTTTCATAATGACCTCCCACATCCCCTCCATGAGATTCAGTGAGAATATTATCCCTATCAAAATCCAGCACATATCTTCACAATATTACATCAGCACCCATCTTATATAAATGTCCTGCAATAACTAAAAAATATGTCGTGCACACTACTAGTTCCTTCTTTTGTTGACTTGTATACCCTTCTGATGCCATCCCTGTAGTCAAGAAGTGAATAATATCTACAAAATGATTATCCACTATGTACACAACAAAGAGCTATGCATCTGACAACCCTTCCTCCAAATTATTAGGCTCCTCTCCTGTTTCGATCCATGACATATGGTCAGGTCCTACATTTAACCTCCATGGCTTTGCAATTACTTCACAGTCATACTCCTGGAATAGTAGCAACCATCTATAGATCTTCCCCCCAACACAGGCTTATTGACCAGGCATTTCAAGGCAAAATGATCTGTGTACATTTTGAAATTCCCTCCTAATAGATAATGCCTAGACTTCTGCAGCATGCACACCATGTCCAATCCTTCGCACTTTGTTGTTTAGTAATTCTTCTTGGCCCTTGATAATTTCGTACTCGCAAACAATATAGGATGGTCCATTTTGCCTTCACTGGCTTGTATTAACACTACACCCAACGCAATGCAAGAGGCATCCACTTGTACATGAAATTTCCTTTTCCAATAAGGAAATACCAAGATCGGTGTGATGACCATATTTTCTTTCAATACATCTAAGTTGTGTTGACATTCTTTCTTCCAATAGAATTTTGTGTCCTTCTTCAGTAATTTCTACATGGGCGTGGTAAATTGAGCATATTCTTTGATAATTTTTCTGTAATATCATGTATGTCCCAGCATCATGCACAGCTGCTTAACGTTCCTTGCCTTCAAATTCACAATTACTGCAATATTTGCAAGGTCCACCATCAACCCTTGCTTGCACAACACATGACCCAGCAACATTCCAAAGGGAACACAAAAGATACATTTCTTCAAATTCAGCGTGATCTGGTATCTGTAACACATATCTAACATCAGGCATAGGTTTTCTACATGGCACTTTACTAATCTAAACATTTTCCAGTCATCAAAGTATACTTCCAAGAACATATGAATGAACTCCTTGAACACTACAATGATTATGCGAGAAAATATCAAAGACACATTCTTGAGTCCAAATGGCATCACAGTGTATTTAAAACAACCCCATTCTATAGAGAAGGCCGTTTTTCTCCTATCCCCAAGCATGATCTTAATCTGATGATACCCTGAAAACCTGTCAGTGAACGAGTAGGCCTCCTTCCCTCCAACATTTTCTAATGCTTCATCGGTAAATGGCATCAGGAATGGATCATTGACACACACATCACTAAGATTCCGCAGATCTACACAAATCCTTATCTCACCCTTCTACTTCTTCTCCTAAACCATGATCAAGCTCACCCAATCAGATTCTTCAACCGGTTCTATGATGCCTGCTTCTAGTGTCTTATCTAGTTCTAGGCAAACCTTTTTCTTGTATTTAGGATTAAGGTGATACAACCTTTTTTTAATAGGATTCGCATGTGGCTTTATAGCGATATTCATAATGCCAAAATCTCCAATTATGCCCTTCAAATCTGAAAACTTGGTAGGGAACAGATCCTGGTATTCATGGAGTAACTCAACAACTTTATCCACAGTAGTGTTGTCCCAATAATCTCCAATCCTTGCAAACTTCAATTCTACTTCGGTACCAATGTTTACTTGCTTTGTCTTCAATGGCGGTGGTGTCTGGATTATCTATTTTTTGGCCCTTGACTTTGTGATGCCCTTCTACCTCTGGAATATTAATGTTTATCAGATCTTCATCCTCCTCTTCAGGGGTGACATTATAGCATTCCAACGCATGCCGCAGCTAGGTTCTCCAGTCTAGTTGGATCCATTCCATAGGTTTTGTGACGTTCTGAAGATAACTTCCTTAATCTCCTGTAGAGCTTCATAGATGCTGGTGAAGTTGTCTTCAAAGCTAAAGGTCAATAAAAATCCTTCCCGCAATATATCCCACTCTGTGGTGCCATGGCAGAGCTCCATTTCCAAATACTAGTTCATGGGAATTGTATTCAAAGTATGGCAAAATACGTGTACCCATTTTGGTTGCGGTTCTGTCCCCCAAGCTTTAGTCCATTTTTCTAGATGATCACACGGATCATCCTTCCCATTATATTTCTCAGTCAATTGAGTGTTAGGATGCCCAAACCATAATCTCATCATTCATCTGTAACCTCGCCATCCGTCAAAATTATCTTTATTCGTACCCCACCATCATGCAGGTGTAGCGCACAAGACCAAGTCTAATGCTTGGAAGCAGTGATCCTCACAAAATTCACACTCAAATGCATATATAAACTTATCTACATCAATTAAACCATCATAATAGGGTAGTTTCCTTACCTCCGACGAGATAGAGCGCAGCGACTTCGTGATCATATTGCATCGCAGTGTAGATACTTCATGGAAACAATTCTGCCAATGCTCCAACTCTTCATCCGAATGAGAGGTACAGGAACTCTCCCGATCCCATGAAATCTGTCCATATACCATCAGATTGATCCAGCCCTGATATCACATTTTTATTTTGTAGATTTGATCCAGTTCATCCTCACTTTCTTCATAATCATGGATTGGTTTAGTATAGTGTGCCACTTTTGTAGGGTCCAACGGTACTACAACCTGAAGTGATTTCCTTTCAAACGACATTGTCCTCTTCTTCAAATTGATGACCCCATTCATATCAATGGCCCAGTCAATTCCTAGGAGCACAAGGTATGGATTACTATCATCAACGATCTCTATAACCTCAAAGTCATTCATCGCGCTCGCACCTTCAATATCAACGGTTAATCCATATAATCATCCCATAGGGATGATTTTCTGCTGTTTTCCATTCTGAGCTAAATCGAAGACCACTGAAGTGCAGGTATCCCAATTATTTCCCATGTTTGTTTTGGAAAAATATTCGAATCAGATGCCAGATCCAAAATGACTTGGTCCATCTCATAATTACCTATCTATGCGGTGAGCCTCATCTCGCGCCTCGATATTTCCTTATGTTTACCAATTTTTCTGACCACCCGATGTCTATCAGGGACCTTCTCTTTGCTGGCACATTTGTTTATTAATTCCTTTAGGTCTTCCATAGCTTTTCTATTGCGTAGAAGCTTTATGTAGGTGTCCAAAAATGTAGTAAGCACAGAGGGATCAACCTCTGTAGGCGTGTTGGTTTCTTGCACCTTGTCTTGACTTCCTCAAGTGAATGCCTCAACGAAGCTTTTCTTAGCCTCCATAAATGTTTCCTTCATGTGATTCATGTCAAAACCCACTTCTTTCTCTAGGGCCTTGTGGACCCATCCATCCTCTTTAGGTTGTTTACCTTTATCATTTTCAGTCGTTATTCCACTTCTAAGCACTATATTCACATTTTGATCTTCCTCGCGGGGCTCAGCTCTCATCATTTGTAAGTTCTGCGTAGGTAACTGAGGTTGTGGTTTTTTCTCTTTCATTTTAACTATCAGCGTCGAGCATTATTCTATGGTATAGTCAAACTAGTTGTAGTATTGACATCACGGGCATGTCTGATTCTGACACTCCAGCACGAAGAGCCCTGGATGTCCACAATTATAGCATATGACTTGACCATGGCCTCTACCAGTCCCTCCTCCTCCGTAGCCTTATCCTCATCCCTAATAACCTCCATGCCCCCCTAATGCCTTGATCTAGAGGTCAATTTTCTACTTGCATCTGGTATGTAGGTGTTTTTTCAATCATTAGATCATAGCTCTGATAGTGGTGCTCATCATGGCCCACAAATTTGCAGAAGTTACAGAACAGTTGTTAAGGTGTTTGGATGAACTGTTGACAAGGTTAATCCTCTTTTCGGATAGAGACGATCCCTTTATCCCAATGATTGGGTCTGGCAATTGAAATGACAATCAAATATACATCTTCCTAGATTATAAATGAAAATTAGAACGAGAGAGATGACCTACCTAATTCTGATACTATTCTGATTTCCTTTGTTGAGATCCTCGAACTGCTTGTGTCACAGACTTGTTCCTACTTCTCTCAGTTCTTATGTACCTGCACAAGTAATCGAGAGACAACAAAGCATGCCAAAACCAATATCAAATCCAATAATAACCTACTTATTTGATGAAGGAATTCCAAGCTAATACATACATGAACATATATATTTTGGGAAGATGAACCAACAATTGTATATTATTTAAAGAATAAAGGGAAAATTACAACCATAGATTTGATGTTGAAAGTCTCTCCTTGAGTGGTAATCAAAGCCCAAGCCAAGAAACTCTCCAAACACTCCTTCTCCAAGTCTAATGAGTAGCCTCTAAGCACAAGCTTGGCATAGGGGTGCATATGGAAATAGACTAACCCAACCTCTAACCTGACCAACCATTTGCGAATGGGAGAGGAGGAATTTATAGGCTGGGAGAGGGAGTTAGGAATTCTCCAAAGATAGGATTAGACACACATCTTAAGGAGGTAGCTCATAGGGATAAGACAAAGAGGTCAAGTTAGGATGATTCGACCTCATCTATGTGAAACCACCTCCAACTCGTCGCTCTGGAAGCTTCTAGATCACAAAGCTTCTCATCTCCTTTGGGAAAATTATATTTTTGGGTTCATCACGGGTATGCAAGGGAATAGAGCAATGCCATCGTAGGTCAAACACAGTGCAAAAGGTGACCATCACTATTTTGAGCTTCATAAGAGCGATGACCCTCATTTTAGGGTTTTAAGAGCTATTTCTTCAGGGAAAGCTCTAGACATTTTCCAAGAAAACTTAAAGGAGGGATTTGATTTGTATACATGGATGAGTATACTATATAATGATCATGTTTTGGGAAATTTAGGGTATGTCACAGGGAAGTGCAGGAGGCATGAAAAAATATTATGTAACAGATGCCCCCTAAAGCATGAAGGCGAGGAGTGATGGTTGAGATTCTTTACGAGCTTTTGGCAAGGACGAGGACACGCACTGTTAGGAGACCTGCAAATCAAGGATGCATATACATATACATATCTAATATCAAGACATGAATCCATGGCATGGATGAAGCCATCACGATGATGAAGACTATATGAAAAGATCCATGGTATGGGCGCAACCATCCAGATAACAAGGATCATCATAAATATAAAGTCTCACGGTATGGTCATAGCCATCCATATAGTAGAAACATGTGTACAATCATGAATGACATATAAGTCCATGTAACCTAAGTCTTAATAGACAAGGCTTAGGGTCTTGCACTCCATCCCAACCTGATCAATATATGAATCCTTACATGTGAATAAACGTGTTGAGTCGAACATGCTAGAAAACCACCTGATTACCAGCCAATGATGTGGATCGTTAAGAGGTACGAGAGAAACCATCAATAATGACAATGGCTCTCAAGGTTCAACAATAAAATTGGTGAATGTGATAATGAATCTGAGGTTGAACACTCATGGAATCACCCTATCAGAGGCCAATATTGAAAACCTGTCATCAGATGCGAAGAACTTGCCATTAAGGCATGCAAGCTCTAAGGTAATGAAAGGGAGTTTCTAGGTCATCTTCTTGGATAATGAGTTGAATTCGACAATAAATGACTTGTCCACACGAAACAAGGAATAAAGTGGAATGAAATGAATAAGATTCAAGATTGTAGCAAAAGGTCAGACAATGTATAGGTAATAGACTGCAGATAGGACTTCTCTTGAACATATTGGCGACATGACTCTAGAGTGTGGCAGCATTTGACTCAACATAGGACCAAGGGTCATAATGATGAAAAAGAATAGTCATATGAGCGGCAAAATGGATCACCCAAACCAAGGAGGACAAGTGACTGAGCAAGGATATCCAAAACCCGACATGAGAGTAGAAGAGTTTCATGTTCAAGACCGACATGCTAGCTATACAAAGGATGTTTCATCTTCATTTTTTCCCCCACTATTTCTAGTGAGTACCTCTTTATTTTCACAAGATTGAAGAGGATACCATATTCTTGTCATATAAGTTCACCCTTCAGATGAATCCATCCTAGTAATTTTTACGAGTCCTAGGAAGGAGAAACTCGGTCTCATCATGGTGACAAGTCTTTCATCGTAGAGTTTTAATGAGTTCGACGTAAGAATAACTTAGTAAACTTTTCATATTTAGAGATTTTGAAAAAGAAATGAAAAAGAAAACTCCATCATATCCCTTTTCGTAATTTGTCCCTCAAATCCGAAAAGGTAGAAAACAATATCCAAGGGAACCTCCTAGCCATGTTCGACTAAGGTGTTCCTTTTTCATACAATAGTCTATCTCAATCCAGAAAATGGTTAAACTTGTACTGAGTAGACGTCATTTCATTTACTTTTAAAAGTTCAAAATGACAAGTACTCAGAAATATTTTCATTTTTCAAGGGTTAGAAAAGACCTGAAAGATGACTTCTCCTCAAGGAATGAGTGGTATAAAAGGATAGCAACGGGTTCCAGTAATGATGGAACTGCTCAAACATGTAAAGGTCAAGAGGTTGGCTAATAATACCACTTATCGTACATGTTCCCTAGGCAAGGGTAAAATAACCAAGTGAAGGCATATGATCAACCAAAGAGATGGTGGCGATGGAATGAAAGAACCAAGGCTCATCTTGTAAATAATCGGCTGATAAAAATGTCAATCATGAGATGTAAATTGGGAATGGTTTCATTTTTACAAGAGCTTGAAATGGAGGAAAAATATGCTTGGATTTGGTTTAATTTTTACACAATATTGAAATGGAAACAAATTGTGCTTGAATCTGATTTCATTTTTACAAAAGTTTGAAACAAAGATAAACTATGCTTTGGTTTGGTTTCATTTTTACACAAGCTTGAAAAAAATATAAACTATGCTTGAGATAAGTGGCCATGCCCCCAGCATAATGACTCAATTCGAGGTACATGCCCCCCAAGCTTCATTTCATTCTCCTAAGTGGATGGAAAGAAGGTTCACTTATGAGATCAAGAGAAAGAATCTATTGGTATATTATGAGATCTAATCGAAGACTTGAATTGGAAGCAGATTTGTTTCATTTTTAATGAGCTTGACGCAGGAAAAGAACCATGCTCATGGAGACCTATTTCAATTTTTAATGATGTTGACATAGTAAAATAACTATCCTCATAGCCCTTGTTTTATTTTTTAAGGAGATGGACACAAGAAAAGGAACTTTGCTCCATATCCCTTGTTTCATTTGTTAATGAATTGACACAAGACAAGGAACTCTGCTCCACATCCCTTGTTTCATTTTTTAAGGAGCTTGACACGAGATAGGGAACTTTGATCCAAGGTCCTTGTTTCATTTTTTAAGGAGCTTGACACAAGACAAGGAAATTTTCTCCGTTCACCTATTTCATAGACCAAAAGAGGCCATGTCTTCCAAGACGTTTACTTCAAATGGGAGAACAATTCTCTAGAAGGGATACATGTCTAGAGATCCAAATGAAAAATCGAGCTCAAATGCCCCCAGTACATGGTGTAATACATCACCTACTATATCATTAGAAGATGTGGGCATGGAATAGGTGGCAACGTAATTAACCTGTGGTGGGGGTGATACTAGTTGCCCATAATAACCATTCAGTGATGATGGTTGAGTGGGACTTGATTTAGGACCAATGAATGTATGTTGATCAATGATCACAATGCTTCCTTCATGCAGGAAACACATCAGTGGAAAGAGGGAAGAAACAAGAGCTCCCATGACATAAACATTGTCATGGATAAGGAATGGATTAAAATCCAAACAGCCTTGGACAACCATCACATCTATATAGACAGTCTTTCCTCCCAAAGTAATAGGAAACTTAGGAAGGATCCCTAACATTGATTGGTTCCTCCATTAAAAGATAACGGATTCTGGGTGATGGGGACAAGTTGAGGAGAACCTAAAGCTTTCCAAGCAGTTGAGGACAGGATACTAACAGATGCGCCCTCATCTATGACTGTGTTAGGTACGACCTTATGGTATGCATGTATTGTAATCTGGAAAGGTACATAAGATGAAAGGTGATATCTTTCCAATTGACTCCAATTAAAAGAAGTGACCAAACTACTTGGAAGGGGTGTTGTAGGAACATGAGAACTTCCCTATTGCTCTATGGGAATAGGAGAACTACTCTCATGCACCTTAGGAATGGGAGGATGTCCCCCCAGTTCAATCAACACTAACGAAACAAGAAGAGCCTGAGTGGTATGGGGTTCACTCTCTACCTGAATGATATACTTAGGAGTCAAGGCTACCAGTTTCTCAACCAATGGTTGGTCGAGAACAGAATCACTAGACTCACTTTCAAAGAGAGTGGGGTTGCCAAAGATGAATTTTGATCAATCACTGGATCAGCTAGTGAAGGATCAGGGGAAAGCTTTTGATACTCAGTTGGAAGACGAGGCTAGGAAGCAGTAAAGTTTTCCAATTCTTTGAAAGATTCATCCATAATACGAAAAAGGTGAATGGGATGATTACATTCACACAACTTACAAGTAAATTTGATTTTTCCCTTTTTCCCATGAGCTTTATTGTTACTACTTGAAGGTTTGTCACCAGCATGACTTCCAGAGGCTGATGACAAAGGTTAATGTGAACTTGTGGACCACACTTCTAAGACCTTGGGAATACTAAGACAATTTTGAAGAAGGTGGTCACCCTTACATAACGTGCAAGGGAATTTTACTTTCAAGGCTGGTTGGAAGATTTTCCTTCATTAGTTGCATCGGTAGCAATAGTTGTTTGGTTACCCCCTTGTTTATTTTGCTTCTTCTTTTTAGTCCTCTTCTTCTTCTTCTTAGCTTCCTGGTTACTAGAATCCAGACTTTCACTGGTCGAAGAGGAAGAACAAGGTGAATAAATAGGCAAAGAAGCCGAGGGGTCAACTTTAGGATCAACATGAGGTTGATGTTGCTCTGGTGGAGGAGAACTCGGTTGAAAATAAATTTGGACACTCGGGACCACCAAGGTCGAAAATAACCAAACTGGCAGACCAATGGTCAATCCTGGAAGGGATAACGTTGCCATATAGGGAGCACCAGTATTTCCAAAAGAATGAAAAGGAATAGGATTCCCATCAGAGGGGTTCCCTTGACTGGTAGACTTAGGAAATGTTTCCATTGGTACCAACCTAAGATCTGCTAAGGAGTATTTCCACAGGAAGGATGTTGTTCTGTGATCAATTAATTTTAGAATTTGAAACAAAATTTTTTCCTTTTCATGTTTTAAGAGTCAAGAAATGTAGGTTTTAACCCCGTACAGAAATTACCTACATACGAATTCTAAAACACAGAAAATAAACAATGCGAGAGCATAACACATAAAACACATATACACAAACATTTTCCCTGGATCCCAAAACCGAGACTACCAGCTTGATTTTTCATTATGTTCCTTTCAATGTTACAATATATATTTATACATGCCAAAGCATCCAATACCATGGACTAAAAACCATTGCGTCCAAAACCATGGACTGAAAACCATAGGTAGGTCTGCCAACCTAATATAGGGTCCAAAAAAAAAAATTCTCAGGGCACTGCCCGGACCCCATAGAGGGGGGCTACCTGCACCCCTCAAACACCCCTGTGACCCTCCCACTACGTAGTCAGTGCAATGAAGGGGGGGCTCCAACCCCCCTCTAACCCCCCAGTTAACTACATCGATTAGTCGGGGAAAGAATATAACACAACCCAACATTCTCCGACTTATTGTTTTATTTCCACAGGGGGCCACAAGAGAGCTTAGTCATTTTTCCAACCCTGAAACTCCCATTGTTTCTCTACACCAAGAGAACTTACCAAAGCTCACAGATTTTGTCAATGCATCTGCAGTATTCTTCAAAGTGTCCAACTTTACCAGCAACACCTTTTTGTCTTCTATCATATCCCTCACATAGTGATATTGAACATCAATGTGCTTTGTCTTTGAATGATAAGCAGGGTTATTTTCCAAGAAAATTGCACTTTGGCTATCACAATCTATCCTTATAGCTCCCTATACTAACCCCATAGTTGAACACAAGCTCTGCAACCAAACTACGTCCTTGCTTGCATGAGTGGCTACCATGAATTCTGCCTTTGTAGTTGATAGTGCCACTACAGATTGTTTCTTACTCATCCAACTGACTACACCTCCAAATAGGTTAAACACATACCCACTTGTAGATCTTCTTTGATCCAAATCTCTAGCCCAATCTGCATCAACAAAGCCACGGATATCCAAAACTATGTCCAATTTTGGTCTTCCTGTTAGATAATTATATATTACAGAGCAATGGAACACATAAAATATTGCAAAAATATAAACACAGAAAATGCATAAAACAAGAGAGACATAGATATACATGGTTCACCCAGTTTGGGCTACGTCCATGGAGAAACAGCCAGTCCTTCCTTTTATAATATCCAAAAAATTGAAGAGATATAACCTATAACAGCTCTGTTGTAATTCCCTCTTCGCTCTCAATATCCTCTCTCTTCATCACTCAGAATACAGATATACCTAGATGCAATACAATTCCCTCATATATAGTGAGGTGTTGCCTTCTAGGGAAAAAAGCCCTAAATTAAACATAACTTCTACCGTCAGATTTCCGCCTAGTGAATGGCCCAGATTGACTACGAAATTACAACATTTTACAAGGCAATTTTACATCTATTCTTAGCTTTGGGGGTGCTGCCCCCGATCCCCCTACCAGGGGGGACCTCCTAAAGGTTGCAACTGCCCCCCTCTGGACCCCCCCCCCCTGTAGTGAATATTTTACAGGCGACGTTGTCACCCCATTACGAACTGGGGTCCAATATGGCAATACCTTTGAATATAGAAGATAATCAGGCTCCTGTTATAGAGTAATTTTTCACTGACCTCATCTCAATCCCTCCACTGTGTCAGACATCAGATAAACATGTCCATATCTTCCCACTCATGCAAGAAGATTAAGCAAGTGCTCTCTAATGTTGAAGATTGACCCTTTGTGCCTACGTTTCTGCATCGTCGCGAGTAAACCCTTAAAATGTGCGACAATTCCCTCTCATGAATAGTATCGTCATGACACCATCGCAGGCGTACACGTGTTTCCCATGACGGTCGAATTTTAGGGCTCGACGCGAGCCTTCTAGATGCTTATTGCGACGATTGGTCTAGATTCATTGCTCCATTGCAATGTCATCACTAATCCCTAGTTCATGACATGCGACGATCCAGATTAGGCGAATTAGTTCAAACAGTCGGCCTTCTGGGTCATTCTAGAACTAGTTGTTGGGTTAGATTGGTTCACCTTTCCTCCTTTGGGATGGTAGTTCCACCTTTTATGAAACCTCCCTTGAGGATAAGCTCCCTCTCCCTCATTTCATGGAGGCACCTTCTCCTATAAAATCACTCACCATTGCAATGATCAGCTAGTTCCTAGTTATTGGTTACTAGTTGGATTGAAGCAGATTAGATAGATTTGGTGTGAGTTTGACAAGTGTGGAATTGCTGATAGTTTGGTAAGAGGTTGTGGAGTGCCTTAACCTTGCATTAGAGTTTGTAAATGAGAGAGAGATATTATCCATTTGGGAGACCCATTCTTGAGAGTGAATGCTTGAAGGAACATACCGACTAGACCCTCTAAGAAGGTGTTATCACAAAACCTAACCCTGACAAGCTGTTGATTAGGTAGATCTTGAGTAACTATTTCAAACCAACTTTTGGCTGAGGCTTAGCCTCCTCAACCTGAGAGGGCTCTCTCACTAGGTTAAATATTTTGATAATGGATTAGATGGCTAACTCAATGAAACACATGAAGGAGTGTAAATGGTTGAAACATTATCAATAAACATCCATTGGGTTTATGGGGTTAAAAAATGCTTATTATGACAACAATATTAGCTAAACATGGAAGTCAGGGCATCAAAAGTTCAATATATCAGTTAACATATAGAAACATTTAGGAAACACAGTCTACAAATGCATGAAGGAAGTTAGAAAATTTCTAATGAGTTCTAAGTATCATAAATTCATACTATAGCAAATAAGGAAATGAGAAAAAACGTAAAACAAACCACCATTGAACTCTTTTTGAATCCTGAGAAGTAAAGCCAAAGTCTGTATTCAGAAAAAAACATAATCTTCTACAATGACAGTATGAGTGTTTTCACTGAAAATTTCCAGCTCTTGGTGCATTACACCTCTTCCTCTTTATAGAGTTCATTACAACTTGGATTCCTTCCTCCAGCATGAGGGGAATTCAAATTTCACTTGACCTGACAGCTACTAATCCTTAAACAAACTATTAATTACAACTAGATGTTAACTAGCAGTCCTAGTGAACTAATACAACTAGGAGTGTAACTCCTTATTATGCTGGAAAAAACCTTGATTATGAATTAAATTTGATATTGACAGCTTCTCCTCCTTAAATTCGACCTTGGTGATGTCCATAACCCTCTATCTGGCCTTCAATAGCTTCTCCTTCATCTGCCCTGAAAACTAGGAAACTGTCCCTTGCTCTGTTCTGGCTTAAAAATATGTGTTGGGACAGAGCTTTTATCTCCTCATCAAAAATGTATTTTGTAAAACTGAAGGAGGATTTTTTAGACCACTCTATTTTGAACAAAAACCTCTCTTGGGTTTTTACAATACCTTTCCTACTACCCAGAAACTATCTTTGAATATCAGGTGTAAATTGGTTTATGAAAAACTGCTCCTACAGTAGTTTCGTAGCACAATTTGAGTCATCAACTTATCCCAGATAATAATGAATTTGAAGAAACTGAAAGACTTTTTTGTAGATAAATATGTTACAAAGAAGAAACTCTTTCAGTTTTCCAAAATATGCTTTAAGTTGCTCAAGAGACCTCCTAGAAGTTGACTACTTAAAACAATTTTTCTGCTGAAAAAGGCTGCTTCAGTGATTTCATAGCACAAAACTTTGTTCTTGCAAACATTTTTAATTTTGTGAATTTTTCCTTTACTTGGACTTTAAACCTTCTCAAATTCCCTCCTCATATTCTCTAGTAGCATCCTCTTTCAAAAATATCCCCTTCTTTCCTTTGAAGATTGATAAAAAAGGAGCAAAACTGTACCTACAGCAGTTTCGTAGCATGTCACTCTTCTTTGGATTGTTTTATCAATAGAGTGCTCTTGTACCATTTCCTTGATATGAAATTTTTTTTCTTCTGTGACTGTTGAGGGGTATCTTGAACCATTAGTGGTGTCATAGGTTCCTTCACCTACTTTCCAGCTTTCAATTTCACAAACCTGCTTGATCTTGCTTCCTCCTGATGACTTACTGCTGATGAAGATATTTCCTTAGCCTTAGGGCTAAGGCCTGTTTTAGTCCTAAAACCTGTCATAAATAAGAAAGCAGACCATTCCCTACCTATATTTTGAAGCTCATGTAAAACAATCATCTTGATCAAACCATGATGGAACAACGAGGTTTCACAAGCTTCTTTCTTCAACTCAACCTTATCAGACATTTTGCCTATGCTACGAAATAGATAAAAAGGTAAGTCTAAAGATATTTTTCTAGTGAAATGTAATAAAAGCTTGAAATGGTAAGAGTACACCTTATGATATCTTCCTTCACAAGTAAAATATCTTTGGATTCATGACAACAAGTTGGCATATGAACTTTTACATAGCTTCTGGGTACTAATTTCGTTAGGTCCGAGCCTATAAATTTTGGCTTCAGAAATTCTTGGCAAGGTGCCATTTCAAATTTGAAGTTCTTGAACCATCTCTCCTGGCCTCTAGGAATCTCTGCGACTATAGATATAACCTCAGGAGAAACTGTTATTTCTAGAACTCCAACCCTTGAATTCAAACCAGTGAAATTGAAAGAAAAATCCTTGGTTACCTGAATGTGACCACCTTGAAGTTTTTCACAGAATCTCCAGCATCCCACCTATTTGAATGCATGTTCCACCTCTCTGTCCCTTGTGAGAACATCTAAGCCTTCAGGCTCAGTTCTAAGACACCAGCCTGATCTATGATTTTTTCTTTCTTCAGACATTTATGTGAGACACCTGCAAGGAGATTTGAAAGAGCCCGCACTGTCTTAATTTGGAAACTGCCTCACTTGAGCTTGAAACGGAGCACTGCCTCGCTTGAGCCTGCTGATTGTCTTCTTATTCATGAAGGAACACATAAAAGACTAAGACCAACTCATCACCTTTTTGAAATTTGAAAAGGTTGTGAACAAGACCCCTAACTAATCTAATGATGAGAATGTATGGGTACATGTGATAAGCAAGGTGCATGGACTGACACATGGTGATGAAACATTAGCAGATTTTGATGGATTAGACAGCTAGACAAGATCTGGCACGAATCCCCGATTTTATAGCACAGCCAGTGCAAATTCTAGGTTTTGTGCTACGAAATATCCTAACTAATAATCCCTGATTTCGTAGCGCACACAGTGTATTTTCTGAGTTTTACACTACGAAAATTCCTAGGTGACCTAGGTGATTAACTTCTAGGTGATTTCGTAGTGCATGTCAAATTTAAAACAGCTTTAACACATGACACTTTTGAAATCATGAGGGATCAATGATAGGTAAGACAAGATTTTTGACCTTATTTGATGATGGGAACAAGACTCCACTATATGATTTAGACTTCCTAAACAAAACAATAAAAATGACTTGACCAAGACTAACATAAAACTTTGGAACCATACCAGCTACCCAAATTTAAAAAAAAAATCAGTGATAATAGAAGGCTTGCGATGTGAAGGCTTGGTTGTAAGATTTGCTCTTGATTTATTTTAATACAATCAATAACAATTTCCTATATCTTGTGTATGATTTACTTGATAGCTTATTATTCCTTGACTTTATAAGTAAATAGATCATTGTTTTTCTCGTTTACGTGCTCTGTTGTTTTCTTTTGGTGTTTCATGTCAGTTACTCATTAAGGAGAAAGAAACAGAAGATGGAGCAGTGCAACGGAAGCTTCACCAAACACCGGTTTTGAGGTAGGCCTCCAACGATGATTATTTAAGGAAATCGATTGTTGTTACATTTTGCTGTGACTAGACCCACTCTAGGGCTAGAGGGGTTGCCTCTGTCCACAGAGGGGACACTTTCCTACTTCACAAGTTGTTGACTCCACTGGGGAGTCCTTTGTATGTCTTCTTCTTATTTACTCTTGGTTTGTCTTTTGATTCAGTGTCTCTTGGATTTTTGGGTTGCACCTTCAGTTTTTGGATTACCTGGGTCAATCTGGGAATTCCCATTGCTGTTTAGAAGGATATCCTGGTGTTTTCACTTGTATTTTCTATTTTTTAAACTCGTCGTTGAAGGTGGCTTAACAGCTGCAAAGACGTCGCCCTGTCCTCTTTAGTAAATCCGTGCGTCACTGATTACCTGTCGTAGACTCACGAAGATTCTTGAAATCAGACTGTCACAGAAGATAGGTGTACCCCTGCGACGACGTCGCTCAGTTGCTGTCTCTACACTTGCGATGATTTGCTAATCGTCACAAGTTGCTTGTTATAGGCTCGCGACGATTCCTGTGTAAGTTGTTTTTTTACATCTTTGCCTCCTGAAACCATCAGTCTTGCTTACCCCCTACTATTTTCTGTCTCCCATCAGCTTGTTTTGATTGCTTTGGTTAAGGCTTGTTTCTATTTGATTTCATTTGAGTGAATCTTGTGTTTTAGACCTCGTGACCTAGCTCTTTGAAGTGTTTCAAACCACTTGCTCGGGTTGCTTTTCTATCTATGGTTCTTCTGCAACCGTCTTATTGATTTGCTTGAGGCTTGTTGCTGCTTGTTTTCTTGCTGATTGATTTTTAGTTTTGATTATTGAATCGATTTCCCATATTGATTTGATTTCTTCACTACCAAGCATAGATCACAATTGTTTGGATCGATCAGGTTTACACTTGCTTGTTTGTCTCTTTAAATTCAAAAAAAAAAATCAATAGATTGCATTCATTTAGTATACGAAATTGAAAGTACATTTTCATTACGAATTTTCATGTTTTGAGAAATTGGAAAGCAAACTTTAAATCTTTCATTAGTAGTTGATGCACTGTAGGATTAGTGTGTTGATGCATTGTGTTTCTTAGCGCTTGCATTAGTTTGTCTTGGTTTTG
The DNA here is from genome assembly GCA_031772625.1 of Pinus tabuliformis. NCBI lineage: Eukaryota > Viridiplantae > Streptophyta > Pinopsida > Pinales > Pinaceae > Pinus > Pinus tabuliformis. The sequence goes on along the minus strand of CM062811.1, from coordinate 230,675,573 downwards.
TGTTCACTTGGGAATGAACTCTCTACCTTTCTTTAAGTAGGTGTTCATCGAAACGATTGATGCTTTACTCATTCTAGTTGCACCCTAGGGATTTTTTACATACATACGGTAGGGCCTGAAAACGAAAACCTAATTCAAGATCAACTCTAAAATCAACTGAATAAACTTAAAAACGCATTGGAACTTAACGCTCATTATTTAGAGGTCTAGGTTAGAGACGTGCTCCGGCATCGTTAAACCTAGTCACTATTGTTTTTACTTAAGGTTGGGTGATTCCTCCTTCTGTGACTCAATAGATACTAGTACGGACTCATGCACTTTACTAATCTGAACATTGTCCAGTCATCAAAGTATACTTCCAGGAACTTTTGAATGAACTCCTTGAACACTACAATGACTATGTGATAAAATATCAAAGATGCATTCTTGAGTCCAAACGACATCACAGTGTATTGAAAAAAACCCCATTCTGTAGAGAAGGTCGTTTTTCTCCTATCCTCGAGTGCGATCTTAATCTGATGATACCCTAAAAACTCGTCAGTGAATGAGTAGGCCTCCTTCCCTCCAACATTGTCTAATACTTCATCGGTAAATGGCGTCAGGAATGGATCATTGACACATGCATCATTAATATTCCGCAGATTTACACAAATCCTTATCTCACCCTTCTACTTCTTGTCCTAAACCATGATGGAGCTCACCCAATCAGATTCTTCAACCAGTTCTATGATGCCTGCTTCTAGCATCTTATCCAATTCTAGGCGAACCTTTTCCTTGTATTAAGGATTAAGGCGATACAACCTTTTTTTAATAGGATTCACATGTGGCTTCAGAGTTATCTTCATAATGCCCAAATATCCAATTATGCCCTTAAAATCTGAAAACTTGGTAGGGAACAGATCCTGGTATTCACGGAGTAACTCAACAACTTTATCCACAGTAGTGTCGTCCCAATAATCTCCAATCTTTACAAACTTCAGTTCTACTTCAGTACCAATGTTTACTTGCATTGTCTTCAATGGCACGATGATGTATAGGTTATCTATTTGTTGGCCCTTCACTTTGTGATGCCCTTCTACCTCTAGAATATTAATGTTTATCAGATCTTCATCCTCCTCATCAGGGGTCACATTATAGCATTCCAATGCTTGGCGCAGCTGGCTTCTCTAGTCTGGTTGGATCCATTCCATAGGTTCTTGCGACGTTTTGAAGATAACTTCCTTAATCACCTGTAGAGCTTCATAGATGCTGGTGAAGTCGTCTTCAAAGCTAAAGGTCAATAAAAATCCTTCCTGCAATATATCCCACTCTGCGGCGCCATGGCAGAGCTCCATTTCCAAATACTAGTTTAGGGGAATTGTATTCAAAGTATGACAAAGTACATGTACCCATTTTGGCTGCGGTTTTGTCCCCCATGCTTTAGTCCATTTTTCTAGGTGATCACATGGATCATCCTTCCTATTATATTTCTTAGTCAATCGAGTGTTACGATGCCCAAACCATAATCTCATCATTCATCTGTAACCTTTCCATCCATCAAAATTATCTTTATTCGTACCCAACCATTGTGCAGGCATAGCACGCAGGGCCAAGTCTAATGCTTGGAAGTAGTGATCCTCACATACTTCACACTCAAATGCATCTAGAAACTTATCTACATCAATTAAACCATCATAATAGGGTAGTTTCCTTACCTCCGATGAGACAGAGCGCAGCGACTTTGTGATCATATTGCATCGCAGTGTGGATACTTCAAGGAAACAATTATGCCAATGATCCAACTCTTCGTCCGAATGAGAGGTACAGGAACTCTCTCGATCCCATGCAATCTATCCATCTACCATCGGATTGATCCAATCCTAATCTCGCATTTTTATTTTGTAGATTTGATTCATTTCATCCTCACTTTCTTCATAATCATGGATTGGTTCAGTATAGCACGCCACTTCTGCAGGGTCCAACAGTACTACAACCCGAAGAAATTTCCTTTCGAACGACATTGTCCTCTTCTTCAAATTGATGACCCCATTCATATCAATGTCCCAGTCAATTCCCAAGAGCGCAGGGTATGGATTATTGTCATCAACGATCTCTATAACTTCAAAGTCAGTCATCGTACTTGCACCTTCGATATCAACGGTTAATCCATATAATCATCCCATAGGGATGATTTTCTGCTGGTTTTCCATTCTGAGCTAAATCAAAGACCACTGCAGTGTAGGTATCCCCATTCTTTCCCATGTTTGTTTTGGAAAAACATTTGCATCAGATCCCAGATCCAAAATGACCTAGTCCATCTCATAATTACCTATCTATGCTATGAGCCTCATCTCACACCCCGATCTTCCCTTATGTTTGCCAATTTTTCAAATCACCCAGTGTCTATGAGGGACCTTCTCTTTGTTGGTGCATTTGTTTATTAATTCCTTCAGGTCTTCCATAGCTTTTCTATTGCGTAGAAGCTTTATGTAGGTATCCAAAAATGTAGTAAGAACAGAGGGATTAACCTCTGTAGGCGCATTGGTTTCTTACACCTTGTCCTGACTTCCTCAAGTGGATGCCTCAGCAAAGCTTTTCTTGGCCTCCATAAATGTTTCCTTCACGTGATTCATATCAAAACCCACTTCCTTCTCTAGGGCCTTGTGGACCCATCCATCCTCTTCAGGTTGTTTACCTTTTTCATCGTCAGTCATTATTCCACTTCTAAGCACTATATTCACATTTTGATCTTCCTCGTGGGCTTAGCTCCCATCATTTGTAAGTTCTGCGTAGGTAGTTGAGGTTGTTCTTTTTTCTCTTGCATTTTAGCTATCAACATTGGGCATTCTTATCTGGTATGGTCAAACTGGTTGTAGTATTGACGTCACGGGCATGTCTAATTCTGACACTCCAACACGAAGAGCCCTGAATGTACACAACTGTAGCAGATGACTTGACCACGGCATCTACCAGGCCCTCCTCCTCCTCAGCCTCGTCCTTATCCCCGACAACCTCCATGCCCCCCTTGATGCCTTGATCTGGAGGCCAATTTTTTGCTTACATCCAGTATGTAGGTGTTCTTTCCATCATTAGATCATAGCTCCAATAGTGGCACTCATCAGGGCCCACAGATTTGTAGAAGTTACAGAACAGTTGTTGAGGCGTTTGGACGACTGTTGACAAGGTTAATCCTCTTCTCGGATAGAGACGATCCCTCTATCCCAATGATTGGGTCTAGCAACTGAAGTGATAATCAACTAGACATCTTCCTAGATTATAATTGAAAAGTAGAACGAGAGAGATTACCTACCTCGTTCTAATACTATTTTGAGTTCCTTTGTTGAGATCCTCGAACTGCTTGTGTCACAGACTTGTTCCTGCTTCTCTCATTGCTTATGTACCTGCACAAGTAATCGAGAGACAACAAAGCATGCCAAAACCAATATCAAATCCAATAATAACCTACTTAGTTGATGAAGGAATTCCAAGCTAATACATACATGAACATATATATTTTGGGAAGATGAACCAGCAGTTGTATATTATTTAAAGAATAAAGGGAAAATTACAACCATAGATTTGATGTTGAAAGGCTCTCCTTTAGTGGTAATCCAAGCCCAAGCCAGGAAACTCTCCAAACACTCCTTCTCCAAGTCTAATGAATAGCCTCTAAGCACAAGCTCGACATAGGGGTGCATATGGAAATAAACCAACCCAGCCTCTAACCTGACCATCCATTTGCGAATGGGAGAGGAGGAATTTATAGGCTAGGAGAGGGAGTTAGGAGATCTCCAAAGATAGGATTAGACCCACATCTCAAGGAGGTAGCTCATAGGGATAAGACAAAGAGCTCAAGTTAGGAGGATTCGACCTTATCTATGTGAAACCACCTCCAGCTCGTCGCTCTGGAAGCTTCTAGATCACAAAGCTTCTCATCTCCTTTGGGAAAATTATATTTTTGGGATCAACACGGATATGCAAGGGAACAGAGCAATGCCATCGTTGGTCAAACACCGTGCAAAAGGCAACCATCGCTATTTTAAGCTTCATAAGAGCGATGACCCTCATTTTAGGGTTTTAAGAGCTATTTCTTCAGGGAAAGCTCTAGACATTTTCCAAGCAAACTTAAAGGAGGGATTTGAGTTGTCTACATGGATGAGTATACTGTATAATTATCATGTTTTGGGCACTTCAGGGTATGTCACAGGGAAGTGCAGGAGGCATGAAAAAATATTGTGTAATAGATGCCCCCTAAAGCATGAAGGTGAGGAGTGATGGTTGAGATTCTTAACAAGCTTTTGGCAAGGACGAGGACACGCACTGTTAGGAGACCTGAAAATCAAGGACGCATATACATATACATATATAATATCAAGACATGAATCCATGGCATGGATGAAGCCATCACGATGATGTAGACTATATGAAAAGATCCATGGTATGGGTGCAACCATCGAGATAACAAGGATCATCATAAATATAAAGTCTCACGGTATGGTCATAGCCATCCATATAGTAGAAACATGTGTACAATCATGAATGAAATATAACTCCATGTAACCTGAGTCATAATAGACAAGGCTCAGGGTCTTTCACTCCATCCCAACCTGATTAATGTATGAATCCTAACATGTGAATAAACGTGTTGAATTCAAACATGCTAGAAAACCACCTGATTACCGGCCAATGATGTGGTTCATTAACATGTACGAGAGAAACCATCAATAATGATAATGGCTCTCAAGGTAAAACAGTAAAATCCATGAATTTGATAATGAATCTGAGGTCGAACACTTGTGGAATCACCCGATCGATGGCCAATAGTGAAAACTTGTCATCAAATGTGAAGAACTTGCCATTAAGGCATGCAAGCTCTAAGGTAATGAAAGGGAGTTTCTAGGTCATCTTCTTGGATAATGAGTTGAATTCGACAATAAATGACTTGTCCATAAGAAACAAGGAATAAAGTGGAATGAAATGAATAAGATTCAAGATTGTAGAAAAAGGTTAGACAATGTATAGGTAATAGACTACAGATAGGACTTCTCTTGAACATATTGGCGACATGACTCTGGAGTGTGGCAGCATTTGACTCGACATAGGACCAAGGGTCATAATGATGAAATAGAATAGTCATATGAGAGGCAAAATGGATTGCCCGAACCAAGGAGGACAAGTGACTGAGCAAGGATATCCCAAACCTGACACGAGAGTAGAAGAGTGTCATGTTCAAAAGTGACATGTTGCCTATACAAAGCATGCTTCATCTTCATTTTTTCCCCCACTATTTCTAGCGAGTACCTCTTTATTTTTACACAAGATTGAAGAGGATGCCATATGCTTTTTATATAAGTTCACCCTTCAGATGAATCCATCCTAGTAATTTTTACGAGTCCTAGGAATGAGAAACTCGGTCTCATCATGGTGACAAGTCTTTCATCGTAGAGTTTTAACGAGTTCGACATAAGAATAACTCGATAACTTTTTCATATTTAGAGATTTTGAAAAATAAACGAAAAAGAAAACTCCATCATGTCCCTTTTCGTAATTTGTCCCTCAAATCCATAAAGGTAGAAAACAATATCCAAGGGAACCTCCTAGCCATGTTCGACTAAGATGTTCCTTTTTTGTACAATAGTCTATCTCAATCCGGAAAAGGGTTAAACATGTACTAAGTAGAAGTCATTTCATTTACTTTTACAAGTTCGAAATGACAAGTACTCGGAAATATTTTCATTTTCAAGAGTTAGAAAAGACCTGAAAGATGACTTCTCCTCAAGGAATGAGTGGTATAAAAGGATAGAAACGGGTTCTAATAATGATGGAACTGCTAAAACATGTAAAGGTCAAGAGGGTGGCTAATAAGACCACTTATCATAGATGTTCCCCAGGCGAGGGTAAAATAACCAAGTGAAGGCATATGATCAACCAAAGAGATGGCGGCAATGGAATGAAAGAAACAAGGCTCATCTCGCAGAAAATCAACTGCTAAAAGTGGCAATAATGATCCAGGTGGATATTGGTGGCCACCTGCCAAGTCCACCTGGACCCCCACCATTTTCTTTCTCAGCATTTTCAGTTTCCTTAATTGTAGCACAACTTACTATTTTTAGCAGTTTTTCGGGTCCTGAACTTCCGGAGCCGTTTTGAGGCCCTAAACGACGTTTTTTGGGAAATCTACCACCAACGATTTTTCTAATAAAAATCGTCTTTTCCGTCGTAGTCCTCGGAGAGATCTTTCCAACGGGCTATCATGCACGTCAAACGGAGATAGTATGACCAATTCGCGACCCCGGGAAGTTGATGTACCAACTTACCCAAAAACGAGGCCCACAATTTGGCGTTTCATCTTCTAGGGTTAGGTTTTGGAATGTGAAGGGTTTTCTATTGTTTCTCAACAATAAATAGGCCTCCGAGCCTCATTGTAAGACAGTTCAGAGGCATGTAGCCATCACATCTCTTCTCAGAGATAAGCTACCATCGCCCTAGCTAGTTTATTTCCATTTCTGTTGTAAGCATATTTGAGTATTTTCCATTAATGAAATGAAGTATTATTTCCGCTGCATCTTTGTGTATATGGTTATCTCTGTAATTTGTTGCGTTCCTGTTTAAATCCGGATCAAATAAGGAGATGTAAATTGGGAATGGTTTCATTTTTACAAGAGCTTGAAACGGAGAAAAAATATGCTTCGATTTGGTTTAATTTTTACACAAGCTTGAAATGGAAACAAATTGTGCTTGAATCTAGTTTCATTTTTACACAAGCTTGAAACAAAGATAAACTATGCTTTGGTTTGGTTTCATTTTCACACAAGCTTGAAAAAAATATAAACTATGCTTGAGATAAGTGGGCATGCCCCCAGCATAATGACTCAATTCGAGGTACATAACCCCCAAGCTTCATTTCATTCACCTAAGTGGATGGAAAGAAAGTTCACTTATGAGATCAAGAGAAAGACTCTATTGGGATATTACGAGATCTAATCGAAGACTCGAATTGGAAGGGGATTTGTTTCATTTTTAATGAGATTCACACAGGAAAAGAACCATGCTCATGGAGACCTATTTCATTTTTTAACGAAGTTGACATAGTAAAATAACTATCCTCATAGCCCTTATTTTATTTTTTAAGGAGATGGACACAATACAAGGAACTTTGCTCCATATCCCTTGTTTCATTTGTTAAGGAGCTTGACACAAGACAAGGAACTCTACTCCACATCCCTTGTTTCATTTTTTAAGGAGCTTGACACGAGATAGGGAACTCTGCTCCAAGGTCCTTGTTTCATTTTTTAAGGAGCTTGACATAAGACAAGGAACTTTGCTCCATTCACCTATTTCACAGACCAAAAGAGGCCATGTCTTCCAAGAGGTTCACATCAAATGGGAGAACAATTCTCTAGAAGGGATAAATGTCCAGGGATCCAAATGAAAAATCGAGCTCTAATGCCCCCAATACATGGTGTACTACATCACCTACTAGATCATTAGAAGATGTTTGCATGGAATAGGTGGCCACGTAATTAACTTGTGGTGGGGGTGATACCACTTGGGTATAATAACCATTCAGGGATGATGGTTGAGTGGGACTTGATTCAGGACCAATGAATGTAAGTTGATCAATGATCACAATGCTTCCTTCATGCAGGAAACACATCAGTGGAAAGAGGGAAGAAACAAGAGATCCCATGACATAAACATAGTCATGGATAAGGAATGGATTAAAATCCAAAGGGCCTTGGACAACCATCATGTCTATATAGAAAGTTTTTCCTCCCAAAGTAATAGGAAACGTAGGAAGGATCCCTAATGTTGATTGGTTCCTCTGTTAAAAGATAACAGATTCTAGGTGATGGGGACAAGTTGAGGAGAACCTAAATCTTTCCAAGCAGTTGAGGATAGGATACTAACAGATGCACCCTCATCTATGACTGTGTTAGGTACAACCATATGGTATGCATGTATTGTAATCTGGAAAGACACATAAGAAGAAAGGTGATATCTTCCCAATTGACTCCAATTAAAAGAAGTGACCAAACTACTTGGAAGGGGTGTCATAGGAACATGAGAACTGCCCTCTTGCTCTATGGGTATAGGAGAACTACTCTCATGCACCATAGGAATGGGAGGATGTCCCCCCAATTCAATCAACACTAATGAAACAAGAAGAACCTTAGTGGTATGGGGTTCACTCTCTACCTTAAAGATACAGTTAGGAGTCAAGGCTACCGGTTTCTCAACCAATGTTTGGTCGAGAACGGACTCACTAGACTCACTTTCAGAGAGAGCGGGGTTGCCAAAGATGACTTTTGATCAATCATTGGATCAACAAGTGAAGGATCAGGGGAAAGCTTTTGATACCCAGTCGGAAGACGAGGCTAGGAAGCAGTAAGGTTTTCCAACTCTTTGGAAGCTTCATCCATAATATGACAAAGGTGAATGGGATGATTACCTTCACACAACTTACAGGTAAATTTGATTTTTCCCTTTTTTCCATGAGCTTTATTGTTACTACTTGAAGGTTTGTCACTAGCATGACTTCCAGAGGGTGATGACAAAGGTCGATGTGAATATGTGGACCACACTTTAAGACCTTGGGAATACCAAGAAAATTTTGAAGAAGGTGGTCACCCTTACATAACATGCAAGGGAATTTTACTTTCCAAGGCTGGTTGGAAGATTTTCCTTCATTAGTTGCACTAGTAGCAATAGTTGTTTCGTTACCCCGTTGCTTATTTTGCTTCTTCTTCTTAGTCCTCTTCTTCTTCTTCTTAGCTTCCTAGTTACTAGAATCCAGACTTTAACCGGGAAAAGAGAAAGAACAAGGTGAATAAATAGGTGAAGAAGCCAAGGGGTAAAATTTAGGATCAACATGAGGTTGTTGTTGTTCAGGTGGAGGAGAAATTGGTTGAAAAGAAATTTGGACACTCGGGACCACCAAGGTCGAAAATAACCAAACTGGCAGATCAATGGTCAATCCAGGAAGGGATAACGTTGCCATATAGGGAGCACCAGTATTTTCAAAATAATGAAAAGGACTAGGATTCTCGTCAGAGGGATTTCCTTGACTGGTAGACTCAGGAAATGTTTCCATTGGTACCAACCTAAGATCTGCTAAGGAGTACTTCCACAAGAAGGATGTTGTTCTGCGGTTAATTAATTTTAGAATTTGAAACAAAAATTTTGCCTTTCCATGTTTTAAGAGTCAAGAAATGTAGGTTTTAACCCCATACAGAAATTACCTGCATACGAATTCTAAAACAAAAATAAACGATGCGAGATCACAACACATAAAACACATATACACAGAGATTTTCCCCTGGATCCCAAAACCACGACTACCAGCTTGATTTTTCATTATGTTCCTTTCAATGTTACAATACATATTTATACATGCCAAAGCATCCAATACCATGGACCGAAAACCATTGCATTCAAAACCATGGACCAAAAACCATAGGTAGGTCCTCCCAACCTAATATAGGGTCCAAAAAAAAATTGCTCGGGGCACTGCCCAGGACCCCATAGATGGGGGCTACCCACCCCCCTCAAACACCCCTGTGACCCCCCCGCTACACAATCAGCGCAACTAAGGAGGGGCTCCACCCCCCCTCTAACCCCCCAGTTAACTACATCGGTTAGTCGTGGAAAGAATATAACACAACCCAACATTCTCATACTTGTTGTTTTATTTCCATAGGGGGCCATAGGAGAGCTTAGTCATTTTTCTAGCCTTGAAACTCCCATTGTTTCTCTACACCAGGAGAACTTCTCAGAGCTCACAGATTTTTTCAATGCATCTGCAGTATTCTTCAAAGTGTCCAACTTTACCAGCAACACCTTTTTGTCTTCTATAATATCCCTCACAAAGTGATATTGAACATCAATGTGCTTTGTCTTTGAATGATAAGCAGGGTTATTTGCCAAGAAAATTGCACTTTGGTTGTCATAGTCTATCCTTATTTCTCCCTATACTAACCCCATACTTGAACACAATCTCTGCAACCAAACGGCTTCCTTGCTTGCATGAGTGGCTACCATGTATTCTGCCTTTGTAGTTGATAGTGCCACTACAAATTGTTTCTTACTCATCCAACTGACTGCACCTCCAAATAGGTTAAACACATACCCACTTGTAGATCTTCTTTGATCCAAATCTCTAGCCCAGTCGGCATCAACAAAGCCACGGATATCCAAAACTCTATCCAATTCTGGTCTTCCTGTTACATAATTATATATTACAGAGCAATGGAACACATAAAATATTGCAAAAATATAAACACAGAAAATGCATAAAACAAGAGAGACATAGATATACGTGGTTCACCTAGCTTGGGCTACATCCACGGAGTAACAGCCAGTCCTTCCTTTTATAATATCCAACAAACCGAAGAGATACAACCTACAACAGATCCGTTGTAATTCCCTCTTCGCTTTCAATCTCCTCTCTCTTCCTCACTCAGAATACAAATATACCTAGACACAATACAATTCCCTCATATATAGCACGAGGTTGCCTTCCAGGGAAACAAACCCTAAATTAAACATAACTTCTACTGTCAGATCTCCACCTAGTGAACGGCCTAGATTGACTACGAAATTCCAACATTTTACAAGGTAAGTTTACATCTATTCTTAGCTTCAGGGGCACTACCCCCGATCCCCCCACCAGGGGGGGGCTCCAAAAGGTCGAAGCCACCCCCCTCTGGACCCCCCCAGCAGCGAATATTTTACAGGTAGCGTTGTCACCCCATTACGAATTGGGGTCCAATATGGTGATACATTTGAATACAAAAGATAATCAGGCTCCTGTTACACAGTGATTTGTCACTGACCTCATCTCAGTCCCTCCGCTGTGTCATACATCAGATAAACATGTCCATATCTTCCCACTCATCCAAGAAGATTAAGCAAGTGCTCTCTAATGTTGAAGATTGACCCTTTGTGCCTAAGTTTCTGCATTATTGCAAGTAAACCCTTAAAATGTGCGATGGTTCCCTCTCATGAACAGTATCGTCGTGACACCATCACAGGTGTACACATGTTTCCCACGACACTCGAATATTATGGCGTGGCACGAGTCTTCCGGATGCTTATTATGAAGATTGGTCTAGACGCATTTCTCCCTTGCGATGTCATCGCTAATCCCTAGTTCATGACCTGCGACGATACAGATTAGGAAAATTAGTTCAAACAGTTGGCCTTCTGGGTGATTCTAGAACTTGTTGTTGGGTTAGATTGGTTCGCCTTTCCTCCCTTGAGGATAAGCTCCCTCTCCCTCATTTCATGGAGGCTCCTCCTCCTATAAAAGAACTCACCATTGCAATGATCAGCTAGTTCCTAGTTACTGGTTTCTAGATGGATTGAAGTAGATTAGATAGATTTGGTGTGAGTTTAACAAGTGTGGAATTGCTGGTAGTTTGGTAAGAGGATGTGGAGTGCCTTAACCTTGCATTAGAGTTTGTAAATGAGAGAGATATATTATCCATTTGGGAGACCCATTCTTGAGAGTGAATTGTTATCGGGAAAACTAGTGTCTATGTAGAGCTGCTAGTCCCACTAAGGCTGGTAGCTACCTTAGAAACAAACAAACTAAAACTACTTTCGTTTTCCTTTATGGGAAATAGATAAGAGGGGAATAAGGAGACCAACCTCTGTCTTGCGCTTGGTTCCTTGCTCGATTCGTATCCCTTCTGATAGATCTTTGCCACTCGCTTCCTCGTCTACCCATATTCAAAGAGCACCTGTAGAATCAAAGCAGCATAACACTATCCAAGAACATAGGTCTATTATCATAAACAATATAGGACCAGATATATATTGACCACACAAATGCATATAACATCAATCACACAAGAATGTGGAGGAAAACTTGAATAGCTTTATTGATAATCAAGAAAGAGAAAAGAGGATTACAACCAATTGTTCTAACCCAGCATCATCCTCTCACCAAGAAAGCCCTTCTTCACCTCATGAAAAGCTTAAATCACCCAATACTATGATATTGCACCAAGAAACCAGCAACACTTCCTTATAAGATACAGAATTCCAGCCTCTGGATCTCTGGGATGAGGGATCCATATATAGATGTTTGTAAGGGGGCGAGTCATATTTTGAGATTTTATTAGTGTCCTCTCTCTTATAGTTCTTGATTCCACTTGGAGATTGATGATCTCTTACTCATCCCTGGGCGAATGTAGAGAGGCAAGTGTCACAGGAGAAGTTTCTAGAAGATTCCATAATCCTCCACCTTGCAGATTGACCCTGCCATTTGTCCACTCTTGCCCATCACACCCCATAGAAGGGCTTTTCAAGATGCATCGCACCTACTGTGTGTATTTAGGTGGGATGCAGTGCACTTTGACCATGGAGTAGGTGAGATGGTCTAGTTTTGACCAGTTCTGAGCAGTTTTTCATGGAGAACTTCTGGGAGAAGATGTAATCAGTTGACCTTATTCTTTTAGAGGTTGGAACAACATTTTTAGGGACTTAAGAGCCCTTGGTTTATGGACATTTATGATTGGGGTTGCAGTGCCCAAAAATGTCTATAACAGTTGCCCCCTAAAGCATGAGGTCATTAATCTGTGGATGTCGGGTGAAATGCTTTATCATGAGGATCTGAAGTTCTTTCAAGATGGAAGGCGACCTGTAATAAGATACAATACAATACATTATCTTCATAATATTTTCATGATCTAGCTGAGGCGGGAATTCCCATGCTCAACTTTATAAATTCACTTTCATGTACATAAGACAGACAATCGTCTGAGTGTATACTGATGATTCTGGCAGAGCCATCATCCCTTAGGTTGGATGATTATCTGTGCAATAATGATGTACATTTGATGTCTTTATTTTACTAAATATATATCGCAACCCGGATGGATGAAACTAGATCTGGGGTCTTCAATCTCATTCGATCTTCACTCAAAGTACAAGTCGATCCATGTGAGAGATGTTCTGGAGTCGAACATGGAAAGACATTGCCTGATTACCAGCCAATGATGTAAGTTGTTAACAGGTGCGAGAGGAATCACCGATAATGATGATGACCCTCAAGGTACTACAGTACAATTCACATGATGTGAATAAGGGACTTGGCGTCGAACACCACGCAAAATCTTTCGGTCGAAGGCCATTGATGTAAACCTGTCGCTGGAAGTGAGAAACTTGCCATTGAGGCATGCAAGCTTCAAAGTACTGAAAGGGATGTTCCTAGATCAACTTCTTGGATAATGAGCTGACGTCGACAAGAAGCGATCCGTCATAGGAGGGCCTTAATGAATCCCACATCAATGACATGGAACGGAACAAATGATTTTAATGGAGGTGAAAATGATCTGGTGATATAAGGTTCAGGGTGGCAGTCATGAAAGAATGGAGCGTAAATGTATTGTAGTGGGTGAGACACAGGTGAATTCTCTGAGCAACTTCTCTTGAACATATCGGTGACACTGACATGATGGATCGGTAGCATTAACCCCAAATATGGATGGTGTGACAGAACCATGGTGATATGACCAGTGAATGGAACAACCCAACCTAACTCAGATGTGGAGTGAAAGTGCCATGTTCAAGAGCGACTTGCTACCGATAAAGTTTCTTCAAGTTTTCTTCCCAATTTTTCCCCAGTCATTGCTGACCAGTACCTCTTTATTTTTGTCAAGCTTGAGGAGGATAACATATGCTTGTTCTATAATTTTCCCTTCGGGCAAACCCATCGCTATGTTTTAACGAGCCTAGCGATAGTGAAACTCGTTCTTATCTGTATGGACAAGTTTGTCGCTATTTGGTTTTAACGAGTTTAACGACAAGGATAACTCAGTCCTTTTCAATTTTAGAGAGTCTGAAAAAGGGACGTAAAGAAAACTCCAATAATCCTTTTTCGTCATATAATCCCTTGAGTCCGAAAAAGTATAAAACAATACAAAAGGGATGAATTTTCAGTACTTTTAATGAGCCGAACAAAACAAGCGCTCGATCTTTTTGTGTAATAATCCCTCAAGTCCAAAAATATTAAAATCTAAAGGAGGGATAGCACTTCTGGTCCCTTTAATGAGCTGGAGAGGCCAATTGCTCGGCAATCTTTTCATATTTTACGAGTCAGTTGAAAAGAGCTTAAAGGAGACTCGTTTTTTGAGGAACGAGTGATAAATCCAGGTAGAAGCTGATTCCAGGTAAGGTTTGGAATTTTCCAATCATGGCAGTGTCACAAGGATGGCTATTAGGATCACTCTTCCTAGCTGTTCCTCAAAAAGGGTAAACAATCAAATGGAGGTAAATGATCGGCCAATACAGAGTGGAGGTGATGATGAGAACACGACCAAGGCTTCGAAGGTTGATGACAATACATTCACGGTGGTTATTTACCGGAAATTGGTTTATTTTTTAATGAGCTTAAACTCTGGGGGAACATTTTCTCATTGCTTATGTTTATTTTTTAACGAGCTTCAATTCCACGTTAAAACTGATCGATAAAATGGTCATTGATTGTCTTGATTTTACCATTGAAAACTTTGTTCCTTCAACGGTTGTACTTCCTGCTCAATTGTTTCATCAAACTAGTTAGAAACGAACAATATATGTTTGAAAATTGAGTTAAAACACTAATATTTTACTTGAATTACGTGAAAATTAATTTAAAAGTGCTTTTTACCTCTCATTTTATCATTTCATTTGAACTTTGGTTTGTTGGAGCTTTGGAGGTGCCTTCCCCCTTGATTTTCACTAGCTGATTCCAGGAGATTCTGTGGATGATTCTCGACGCCGTCTGGACTAGGTAGGAGCTAAACCTGAGCTCTTTGATTTCATCCTTTCCATTTTACATTCTGAGCATGTTTTCTGGTTTTTCTGAGCCTCTGGGGTTTGAAAAACTTACCCTGGCTCCATCGCACCTCTTCTACATCGAAAGGTGCAATGCATGTTGGCTTGGCCATTGGCCAGTCAGCATGCATCCTGTTAGGACTCCAAATTGACCATTTTTGACCTTGTATTTTTGCTATAATATTACCCTTTTTCAGTCCATAAGTTGAAAGCTTTGATTACATAATGACCTAATCATCCCAAGGTATGAAGTAACTCTCTGCATGACTATATGTTTAATTATTCATTACATATTCATGTTATCGTTATAATTATCTTTGGAAAAGTTAACCAAGTTGCTAAGTAACCGTTGAACTGTCTAAAGTCTGCAGAAATTATAATTCATAGTTGCTGTAACACCAGAAAAAGCAACTATGCAGTTGCTGCAACACTAGAAACAGCAACTACGCAGTTTCTGCAACACCAGCCACAACAACTATCTAAAGCAGGGAAAACGTTATTTTGCAACAACTGGAATGCCGGAAATGACAAACAGCAACTATCAAAAGATCGTCAGAGTTCCATGCTGACACAACACGATCAACAACTATCTCGAAAGGGTAAAACACGGTTATAGTTGCTAAAACACCAGGAACAGGATGAGTTTACTAATTCAGCAACAATGAGGAAGCGGAAAAGGATAGTACGAGGATTCCAAGAAGACGGTTGAAGTTTGGTTACCAGCTGTGTAACAGTAAGAGACCCAAGAAATAATACACCGTCACACTGTTGTAACAGCATCCTGTAACAAGGATGGATTTCTTATTTTTGACAAAAAGGTTTAACTGAATGAACGATGATAGTCTATTGTAATAGATGTCTCCTCTATAAAGAGGAGACATCTACATTAGAAGGGGGAGAGTGTAAGGAAAATTTTGAAAAACAAAAGCAAGTCTGAATCTTTATTGTAACTGGACATTTTGGCAGATGAATAAAAAGTTGTTCTGAGCATTTAATCCAACATTTGCGTTCTGGGGAATCTTGTGAGAGGGACAGGGCCCACCTTCTTCACAAGATTCACCCATTTATTTTCTGTTAGTGTGTGAGTGTGTTTGGAAATTTCCTTTCTGCTGGTACTCTGTTTGGATTCTGTAGCATTACCTCTGATAATTTCCTTTTGCTGATACTCTGTTTTGTTAATTGCTTGATGTTGTAAAAGAATACTTCACTGGTGAATTAGAATTGCAGTGTGTATTAGCAATCTGGTTACAGGGGCAGGTGCTGAACATCCTTACCTTGAGGATAGGGTCCTGATCCTCTGCTAACAGAGCAACCATCACTTTTCTTTTCAGATTTGTATTCTTAGTTAACTGCTTTCATTTTATCTTTGTAATATACTGTAACTATTATAACATAGAGTAAGGAGTTTGACAGAAACAGAATCGTGTATACTACAGCTTTTAATTCTTTTAGAATTAAGTACATACAGTACGAGGTCACCTTTGAAATAAAAGGACTTTCCCAGGTTGACAAATTAATGTGGTACTTGATTGTTTAATCAATAAACAATTCAAGTAGCCAACATTTTGGCGCCGTTGCCGGGGAAGGCAACTAGAGATTTTAAAAGCATTAATGATTTCTTTTTAAGAATAACAGGTGCATGAGAGGACGCAGGAAACCTAATTTCACAGGTGGCAAAGGAAGAGGAGGAAGAAAAACCTTTATTGACGAAATTATCTCAAAGGCCGAGACATCACAGAGGACAAGTTCCCGGAGACCTCAGATCCAGTATTCCTCACAAACAGATCGACAGACGAAGGAAGTACTAGGACCTGAAAGGAAGATGGAAGTACCAGAATACACTGAGGAACAGGTAGAAGAACCTGAAGAGACAGAAGACACAGAAGATAAAGCAAGCGATTCAGGAAAAAGACCAGTGGAGGATAACAGAGCAGAAGGAAGGGGGGAAAACTCACTCTCTACCTTGGAGTTCCCTATTGGGGAGCTCCCGAGAGGAGCGACCCCTATGAAGAACATTCCACTTTCAGCATTACCCAACTTTCATGGGTTATCCTCTAAAGACCCGGATGAATTCCTCTTTGAATTCGATATACTATGTAGGAGTTATGATTATGTGAGCCCTAATCAGAAACTAAAACTGTTTCCAGCAACACTGAAAGGGAATGCGTTAAGGTGGTTTATGAGCTTAGGAGCTCAGGCAATCACTATCTGGGATCAGATGAAAGAAAGCTTTCTGGCCAAATATCAGGATTACTGCCGAACAAGAGAAAGGAAGGAAGAGTTGTTTAAAATGGTTCAGAAGGAGGACGAGAATCTGGAAGACTTTGTGGAAAGACTGCAGTATAATCTGTAGCGATCTGACCACCCTAACATGAGTAAAGACATTCTGAAAACAATATTGCTGAAAGGGGTACGAGATGACTGCTTGGACATGTTGAATATGCTGGGAAAATGGGACATTTTCAAGGAACCATTTGATGAAATTATCAACCTCTGCATGAGATGTTCAAGAGGAGCAGTAAGGAGATCAAAAAGCAGGGACAATGTATATTCAAGATTCCAGAAGTCAGCAAGTGGAGGAGCAACACGGGCTGAAATAGGTAATTTCTTGGAAGAATTTAAAACTGAGATGTTAAGCTCTTTTGCTTCACAAATTGATGCTCTGCAAGTAAAGAAGAAACAGGCAGAAGCAGAAGCTGCCCTAGCTATTTTTTGTTCCAAATGTAGAGAAAAACACCCACTCAGAGAATGCCCACTTGATAAGGTACCAATCTGCACGATCTGTGAAAAGGACCATGAGACCCAGCAATGCCCCTCTCTGCCTGGAATAAAAGCAGCATTGCAGTCAACTGAAGAAGAGGTTGAAGCAATGTACCTGATGACACAGAGGAGGCAATGGCCACAAAGACAAGGTATGAATTCTAACACAACATTTGGTCGTTGGAATAATCATTCTCCTTTTCAAACAAATTACCCACCCATGAACCAAATTCAGTACCCACCCTTTAACACAATGAATTTTCTACCCATGCAGCAACCAAGTCTTCCCTTTCCTGATCCTACCATATGGAATCCTTGGGCCCCCCAGCAACCGTATTTTAATCAATGGAATCCGAACTGGGCAGCCCAATAGATGCCATTTCCTCATCATCAACAGTCTCTTTCCTTACCATCCAATACTCCTCCGAATAACCAAGCAATTAGACCACAACTGCCTGTGCAACCCAACCCCAACCCAAATAACAACAAAGCCCTGCAAGTAATTGATATTCAAAATCAGCCTGTCTCCCCCATGCAATGTAACGATATCCATCTTCGCTCAGGGAGAATTGTTGAACCCATCATTGATGACATTACCGACTCTGATAAAGAGGAATTTAGAAAAGAAAAACCAGCTAACAATAATGTTGAAACAGTTGAATCAGCATCTAACAACAATGATCAAACAGCAGATCTATCATTCCCTGAACATCTGACTCTCACTAAAACACTTGAGCAACCTGCTTTTAACCTTTTAGGCGAACTATAGAATTTATATGTTAAAATTCCATTGTTGCAAGCACTAAGAGATGTTCCCATTTATGGTAGGACTGTTAGAGATATCTGCATAAAAAAACCTGGAAGAAAAACTAAGGACCCCCTCACAGTTCATGTGATGGGAGAGCTGACTGCTTTAATGACAGAAAAATATCCTCCTATGAAATATGGTGACCCTGGTCACCCTACAGTAACAGTTCAGGTTGGAAAAACCTTTGTCTCTAAAGTTCTAGTAGATTTAGGTGCTGCAATAAATATTATGACACTTGAAACAGCAAAATTGCTTCAGTTAAAAAACTTTATTAGGGAAACTCCAACCATCCTAGAGTTGGTTGATCACTCTACAATTAAACCTGAAGGGGTCATTGAAGATCTAATAATTTCTGTAGAATCCTGGAATTACCCAGCTGACTTTGTGGTGTTACAAACTAAAACAAAGTTGGGGGGTCATCCGCTGATTCTAGGAAGACCTTGGCTGGCTACAGCAGACGCTTTCATCAGCTGTAGATCAGGATCAATGACCATCTCTAATGGGCAGGAAACCAAATAGCTTACCCTTTATCCTCATGCTACACCCATGATTAATAATGACAATTCCGTATGGGTAGATTATGAGGATGAAGAAAACCAACCTATCTTGACTATCAGACAAGCTTTAAAATTCAAAGACTCTACCGAAGATGAATTAATCAGCACCTTCATTTCTGAACCTTCTTCGGTCAGCCCAGAAATGTATAATCATTTCACTGCAATCTTGGAATCTGAATCTCAGCAGAACCTGAAAGATAAAAATTTATCTCAGACAACAGTAGGTAGCCCCTCCAAAAGTACAACAATAGAAATTGAGCCTGGCAAAAAATTAAATATAAATCCTAACTTAACTAATAATGAAAAAAAACAGTTAATAAAGTTACTCCGGGAAAATAAAGAATCATTTGCATGGGATTATATAGACATGAAGGGGATCTCTCCTGAGCTATGCACTCACCGCATTTATATTAAAGAAGGATCCCGCCTAGTCTGTCAACCCCAGCGGCGGATGAATCCCAATCTAAGGGAAATTGTGAAGGAGGAACTTCAAAAACTCTTGAATGCAGGATTTATATACCCTATATCTAATAATGAGTGGGTTTCCCCACTTGTAATTGTACCCAAGAAAAATGGCAAATGGAGAGTATGTGTGGATTACAGAGCTCTGAATAAAGCCACCCAGAAAGACCATTTCTCTTTACCATTCATTGATCAGGTATTAGATAATTTGGCAGGTAAGAAATTCTTTTCATTTTTGGATGGATTTAGTGGATACAATCAGATTAAGATTGCACCCCAAGACCAGGACAAGACCACGTTTACTAGCCCATGGGGGACCTTTGCTTACAGGGTTCTTCCATTTGGGCTATGTAATGCTCCAGCAACATTTCAAAGAGCAGTGATAGGGATTTTTTCTGATATGCTAAATGATTCCTTAGAAATATTTATGGATGACTTTACTCCTTATGGAGTGACTTTTGAAGATGCACTGCAGAATCTTGAAAAAGTACTTAAGCGATGTGTAGAAGCACACCTTGCCTTAAGCACTGAAAAATGTCATATGATGATGAATCAAGGTATTTTATTGGGTCACTTCATCTCATTCCTAGGAATTCAAGTCGATCCAGCAAAAATACAGGTAATTCAAACCCTCCCTATCCCCAAAACACAAACTGATGTAAGAAGCTTTTAAGGACATGCTGGATACTATAGAAGATTTATCAAGAATTTTTCCAAAATAGCTTCTCCTCTATTTGTGTTATTAACAAAAAATGTTGAATTTAAGTGGACTGATGATTGTGAAAAAGCATTTAATGAACTTAAACATTAGTTGTCTACAGCTCCCATTTTGAGAGGACCTGATTGGACACTACCCTTTCATATATCCTCTGACGCCTCAAATACTGCAATTGGAGCTGTCTTGGGTCAAGAAGAAAATAGTCTTCCCTATGCCATTTATTTTATCAGTAAGAATATGACACCAGCTGAATTGAATTACACAGTCACTGAGAAGGAATTCCTAGCAGTCATTTATGCCATCAATAAGTTTCGACATTATATTACTGGCTACACTACTTTTGTGCATACTGATCACTCGGCCATTAAATATATAATGAATAAATCAGTTACAAATGCCCAAGTTACCAGATGGTTATTATTATTACAAGAATTTGATATCACAATTGTAGATAGGCCAGGAAAAGAAAATGTAGTTGCTGATTTCCTTTCTCGATTAAAAACTGATGAAAATATTCCAGTAGATGATTCTTTTCCTGATGAATATTTATTTGCAGTATCTGCTCACTCACCTTGGTATGCAGACATTGCCAACTATTTAGTTGCAGGAAAATTGCCGTCGCACCTATCACACAGGGAAAAAAGAAAGATCATCCAGCAAAGTGCTAGGTACAGCTGGATAAGCGGGTGTCTTTTCCACACAGGAATTGATCAGGAAATCTGGAGATGCATTGGTGAAGATGAAATTTATGATGTATTAAAAGCTTGTCACGATGGCCCTTGTGGAGGGCATTTTGCAGACAAAAGAACAGCACACAAGGTACTCAGAATGGGTTATTATTGGCCCTCACTCTTCAAAGATGCAAGGAAATATGTGAAGGCCTGTGATAGCTGTCAAAGAATGGGCCAGCCTAATCACAGGGATGAAATGCCACTCAATCCCCAGGTAATTCTTGAACATTTTGAGAGATGGGCATTAGATTTCATAGGTCTCATTAATCCCCCATCCAATCAAAGATTATACATATTAGTATGCACATATTATATGAATAAATGGGTAGAAGCTAAGGCACTCCTTAAAGCTAATGAAGAAGCAGTACTAACATTTTTATTTGAAGAGATCTTTGTTAGATTTGGAGTGCCTAGAGAACTAGTCACGGATGGAGGACCTCCTTTCAACTCTCATGGCTTCAAGGATACACTTCAGAAATATCATATTAAGCACAAAATGACTACACCTTATCACCCCCAAGCAAATGGGCAGGTAGAAAGCACCAATAAAGTCATAGAAGCCATTTTGACAAAAACAATAAAGGAGAATAGAAGGAACTAGTTTCAAAGGTTGCCTGAGGCATTATGGGCCTATAGAACTACTTGGAGGAATACTACGGGCTTTTCACCTTACGAATTAGTTTTTGGAAAAAACGTTGTTTTCCCTGTAGAGTTTGAAATCAAAACTTTAAGAACTGCTTTAGTTGTTAACCTTGACTTGACTGATGCACAGACAGCCAGGTTGCAACAGCTTCAGGAATTGGACGAGAAGAGACTGGATGCCATCCATCAAACAACCATGATACAGCAACAAAGAAGCAGGTGGCATGACAGAACCATAAAAAAAAAAGCAGTTCCAGAAAGGTAACTGGGCTCTACTCTATGACTCCCGTTTCGAGAATTTCCAAGGTAAGTTAAGAACAAGGTGGTTAGGGCCTTATGAAGTGGATGCTATTTTTCCAAATGGGACAGTCAGACTTTTAACAATTGATGGAAGCAGAACACCACTACTAGTGAATGGGTATCGACTCTGTTTATATCAGCGGCCTGTTTCTAAAGATGATTTTAAAGCTACTTGCATGGCAAACAAACACTATGCTTCCCTAGGGGAACTTGCTGTCCCTCAAGGCACTTAAATTTCTGTTTATTTATGCATTTTTTTAGATTAGATATTCTTTTTAACTAATAATCCCTACCAAGGGTTGCCATATTACAATTCATTATTTTGCAGATCTTAGCTTTGGAAAAGGGCTGAGAACAAAAGCTTCAAAGAGATCACTTTGCGGACTTGGGAACCTCGTTGCTGCAACACCATTTCCCGTTGCTGCAACACCACTCTCGTTGCTGCAACACCATTTCCCGTTGCTGCAACACCACTCTCGTTGCTGCAACACCATTTTCTGTTGCTGCAACACCACTCTCGTTGCTGCAACACCATTTCCCGTTGCTGCAACACCATTTCCCATTGCTGCAACACCACTCTCGTTGCTACAACACCATTTCCCATTGCTGCAACACCACTCCCGTTGCTGCAACACCAACTCCCGATCACTGCAACATCACTCCCGTTGCTGCAACACCAACCCCCATTACTGCAACACCAACTCCCGTTGCTGTAACACCACTTCCCGATGCCGTAATGCCTTTTTCAGTATTTCTCTCATTTATAAAAGCACCAGTTTCTCCACTTCAGCTTCCAAGAAATGAATTATTATTTGCATTTCCTACCAAAAGAACCAGCCATACACTATGATGATTACAATCCTCCCATCAATATTAAAAATCGCCGGTATTCTCATACTGTTAGATCCGCTTTAATCATTGTGAATCCAGCAAAAGACAAGAAAAGACTTTTCGACGCAGCAACTAAAAAGGTAAAACATAAAGGTACGCATGATTATGTATGGACATTAAATAATAGTTAATGTGGAGACGTTGATAGGACTACCGAATAATTGTACTTCCAATCATATCACTTACTCGTAGCTTTTTGGGGGGGGATTACCAAAGCGCTGTCATAATTGTATAGCACGCCAACTGCCGCCGCCCTTAACTCTCCCGGTAATATGTAAAAGTCATCTCATCATGGCATGTTACCATTTGCAACGATTTACTCTGGACTGAACTCGGAAGCTCGGCTCTGAACTGAGAATTTTCACTGAAACAACAGCTATGGGAGGAAATCTCATCACATACGAACCTGGCTCAACAGCACTTCTTGAGCTCTACCCCGAGGCTTATCAAATCTTCCTGCAAGCGGGATGGCTAGAGTATTTTAGGAGACTTCCAGACTTCGATGCACAACAAGTCCTCGAGTTTGCATGCAATTTAACAGAGGGGTTTTCCGTTGTTCAGGGGGTTCAAATTCCAGTCACAGAGGAAGTCATAGCCCAAGTTACCGGGCTACCAGCTAATGGCATGCGATGGTTCAGTAGGAAGCACCTGATCCTCAATGCGCAGCAGGATTTTCTTCAACCAGGCGAGCAGGTGGAACCCAAGGGCAGAGGCGTAGCACTTCAATCACTGCCTCAACCATGGCCGAAAGTCGCTGAGTTTGTAAAGCAATACTTGACATGCGAAGGTTGGTACCAGGTAATTTACCAGCACGATTTCGTCTTGTTGAATCATTTGAGGCATGGTCAGTTGATAAATATGCCATATTATCTATTGGGATGTCTTAAAAATATGTCACGTTACACTGTCAACGCAAAGCGTCCGCTCCATTCCTTGAAACACCATCGTCTATCTCAATTGTTGATAAATAGAGGCCTTGCCTTAAATAACCCCCCTCCCCTCATAAATCCCCATCAAGAAGCAGAAATCCCTCAGCCAGAGCAGGAAATTCCTCATCAGGAAGAGGGAATTATTCACCAAGCTGAGGACATACCTCAGCAGGATGAAGAAATCCCTCAGCAAACAGAGGACATTCCAGAAAAAATACCCGAAGAAATCCCTCAGCAAACAAACGACATTCCAGAACAAATGCCCGAGGAAACCCTCCAGCAAACGCCCCCACAGGTTGCTGAAAATGTACAATCAGCAGTAGAAATACCCACGGAAACAACCCCATCCCCTAATAAAACCGACCCATCTGTTCCTATATTTGGTATTTCTACCGATGACTCTGATGATAACATCCCTATTACCCTTCTCAAACGAAAGATACAGCAGAAAAATGAAACTTCACCGAAAAGAACAAGAACTAGGGCTTCGGCTAAAGCAGCTGCTATTTCCGCCACTACCCCTATTTTAAAGAAAGGTGGCCTAAAAAGAAAAATTTTTGAATTCCCTGATTCTCTACCCAAGCAAAGGACTCGGTCGTCTGTAATAGCTCAATCCCCTAGCCACACCCTCCCCAGCTCCCCACCCATCATGTTAAAAACCTGTACTCCCACCAGCCCTGGAAACTCCTCTCCCTCACCCCCGGGAGCTGAGATGCAGAGTGTTCACAGTGTCGTGACATTATCTTTTGAGGCAGCTGTCACACAAGAACCAGTTGCCGACACCCAAGGTAATATTGGCCAAGTGGCTGCAACACAAGAAACAGCCACTACCCCACCAGGTGACACACAAGAACCACCTGTTGGGGGTATAAGTGATCAAATGAATGCTGAAACACAACCTCTGCCTCCACTGGAACCTGCCGCTCCACAAGCTCAGCCTACCATATCTGCCCTGCAGGAAGAAATTGAATTTCTGAAATCCCAAATTCAGGATTACCAGGAGGAAATAATAAGGGTCAAGGAAGCCTATCAAAATGAACGTAGCCTGCACATTTTAGCACGGGTAGCATCTGCAGCAGAGAAGAGTAAAGAGAGTGAATACATGTGCGCCAACTGTGGTGAGATATACACTCAAGCAGGATACAAGATAGTTGCAGAACCAATGACTGAAGTCATTCCAGAATCTTCTGCTGTGGTGGTTGAAACGAAAGAACCTGCTGTTACACAAACTGCAGAAGCAAAAACAGAACCACCACAACCCTCTGCTAAAACAGAAGAACCTGCTGTAACACAAGAACCAACAGGCTCTCCAGAAACTATGCAGGAGCAAACAGAAGAACGTGTTGTAACACAAGAACCAGTAGGTTCTCCAGAAACTGTGTAGGAGCAAACAGAAGAACTTGTTGTAACACAAGAACCAGTAGGTTCTCCAGAAACTATGCAGGAGCAAACAGAAGAACTTGTTGTAACACAAGAACCAGTAGGTTCTCCAAAAACTGTGCAGGAGCAAACAGAAGAACTTGCTGTAACACAAACTATGCAGGAGCAAACAGAGCAACCTGCTGCAACACAAGAACCAACAGGTTCGCCAAAAACTATACAGGTGGAAACAAAGAAACCTGCCGTAACACAAGAACCAGAAGGATCTCCAAAAAGTGTAAAAGAATTAGAAGGGCTTGTTGTAACACAGGAATCAGCAGGGAATGAAGAAGAAGACATAAAGTCACCCCGGCCTACCCAAATTGCTATGGAACAAGAAGAAGAAGCAGTTACACAGGAATCAACAGGGAATGAAGAAGAAGACATAAAGTCACCCCGGCCTACCCAAACTGTTATAGAACAAGAAGAAGAAACATTAGCTGGAAATGGAAAAGAAGACATCGAATCACCCCGGCCTACTCCAATTATCACAGAGCAGAAAATTCTTGTTGATGCCTTTACACAAACAGAATCTCCCTCTGTCAGTGATGCATGCATAGAGACCGCTAGTTTTCAAGAATTAAAAGGAAAATGGTGGAGAGAATATGAGTTGTCACAAGGCAAAGCATTCCAACAGCAAAAGGGAATCTGGTTCAATTATGCATATAAGAACTGGGAAGCACTTGAGCAGTCTAGAGCTCAGTACAAAGAAATTAAGGAACTAAAAGCTAGACTGTCCCAGATGTTTGAGTTGGTTCAAAGAATACTTACCACAAGGAAACCCTCTTTCAACTATGCAACATTTTTAAGGGAACAACTAACATTCTTACAGATAAAGGCAGTTAGAGATGGTAGACCTCATCAAGTGACTACATCAGAACAATTTATTGAAACCTTTGCAGAGGCACCCAAAAATGATCAGAATTTGTTGTGTGAACTTTATCTCCACAACGAAGCCATGTCTGAAGATAGAAAAATGAATATACTCCCTCTTTGTGGTGACATACAACTCAGAGCTTTCATTTCCTTTCTAGCCAACCAACTCACTTGGCAAAACGCCTTCATCTCAGCACAACATAATGAACAGAACTACCTCCTTTGGATTAGGGCTAAACCTCAAAATGCAACCACTTTCATTGCACAGCACCAAAGAATGTTAAGTGAACCTGGAATGACTGATCACATTAGGCAACTACAAGCAGTGGTCCTGCGAGATTGCCAACACTATGTGAGAACGAAGGCACCTTTGGCTATTAAAGCCAACAACCTATTCTGGGAAAACTGTCCCAAGGAAAGGCAAGAGTATCATCCCTACAATCCACCTAATTTACAAGCAGCAATTTCAAGGGTACCTTACTATGTTAGATGTATGGAACAATGTGCTGAAAATTGGATTGGCTACAGATTTAAATTTCCACTTTTATGGTTATCTGGTCAGCAATACAAGGGTCAGTTTGGATTATCCAAAAAGGAAGAGGCGGCAGCATGGAGGCAACTACAGACTGTCTGTGGGTTCAGAGACAAGTTTGATAACACTTTCTATAGCTACTGTCTCAGTAATTTACACTGTTCATCCCAGTACTCCGACTCAGATTCAGAGTAAGCATTGCATGAGGACATGCAATCCCTTCAGTTGGGGGGGATGTTAGGACTCCAAATTGACCATTTTTGACCTTGTATTTTTGCTATAATATTACCCTTTTTCAGTCCATAAGTTGAAAGCTTTGATTACATAATGACCTAATCATCCCAAGGTACGAAGTAACTCTCCGCATGACTATATGTTTAATTATTCATTACATATTCATGTTATCTTTATAATTATCTTTGGAAAAGTTAACCAAGTTTCTAAGTAACCATTGAACTGTCTAAAGTCTGCCGAAATTATAATTCATAGTTGCTGTAACACTAGAAACAACAACAACGCAGTTGCTGCAACACTAGAAACAACAACTACGCAGTTGCTGCAACACCAGCAACAACAACTATCTAAAGCAGGGAAAACATTATTATGCAACAACTGGAATGCCGGAAATGACAAACAACAACTATCAGAAGATCGGCAGAGTTCCATGCTGACACAGTGTTATCACTTAAGAATACTAATGCCAAAATTTCTCAATTTAGTTTGATGCATTACATAGGGATTCATACAATTGCAGACAGCAACACAGTGGCAATGGTTATTATCAATCCAAGCAACCCATGCGGCACTACTTTTACCCATGATCATTTGGCTAAGATTGCAGAGACAGCTAAAAGTAATTACTCTTGGGAGCATA
Source organism: Pinus tabuliformis (assembly GCA_031772625.1). NCBI lineage: Eukaryota > Viridiplantae > Streptophyta > Pinopsida > Pinales > Pinaceae > Pinus > Pinus tabuliformis. Next base: position 230,648,272 of record CM062811.1, on the reverse strand, counting down.
TCAAAGAAATGGATGGTTCCTGATTGGCACAACAGATATTCCTGATTGGTGTTATGTGGAGGCATATGGAAAGAATGGGAAAAATGTTCACACTGAAGCACCTTCAATAGAAAATACTACCCTTGACCGCATTCTGCCTTGTGTAGATGTGGCAACAGCTGAACAATCTTTAAATCAGAGAAAAATAGTGAAAATTTAGTAGACCTTATGAGAAGGATGTTGTCTTCATTGCCAATGATTGGCATACATCTCTTCTTCCTTGTTACTTGAAGATTCTTTCACAAATGCCAAGGTTACATATTGCATACATACCTTGAAGAATGGGGTCTATATATATATATATTCAGTTTGAAAAGCTTCAAGGCACATGAAAAGAGACATTTGAAGATAGCAAAAGGCTCAAAATGAAAAATTTTGGTTCAAAGCTGTGTCTTTGTAATTACACAGCAGTTTCGTAGCGCGCTACGAAACTGCTGTAAGTGATGCCTAATGATCAGCAGTTTCGTAGCACACTATGAAACTGTTGTAGGAGCATATTATGAATTAGTGGACCAATTTTGAGAGACAAAGGGAAATATTTTCAAAGGGGAATCTCTGCAAAAGATCAATTACAAAGTGTCAACATTCAGCAAGGGCAAAACAAGTAGAAGGAGAACATTTTTGTTGAATTCTAAGCTACATGTTATAAAAGTGGAAATTGTTTCATAGCTAGATGATGCTTCAGGAAGCATTAAAGGAGCTATTTGTCTTAATTCAAGTGTGGGTTCAGATTTCACAGTTGATTTAATGCATTTCATATGATTAATGGTCAGCAGAAGGATTCGAAGATGAGCATAAGAATGAAACTCTAAAAAGGAGGAGTTTTGTTTCCCTGTTTTTACTAGTCAACTTCTAGAAGCGTTTCTGAGCATTTGAAAGCTTATCTCTAAAACGTGAAAGAGGTTTTTGTTCATAAGATACTGAAATACAAAAACCTCTTCCATTTTATTCAAATCCATTATGATTTTAGAGAAATGAATGATCAAACTTGCGCTACGAAACTGTTGTAGGTGCAAGTTTTCCACAGGCATATTTCTCTGTTTGACACCTGTTTTTCAAAGAAATATTCTGGATGGTAGGAAAGGTGTTTCAAAAAACCAAGAGAGGTTTTTGTTAAGAATGGATTGGTTCACAAAATCCTCCTTCAGTTTTTCCAAATACATTGTTTATGAGAAGTTATGAGCTCTGTCCCAAGATCTATTTTTCAGCCAGAACAGAGCAAGGGACAGTTTCCTAGTTTCTAGGAACAACAAAAGGATGAGTCATCAAGGGCCAGCTGGAAGGTTATGGGCTTCATCAAATTCGACTTCATGGAGTTTTATGTGTCAAAGGAGTGTTTAATGCTTAGATAAGGTTGTTGTAATCATGATAAGGAGTTACACTCCTAGTTGTATTAGGTCTCTAGGACTGCTAGTTAGGTGTCATTTGAATTTAATAGTTAGTTTTGAGTGTCATTAGGTGTCAGGTCAGGTAGAATTCGAATTTTCCTCTTCCTAGAAGAGGAATCTAAGCATGTAAAGAGCTCTATATATAGTAGAACATCTGATGTACAAAGGGGGGGGGCAATTCTATGGAAAAGCTTGTATTTGGCCTATGTAAGACTCATTTTCAGTAATACATGCTTGACTTTACTTCTCAGGATTCATGAAGGATTTTTTATGTTCAGAATATGTGATATTGTCCTTTTCTTAATTCTTATAGTGGTATGGATGTATAATCACTCAGAATTCACTGAATGTGCTCTGACTTCCTGTATACATTTATAAACTGTGTGGTCCCATATGAGTTTATGTTCTAAATGTTTAAATGCTGAATGCCCTGACTTCCATGTAGGGTTGAGTTCATTGTTATATTGAGGTGTTGTTGACTCCATAAGCCCAATGGATAGTTTTGTTTAATGTGTTTCCACCATTCATATTTTTCAAAGTTGTTCTATAAGAGTTAGCCATCTTATCTTTAATCAAAATCATTAATCCATCAAGAGAGAGCCCTCTCAGGTTGAGGAGGCTAAGCCTCAGCCTAAAGTAGGTTGAAATAGTTACTTAGAGTCAACCTGACCAGCAGCCTATCAGGATCTGATTTTGAGATAACACAGCACGATCAACAACTGTCCAGAAAGGGTAAAACACGGTTACAGTTGCTAAAACACCAGGAACAACATGAGTTTACTAATTCAGCAACAATGAGGAAGCGGCAAAGGATAGTACAAGGATTCCAAGAAGACATTTGAAGTTTGGTTACCAACTGTGTAACAGTAAGAGACCCAAGAAAGAATACACCGTCACACTGTTGTAACAGCATCCTGTAACAAGGATGGATTTCTTATTTTTGATAAAAAGGTTTAACTGAATGAACGATGATAGTCTATTGTAATAGATGTCTCCTCTATAAAGAGGAGACATCTACATTAGAAGGGGGAGAGTGTAAGGAAAATTTTGAAAAACAAAAGCAAGTCTGAATCTTTATTGTAACTGGACATTTTGGCGGATGAATAAAAAGTTGTTCTGAGCATTTAATCCAGCATTTGCGTTCTGGGGAATCTTGTGAGAGGGACAGGGCCCACCTTCTTCACAAGATTCACCCATTTATTTTCTGTTAGTGTGTGAGTGTGTTGGCAATTTCCTTTCTGTTGGTACTCTGTTTGGATTCTGTAGCATTACCTCTGATAATTTCCTTTTGCTGATACTCTATTTTGTTAATTGCTTGATGTTGTAAAAAAAAATACTTCACCGGTGAATTAGAATTGCAGTGTGTATTAGCAATCTGGTTACAGGGGCAGGTGCTAAACATCCTTACCTTAAGGATAGGGTCCTGATCCTCTGCTAACAGAGAAACCATCACTTTTCTTTTCAGATTTGTATTCTTAGTTAACTTCTTTCATTTTATCTTTATAGTATACTGTAACTGTTATAACATAGAGTAAGGAGTTTGACAGAAACAGAATCGTGTATACTACAGCTTTTAATGCTTTTAGAATTAAGTACATACAGTACGAGGTCACCTTTGAAATAAAAGGAATTTCCCATGTTGACAAATTAATGTGGTACTTGACTGTTTAATCAATAAACAATTCAAGTAGCCAACACATCCCACCTAAAACACTGCCGGGGTGTGATGGGCGCAAAGAGGGCCATCTATGCACAATTTTTCATGGAAAGTTTTCCCTGTTTCTCACCAAATCAGGATCTTGACTCTTCTCTTGTTTGTTTTAGAGATTCATTGGAGAAAAATGCCTGTTACACGGCGAGAACTTGAGCATGAAGAATAGGACATGCTTGCTTTACATGATCCAGTTACGGTAAATGCACTGCGGAACTGTGGCCTGTTCAAGTTTTTTTGCAACTCTTGCATGAGGCAACAAATCAACTTGTTGCAATATTTTCTTGATGCATGGGATCCTACCACCTAGGTGTTCCAGATTAGGGGCAATTCCATCCCCTTGACTGTCGTGGACATCTATTTTTTGACCGGCTTATCGAGGCGGGGTGCACCTATCTCATTATCAGGTTTGGCTCGTGGGGGTGAATCTGTGAGAGATTACATTCACAGGTATTGCAGAGAGGGATCTAAGCCGAGTAAGGACGGAAAGATCATTATCCGAGATGTCACTGACAGGTCGCTCAGGACCATTCTGTTCACTTTTGCTAGACTCACTGGTAGTGCAGCACTTCACGTGGCCAACAGGTCTTATATGCAGTACACCTTGGAATACCTTGAACCAAAGGTGTTCAAATGGTACGATGCAGTACTCTATGTGATGAAAGAACAACTAAGCAATGTGAAAAATGGAAGATTGAAGAACTTTGGATATGGTTCTATCTTGACAGCTTTTTCCTTGGAAAAGATCTCGCTGATGCAGCCGCAGTATGTTTCACTTGGTTTACCTCCACCGACTGAGCCACGGATTTCGACCTTATGGCCAGACATGTTGATCAGTCCCAGATTTCCTTCTCTGATACCTTTCTCGAGTGGTTCAACCGTCAGGAGATGGTTTTTTCCGAGTATCCATATGCTGGTATGGATTTCTGGGGTGATCTGGATTTGGTACTGCCTGCTGGCGAGAAGTGGGGTGTCATCGGTAAATTCTCTGACCATATCTCTGTTTATCATTTCTCTTTATAATGTTCTTGTGATTTCTTCTATCAGGACTAATCAAAACTCATGTGCTCATGCAGATGTTGGACCAGTTCGACCAGTAGTACACCTGAGAGTGCCAGCTGCTGCTCCAGCAGGAGAGGGTGCGGGAAGGGCTATCCTTCGCGACCTTGATGTGGTCGAGACTCTTTCAGCATTGCAGGATCAGGTTGAGGGCCTTACTCTTGGTATTCTAGACGTGAGGACCGACGATCTGCCCCTGAGGTTACAGCGACATACTACTGGTGTGCCGAGTCGGTGGACTAGGCTTTTACGCATGATTGCACAGGCGGTGACTTGTTATCACCGGCATCATTAGACTAGGGTGCCCCCTAGCGTTTTGAGTTTTGGCTCATTTGACCAATTTTGTCTTGGTTACAGAACATTATGTGTAAACCATAAATAGTTGTATATATATTTTTGACTTTTGGAGTTTTATTTTGGTTAAGTTACATGATCCTGATGCAAATACTGACGAAATGCTTCTTTTTATAAATGTTGCAAATGTATATCTAACACATAATTTGCCAATGAGTTCATTAATGTGTTTAAGTTTCTGGAAATATGCTGATATTGAATGAAATCAAATTGTATTTCCAAAATCTTGACCCTTAGGAACATACGATATATAGCTGGATTTCAGACGGAGTAGATACCAATGAGTTGTAGTACGACGAGCTATGAATCTAGCCTGACGACAAGTCGGCTTATTCCATGTGTGATGGCATTAGAGAGAAGTTATATCAATGCGCTATATTCAGTGATGTTATTTGTTGACTGACCAATACATACCCCTTTGAAACTTACTAACTCGTCGCTTGGATAAAAAATGGCCTAGGCTGCAGAAGATAGATTCTGCGAACTACGACTCGCTCCGTTGGCATATCCAACAAAAGATTCCAATAGGTTCAACATCTGTGACAAATCTAAAAAGTGGATTACTTGACCAAAACAATTACTCTTAGCAAAAAACAAAAATGTAACAAAAGCATATGGGTTACCACACTGAATCATGCGTAGTAACGCTTAAGGTACAACCCGTTACAGGGTTGCACCAGTGGAATCCCATCATAATCCATTAACTCGTAGGCTCCTTTTGCTAACACATGCTTAACAATATAGGGGCCTATCCATAAAGACCTGAACTTACCTGCTCCCAATTTATCGGATTCCTGGTCATAAAGTAAGACCAGTCACCTTCTAAGAAGACACGGGGTTTGACATTCTTGTCGCGCCTTGACTCGTTTCTTATGGGCTTCATTAGCCAAAGCAGCATCATGATGGGTTTCATCCAATTAGATTAGTTCCAAGAAACGAGCCTCCTCTTCTGAAGTTCCGGGGAGAAGGTCGACTGCGAGTTTGAGGGACGAGATTTCACACTGAAATGGTAAGATTGCTTCTAGGCCATACACCAGTTGAAAAGGTGTAAACCCAGTTGCATTTCTTACCGATGTTCGGTATGCTCACAAAGCTAAGTACAGGATCAGGTTCCAACTCCTTTTTTGGACTCTAATCATCCTTTGCAGCATCCATTTCAGGACTTTGTTGATTTCTTCAACTTGTCCATTGGCCTACGGGTAATATGGAGTAGAGCTGTCATGGGACAACCCTAATTTGGCAGCTAATTCGACCATCATGTGATTGCGAAAATGCGATCCATGATCTGTGACTATAGCTTGTGGAACGCCGAATCTGGTGACTACATGATTGAAAAAGAAAAGGGTAGCTGTTTCACCAGTGTTATCTAATGTAGGCATCGCCTCGGTCCATTTGGTAAATTAGTCTATGGCGACTATGATATACCCATGCCCCCTGGTTGAGGTGGGGTTACATTTCATGAAATCAATGCCCCATTTGGTGAATGGCCCAACAGCAACTATCGGTTGCAGAGGTGTGGGTGGTTTTCTGGTTTTGCTATCAAAAATTTGACATGCATGACAACTTCTGACTGCGATTATGCAATCTTTGAAAATTGTTGGCCAAAAGTATCTTGCTCGTAAAAACTTTTGCGCTATAGCATAACCAGATTGATGCCCCCCACACGCACCTGAATGGCAATCATTCAGGACCTTTTCGGCCTCCTCGTGGGTGAGGCACCTCCTTAGAACTGTATCGACACCACGACGGTAAAGTGTATCACCGAAGATCATGTAGTCTTTTGATTGGTATCGAATACATTTTTGTTCTAAGCAAGAGGTATTAGACCTATATTTTTGGGTTTGGAGATAGATGATTATATCTCCATACCATGGATTGCTTGAAGATATCAAAAACAAGGATTCATCCACGATGGTTTCTTCGGATGTTTCATCGTTGGACGATGATGGGAGGTCGCATAGTAGTTCCGTGAAAACCAGGGATTTCTTTGATTTGGATTTTATGAATTCTAGATCAAAATCTTAGAGAATTGCTATCCATTTTGAATATTTTCCCCCAGTAACTGTCGTGACAATATATAAGTCATGGGGTTGCAATATGAGAAAATGGTAGTTTTTTTAAAGAGGACATAGTGTCGAAATCTTTGTATCACTTGAACAACTGCGAGAGCCAGCTTTTCAACATAGGAATACTTGCTTTCTGTATCATTTAGGTTCCTACTCAAATAATATATAGGATGTTCAATTTCGTTGTCTTCTTGAACTAAAACCATTGCGATGGTTGTATCTGCTGCAGCCAGATACAGGTTAAAGTCTTTTTGATAATCAGGAGCGTAAATTGATGATGCTTTCATTAGGGATTCTTTTAAAGCATCAAAGGAAGCCTGCACGACCTGATCCCAAACAAAGGGCACTTCCTTTTTCAATAGACTTGTATAACCTTTTGCAAGTTCGGCATAATTTGGAATGAACCTCCTCAGAAAGTTTGCTTTCCCTTAGAGTTTCTGAATCTGAAGCAAATTTGAAGGTGGAGGCAAATTTATGATTGCCTAAACCTTACATGGGTTGAGACGAATCCCGTCCTTTGAGACTATAAAGCCAAGCAAACGACCTGAACTGACACAGAAAACACATTTGTGTGGATTGAGTCGTATCTTGTGATGTCGGCAACGTAGAAATATCGCTCTCAAATGCTGTGGATGATCGGTCCGCTTTCGCGAATGAGCTGGAAGGTCGTCGAGATATGGTTGAATTATCTTTTTGATGTCATGGAAAGCATAATTCATTGCCCTCTGAAATGTTTCCCATGCGTTCTTTAAACCAAAGGGTAATTTGTGATATGCAAATGTGCCCCACAGACAAATAAATGCAGTCTTTAACTGGTCCTGTGGGCGGATATTTATTTGATTATACCCGAAGAATCCATCCATAAATGAAAATATTTCACATCCGGTGCATTCATCAATTATCTGGTCAATAAAGGGTGTAGGGTAGTTGTCTTTCAGACAAGCTTGATTTACATCCCTATAATCGATGCACACTCTAATTGTTCCTTGTTTTTTCGTCACAGGAACAATGTTCGATACCCAATCAGTTAGAGGAACCGGGTAAATAAAACCAACATGGAGAAGCTTCTCAACTTCTGCCTTGATGGTAGCGGCTTTCTTGGGGTGCACCTGCCGTAGCCGTTGTCGTACCGGTTTGACATCTGGATACATCTTGATTTTGTGTTCAACTATACTCGAGTCAATGCTTGGCATTTCATCATATGACCAAGCAAAGACATCTCTGAATTAGCAAAAAAGAGCATTATATATTTCCACTTCTGAAGGAGAACAACGTTTTCCAACATAAATATTCTCTACAACATCCGTTTTAGTCGAGATATTTATGGCGATAGTCTCTTCAATATTGGACAAGTTTTGCTCGGAATCCACTGTGTTTACAGTATTTGATAGGAAATCAAAAGTTGAAGGATGATGAAGGTTATCAAGAGTATCTTATTGACAATACAGAAGATGGGAACGATGGTGGTAATCTTCCCATGGCACCCCTTCAATTGTCATTGACTGAACAATTCCTTCGTCGGTGTAATGCACTTGCGACCAAGGATCTGAAGGGGTGTCATACTCAAACGCTCGATCAACATTGATTTGGGGTTTCCTCCCATGCCAAAAACATTGATTGCTACAATATTTCTATTTGGCTTGGAGGCAATACCTGCAGATGATCCATGCTAATATCGTTTTCTGAGATCTTTTGAATCGAAGATATCATATTGCAATTTCCTACCATCGCCACTTTCGCCAGATTGATTGGAGGTGGTAGGGAAAAAGTCCCCATTAATATAGGGTCTTTTAGTAGGCCTACTCTGATATTTTGAAGCAAATGGGGGCTTCCATGGATCATCGGAATGCTTCCCGTAACTTGGGAACTATTGGGGAGAAATGTTTGTTGGTCGATGATTGTAGTTCCTCCTTGAAAAGGAAATGCAATCTTCCTAAATTAGGTCGACACAATCGCAGCCATAGCATATATCCATGGTCTTCCCAGTAGGATGTTGTAATAGAGGTTTCCGTCGATTACTTCGACATCTATTTCTACTGTTTCCCCCCCTAGTTCGACTTGCAAGTTACTTAGAATACCATATGGGGTATATGTTCATCCGTCAAATTCTTTTAATGTCGTCGAAGATCGTGACAAGGTTGGAGATCCTAAAGTTTTCCAGCAACTCATTGACATAATACATGTAGATGCCCCCTCATCAATAATTGTTCGATGAACAATTTTGTTGAGGGCTTTCACCTGAATGAGGAAAGCTAGTTGAGCTGGTAACTGAGGATCGTATCCTTTGTGATTAAAGGACACAAGATTAGAATCCTTTGGGTCTATCCCACCTATAGTTGATAATAAACCCTAATTTTGAGATGGGCAATTCTGTAGTACTTCAAGTGTCGACATAGCAGATGGCGATTGGGCCAGACCTTCCACTATGTTATAATGTTGTGCTGCTCTGGCACGAGGATTAAATGTCGACTTGTGTATTACTCCCTTTGGTGGTTTTATTGTTAGCTCTGGAATGATGGGTGGCGCAACTTATGTCAAAGTTGTTGTCGAACTACTAGGTTGATCTTTATCCTTGTTGTTCGATAGCTGTGGATTCCCGTAATCTTTATTCCTTATCGATGTCAAAGCATCATTTTGTTGTTTCGAAACCAACAACATCAGCACTTGGGACGGGGAAGCATTTTCACTAGCAACCAGATTTGTCCCTGGATTTGGAAACGGATTAGTCAATACCGCCGAGGTTTTTGAATTCTTGAAGAATCTTTTAAGCTCAGCTTTATGTGAAAATCTCTTGTCCAATGATCCTCATCACATATTAAGCATGGACTTTTTGGTTTCCTATCTCCAGGAGGGTTTGTAGAAGAGTTTTTAGGTGATGATTCCTCCTGCTTCTTCTTATTCCCTTTGTTTTTCTTCTTGCCTCATGGTTGCTTGGTTTCTTTGCCTTTGTCAGTTGAGACGAAATTTACTTCCGAGGCAAGAAGTTCTTCTTTTGCATTTTGACTGGAAATCTTACAGGCCTTTTTAGATGTAGCCTTTGTCGATTTCGTGTCCATCGTACCAATCACGCCATCACCGGCATGAGAGTCATTGTTCGATTTAGGAGGAGGAGGGACGGAAAATTCTGGTCTGGGAGTGTCAGGGATTTTATCATAGAGCATGCCAAACTGAGTATAAATCAAGTCTAAATATTGTGCACGAGCAATAAATTTCTCTTCAGTGACGACTCCTCCCTTTGCCACATCTTCTGTAATGGAAGGTAATAATGACTTAATAAACCATTCAGCTAAAAGATGATCAGGAACATACATTTTTACCATTCTACGATGATGTCACCACTCATGAATATGATCAGATATGTGAGTGGCCGTTGTTTGCTTGAAATTGGTAAGAAGTTTTGTTCCCGTTTCGTACCTTATCGGTAACCGAAAATGGGTTAAAAAGGTTGTGGCTAGGGTACTGAAGTTATCAAATGAAGCTCTGGGTAACTCGATATACCACTTTACTGCTGGACCACTTAACGTCCTCTAAAAAAGGTGAAGCCTAATCGAATCATCGTTTAGGGTGTTTGATGAACACCACAGATGAAATGTCATCACATGATTCGACGGGTCTTCACCCAGATTTCCATTAAATTTAGGAATATCTGACGGAAGTTTATGCGGAATCACTGGCCACCAAGGGGCATAAGCAATTGGATCATTTGTTAGCTGATTTAGATCTGGTAACTCTAAAGTTGCCACAAAGGGTAACTGTTGATTCAGGTTTGGCGAAGCATACCCAGGATATGACTGAATTGCCTGAGCAGTTGGTCTTTGCATACCAGCATAATGTATTTGATGCTGGTAACTTTGGTAAGGTTGATGGGCATAACCATGGTAGCATGGTTGATTTTGACCGCTTTGAATATACGGCTACCCACTATTTGCAAAGATTTGTTGCTCGGACCCTTGGTAAACTTGTTGGAATTGCGGTTGTTGATATTGCACCAGCCATAGTTGAGAAGCCATGTGCTGTTGTCCAATACTGACCGTTTGACCAAGATGAGGGGTAACTATACCCATTTGGGCCTGTGTCATTCCACTAGTTGGCGATTATGGTTGAGTCGCAGGGACAAGAGGCTATTGCATTACAACCTGAGAAACTTGAGGTTGGCTTACAACAAGCAACGTTTGTACTTGAGACACCGTCACGATAGCTTGCGTAGTTGGTATATTTGACATAGGTAAACATTGTTGCATCGAATATACAACTCTTGGTTGTTGAGGCAGTATTGGCACCCAAGCGCTAGATGTAATTCCAGCATAACCTGAATTTTGTTGTGAACTCACGTATGGTTGTCCTCCCGGAGGTGACAATGAAAGGGTATACTGCCCCCCATATGGCGGCAATCTGGTACTCAAAGGAATTGTTTGTCCTTGAGAACCGGACTACCCAAATTGACACCCTGATGGATCAATTTGCTGAGACTCAACATAAGAGTTCCCAGATACTATTCCGGATGAACAAACAGGAATGGACCACATTGTCGAAATAGCCCCTAAGTGGGCCCCCTCTAGCGATTGAGAGCTAGTTGGGACAGATGGTATGCCGGTGAACATTGTTGGAGTGACAGCAGGAGGTTCTATCGTCACTGCGTCGGATGACACAGTCCTAGATGTCGACGGTTGTTCAGACATTTCTAGTCTATCCAAAAAAAAGCCTAGTGATTCTATAGGAGCTTCCGATGACAGTAGATTAATTTATGATGAAGAAGGATATAGAGTGATCCTGACTCCAAATCGCAATGGAGTACTAGACGAAGGATCTTCCACAATATTTTCTATAGCAATCAGACCAGGTGGAAGAGGTAGACCGTCAAGTCCGTAAAATATTTTTGGTGCCGAAGAAGGTATAGAATCTGCAGCGACAGATGTTTGGGGAATAACACCTTCCGAATCAACTATAGATGGAGCTGGTTCAGTAATACAAGTGTTTACCTTCACACTAGGATCAGTTCTACTATCCTTTGGTGGCTGTTGAACTTCTTCTGTAAAGGCAGGGATACCAAAAATGTTTGGAGTAACCAGAGTCTCCAAAGGTGTCAGAACACTTGTTCTAACTTTACCAGGGGATTTGCAACCGATTAAACGAGTTCTCTTTGTCCGTAATAGTTTCGATTCTAGAGACAAAGACAGTTGACTCGTAAGCCTCTGTGAACGACGGGGTTTCAATTGACTTTCTTCCACGATTTCGGATTACTCGATAAACTAAAAATCAAGGGGAAGTATGTTTCCAAATTAGATGAATTTTAGACGCTTTGACACAACTTGTTTTTTCAATTTTTAAGAGTTGAGAAAAAACAAAAGATGACTCTAGTCGCCTTCAATTTTTAATGAGCCTGAAGTGACAAGTGCTCAGATGGACCTTTTCCTTTAAGGAGTCTGAAAAGGAATGAAAGAGACTGCTCTGGAAATCTAGACAGAGGGATTACCAAACCAATCGCAAAACTGCAGAATACTTTTTACGGTATGATAGTCAATATTCCCGAATGCTGTGTTCAGTGCATTGCGATCGATAGGGTGGCAGACACGGCTTCCTATGGATGAAGGATAAAGCCTAGTGTGTTCTCCCAATATATACTCGACAGTACATGGGAGCAAAAGTCCGTACTAGCACTTATCGTCTCAAAGTGGAGGAATCACCCAACCAACAATGAAAATAACACTTACCCGGCTTTATGACATCGGAGTACGTTTCTAGCCTAGACTTCTAGATGTTGTGCGTTAGGCTCCAAAGCGTTTTTAGATTCATTAAATTTATTTTACAGTTGATCTTGCTTAAGAAATTTTCCTTTCAGGTTCACCATGTGATGTAGATGTACAATTTCTAAATGCAATATAAGATGATAAACAGTCGTTTAATCTTCTTTTTGCAATGAAAATCCTAGCTACTAAGGAAAGAGAGATGACGTTCTTTCAACATAGAGCAAAGAGCACACACTATATGCACTTGTCCTAAATCAAACCAACAAACAATCTAAATGAAAATGCACATGCATGCATTTGTTTTCAGCCTTCTTAATGTGTGAACGATTAAAAAGAAAGCTAAGCGCAAATCTGAATTATTTTTCAAAGCGACGTTACTAACAAGTTTCTTTTCAAGACAAAATGAGGACAATGACGACACTTTGCAATTTGGAATTGAAAACTTGCTTTCGACACTTGAAAAATTACTAATTCAAATCAAATAAAAGAGTAACAATGTAATCGACTATCAAGAATGATCAGATTCTCTTTTATGACTGAAAACGACACTTGCGACACTTTCAAATCAAGAAACGACAGTATGATTGCGCTACTTCTTTGTAAAAGAGAACTGAAAATGGCTCAAAATACATAAAAACATTTACAGTCCTTTGCACAATGGAGGCGGAATAATGGCAAGGAATGGGGTTTCAATAGATTTGTACTGATTACAAGCAGCAAAACTCTTGAATAGAGCTGAAAAGAGTGAACTCAAAAACCAAATATAGGAGCAGGAAAGGCCTTGTTTGATCAGCGCACCTATAACACAGTGAAAAAGGGATGCACCGCACCTACTACACTCGAGAAGTGTGATGCATCTAGAGTTCACAGAAGAGACAGTGCGCTGGACCAGAGACGAGACTTTAGCTGGGCTCCGGGTCACAGTTTGCAACTCAGTTCAGGGATTTAGGCCAAGCAAGTGGTAATCAGTAAATCAATCACAGGGGTAGATCGAAAGAGGTTACTAGAGCCACCACAAGGTCAATTAGAGAGCTTGTAAATCAATTGTTCAGTTCATAAACAAAACCCGGAGATAGACTGAAGTAGCATTGATCTACTTTGCACTTGCATAGCAAATGTAGTTAGAAGGCTAGCTGGCTTAACTCTAGGCTCTATCTGTGAGTTTATAAAGTAAACAAATGTAGATAAACAAACAATCTATTCACTCCCTAGCGGAGTCGCCATTTTGTTATCAGGAAAACTAGCGTCTATGCAGAGCTGCTAGTCCCATTAAGGCTGATAGCTACCTTAGAAGTAAACAAACTAAAACTACTTTCGTTTTCCTTTATGAGAAATAGATAAGAGGGGAATAAGGAGACCAACCTCTATCTTGCGCTTGGTTCCTTACTCGATTCCTCTCCCTTCTGATAGATCTTTGCCACTCGCTTCCTCGTCTACCTAGCTTCAAAGAGCACCTGTAGAATCAAAGCAGCATAACACTATACAAGAACATAGATCTATTATCATAAACAATATAGGACCAGATATATATTGACCACACAAATGCATATAACATCAATCACACAAGAATGTGGAGGAAAACTTGAATAGCTTTATTGATAATCAAGAAAGAGAAAAGAGGATTACAACCAATTGTTCTGACCCAGCATCATCCTCTCAGTAAGAAAGCCCTTCTTCACCTCATGAAAATCTTAGATCACCCAACACTATGATATTGCACCAAGAAAACAACAACGCTTCCTTACAAGATACAAAATTCCAGCCTCTGGATCTCTGGGATGAGGGATCCATATATAGATGTTTGTAAGGGGGTGAGTCATCTTTTGAGATTTTATTAGTGTCCTCTCTATGATAGTTCTTGATTCCACTTGGAGATTGATGATCTCTTACTCATCCCTGGGCGAATGTAGAGAGGCAAGTGTCACAGGAGAAGTTTCTAGAAGATTCCATGATCCTCCACCTTGCAGATTGACCCTACCATTTGTCCACTCTCACCCATTGCACCCCATAGAAGGGCTTTTCAAGATGCATCACACCTACTGTGTGTATTTAGGTGGGATGCAGCGTACTTTGACCATGGAGCAGGTGAGATGGTCCAGTTTTGACCAGTTCTGAGCAGTTTTCCATGGAGAACTTCTGGGAGAAGATGTAATCAGTTGACCTTGTTCTTTTAGAGGTTGGAACAACACTTTTAGGGACTTAAGAGCCCTTGGTTTATGGACATTTATGATTGGGGTTGCAGTGCCCAAAAATGTCTATAACATGAATGCTTGAAGGAACATACCGACTGGACCCTCTGAGAAGGTGTTATCACAAAACCTAACCCTGACAAGCTGCTGATCAGGTAGATCTTGAGTAACTATTTCAAACCAACTTTTGGCTGAGGTTTAGCCTCCTCAACATGAGAGGGCTCTCTCACTAGGTTAAAGATTTTGATAATGGATTAGATGGCTAACTCTATGAAACAAATGAAGGAGTGTAAATGGTTGAAACACAATCAATAAACATCCATTGGGCTTATAGGGTCAGAAAATTCTTAGTATGACAACAATATTAGCTGAACATGGAAGTTAGGGCATCAAAAGTTCAATATATCAGTTAACATATAGAAACATGTAGGAAACACAGTCTACAAATGCATGAAGGAAGTTAGAGCATTGCTAATGAGTTCTAAGTATCATACATTCATACTACTGAAAATAAGGAAATGAGGACAAACATAAAACAAACCACCATTGAACTCTTTTTGAATCCTGAGAAGTAAAGCCAAAGTCTGTATTCATAAAAAACATAATCTTCTACAATGACACAATATGAGTGTTTTCTCTGAAAATTTCCAACCCTTGGTGCATTACACCTCTTCCTCTTTATAGAGTTCATTACAACTTTGATTCCTTCCTCCAGCATGAGGGGAATTCGAATTTCACTTGACCTGACACCTACTGATCCTTAAACAAACTATTAATTGCAACTGGATGTTAACTAGCAGTCCTAGTGACCTAATACAACTAGGAGTGTAACTCCTTATTATGCTGCCAACAACCTTGACTATGAATTAAATTTTATATTGACAATTTCTCCTCCTTAACTTCGACCTTGGTGATGTCCATAACCCTCTAGTTGGCCTTCAATAGCTTCTCCTTCATCTGCCATGAAAACTAGGAAACTATCCCCTGCTCTGTTCTGGCTGAAAAGTACGTGTTGGGACAGAGCTTTTATCTCCTCATCAAAAATGTATTTTGTAAAACTGAAGGAGAATTTTGTATACCACTCTATGCTAAAAAAAAACATCTCTTGGCTTTTTTCAATACCTTTCATACTGCCCAAAAACTGTCTTTGAATATCAAGTGTATAATGGTTTCTGAAAAACTACTCCTACAGTAGTTTCATAGCACAATTTGAGTCATCAACTTATCCCAGCTCATAATGAATTTGAAGAAACTGAAAGTGGTTTTTGTAGATAGGTATGTTAGGAAGAATAAACTCTTTCAGTTTTCCAAAATATACATTCAGTTGCTCAAGAGACCTCCTGGAAGTTGACTACTTAAAACAGTTTTTCTGATGAAAAAGGCTACTTCAGTGATTTTGTACCGCAAAACTTTGTTCTTGCAAACATTTTTCATTTTGTGAATTTTTCCTTTACTTGGACTTTAAAACTTCTCAAATTCTCTCCTCATATTCTCCAGTAGCATCCTCTTTCAAAAATATCTCCTTCTTTCCTTTGAATATTGATAACAAAGGAGCAAAATTGTACCTACAGCAGTTTCGTAGTGCGCTACGAAATTGTTGTGTATTGCATGTTACTCTTGTTTGGACTATTTTATCAATAGACTGCTCTTGTACCACTTCCTTGATCTGAACTTTTTTTTCTTCTGTGACTATTGAGGGGTATCTTGAACCATTAGTGGTGTCATAGGCTCCTTCACCTACTTTCTAGCTTTCAATTTCACAAATCTGCTTGATCTTGCTTCCTCCTGATGACTTACTACTGATGAAGATATTTCCTTAGCCTGAGGGCTAATTCCTGTTTTAGTTATAAAACCTGTCATAAACAAGAAAGCATACCATTCCCTGCCTATATTTTGAAGCTCATGTAAAACAATCATCTTGATCAAACCATGATGGAACAACAAGGTTTCACAAGCCTCTTTCTTCAACTCAACCTTATCAGACATTTTGCCTATGCTACGAAATATATAAAAAGGTAAGTCTAAAGATATTTTTCCAGTGAAATGTAACAAATGCTTGAAATGGTAAGAGTACACCTTATGGTATCTTCCTTCACAAGTAAAATATCTTTGGATGCATGACAGCAAGTTGGCATATGAATCTTTTACATAGCTTCTTGGTATTGATTTGGTTAGGTCCGAACCTATAAACTCAGGCTTCAGAAATTATTGGCAAGGTGCCACATCAAATTTGAAGTTATTGAACCATCTCTCCTATCCTCTAGTATTCTTTTTTACTGTAGATATAACCTCAGGAGAAACTGGTATTTCTAGCACTCTAACCCTTGAATTCAAACCGATGAAATTGAAAGCAAAGTCCTTGGTTACTTGAATGTGACCGCCTTGACGTTTTTCATAGAATCGCCAACAGCCCACCTGTTTGAATGCATGTTCCACCTCTTTGTCCCTTGTGAGAACATTTAAGCCTTTAGGCTCAGTTCTAAGACACAGACCTGATCTATGATTTTTCCTTTCTTCAAACATTTCTGTGAGACACCTGCAAGGAGATTTGAAAGAGCCCGCACTGTCTTAATTTGGAAACTGCCTCGCTTGAGCTTGAAATGGAGAACTGCCTCACTTGAGCCTGTTGATTTTCTTCTTATGCATGAAGGAACATGGAAAAGACCAAGACCATCATCACCATTTTGAAATTTGAAAAGAGTTCGAACATGAGCCCTCACTAATCTAATGATGAGAATGTATGGTTACATGTGATAAGCAAGGTGCATGGACTGACACATGGTGATGAAACATTAACGAATTTTGATGGATTAGACAGCTAGACAAGATCTGGCACGAATCACCGATTTCGTAGCACAGCCAGTGCAAATTCTGGGTTTTGCACTACGAAATCTCCTAACTATGAATCCCTAATTTCGTAGTGCACACAGTGTATTTTCTGAGTTTTGCACTACAAAAACTCTTAGGTGATTTCGTAACACATGTCAAATTTAAAACAACCTTAACACATGACACTTTTGAAATAATGAGGCATTAATGATAGGTAAGACAAGATTGTTGACCTTATTTGATGATGGGAACAAGACTCCACTCTATGATTTAGACTTCCTAAACAAAACAATAAAAATGACTTGACCAAGACTAACATAAAACTCTGGAACCATACCAGCTGTCCAAATTTTAAAAACTTTTTCAGTGATAATAGAAGGCTTGCGACGTCAAGGCTTGGTTGTAAGCTTTGCTCTTGATTTATCTTAATACAATCAATAAAAATTTCTTATATCTTGTGTATAATTGACTTGATAGCTTTTGATTCCTTGACTTTATAAGTAAATAGATAATTGTTGTTCTCGGTTACATTCTCTGTTGTTTTCTTGTGGTGTTTTAGGTCAATTACTCATTAAGAAGAAAGAAACGAAAACTGGAGCAGCGCAATAGAAGCTTCACCAAACACCAGCTTTGAGGTAGGCCTCCAACGATGATTATTTAAAGAAATCGATTGTTTTTTCATTTTGTTGTGACTAGACCCACTCTAGGGCTAGAGGGGTTGCCTCTTGTTATGCTCCTATACCAATAGGTGTCATATTTCATGATTGACTTGATGAGCTCTGCAATATGTTCATACCTTTCCTTGTTGCAAAGGTTTTCCATATTGTCAAAAAATCAAAAAATGTAAAGAGGGTATACCCAAAAATAAAAATCAAAGGGTGAAAAGAATAAAATGGTTAAAAAATGAGAAGAAATGAACCCCAAACAAAAATAGACCAGGAAAGCGTGCAAGTCTAAATGCCACTACTATTTCATTTTCTGTAATAAAAAATTGTGTGCAGCTTGTCATTTATGCCACAATTCATGAAGAGTCATACTGTTTAAACTTGGCTCATTCATTTTTCAATTTCATGCTGTAGAGATAAAGAATAAAATCTGACCAAACTGTTTAATCTTGGCAGGTACGTAGATAGGTAGAGTGAATAAAATGAGCTCAATAGTTTAATCTGAGCCCTTGGATGTACTAAGGTTAGACTTAGATAGATTTCTATGTGTAAAAGCAAAAGTGTGATAAGGATTTGCCAGACTAAATGCACCGAAATAAAGAAGAAAAAATGTCATGCTAAAGTAGGTAGGGTAGGTAGATGATGTTGCAAAATGATACTTGTGATGAAAAATGCTTCTAAATGGGTTGATCTTTACTTTTCTCACCAGTGCAAGGCAGATATTACACTTGATGCAGTTCAAGAAAAACAAGGTTAAATAACTAATTCCCCTTCACATTATTCCCTAATCATTCATTAATTTCCCCTAAGTATCAAGGTCTTTAAAAATCAAAGGGGCTCAAAGAATGTCTCTGACTTCTAGAGGGACTAGACCCTTGGCCCAATGATTTAAAATCCTAAGTACTTAATATCATCCATAAACCATTCATTTCATTTCATTAATATTTTCTAAGTAAAATCCTATTTTACATAGAAATAATGCACAATATCACTAAAAAACCCTTTTGTCCACTTTAGCCTAAGTTTGAATATATACTTCAACGTTTTTCTTAGAAATTTCCATTAAATTTTTCATATTAATTCCTAACTAGTATTATATAACTCCCGCACTAAAACCCTTCCCGTATTATTTAATTATACATAAAACCCGAAATTTTTAATATATCCCGCCTCGGTTGAATACAACCATAACCAATGTTTAAAAGGGGATTAATGAATTAACCTGTAATTCATTAAGAACTCTAACTCTCTGCTGCGCAAAGAGATTAATTAACCATCTGGGTTAATTAATAACCATCCCCTAACCAATAAACTTGCTCCTGATATGATTAAAGTATGTTAATTATATCGAGCCCCGCTGCGTTAAATCCCTGCCATGTCCCACGCCCGTCAACCATCCGACAATTGCCTTTTCATCCAACGGTTGACAGTGATATCGCGACCCCCCTGGTGACCACGCTTTAACTCGCGATCACCAGGTTATTTTCCGCCGTACCTCCGCCACATGTCGCGCTGCCAATATGTTCGCTCACCCCCAGCCCGAAACCGCCCAGCCTCATAAGCGGTATGATGCAAACCACTTAACACCCTCTGCATAACGACAAAGCATCACATCACGCTTACGTCATCCACCCAATAAAGCCAAAATGTCCTTCCAACCTGAATTTCTTTAAATACAACGATAAAATGTATTTTTCATGGTAATGCACTGCGTCTCGAGCTCCCATGCAAATTAATGACCGAGTCCACTGTTTCAGCTTCTCAACCGCCACCTGACCAGAAAGACTACAGCACGAGCTTCGCAGCCTGTCAACCAACTTGCCATTGTACGGTTTTCCTCTTTAACACAGGTATTTATCCATTTTTCCCTGCAACCCTGCAATTTCAGTTTTCCACTGAGAATTCTACCAGAGAAAGCCGAATTCAAGGTAAAAACAGTCTGTGTTGCCATAAAAAGACCCTAAACCTGCTGCTTAATCCATTTTTCCACAGAAAGCCTGAATTCCAGTTTGAATACACAAGAACCAAATATGGGAACCCCTGTAGCTCTGAATTTTGCACCCCTTAATGCTCCCCACAAAGACTTAGATTATCTACCTCTGGTCGATAAAGATTTTTAGATAAAGGACTTGTCTGGTCAAATAAATCATCTCCAAGCCTTCTACCAAGCCAGAGATAGTTATCTGACTAAGTCTGACATTTTTTTACAGTGGGAATCTACCCTTCCCATCTATTTCCTCCCCTCAGTCCATGTTTTCCAAGACATCATTCATCAGTGTTGTGCCAACTATGACCCTGTCCATAGAGCAATTATGTCCTCATCCAAAACTATCCTTTTTCCCATAACTGCTAAGTCCATCAATGAAATGATACAGTTCCACTCCACTCAACCCCTTGCTCCTCTTTCCATGGGATATTTACTTGAAAAAGCATCTCAGTTGTCCAAATCAGAAGTGACTCGTATTGTTCAAACCTTCATGTCACCAAAGCACCAGCCTAAAGGTCCACCTCCCTATCTGAAGGCTTTTTTCACTGACACTAGCAGACTCATTATTGACATGATATCCCTAATCATGGGATTTAACTCCAGTGAATATGTTGATGATATCACCCTAGTTCTTTTATCAATATTTACTCCAGGATAGCCCCCTACTGTTAGATATGACTATGCCACTTTCATTGCCAACAAAATCCATGATCAATTCTTGAATTTGGATAGGGAAGGAGTCTTCAAATATACATCTTTTATATACCATCTTTTGTTGTATCATCAACCAAACAACTTTCCTTTCCCCGTCAGGAAATTGGATTCAAAAGGAAATCGAAGGTCTGTGATTTTTTGGAGTTCCATCTTTCATAATACCAGTGAGTCCCCTTACACCTATAATGAGTTCATTGACTGGTTTGTACATCCAGCAACCACTTTATTGATAGGAGTTTCCCCTCCTAGGATCACTAGTGACATGAAGAAGATTTTGCAGCTCTCTAAACAGTACAGGATAGGTGACTGGTACCTGTACCAAATTTACACAGAAATCAGAATGTATGGGTGTGAACTTTGCCCTTTCAAGTTACCTAAATATGTGCCCATGAGATTATTTTCACTAGAATATTTCAGACAGATCATAAATGCAGATTTAGTCCATTTTGTAATGTAAAGAAGAAAGCACAACCAAGAATAAAGAACTAGCTAGGCCCTTATGTCGTCAACTCTAGGGATTCATGGAAAGAAGCTGAAAATATTTTAGAAGACCGCCTTAGATTGAAGAAAAGTTTTTGTTGGGTGCCATATGACCCAAATAGTTTCATATGTGACAGAAGGACAAAAAATAGACTATCAATTTATATACATCATAGGATCCCAGAAATTAAATAGTTTGCAAATCAGGATGAATGGGTAGAAGGGACCCTAATAGAAGAGATTAGTGAGTAGGAAAAGATGGAAAATGCTATGAAAGATCTTGAAAAAACCCTTGACCTGGACTCTTTTGGACAGGTATCATTCGAGCTGCCTCAACAATAAGAAATTGTTACATCTTCTGCCTGAAATTCTCAACGGCCTGCATGGGAAACCAACATACCAGTTACAGGAACTTCTAAAGGCAAAGAAGTAGAGACCACAGAGTAGCCTATAATGACAGATCAACCTAGAATGTCCAAAAAATAGATTCAAGTACAAATTCCTCCAGCCCAAACTAAAGCAGCAGAAATTCCACCATTGCAAACTCCTCTAAATGAGGAAAGAAACAAAAAGAGGGACTGAGAAAGCACCACACCTATCAATGGACCTACAAAACAACCTGGAGCAAAGAGACAAAGACTGAATCCTCTTTCAGAAGAGGAAATCATTGAAGAAACCACAGAAAGTCTAAGAGCTAAAAGAGCAATTAGCCAGAAAAATCCCCCATTGGGAGGAACCCCAACTAGCTCACAAAGGCAGGAGCTAGAAAGATAGCACAGTGTATAAGTATCATCCACCAGGCCATAAAGAAAATAGGCCTCAGACATTAAGAAGACATTTATAGAGTTAGAAGCCAGGGATGATCTAGTAAGGCTTCAAATTTATAATCAGTATCTAAAGATGACCCCCACAAACCAGCAGAGATTGATGTCAGTCTATGACATCAAAGAGGGAAAAATGATAATGAGTTATTTTAAGCTAAAGGTGCAGCAACCCCAGTCGGCAGCAGATTACATCAAAACAAAATTGGAGGTCCTAGCTAAAGATATTCATCCTATGGACCAAATTGAACTTCACAAGAAGACTAGGAAAATGGTTTATTCCACACTGGCTGACAAAGCAATGATGGCCCATAAGTTACAAAATTCCTTGGACAATACAACTGCTCAACTGCACTTGGATACAGAACAAGCATTAGAAAATACACTAAAGGACAGGCAGGGAGAGTCGACCTCTCAGCCTCCCGAAGTAATTCCCATAGTCTCAACAATAGTCCCTTCTACACTTGGAACAGCATTGGCTCCAAACATCCCAACAGCCCCAGCAAAGATGATTACAGGTACATCAACAACGGGAACAACATCAGGCAGCAGTACTAATATGAGCACTGAAGAATTGATAAAGGCCATGGAAGAACTGAAATTATAAGTTACAGAATTAAAACAAGTAAAAGAGAAATTGGCTAAGACAAAAAGAAATTATGATAATTCCAAAATAAGTGTTGTGGAAAAGACAAGGGAGATTAAAGCATTAGAGAATAAAATTAAAGCATTAGAAAAGGATCTCACTTTTGACAAGCCTTTGGCAGAGAGCAAGAAAACCCTATGGACCAACATCATTCAATCTATGAATGATGTTTTGCCATCCATCCAAGTGATCTATGAGAAAATGGACTTGGTAAAAGTAGCACATGGAGCAATTCAACAGACAAGAGCATAGTTAGGACAGATTCCTGAACAAGCCAACCGGCTTATACATTTTTTGAATACCAAAAATAAGGAACAATTGGAAGCACTTGGCATCCCAGACAGGACAGACACTATTTTGGAAATCAAAAGGGTGCTAACTAAAAGAACTTTGATGCAAAATCTAGAAAGAAGATGTCAAGATATGCAGGTGGAAATCAATTCTTTTATGGAGAAGTTCACTGTCTTGCAGAATAAAGGGCTACCAAGTCCTTTGGTCATCAATAACAGGTTAATGAAGCACATTGATTATGTAGATAAATTGAATAAGTATGTTGGAGATCAATTTAGTTCATCAACAAGTGAATCAAGAACAAAAGCACTTCCCATAGGCCGAGCTCTCTATGACAGCTTAGAGAACTTATTCTATATTCAACATGAGGTAAAGCACTTGTTTCAACTCTAGCCTAATTTTTTCAGATATATAGAAACTGATGAGACTCTGAGGAAACTTCAAAAACACAGATTGCCAGAGCAAAAATGGTGGGAAGACATGTTGGAAATTTTGTAAATTTATCCTCAGTAAAATGTAAATTTTGGGCTATTTACTGTGGTAAGATGAATAAAGGTGAACAGAGATGAACAAAGGGAAAACAGGTCAAAGTGTATCATAACAGGTAAAGAGTATCAGTCAAAACAGGGTAGCCAGCACAGAGTTACTAAAGAGGACAACAGCAAGCCAAATAAAAGGGCCTGCCTCCAGCACATTCAGCAAGAAAAGGAACAACACAAAATCAATTCACCTTTCTCCTATATTTGAGACTAAGTGTCTCTATTTTTCTGTAAAAATAATTAGTCATCACTAGAATATATCTCACTCTGTTATGAGATACTTTTGTAAAGATTTTTTGTATAAATACCCCCTCAATTGGAGTATTGAGGGTGGATTCTTAGACATTGTTTTAATATTGACTATTTTGGAATAAAGTGCTGATTGGACCAACTTTGTGGCTTGTTGGATGAAGAATTGAAGCTAAGGACTTTTCTCAGAATTCTTGAATCAAACACTGGATCAATAAGTTCATCTATACCTTGTGTTTTAAATTTTTCCTTGTTTAAAATATCATATATGTCTCACATCTGAATGATAAGCGAAAAAGAATAACTCAGAATATGCTTAATTGCACTCTGTTTTTAATCATTATTATTCTCAATGTTTTCTTCTGAACTAGTATAAACAGTGAATCCTTAATTGCTCCTATTTCTTAGTTTGTTCATTTTAATCATTTAGTAAATAATTCTTAATTTCTCTTTATTGATGTTTAGTCATGTTCTGCTCTCTTAAATTATGTTAAAGGATTCTTAGTTGCCCTTTAACCCTTTAAGCCCATTCCATATTTAAGTTTCTAATTGTTCCCTGTTTGACTACCTTGCTCTGTTAAACCATCCTTTGTGAAGAAACCAAGTCCAGTTAAGCCATAGTTTTTGACTCCATCAGCCCAATGGACTAAGCTACTCAGTCTTACCCCTTTGTTATTGAATCTCACTACCCAAATTAAAACAAAACCCATAAACTTCATAACTAGCCTAATATCATTGAAAAACAAAGCTAAATTTGAAAGAGAGAGCCCTCTCTCGATACAGATTGGCTAGATTCTGTATCTAAAAGATTGGTTTTTGGTTACCTCGGACCCCTTTCCTCTTCCAACAACTTCAAGGAAAAACTGAGTGATAACACCTTTGTCTGCAGAGGGAACACTTTCCTACTTCAAAAGTTAGTGACTCCGCTAGGGAGTCCTTTGTATGTCTTCTTCTTATTTACTCTTGGTTTGTCTTTTGATTTAGTGTCTCTTGGATTTTGGGGTTGCACCTTCAGTTTTTGGATTACCTGGGTCAATCTGGGAATTCCCATTGTTGTTTAGAAGGATAGCCTGGTGTTTTTTTAGGTGTTGTCACTTTTCTTTTCTCTTTTTTAAACTCGTCACTGAATATGGCTTAACATTTGCGATGATGTCGCCCTATCCTCTTTAGTAAATATGTGCGTCATTGATTACTTGTCATACAGTCGCGATGATTCCTAAAATTGGACCGTCATAGAAGATAGGTGTACACCTGCGATGACATCGCTCAGTTTTTGTCCCTACACTTGCGATGATTGACTAATCGTCACAAGTTGTTTGTTATAGGCTCATGATGATTCCTGTGCAAGTTGTTTTTTTACAAATTTGCCTCTTGAGACCATTAGTCTTGCTTACCCCCCGCTATTTTCTGTCTCCCATCAGCTTGTTTTGATTGCTTTGGTTAAGGCTTGTTTCTCTTTGATTTCATTTGATTGAATCTTGTGTTTTAGACCTTGTGACCTAGCTCTTTGAAGTGTTTCAAACCGTTTTCCCAAGTTGCTTTTCTATCTAAGGTTCATCCGCAACCGTCTTATTGATTTGCTTGAGGCTTGTTGCTGCTTGTTTTCTTGCTGATTGATTTTTAGTTTTGATTATTGAATCGATTTCCCATATTGATTCGATTTCTTCACTACCAAGCATATATCACAATTGTTTGGATTGATCAGGTTTACATTTGCTTGTTTGTCTCTTTAAATTCAAAAAAATAAATAAAGATATTTCATTCATTTAGTATACGAAAGTGAAAGTACATTTTCATTATGAATTTTCATGTTTTTAGAAATTGGAAAGCAAACTTTAAATCTTTCATTAGTAGTATCGATACACTATAGGATTAGTGTGTTGATGCATTGTGTTTCTTAGCGCTTGCATTAGTTTGTCTTAGTTTTGTGTTCACTTGGGAATGAACTCTCTACCTTTCTTTAAGTAGGTGTTCATCGAAATGATTTATGCTTTACTCATTCTAGTTGCACCCTAGGGATTTTTGACATACATACGGTAGGGCCTGAAAACCAAAGCCTAATTCAAGATCAACTCTAAAATCAACTGAATGAACTTAAAAATGCATTGGAATTTAACACTCATTATTTAGAGGTCTAGGCTAGAGACGTGCTCCGACGTCGTTAAACCTAGTCACTATTGTTTTCGCTTAAGGTTGGGTGATTCCTCCTTCTGTGACTCAATAGCTGCTAGTACAGACTCGTGCTCCCAGTACTGTCGAGTATATATCGGGAGACCCCACTAGATTCTTCTCTTGTCCATCCATAGGAAGTCGTGTTTACCACCTTACGAACCGTAATGCACTGAACACAGCATTTGGGAAGATTGACTACCGTACGGAAAGTCCTTGGTCATTTCTCTTTCATTTGATCACCAAGGTGTATATGCAGTTTTATGGTTTTTCTAGTAAACCTTTTGCCTAGTTCTCCATAGTAGTCACTTTCGTTCCTTTTCGACTCCTTAAAAGAAAAGGATCATCTGAGCACTTGTTCTTTCAGGCTCATTAAACCGCGAAAGAGATAGAGTCACCTTTTCATCCTTTTCTTAACTCTTGAAACATGAAAAGGTCAAGTTTTGTTC
The DNA here is from genome assembly GCA_031772625.1 of Pinus tabuliformis. Classification (NCBI taxonomy): domain Eukaryota; kingdom Viridiplantae; phylum Streptophyta; class Pinopsida; order Pinales; family Pinaceae; genus Pinus; species Pinus tabuliformis. The sequence goes on along the minus strand of CM062811.1, from coordinate 230,621,880 downwards.
CCATGTCATAAAATTTACTGCCCACGAAATATTCCTGGTTATAGTTTGGGTGTTTTTCAGGCTCGTTCTTGATGGAAACTGTCCCCGATTCTATCGGCCATGGTCTTCCCCCAGATGGAACTCCTGGTCTATTTCCTCCTTTTGGAAATTTCGGTGCTTCGTATATGGCAACATTGTCCTTGCTTGGGTTAACCATCTATTTGCCCATTTGGTTATTTTCAACCTCGATGGTCCCAAGCATCTTGACTCCTGTCCCATAGTCTCCTTCATTTGAATCATGACACGATGATTCCAAGGTTGAGCCCACACCTTCTTCCCCTGTTTCTTCCTCCTCCTCTCCTCCTTCGCTTGGAGATAGTTCTACATGTAGTAGGCTAAGAAGAAGAAGAGGAGGATGAAGAAGAATAAGAAGTTGGATAAGCATCCGGCCACCCATCTAGCTCATGTTCCAAGTATGTCACCAGTCGTGACACCTTTTGCTCCTCTACAGAAGGTTAAGTTTAATTGTAAATTGTGCAAGGGTGACCATCCTCTTCGTGATTGTCTTGGCATTCCTAGGATTTTAGAAGTTTGGTCTCATAATCTGGCTCACCCCTCGTCATCCTCTGAAGCTCATGATGATGCTAGCCTATCCACTAGAAGTGGTAAGAATAAAGGGAAGATTCAATTCCCCTGTAGACTGTGTGAAGGCAACCATCCCCTTCACCTTTTTCCGCTCATGGATAAAGCTTCCGCTGTTTTGGAAAGTCTTATAGCTTCTTCACCCCTACTTCCCATTGGTTATCAGAGGCTCTCTTCAGACCCTCTCCTCATTGACAAAGAGATTGACTTATATTCTTCTCTTTTCCATCCTCTTCTTCCTGATCCTAGCTGTGCTCAACCTGTTCCTAACCAACCATTGGTCGGAAAGAGTGTCGACTTAGCTTCACCACTAGTTGTTCACTCTGTTCCCACATAGCATCATGATCGCACTGCTCATGTTCTTCTCATCTCATCCAATTCTCCTGAGTCTGAGAATGACCCTCCTATCCTAGCTGATCAAGAGAGTCCTTCTTCAGTTCCTGTAGAGCAGGGGGGTATTCACATGATGCCCCCACCAAGTGGTTCTTTCATCTCCTTTGACTGGAGTCACATGACTGCATTTCGCCTTCCATCCTATGTGCCTTTCCAAATTACCGTACACACCTGTAATAAGGTTGTACCGGGCACTCTCTTGGATGAAGGTGTGTTTGTCAGTCTTATGCCTTCCACTACTTGGCAAGCTTTGGGATCCCCACAGCTTGTGCATGTTACTCAGAATCTATTAGCATTTGACGGAGGAACTCGTCAACCTTTCGGGATCCTTCCTAAGTTCCCTATGACTTTGGGAGGCAAAACCATCTATATAGATGCGATGGTTGTCCAAGGTGCTTTATATTTCAGTCTTCTCCTTGGCCGTGACTATATCTATGCCATGGGGGCTCTTGTTTCTTCGCTTTTCCATGTGGTATTTTTTCTACACGATGGAAGAATGGTGACCATCGATCAACTATCATTCTTTAGTCACCCAATGCCTCCTGTGCTGCCATCGTTCCCTATTGGTTCTTGCTCGCAAGCAGTCCCTTATCTGCCACAAGTTAATTATGTGGCTACCCGTTCCGCCTCTGCATCTGTTGATGATCATGCAGATGGTCTTGTACTACATGTACTGGGGGCATTAGAACTCGATCTGTCATTGGTGCCTAATGACATGTGTTCCTCCAAGAGCATGGTTCTTCCATCCAATGAAGATCTCTTGGGCATCATGTTTTCATATGGCCCATGAACAGGAATCCCGAGGAGAGTTCTTGTTCCTGTGTCAACCTCATTAAAAAATGAAAACAAGGGTGTTGAGCATAGTTCCTTGTCTTGTGTCAAGCTCATTAAAAAATGAAACAAGGAGTCTTGAGGAAAGTTCTTGATCTTGTGTCAACCTCGTTAAAAAATGAAACAAATATCATGAGGATAGTTCTTTTACTGTGTCAACCTCATTAAAAAAATGAAACAACTCCCTTTCCAAATTGAGTCTTTGATTAAGATCTCATAAACTCCAAGTCGAGTCTTTCCAAGATCTCAAAGTGAACCTTCATTCCATCCACTCCGTTGAATGCAATGAAGCTTGGGGGGCATGCACCTTGATTTGCGTCATTATGCTGGGGGCATGCGAACTTATAACAAGCATAGTTTTTCGTTTTAAGCTTGTGTAAATATGAAACCGAATCCAAGCAGAGTTTTCCATGGTTCAAGCTTGTGTAAAAATGAACCTATACCTGATTTACATCTCGTGATTGCCATTTTTATCCACTAAATTCTGCTAGATGAGCCTTGGTTGTTTCATTCCATCGCCATCTCTTTGGCCGATCATATGCTTTCACTTGGTTGTTTTTTCCTTTCCTGAGGAACTGCAGCGATGAGTGGTTTTATTAGCCAGCCTCTTGACCATTACATGTTTTGAGCAGTTCCACCATTTCTGGAACCAATTGCTACCCTTTATACCACTCATTCCACTAGGACGAGTCACCTTTAAGCTTTTTTCTGACTCGTAAAATGTGAAAAGATTGCCAAGTTTTTCCCTTTTTGCCTCGTTAAAAGAAGATAAAAATTGTGGTCCACTTTCAGCTCTTTTCCAACCATATAAATGAGAAAAGATGGCCAGACTTTTGTCGTTTCAAGTTCTATTTTGGTTACGAAACATTGTGTCTCTGATCGCTTTTTTACTTTTTCGGATCGGGAACACTAATTATGAAAATTACTCCTTGGTCATAATGGTCAAGTGGTTCTCTCGAGTATTCTTTTCTACTTTTTCGGGCTCGAGGGACACAAAATTATGAAAAAGGACCGCCCTAGAGTTTTCTTTTCTGTGTCTTTTTTAAACTCTCAAATGTGAAAAATACTCAAAGTTTTACCTATGTCCGACTCATTAAACCCTGACGAAATTGGATTCGTCACCATGATGAAGCAAGAGCTTCTCCTCCCTAGGGCTCGTTAAACTATCACTAGGTTGGATTCGTCTGAAGGTCAAACTTATATCACAAGCATATGCTATCCCCTTCAAGCTTGTTTTTTCAAAAAATAATTGGGGTACTTGCTAGCAATGGTGGGGGAAATTTGGAAGTCGTCATTGGTTACCTGCGGCAGCTAGTCACTCTTAAACATCGACACTTTTGCTTCTCGTCGGGTTGGGATATCCTCACATCGTCATCATCCTTCTGAGGTTTTGGGTTTCCATTTTGCCTCATTCCATCTGATCCATGTTGTCTCTGTCAAACCTCCGATCCCTTGGTACCAAAATGCTGCCGCATTCCAGATTCGTGTCATCGATATGTTCAAGAGTATAATCCTTCTATAGTTCACACCCTTACCTCCTCCTCTGATGCTCTATTTCACCATCTACCACTTGTTCCTCATCTCGCGTCATTGATGGGGGAAACATTATGGCCCTCCTACGACGGATCGCCTCTTGTCGACACCAGCTCATTATCCAGGAGGTTGATCTAGAGATCCCTTTCGATACATTGGAGCTTGCATGCCTCAATGGCAAGTTCTTCACACCTGATGATGAACTTTCAAGATTGGTCTTCAATTGGGTGATTCCATGAGTGTTCGACTTCAAATCATTTTTCGCACTTAGTGGATTGTACTGGCAGTACCTTGAGAACCATTGACATTATTGATGGTCTCTCTCGTGCTTGTTAACAGTTTCCATCATTGACTGGTAATCAAGTGACTTTCTATCATTCTAAACTTCAACACATCTATTCGCATGCTAGAACTTCTACTATGATTGGTTAGGGTTTCAAGACTCTGGAAAAATATTACACCTATTCAAGCTGCATGGATTGGTTTGTGATTATATGCATGACTATTTGATTGGATGGTTGTGACCATACCTAAGTCTTCATGGATGGTTATCACCATACCTTTATCATTATATATGGTCTTATCAACTGGGTGGCTGCGTCCATACCACAGATTACGTTTCATATGTCTTTTGGATGGTTGCACCCATGCTTAGACTACATGTATTTCACTATCAGAGATATCAGTTGTACTTGCACTTGCATGCTCTTCATGGTGGTGTTCTAGTTCGGTTATGATTTCATAAAGCATTTCACCCCTCCCACTCTCTCGGGCTTCATGCTATAGGGGGCATCTGTTACACAGTAATTTTTCACTGACCTCATCTCAGTCCCTCCGTTGTGTCATACATCAGATAAACATGTCCATATCTTCCCACTCATGCAAGAATATTAAGCAAGTGCTCTCTACTGTTGAATATTGACCCTTTGTGCCTAAGTTTCTGCATCTTCGTGAGTAAACCCTTAAAATGCATGAAGATTCCCTCTCATGAGAAGTATCGTTGCGACACCGTCGCAGGTGTACATGTGTTTCCTGTGATGGTCGAATTTTAAGGCTCAGCGGGATTCTTCCAGATGCTTATTATGACGATTGGTCTGCACACATTTCTCCCTTGCAATTTCATCGCTAATCCCTAGTTCATGACCTGTGACGATCCAAATTAGGCGAATTAGTTCAAACAGTCGACCTTCTGGGTGATTCTAGAACTAGTTGTTGGGTCAGATTGGTTCGCCTTTCCTCCCCTGGGATGGTATTTCCACCTTTTATGAAACCTCCCTTGAGGATAATATCTCTCTCCTTCATTTCATGGAGGCTCCTCCTCCTATAAAAACACTCACCATTGCAATGATAAACTAATTCCTAGTTACTGGTTGCTAGTTGGATTGAAGCATATTAGATAACTTTGGTGTGAGTTTGACAAGTGTGGAATTGTTGATAGTTTGGTAAGAGGTTGTGGAGTGCCTTAACCTTGCATTATAGTTTGTAAATTAGAGAGAGATATTATCCATTTAGGAGACCCATTCTTGAGAGTGAATTCTTGAAGGAACATACCGACTGGACCCTCTGAGATGGCTTGTGATGTCAAGGCTTAGTTGTAAGCTTTGCTCTTGATTTATTTTAATACAATAAATAACAATTTCATATATCTTGTGTATAGCTTACTCGATAGTTTATGATTCCTTGACTTTATAAGTAAATAGATCATTGTTGTTCTCGGTTACATGCTCCGTTGTTTTATTGTGGTGTTTCAGGTCAATTACTCATTAAGGAGAAAGAAATAGAAGTTAGAGCAATGAAACGGAAGCTTCACCAAACACTGGTTTTGAGGTAGGCCTCCAACGATGATTATTTAAGGAAATTAATTGTTGTTTTTGTCTGCAGAGGGAACACTTTCCTACTTCACAGCTCCACACCCAACAATCTCCCACTTGGAGACTGATTATAGAAACTTCACCGCTGCTTCATTTGTTGGACAATGACTCCACTTTGGACCTGGTTATTTCTCATCTTCTTCGTCATACTTGAAGACCAATTGAAACTGAAAAAATTCTCAGTTTCTCCCTGGTTACAACTTTTGTTAACATATCTGCAAGATTCTGGCTAGTGTGTATCTTTTCCAGCTTCAACTGTCCATCTTCCAACGCTGACCGTATGAAATGGTACTTGAGCTGTATATGTTTAGTCTTGGAATGAAATGCAATGTTACTTGCAAGATGTATGGCACTCTGGCTATCATTGTATAACTTGCCCAACTCCTGCTTCTTACCCAATTCATCCAGAAACCTTTGTAACCAAATAATTTCTTTACTAGCCTCTATTGCAGCAACATACTTTGCTTCTGTTGTTGAGAGTGCAACAACACTTTGCAGTTTTGAGACCCAACTGGCAGTTGTTCCACCTACAATAAACACATACCCTGTTGTGCTTCTCATGTTATCTTTATCACCTACCATATCTGCATCAACATATCCCTGTAGAGCAATGTTTGAACCACCAAAGAATAATTCTTGATTTGTGGTACCTCTTAGATACTTGAGAATCCACTTCACCACCATCCAATGTTATTTTCTTGGATTGTTCATGTACCTTCTTACAACTCCCACTGCATGTGCAATATCAAGCCTTGTGCAGACCATTGCATACATTAAGCTTCCAACTACTAATGCATATGGAACTTTAGACATATGAGCCATTTCTTTCTGTGTCTTGGGACACTCCTCCTTACTTAATTTGAAATGGTTGGCCAAAGGTATACTAACTGGTTTTGCATTCTGCATATTAAACCTTTTCAGTACCTTTTCTGTGTACTCACTTTGATACAATGTTAATTTGTGATTCTTCTTGTCTCTAGTTGTTCTCATACCAAGGATTTGTTTTGCACCACCGAAATCCTTCATTGAAAATGAGTTTGCCAATTTTCTTTTGAGCGCATTTATTTCCTACATGTTAGAACCTACAACAAGCATGTCATATACATACAATAACAATATAATATAGCTGTCATCATTATGCCTTTTGAGATAAACACAATGATCAGAGTGGCATCTACTATAACCTTGTTTAGACATAAACGTGTCAAATTTTAGATAGCACTGCCTTGGAGCCTGTTTTAAGCCATACAATATCTTCTTCAACCTGCACACTAGTTTCTCCTTCCCTTTTACCTCATATCCTTGTGGCTGTTGCATATATATCTATTCCTCCAAATCCCCATGGAGAAAAGTTGTCTTTACATCTAACTGCTCAAGATGCAAATCTTCAGCTACTACTAGATTTAAAATAGTTCTGATTGAAGTCATTTTAACAACAGGAGAAAATATCTCATCAAAGTCTACACCCTTTTTCTATGCAAACCCTTTCACCACAAGTCTAGCTTTATACCTTTTTCTACCTCCATATTCTTCCTTCAACTTGTAAACCCATTTATTTTGCAATGTTGTTTTACCTGCAGGCAACTTGACTAAGTCCCAAGTCTGGTTATGTGCTAAGGATTCCATCTCTTCTTTCATGGCTTGCTCCCACTTCTTCCTGGTTTCTACCTGCACTGCTTCTTCATAACATTATGGTTCACCAGAATCAATCAACAATACATTATATAATGAAGGAGAGTTTTGTTCATGGAGTCTACTTATCCTGGTAGATCTTCTAACACCACTTTCAGGTGTCTGAGGTGCTTATTGTTGTTGTGGTTGTTGTTCTGGCTGTTGATCATTATGATTTTCAAGCACCATCACTTTTTCTGTGATCTTGTCAAGCACTGTGTATTCTCTGTTTTCTTTTTCCCGTTTCTTTTCCTGTAGCTGATCCTTATACAAAACATTTTCATTGAGCATGACATCTCTTCTCCTAATTATTTTGTGTTTTTCATAATCATAAAAGTGATAACCAAAATCATTAACACCATATCCAATAAAGGTACATTTCTTTTATTTTTCCTCAAGCTTTGTTCTATTTTCTTTATTAATGTGGGCCAAGGCTTCGCAACCAAAAGTCTTTAAAAAAGAGTAGTTTACCTTTTTACCTATCCATGCCTCCTCTGGAATACCACCATCCAAGGAACTTGAAGGCCCTCTATTTATTAGATAAACAACAATATCTATAGCATCTGCCCAAAATTGTAAAGGAAATCCTGCATGCAATCTCATGCACCTTGCACACTCCATGATTGTCCTATTCATCCTTTCTGACATACCATTTTCTTGTGGTGTTCCTGGAACTGTCTTCTCTCTATGAATTCCATTCTCTGAACAGTACCTATCAAAATATTTGTTGCAATATTCACCTCCATTGTCTAATCTGAGACACTTCAACCTTTTCCTGTCTCCTTTTCAACCAAAGCTTTCCATTTCTTGAAAGTATCAAATACATCAGATTTATTTTGAATACAATAAATCCAAATTTTTCTGGTTGCATCATCAATAAAAGTAACATAATAATGAGAGCCACTAAGAGATGATACCTTAGCAGGTCCCCATACATCTGTATGCACAAGCTCTAATTTTTCGCTCTTCTTTTCTTTCCCAACTCTAAGGAATCTGACTCTCCTCTGTTTTCCATAAACACAATTCTCACAGAATTTTAAATCAACATGCTTCAAACCTGGCAACAAATTTCTTTTGTGAAGAATCTACATCCCCTTCTCACTCATTTTCCCAAGCCTATGATGCCACAATGTCGTATCTTCTCTTGTAGAGGATAAAACATTAACATAATTAGAAATACCATTGCATAAATACAATGTACCAACCTTTCCTCCTTTCACTATTACCAAGGATCCTTTAGTGACCTTCTAGGTTTTATCTGTCAAAGTAGTTACGCAACCTTCACCTCCCAACTGCCCTGTTGAAATCAGATTTTTCTTCAAATCTATAACATGCCTTACCTCCTTCAATAGCCACTAATTTCCATTTTGTTGTTTTATGAAAATTGTACCCATTCCAATGATTTTACATGGTTTATCATCACCTAATCGAACCTATCCAAAATCTTCTTGAACATAATCATAAAAATGTTTCCTATCAGTTGTGGCATGGGATGAGGCCCCTGAATCTACCACCCAAGCATCAATAATATTTTATAATGAAAGAATCAAAGCATCTTGCAACACATCACCTGTTACATTTGCTTCATGATTAGTTTCTTGTTGCGCGTCTCCTTCTTTTCCCTTTCGAGACTTGTAGTCTTTCTTCAGGTGTCCTTTCTTCCCGCATTTCTAGCACACTATCCCCAATCTGGACTTGGATATGCCTTTTCTTGACTTACTATGATATCCAAGGCTCTTTCCTCTTTCTTTTTTTCTTCCCCTAGTCTCTGCAGTCAAAGCATTCCTGATGTCTCACCGGAGCTTTTCCTTCACATTTCCTTGCTAAGGATTGCACCGACAACATCATCAAACTTTAAAGTACTAGATCCAGAGACAGAGTTACTAATGGCCATAAATAAACCATTCCAACTTCCTGGAAATGAGCACAGAAATAACAGAGCCCTAACTTCATCATCAAAATTTACCCTATAGAATTTAACTGACCGGTAATTGTATTAAATTCATTTAAATGATCTGCAACAAATCCACCTTCTGACATCTTCATATTAAGTAAACGCTTCATAAGAAATACTTTATTTGAGGCCAAGGGTTTTTCATATAGTTTGGCTAATGTCAACATTAAACCCTCTGTTGTCGTTTCCTTTGAAATATTAAACACTACCGACGCCACTAGGCACAGTCGTATTGTTCCAAGTGCCTTTCTGTCAAGAATATCCCATTCTATTTCTGTCATACTCATCGGCTTCTTTGTCTTTCTGCTCAATGGTTGGTACAAATCTCTCTGATAAGATAATCTTCCATCTGCATCTTCCACAGCTAGTTGTTTTGGCCGTTAAATTTTTTGACCCTAAACATACCATCTTTCGCCATTTCTCCCACTCGAACCAAGAACCCTTCTCTCCTGTGAGTTTATCATCCAAATAGAACTTGGCTCTGATACTAGTTGTTATAGAATTATATATTATAGAGCAATGGACACATAAAATATTGCAAAAATATAAACATAGAAAATGCATAAAACAAGAGAGACACGGATATACGTGGTTCACCTAGTTTGGGCTACGTCCATGGAGAAACAGCTAGTCCTTCCTTTTATATTATCCAGAAAACTAAAGAGATACAAGCTACAACAAATCCATTGTAATTCCCTCTTCGCTCTCAATCTCCTCTCTCTTCCTCACTCATAATACAGATATACCTAGATGGAATACAATTCCCTCATATATAGTGAGGGGTTGCCTTCTAAGACAAAAAACCCTAAATTAAACATAAATTCTACCGTAAAATCTTTGCCTAATGAACGGTCCAGATTGACTACGAAATTACAACATTTTACAAGGAAATTTTACATCTATTCTTAGCTTCGGGGGCACTACCTCCGTTCTCCCCACCAGGGGGGGTTCCCAAAGGTCACAGCTACCCCCCCTGGACCCGCCCTGCAACGAATATTTTATGGGTGGTGTTGCCACCCCATTACGAACTAGGGTCCAATGTGTCGATACCATTGAATACAGAAGATAATCAGGCTCCATACCCAACACTTCCTTGGTAGCACAAACCATAATCACTAGTGCCACCCAAATACCTAAAAACCCGCTTCACTGTTGTCCAATGCTCCTTCCCTGGTTTTTACATAAACCTACTCAATACTCCCACTTCATGTGCAATGTTTGGTCTAGTGCATACCATTGCATACATCAAGCTACCGACTGCACTTGCATATGGAACACGGGACATATCCTCTTCCTCTTCCTGTTTCATGGGACACTGTTCAATAGATAACTTTACACCTACAGGAATAGGAACCTTCACCAGTTTACTATCATGCATATTAAACCTTTGTAGTATTGTCTCGACATAATTCCTCTGGTTTAACCAGAGCTTCCTCTTTGCCCGATCTCTTTCAATTTCCATGCCCAAAATATAGTTTGTAGCACCAAGATATTTCATGTCGAATTCGGAGGACAATTGGATCTTCAAGTCCTGGATAATTTCTTTGTCATTTCCAACCAGCAACATATCATCCACATACAAGACCAGATAAATAACACGGTCACCAATTAATTTAAAATACACATAGTGATCTCCTTTGCTTATGGTGAAGCCAAGTCCTCGTATAAATGTATCAAATTTTTGATACCACATCCTTGGTGATTGTTTTAACCCATACAGAGACTTATTTAACTTGCATACCAGTTCTTTCTTACCCTTCACTGCAAAGCCTTCAGGTTGCTTCATGTAGATCTCCCCTTCCAAATCCCCATGAAGAAATTATGTCTTCACATCCATCTGTTCTACCTCAAAATCAAAAGCAGCATCAACAGATAAAAGTAATATAATAGAAGTTACCTTGGCAACAGGAGAAAAAATATCACCAAAATCAATTCCTGACACTTGGGAATAACCTTTTGCTACCAACCGAGCTTTGTATTTCTCCACCTTTCCTTCTGCATTTGTCTTCTTCTTGAACACCCATTTGTTTCCAATGGGTTTCTTTCCAACTGGCAACTCCACCAGATCCCAAGCCTCATTTTTGTGCAAAGATGTCATTTCATCAACCATGGCCTCTTTCCAGATTTTTCCATCCTCTGAATCTACTGCTTCCTTCACAGTTCTAGGATCATGATCAGTAATAGATAAAGAAAAAATTGAATAGAAAGAAAATGGACTATACCTTTCTAGCTACCTTCTTTCTCGAACTGATCTTCTTAACCTGGAATTTGTGGCTCTTCACCTTTTGTTTCCTCCTCTGCTATAGAGTCTTATTCTTCCTCCTTTATCTCAAACTCTATCTTCATAGGTTCCTTTGGTTGGACTTCATGTTTAATAACATCTTTCACCTCTCTGAACACCACATCTCGGCTATACACAACCTTCCTTGTTGCTAGGTTCCAAAGCTTATAACCCTTTAAACCATCCTTATACCCAATAAAGATGCATTTTTCAAATTTACTATCCAATTTGGTTCATTTTTCCTTTGGAACATGTACATATGCATCACATCCAAATACCCTCAGATGTGAAAGAGAGGGTTTCTTACCAGTCCATACTTCTTGTGCAGTCTTATCCTCCAACGCTGATGAAGGTGATCTGTTGACCAAGTAACATGTTGTCTCCACTGCCTCTGCCCAAAATTCTTGTCCTAACCCAGCACCACTGAGCATGCTTCTTGCCATTTCCATCAACGTCTTGTTCATTCTTTCTGCAACTCCATTTTGCCGAGGTGTATATGGAGTAGCATTTTGTCATTCTATACCACACTTCTTACAAAATTCTTAAAATTCCTTACTGCAAAACTCTGCACCGTTATCTATCCTTAGCACCTTTATCTTCTTCTTTGTCTGGTTTTCCACCGGAGCCTTAAATTCTTTAAACCTGTCAAAGACTTCAGATTTCTTCTTAAGGAAATATATCCATGTATTCCTTGAGAAGTCATCTATAAATGATACATAGTACACAAATTTACCCAGTGATGGAAAATTCACAGGTCCAAACACATCAGTGTACACAAGCTCTAATATATGTTTCACCCTCTTACCACCAGAGGGGAAAATCACCCGATTCTACTTCCCATATACACAATTTTTACAGAAATAAAAATACAGAGAGCTATTACTCAAACCTTATACCATACCTTTACCATGAAGTATTTGAAGGCCCTTCTCTCCAATATGTCCAAGCCTTTGATGCCACAGCATGGTCTTCTCTCCAGAGAACACTAGATTTTCTATTCCACTTTCAAGAACCATAGAATTGTTGCACCCATCAACAACAGTGCTACCTTGCAACTTTGACAGAGTTCCAGTCCGGACTCCTCACATCAATACCAGTGCTCCTCGAACCATCTTGCACGTATCCTTCTCGAACACTGTTTTTACACCTGCATCATCCAGCTTGTTTATAGAAATCAGATTTCTGGCTAATGCAGGAATATATAGAACCCTCGGAAATGTTTTAGCCCTTCCACCTTGCAACTTCAACTTTACTTTTCCGCGACCAATGATTCTAGCCTTCCTATCATCCCCTAAGAATACATCACCACCATCGTATTTATCATACTTACAGAACCACTCTCTATGGGGAGTGAAGTGAAAGGATGCACCTAAGTCAATCAACCATGCCTCATGATCTACATGTGTACTTGAAGAAGCCAAGTACACATCCCCACCTTCATCTGAGATGGTTTTCGCCTCTGCAGAAGAAGCATCATCAGATCCCTTTTCTTTGTCAGGAACTTTAGATTTATAGTCTCTTTTGTAGTGCCCTTCCTTTCCGCATTTCCAGCACACCACATTTACAGGTTTTCCTAGAGATTTAGATCTCCCACTTGATGAATTTTTTTTTTTTTTGTTATTGGAACATCCTCGTATAGATAAGGCATCACCATTCTAGATCTCCATATTTTTCTGTCTCATCTCCTCCGTCAGCAAGGATGAGACTATTTTATCAAACTGCAAGGCAGTTACATTGCAATACAAGGTTATCCCACGAATCTGCTAGAGAACACAACAAACTGATGCACTTATCTTCATCTAAAATTTTAATATCAACAAATAATAACTGACTTACCACAATATTAAATGCGTTCAGATGCTCTATCACCGAGTCTCCATCTTTCATCCTCAGGTTATACAGCTTTTTCTGTAGGAACAGTTTATTCACCAAAGACTTAGATTAGTACAATGTCCCTAACTTGTCCCACAAAGCCTTCGTCGTAGCTTCCCCTGATACATTCAGCAATATTGAATCCGAGACACAAAATTGTATTGTGCTCTTTGCCTTCCGATCCAACTTCTTCCATTCTTCATTGGACACTCCCGTTGGTTTAGTACCTAGATCTACCACGATCCACTAATCTTTATCCACCAATAGATCCTCCATCTTGAGCTTCTATAACTGAAAACTCTGACCATTAAATTTATCTATCTCTATCTTTCCACTGCTCGCCATCTTCTTTCACCACCAGAATCGATCCCGTAGATCTCCCAATGAATAGGGTCTACCACAAGCCTGAGCGAAACCCCTCAGCAACAAATGCATCCCCTGGAAGCCAAAACAACTCTGATACCAAATGCAGGTTTTAACCCATACATAAATTACCTACATATGAATTCTAAAACACAGAAAATAAACAATGCGAGAGCATAACACATAAAACACATATACACAGAGATTTTCCATTGGATCCAAAAACCAGGACTACCAGCTTGATTTTTGATTATGTTCCTTTCAATGTTACAATACATATTTATACATGTCGAAGCATCCAATACCATGGACCGAAAACCATAGGTAGGTCCGCCCAACCAAATATAGGGTCCAAAAAAAATTTTCACGGGGCGCTGCCCCAGACCCCGTAGAGGGAGACTACCCACCCCCCTCAAACCCCCCCTCTGCGCAATCAGCGCAACGAAGGGGGGACTCCTCCCCCCCTCTAATTCCCTGGTTAACTATGTCGGTTAGTTGTGGAAAGAATATAACACAACCCAACAAGAAAAGGATGAAAAGGTGACTCTAGTCACTTTCGTTGGTTTAGAGAGATTGAAAGGACAAGTGCTCGATGATCTTTTCAAATTTAATGAGTCAGAAAAGATCGAAATGACTGCTCAGGTGAATATAGGTAAAAGGAGTACCAAGTAACCGTGAACTACAATATACACCTTAGCAAAATGAATTTACCAGGACTTGACGTACGTGTAGGTAATCTCCCAGAATGTTATGTTTGGTGTATCACATTTACACAGAGGACGACTCAGCTTCCTATGGATAAATTTTTGTAACCTATGGGGGCCTCCCTTTATATACGTGATAGTACAGGAATCAAAAGTCCATGCTAGCGTTGTCTAATGCCGAAGCGAATGAAAGATACTAAGTTTTAAAGATGTCGGAACATGTCTCTAACCTAGACCCCTAAGTATGAATGTTAATGTTTCAAATGCTCCTTATATTAATTGATAGATTTTAAGTTTATCTTTAATTAAGTTTCAATTTTGAGGCTCAAAACGATGTCACCTAAACAGCTATGATGCAACTATATGAGAAAAGGAAATTTTCCACTTCGATGAGAGCTAGACTAACCAAGGGAAGAAATTTCAATCAATAATGCATCAAACAAAATGCATCATGCAAAATTCTTTCCACTAACTTTCACTTTTGTCTTCCAAATGCAATGCCAAAAGTAAAAATGATTTTCAGTTTTCACTATCCTAAATGAAACTTCTCAAAAGAAAAATGATTTTGACTTTACTAAGATGCATTTATATGAATTATGATTTTCTTTTCGTTTTGAATTATTTGATGCACCTAATACAGCTTTTCACTTTCAATAATTGAAAAATGCGATCTATTTTCAATGATGAATCTCAAAAAATAACTTTTCAATGCAACTAATCTAATTCATTTTCACAAAAAGTAAATTTCGAAATATAGGCTAAAACAAATGCAAAACGATGTTTTCAATGAATTCTATAGAAAATAACACTCAATCAATCAGCAAAATAAACATCTCAATGACATCAACAAGCAGTAAGCAATGACCAATGACTAGAAACCCTAAAATTCAGTCAGATTTCACTTTGAATCCAACAAGACAAATTTTCAAAATTAATCAAGGCAATCAATCAAAACATTGACAAATCCAAGCATACAGGATGGGAAAAGACCTTAGGGGCCAAGACACACTAGATTCTTAGGAAGAAACCTCAAAAATTCTCATATTCAAGGATCATCGCTACTTTACATACCCAAACCCGTGATTATCGCTACTTTTCATAGGCAAACCCACGATGGCATCACTACTTTCTATAGAAAAAGTAGTGATGATTTTAGCACGACCAAAAAATGAAGAAAAAAAAATCATCTCAACTGTAAAGGTAAAAACCTAGATCATCGCAACTATAAAGCTAAAACCCGTGATGCCATTGTGACTATAAAAGGTAAACCCACGATGGTTAAGGAATATGGGAAAAAACTAAAAATATTCCAAGAAACAATCCATACTTAGCACTCTAAGGTAGTGATCAGTAATGTTATAAACCTAGACTAATGCAGACAAGCCGAAAAATCAATAGTTGGTCAAACTAGTCAAAAGATCATGGTGAAAGATTAGATGGAAATGG
Organism: Pinus tabuliformis; assembly: GCA_031772625.1. Taxonomy (NCBI): domain Eukaryota; kingdom Viridiplantae; phylum Streptophyta; class Pinopsida; order Pinales; family Pinaceae; genus Pinus; species Pinus tabuliformis. The sequence continues at coordinate 230,606,340 of CM062811.1, read as the reverse complement.
TCATAGGCTCCCTAGTGGAGTCACCATTTTTTTGACAAGGTTAATCCTCTCTACGGACATAGATGATCGCTCTATCCCAAGGATTGGGTCTAGCAACTGAAGTGACAATCAACTAGACATCTTCCTAGATTATAATTTATAACATGACCTACCTCATTCTGATGTTATTCTAATTTCCTTTGTTGAGATCCTCGAACTATTTATGTCACGGACTTGTTCCTGCTTCTCTCAATGCTTATGTGCCTGCACAAGTAATCGAGAGAAAATAAAGCATGCCAAAACCAATAGTAAATCCAATAATAACCTACTTAGCTGATCAAGGAATGCCAAGCTAATACATACATGAACATATATATTTTGGGAAGATGAACCAACAGTTGTATATTATTTAAGGAATAAAGGGAAGCTTACAACCATAGCCTTGATGTTGAAAGGCTCTCCTTGAGTGGTAATCCAAGTCCAAGCTATGAAACTCTCCAAACACTCCTTCTCCAAGTCTAATGAATAGCCTCTAAGCACAAGCTCAGTATAGGGGTGCAAATGGATATAGACCAACCCAGCCTCTAACCTGATCAACCATTTGAGAATGGGAGAGGAGGAATCTATAAGCTGGGAGAGGGAGTTAGGACTTATCCAAAGATAGGATTAGGCCCAAATCTCAAAGATGTAGCTCATAGGGATAAGACAGAGAGATCAAATTAGGATGATTCGACCTCATTTATACGAAACCACCTCCAACTCGTCGATTTGGAGGCTTCTATATCACGAAGCTTCTCATCTCCTTTGGAAAAATTAATTTTTTGGATCATCGCAGGTATTCAAGAGAATAGATTGATGCCATCATGGGTCAAACACAGTGCAACAGGCGACCATCGTTGTTTTGATCTTCATAAGAGCAATGACCCTCATTTCAGGGTTTTAAGAGATATTTCTTCACGGAAAGATCCAGAAATTTTCCAAGCAAAGTTAAACGAGGGATTTGAGTTGTATACATGGATGAGTATATTGTATAATGATCAAATTTTAGGCACTTCATGGTATGTCACAGGGAAGTACGGAAGGCATTATAAAATATTTTGTAACATGAACTTTTGAAGCAAATGGCAATTATCCATCGCATTTTGTCCAAAAACCTAACAAATAGTGCACCATAGCACAGGCCCCATCCTCAGCCCTGCTGGTGCTTCTAGCTTCAAGGGAATTGGTCCCCCTCTTGTAATATAATTCACGAATATGGGACACTGGTCTTTATTGTGCCCCTGGCTCTTGCACTTTAGACACCAAACTTTCGCATGCACCTCTGGTTTAGTCTCCTTGGCTTTCTTCAAGCTCTGCAATTCTAAGCAGAGGCTCTGTAACTAAGAGTGGATTTGTTGTACCCCCAAGGTTGCATATTGAATAGGCATTTCTTGTAACCTCATCGTGATTTCCAAGGGTTCTTCTTGAGTTCCAATCTTTTGCTATGACAGAGCAATTCTCAGGTGGGCTAGAAGAGAAGTTATAAAGCACTCGCGATGTTGACCATCTATGAGTTGCATGTTAGCTTCTTGAATCTGACACTTCAGCCTTTGATCTAATTCCCAAGGCATCTCATCGACCCTCATCATGATTTCCTTAAATCCAACTACTGACTGAGACTCAAACTTAGGCTTACTAAACTCTTTGTTTAAAGTAGTTTTAGTCTCTGCTAGTGATGTGAAAGGATTATCATAATAGTACTTAATATACCAAGTTAGTGCGCGATCTTGGAGATCGGTAATAAATTGTGCCTTATTTATATTATCATCAGTAATCTATTGCGCTTTCCACACAGCATTTGCAACAAACCAAAACTTCTTTGTATCTTCACTCCCTATGCCTTTGAAAATTAGCAGCTTCATCGTATTCTCCATGTTGAATGGAGGTGGTAGAGGTGGAGGTGTGAGTGAAGGGGTAGGCGGTAGAGGCGGGGGTGGAGGAAGAATGGACAGATGATGTGTTCATGGAAAACCCTGTGTTATCAGCTTGGTAGCACTCCGCGATGAGGCCTTTACCGCTCCCTCATCATCGCTCGAAGGAGGTTCGATCAACAGGCTATATTCTGGACCTGATCTCTCTTAACCTCTAAAGAGCTTCCACTTCACGTAGCTCCAAACATCAAGGAAATGCCATAACCCATTTTTCACATAACAAAATTTTGATCCAGGAGTCTACACTATAGGATTATCAAGCTTACACCTTCCTTGGTTGTCTGTCAATTTAGCTAACCACTCGTATAGTTCAATGGGAAAAGTGCAGAAGAAGATTTTATGTATATCTATATACAGATACTTTTTCAACCACTCTTCCTTTGGTAAGGGTAGAATCTTGTTTTTGTGCACCATGAACTCGTGAATCTTCTGATCCAACCACTTTTCAATTTCTTTCTTGGTCGGATTCTAGTGATGTGACATCAAACATATCTTTCAGGCAGATCCTGGTCCCAGCAACGGAAACATTTGTTGGCTTAGGGGGTCCTGACCCAGGTTCAGAGTTAGTTGCACCAACCAAAAAATCCCTATACTATTGGCCCTTTCGACAACAACCTGCGTAGTACAGGCTGCAGTCTCACCAAAAGCAGTATGGGGGGATACAAGAACCAAGTTTATGCATCTAGAGACTAGTGTGATGTCTTTTAGCACCTCAGATTTGCCTTCGTGCAGATCGATACACTCCTAGGGCTTACTATTGTAACTCTGTCAAATAGCCTTCAAACCTTCATGAAGGTTTATGATTAGTCTTTTCTGACCTTTAACAGTCAATCTATCCACTTATGCACATCAGAAAGTAATCCTAAATTAGGGTTTGTGCAGATTCACTTAAGTTATTAGTAAACAACATAGAATTCATTGAAGTCTTCGCGAAAATACATAAACATGCTTTGCGTACATCATTAATACTTACTCAACATAATCACACGTCATTAAATCAATCTTCCATAAAATGCATTATTCATAGACAACATATAACATTAGCAGAAACAAAGATAAAACAGATATACACAAGAATTCTCTGGTAACTATATTTATTGATCTTCAATTCAGGATTATAGACTCAAAACTACCCTACGCACTTAGTTGCAGGGGTCCATGCACTTAGCTGCGGACTCTACCTAGGCCTTTGCGCACTCATCTGCAAAGCCTTTCTTCTCCTATCTTACCCACTCTTCTCACTATAAATTTTCTTCTATTGACCCATTGCTTATCAATTCTTTGAAAACATGCCTTAGACTCTCTAAGCCACACATATTTATAGCCTTTAGCATACAATGCCATGGTCCACAGACCATGGGTGGATCTCAAAACCAACTCATACTTTACATAAAACAAGGGGCTAAACCCCTTTGACTCATAATTATCTATGCGCTCTGCATCCATAAACCATGGGGACTTTACATTAGTTACAAAAATGTATCAAAACTTGGGTTATCTTAACCCCAAAACTGACCCGAGAGACCCCATCCCAACATATCATTGCCATGAACACAAGTATAATTGTCATACATTACACTGTAGTTGTCACTAACATATATATCACATTTTCATATACATCATTGTAATGTCATACATCACTGAAGATATGACTACCATAAGCATAGTGTTATAGACATTTTTGGGCACTGCAACCCCAATCATAAATGTCCATAAACCAAGGGCTCTTAAGTCCCTAAAAGTGTTGTTCCAACCTCTAAAAGAACAAGGTCAACTGATTACATCTTCTCCCAGAAGTTCTCCATGAAAAACTACTCAGAACTGGTCAAAACTGGACCATCTCACCTGCTCCATGGTCAAAGTGCATTGCATCCCACCTAAATACACACGAGAGGTACGATGCATACTGAAAATACCTTCTATGGGGTGCGATGGGCGAGAGTGAACAAATGGCAAGGTCAATCTGCAAGGTGGAGGATCATGGAATCTTCCAGAAACTTCTCCTGTGACACTTACCTCTTTGCATTTTCCCAGGGATGAGTAAGAGATCATCAATCTCCAAGTGGAATCAAGAACTATCAGAGAGAGGAAACTAATCAGATCTCAAAAGCTGACTCACCCCCCTTGAAAACATCTATATATGGATCCCTCATCCTAGAGATCCAGAGGTTGAAATTTTGTATCTTGTGTTAGCGCTGGAATCTGCCTTAGGCTGAGGGAAGGCGAGACTCAAGGCCACATCAAACCAAGCTCAGGGAGAGGGCTCTCTCCAGGTCTATCTCGGAAAAAGGTCTTCAAAGGAGCTGAGATGACTTATAATGGATATTGATTTTAGGCTAGTAAATGGATAGGTAGGTTTGATTTAAAAAAAATTTGGGGTTTTGTTGGAGAAAAGGGAAAAAACAAATTTGGGCTCGGGATGAGACCAGATCTTTGCAGAATTCGAGTTGGGGCAAGGTAGGTAGTAGCTTTAATGCTTTTTGATCATACGTATGGATGGATCAGAATGACAAGGAGCTGAAAAGGGCAAGGGGAAACAGGGATCCTCTCCAAATTGGTGAAAACATATAAAACTAAACAAATTTAAAGGCAGAGCACTAAAATCGATGGATTCAACCTCACTTACTCATTCATTTAGTTTCAGAAGCAAAAGAAGGGAATGGAATACATTAAAACATTAAAGAACATACAAATAACTGAGAGAACACACCATCAAAACTGAAAACCACATGAATCCCAATAGGTGTTGCAAAACCTCTGATCTTTCCTTAGCCAAAATGCAGAAGATATGTACAATAGTGTGCCAAAACTTTCCCAATAGTCCAACCCTTGCTACTGACTGAAAATTTACATAATATAGACAAAGCCAACCCATTCCCTAACCTCTAGGGGTCGAGCTCCTCCTTCTAGGAGTAGTTTGAACCAATTCTAAACATGGAGCAAGAATCTAGGTGACCAAAACAACTTGCCTCTAATAAGAAGGAAATTGATTCATTACATTAAATTTTTGCTATTTTGTGAATGAATCATCTAGAATATGGTAAATAAGTGCCAATTTACATCATACACATCAAAATAAGTCACATACTTCAGAAGGTGAAACTGGTGAAAACTGGCCGAATTCCTAAGCTGGAGGATGAAAATTGACCAAAAACCTCTATGCATAGCACGCCTTTCAGCCTATTTTTGGGGCACTTCCCGACATTGAAATCGAGCTCACAATAGCTGGTTGGAAAGCCCTAGATGTCTGCTATCCAGCCAAGTGGAATTTCCCAATTTGGAGCTCAATTTCCCCTTCAAAATTTCATTCTCCCACAAGTACTTCCTGTTGGTGCAAAAGGTGGCAGAAAGGTGATTTTCATGGTGTCTTTGACCCTTTTTATCATCCAGAACTTGATGAAATGCCTCGGCCATACTAAATCATGCATAACTTACCATGAAAAATCCAAAACTATAAAGTTTTCCTCCAGCAAGTGTCCCAATCATAAGCGAGCGCGTCGACGCGCTACGCATTGGGCTGAAAAACCTGTTTTGCAAGCCAAAAATTTCAAAATGACAAAAAATTCTCCGAATTTGCTCAAATTCGGAGTGAAGACCCTCCATCATGTATCATGCTCAGCCACTGAAGCCTCAGCCAAAATCCGAAGTGGATTAGGCCTCTTTTTCCGTTTTAGTGCTCTGCTCAAAATCTTTATCCTTGCTTTACCGATGTGCATGCGAGCCCAATAGTGATGTTTCATATGACGGAGCTTGTCTTTGTCTCTATTGGCCTTCGCCAACAACTCCTCCAGATGTCGATTGATTTTCTCAAGCCAAAATTGCCGCTCAAAAGGTGTCAAATCGCCAGGTCTTTTCCGGGCCAACTTTCGGACTTCACAGATTTTTCGCAGCTCTATAAGTGTGTGCTGGTCCTCTAGTTTCTTATTTCGCTACTCCAACTATTTGATCAGACATTTTGCCTTCAAAAAATTCTCATTCAAGCTGTCAATCTCAATCTTCTACTTTTGGATGATCTCTTTCAGTTATGAGAGAGTATAGCTCCCATCCACATCACTGAGTGAAACATCAATATCATGGCCTCCTAACAAGCCCTCCTCATGCATCGGCCTCTTGCCTCTTTCCTAAACCTGTACCTGTGTTGAAGATGAAGGCGAGACCCCTTCCATGCCATGTGGAGATAGTACTCATCGTGTAGCTGCAAATAAGGCCCTGTGGCCTCGCTGGTATGTCACATACACTGGAGCACTAATATGCTCGGTCTCAGGAATGTCAAACTGATGTGAAGGCTCTCCCTCATCATGAACTACCTCGGGAGGTGGTTGTAGCACTGTGAAGAAGTCACGGGAGATGAAATCCTCCCAAGTGATGCCCTGCTGTGTGAGCTGCTGTACCACAATGATTTTGATCAGCGCGTAATGATATATACTTCTATGTTGTTGTGCTGGGGTCTTCCTCTGTACAAGATATGTCATCCTCTATATATTGTGATACATGAAGTATGGAATGCTCATCATACGTACCCTCATGAAATGCATCAACACACGAATATGGTAGCGCAAGAATCTGCCCTCACAATTGAAATATCGAATGATAAGCTTCATCAAGGGTGCAAACACATCCTTTAGAAATCTAAATGGAAATACCCCGCTTAGCTGCCTTATAAACCCAGGTTTGATGTATGGCTCATAGTATAATTTATCTAGCTGTTGTCTCTTGTTCCATTCCTCTCCTACATTTGGTATTCCATGGTTTCTGGTGACAGAATGAAATCTACTCCGGCAAGATTTACATGGCCATCATGTAAGTGTAGAACAAATAGACGAGCTAGCTCATGATGATGCTGAATTTGTGAAATCAACTCATAATAATGGTAGCATGACTGATAACGAAAACAATCCATTGCAAGTGGGCAAGCATGCAATTGAGCCAAAGAAGTAGGTTCCTCCCTGAGTTGCTTACCACTTTTGCCACTTTTATGAGACCTCAGTGGCACATTAATTTTTGTTGTGGAATCACTGTCATACTCCTATTCATAATATAAATCCATCTCTGACATTGTGCTGGAATCAGACTATTTTCAAAGTGTATGTTGCTATAGGTATAGTGAAGGAAAAAATCTCAATGTATGCTTAATGGCAAAGAGAGGGTGCGGTATCATGGGCGTTACTGAAAATAGATGACATTAACCCACGGGGTCACTAAACTTTTCTTCAAACCCTAATAAGTGAATTTAGAAATAAACATAGGGTTTTTCATTACACACTTGTTACTCCATTTTCAAAACACCCTAATTATGTCTAAAATTCACTAGACAAACATAAAGAAGCGATTTGCAAGAGATTGAAGGCAATTTTGCATGAATTTGGATGAAGGAGAAAAAAAAATCAGCTCTGAGTTTGTATGTGTAGCGTGCTTACCCAATGCGTAGCGCGCCTCCAATGCATAGCGCGCATGTATTTTTACACAGGCTGCTGAAGCCCTATGCGTAGCGCGCTCCCAATACATAGCGCACACTCTCTGTGCGTAGCGCACACTTCTCCTTCAACTCCACAACCTTGAAATGTTCCACTTCATCTTCAACACTCTGTTTTGGCCTTGCTTTAGGAAATTTTGTGAAAATGATTTGGTTTCCATGCTTTATACTGAGTTAAAAAAAATATCTCATTAAACCATAACCCACTTGTATCAATGCTTGGCTTTTGGCACTTTATCATTTAATACAATACTGTCTTTGATTTTTCATTCTTTCTCTGAATCTCTGACTGATGATTGTCTTGACTTTTTTGCAGGAATTTTGGCATTTGGCTTTGGCAAAAATCAGAGGCTTGCTTTGAAACCTCTTATGGTGAAACAAATACATCAATATTGCAAAAACTAAATTTGACAGTTTCCAATTCAAAACAGAGTTTTGAACTAAAAAATGTCTTCAAATGTTTTTGGGAATAAAAATATGAAATAGGAAACTTACGAAACCAACCTCATGGCCTGCAAGCTTTTATCACATATATCCAAAGACTTGAAACCCTAGACTCTAGGACCAAAGACTCTTTTCAACGAAAATAATTATTTATGACCGTGATGACGTGACCTGAACTTCAGTGATTTTTTTGAGGAATTTTAATTAGCTCTGTAGGCACAAGCATGAAGAAAGACAAGACGACCAGACCCTCTCGTTAGTCAATGGCATGCCCCTAGCGAAATGCAATGAAGTCGAATGAGCGAGACACCTAAGAATGATATGCAAAAAAGCGAACAGATCTCTGACGGAGGGCTATAAGGACCGACTCTAACATTGGTTCCAATGGGGATGGTAGCTCCAAAGAGGTGCCAAAAACGACAGATCTTTGGGATAACTAGACAATGCCTTTCATCCATTGGGCTATGGAGTCATTATTTCAACAGACAACACAAAATCTTTTGACATATTTATTGACTGAAACCTGACTCACAAATGACTCATGACTGACTTAACTAAAACAAGAACTTACTAAGCTTATTGAAGGGCAACAGTCCATCGAGATTTCAAATCATGATGACAACCACCCGCATACTAATGAAATATGTACAATCACGTGTAATGAGCTTTCCAATGTAACCAATCCAGCAGATGGCTACATACCAAATTTCTGCTCTCACTTTTCTCGAGCAGGCGGAACGATGAACCTGTAGGCAACTCAAAACAACCACTGAAACCAAGGCTTACGATAACGAACCAGGCAACATTTATCTTCTCTAGTGCTTGCAAAAGGACGCCGAAGGGATCTTGAAAATCCTGAAGCACTAGCTTATCTTGAGATCCAGCTGCAAAAATACAAGTACTCCCTCCATTTTGATCTGAAAGAACAATTGATTTCTGAGGGATAGGAATGCACAGAGAAGTATGCGTTTATGCCATCTGAGTGTTAGTTGTAGGTTCCTTTCCATGAGAAATCCTTACATATTGTATCTCTCAAGCTCATACTCCTCATCTTCATGGTCTAGGTCATTCTTAAACAAAAAACAATCTTCAAGATTATCAAACATGACAGCCTTGTCATCTTGGTGAAAGAAAATATTATCTGTTTGCTGATCTATAAAACTAATTACAAGACTGTCATCATTTTCAAAAGAGGAAGAAGTTTCACCAACACTTTCTTGACCATGTGTGCACTGCAAATTTGCTTTAGCTTGGGCTGTAACATGACCTTTCAAGAGTTGATCTATCTCATCTTCAGACAAAGGAGATAATGCTTTTTGTTTTCTTTTGCTCAAACAGTAATTGTCTTCATATGACATGGCAATCAAATTATCATTTATCACTGAATTATTGAAAGAAGACTTATCACTTACTCGAACAAAGATCTCATTTTGTTTTTCATGAACTGACTGGATTACCTCCTCATGAAGGCTGTGTTCTAATGAACTGAGAACGATCTCAACGGCAAAGCTCTCCTTCATGGGATTCAGCACAAGGTATTCTTGATCATCACTATCTGAATCTAGATCTAAAATAGATGTCTTGATTTTATCACCTTCTGAAATCGAAACTTGACTTTCCTGCATATCGTCTTCTTCTATGGACAGAACTGAAACAAAACCTTCACTTTCATTATTTTCCATTATACCAAGATCTTGATCATGCTGCAAAGTTTCTTGAGCATCTTGATGGGAATCCTCTAGGTTCTCTTCATGTTGCTGAAATGGATTCTCGTACAGAGCCTCCATGATTTCTCCGTCCATCAATTCATTATCCCCATAAAAATTCTCAAGATTTTCAATAAAACTATGAACATGGCTACAACAGTTCCGAACTAAAGTCAAGGATGGATAAGATTCTTTATACTTTTCAAAGAACATGGTATGAAAATCCTTTAAACAGTAAATAGAAGCAGATGGAAAACTTTCATACCAAGATCGGCTTCATTTTCCAGAGTAGCCATAAACATCTTCATCAAATAGTCTTCAGGAAAGTCGATATTTAATTTATGCACATGAATGTGAAATTTCGCCAGATGAAGAGCAGCGTCATTACCATCCACATTTCTGAACATAGGCAAATTCTTTGACCAATCTACCTTGGGCATTTTAATTGGAAAGACTGGAATGTGATCTCGGCTCATGGGAGCGTATCTTCTTGCAACCCAATCCATCTTGAAAAGCTCAAAGCAACTAATCTTCCTACAATGAAGTCACCATGAAGCATTGATCTCTAGATTTTTCAGTGAATGAAGTCGCGAGGTGAATGATTTCAGCCTTGCCAATGTCTGATCGTTGTCCACCATCAACAATCAGATCTGAACTTGATACATGTACTGGGGCAATTAACAATTTAGATGTCACGATTACAAGCTAGACCGGAGATTGACTGAAGTAGCGTTTATCTACTTGCGCTAATGCAAAGCAAAAGCGTTTCGAAGGCTACCTGGCTAAGCTTCAGGCTCCATCTGTAGCTTATAAAACAAATGACATTAACAAACAAACCATTTTATCCCCAGTATGGTCGCCACTATGTTAGCATTGGAATCTGCCTTAGGCTGAGGGAAGGCGAGACTCAAGACCACATCAAACCAAGCTCAGCCTCGTAGCTAGCCCTACGAGGACAGGAGAGGGCTCTCTCTGAGTCTATCTCGGCAAAAGGTCTTCAAAGGAGTTGAGATGAATTATAATGGATATTGATTTTAGGCTAGTAAATGGATAGGTAGGTTTGATTTAAAAAAATTTTGGGGTTTTGTTGCAGAAAAGGGAAAAAACAAATTTGGGCTCAGGGATGAGACCAGATCTTTGCAGAATTCGAGTTGGGGCAAGGTAGGTAGTAGCTTTAATGCTTTTTGATCATATGTATGGATGGATCAGAATGACAAGGAGCTGAAAAGGGAAAGGGGAAACAGGGATCCTCTCCAGACTGGTGAAAACATATAAAACTAAACAAATTTAAAGGCAGAGCACTAAAATCGATGGATTCAACCTCACTTACTCATTCATTTAGTTTCATAAGAAAAAGAAGGGAATGGAATACATTAAAACATTAAAGAACTTACAAGTAACTGAGAGAACACACCATCAAAACTGAAAACCACATGAATCCCAACAGGTGCTGCAAAACCTCTGATCTTTCCTTAGCCAAAATGCAGAAGATATGTACAATAGTGTGCCAAAACTTTCCCAATAGTCCAACCCTTGCTACTGACTGATAATTTACATAATATAGACCAAGACAACCCATTCCATAACCTCTATGGGTCGAGCTCCTCCTTCTAGGAGCAGTTTGAACCAATTCTAAACATGGAGCAAGAATCTAGGTGACCAAAACAACCTGCCTCTAAAAAGAAGGAAACTGATTCATTACATTAAATTTTTGCTATTTTGTGAATGAATCATCTAGAATATGGTAAATAAGTGCCATGTTACATCATACACATCAAATTACATCAAAATAAGTCACATACTACATCAGAAGGTGAAACTGGTGAAAACTGGCCGAATTCCTGAGCTGGAGGATGAAAATTTGACCAAAAACCTCTATGCGTAGCGCGCCTGAGCTCTATGCGTAGCATGCCTTTCAGCCTGGTTTTGGGGCACTTCCATACATCGAAATCAAGCTCAAAATAGCTGGTTGGAAAGCCCTGGATGTCTGCTATCCAGCCCAAGTGGAATGTCCCAATTTGGAGCTCATTTGTCCCTTCAAAATTTCATTCTCCCACAAGTACTTCCTGCTGGTGCAAAAGGTGGCAGAAAGGTGATTTTCATGGTGTTTTTGACCCTTTTGATCATCCAGAACTTGATGAAATGCCTCGGCCATACTAGAGCATGCATAACTTACCATGAAAAATCCAAAACTATAAATTTTTCCTCCAGCAAGTGTCCCAATCATAAGCGAGCGCGTCGACGCGCTACGCGTTGGGCTGAAAAACCTGTTTTGCAAGCCAAAAATTTCAAAATGACAAAAATTTCTTCGAATTTTCTCAAATTCAGAGTGAAGACCCTCCATCATGTATCATGCTCAGCCACCAAAGCCTCAGCCAAAATCCGAAGTGGATTAGGCCTCTTTTTCCGTTTTAGTGCTCTGCTCAACCTCCTTTTCAAAATCTTTATCCTTGCTTTACTGACGTGCATGCGAGCCCAATAGCGATGTTTCATATGACGGGGCATATCTTGTCTCTATTGGCCTTCGCCAACAACTCCTCCAGATGTCGATTGATTTTCTCAAGCCAAAATTGCCGCTCAAAAGGTGTTAAATCGCCAGGTCTTTTCCAGGCCAACTTTCGGTCTTCGCGGATTTGCCACAGCTCTATAAGTGTGTGCTGGTCCTCTAGCTGTTTATTTCGCTGCTCCAAGTATTTGATCAGACATTCTGCCTTCAACAACTTCTCATTCAAGCTGTCAATCTCAATCTTCTGCTTTTGGATGATCTCTTTCAGTTCCGAGCCAGTATAGCTCCCATCCACATCACTGAGTGAAACATCAATATCATGGCCTCCTAGCAAGCCCTCCTCATGCATCAGCCTCTTGCCTCCGTCCTGAACCTGTACCTGTGCTGAAGATGAAGGCGAGACCCCTTCCATGCCATGCGGAGATAGTACTCATCATGTAGCTGCAAATAAGGCCCTGTGGCCTCGCTGGTATGTCACATACACTGGAGCACTAATATGCTCGGTCTCAAGAATGTCAAACTAATGTGAAGGCTCTCCCTAATCATGAACTACCTCGGGAGGTGGTTGCAGCGCTGTGAAGAAGTCATGGGAGATGAAATCCTCCCAAGTGATGCCTTGCTGTGTGAGCTGTTGTACCACAATGATTTTGATCAGCGTGTAATGATATATACTTCTATGTTGTTGTGCTGGGGTCTTCCTCTGTACAAGATATGTCATCATCTCTATATTGCGATACATGAAGTATGGAATGCTCATCATACGTACCCTCATGAAATGCATCAACAAATGAATATGGTACATATAGAGGCGTGAGAATCTGCCCTCAAAACTGAAATATCAAATGATAAGCTTCATCAAGAGTGCAAACACATCCTTTAGAAATCTGAATGGAAATACCCTTCTTAGCTACCTTATAAACCTAGGTTTGATGTATGGCTCATAGTAGAATTTATCTAGCTGCTGTCTCTTGTTCCATTCCTCTCCTACATTTGGTATTTTGGTGGCCTGAGCAATGGTTTCTAGTGACAGAATGAAATCTACTCCGGCAAGATTTACATGGCCATCATGTAAGTGTAGAACAAATAGACGAGCTAGCTCATGATGATGCTGAATTTGTGAAATCAACTCACAATAGTGGTAGCATGACTGATAGCGAAAACAATCCATTGCAAGCGGGCAAGCATGCAATTGAGCCAAAGAAGTAGGTTCCTCCCTGAGTTGCTTACCACTTTTGCCACTTTTATGAGACCTCCGTGGCACATTAATTTCTGCTGTGGAATCACTGTCATACTCCTGTTCATAATCTGAATCCATCTCTGACATTGTGTTGGAATCAGACTATTTGCAAAGTGTATGTTGCTATAGGTATAGTGAAGGCAAAAATCTCAATGTATGCTTAATGGCAAAGAGAGGGTGCGGTAGCATGGGCGTTACTGAAAATAGATGACATTAACCCACCGGGTCCCTAAACTTTGCTTCAAACCCTAAGAAGTGAATTTAGAAATAAACATAGGGTTTTGCATTACACACTTGTTACTCCATTTTCAAAACACCCTAATTATGTCTAAAATTCACTAGACAAACATAAAGAAGCGATTTGCAAGAGATTGAAGGCAATTTTGCATGAATTTGGATGAAGGAGCAAAAAATTTTAGCTCTGAGTTTGTATGCGTAGCGTGCTTACCCAATGCGTAGCGCTCCTCCAAAGCGTAGCGCGCATGTATTTTTACACAGGCTGCTGAAGCCCTATGCGTAGCGCGCTCCCAATGCATAGCACGCACTCTCTGTGCATAGCGCGCACTTCTCCTTCAACTCCACAACCTTGAAATGTTCCACTTCATCTTCAACACTCTATTTTGGCCTTGCTTTAGGAAATTTTGTGAAAATGATTTGGTTTCCATGCTTTATAGTGAGTTAAAAAAAAATATCTCATTAAACCATAACCCACTTTTATAATGCTTGGCTTTTGGCACTTTATCATTTAATACAATTCTGTCTTTGATTTTTCATTCTTTCTCTGAATCTCTGACTGATGATTGTCTTGACTTTTTTGCAGGAATTTTGGCATTTGGCTTTGGCAAAAATCAGAGGCTTGCTTTGAAACCTCTTATGGTGAAACAAATACATCAATATTGCAAAAACTAAATTTGACAGTTTCCAATTCAAAACAGAGTTTTGAACTAAAAAATGTCTTCAAATGTTTTTGGGAATAAAAATATGAAATAGGAAACTTTCGAAACCAACCTCATGGCCTGCGAGCTTTTATCACATATATCCAAAGACTTGAAACCCTAGACTCTAGGACTAAAGACTCTTTTTAACGAAAATAATTATTTATGACCGTGATGACGTGACCTGAACTTCAGTGATTTTTTTGAGGAATTTTAATTAGCTCTGCAGGTACAAGCATGAGGAAAGACAAGACGACCAGACCCTCTCGTCAGTCAATGGCATGCCCCTAGCGAAATGCAACGAAGTGGAATGAGCGAGACACCTAAGAATGATATGCAAAAAAGCGAACAGATCTCTGACGGAGGGCTATAAGGACCGACTCTAACATCTTGTAAGGAAGTGTTGCTGGTTTCTTGGTGTAACATCATAGTGTTGGGTGATCCAAGCTTTTCATTAGGTGAATAAGGGATTTCTTGCTGAGAGGATGATGTTGGGTCAAAAAAATTGGTTGTAATCCTCTTTGCTATTCTTGATTATTAATAAATCTATTCAAGTTTTCGTCCACATTCTTGTATGATTGATGATATATGCATTTGTGTGGTCAATATATATCTGGTCCTATATTGTTTATGATAGTAGATCTATGTTCTTGGATAGTGTTGTGCTGCTTTGATTCTACAAGTGCTCTTTGAAGCTGGGTAGATGAGGAAGCGAGTGGAAAAGATCTATCAGAAGGGAGAGGAATCAAGCAAGGAACCAAGTGCAAGACAGAGGTTGGTCTCCTTCTTTCCCCTCTTATCTACTTCTCATAAAGAAAAATGAAAGTGGTTTTAGTTTGTTTGTTTCTAAGGTAGCTACCAGCCTTAGTGGGACTAGCAGCTCTGCATAGACACTAGATTCCCCGATAACAAAATGGCGACTCCGCTGGGGAGTGAATAGATTGTTTGTTTGTCTATATTTGTTTGCTTTATAAACTTACAGACGGAGCCTGAAGTCAAGCCAGCTAGCCTTCAAACTGCATTTTCTATGCAAGTGCAAAGTAGATCAATGCTGCTTCAGTCTATCTCCGGGTTTTGTTTATGAACTGAAAAATCGATTTACAAGCTCTCTAATTGCCCTTTTGGTGGCTCTAGTAACCTCGTCAGATCTACCCCTGTGATTTATTTACTGATTACCACTTGCTCAGCCTAAATCCTTGAACTGAGCTGCAAACTATGACCCAAAACCTAGTTGAAGTCTCGTCCCTGGACCATCACACTGCCTCTTCTTTGGAATCTAGATGCATCGCACTTCCCGAGTGTAGTAGGTGCACTGCATCTCATTTTCCCTATGTTACAGGTGCGTTGATCAGACAGGACCTCTTCTGCTCTTAGATTTTGGTTTTTGTGTTCACTCTCTTCAGCTCTATTCAGGAGATTTGCTGTCTATAGTCAGTATACCTCTATTGAAACCCCCTTCCTTTCCATTATTCTGCCTCCATTGTGAAAAGAACTCTAAATGTTTTTATGTATTTTGAGCCATTTTCAGTTCTCTTTTACAAAGAAGTAGCGTAATTGAACTGTCGTTTTTTGATTTGAAAGTGTCGCAAGTGTCGTTTTCAGTCATAGAAGAGAATCTGATTATTCTTGATAGTCGATTACACTGTTACTCCTGTATTTGATTTGAATTAGTAGTTTTTCAAGTGTCGAAAACAAGTTTTCAATTCCAAATCGCAAAGTGTCGTCATTGTCTTCATTTTGTCTTGAAAAGAAACTTGTTAGTAATGTCACTTTGAAAAATAATTCAGATTTGCGCTTAGCTTTCTTTTTATCATTCACACATTAAGAAGGTTGAAAACAAATACATGCATGTGCATTTGAATTTAGACTGTTTGTTGATTTGATTTAGGACAGTGCATATAGTGTGTGCCCTCTGCTCTATGTTGAAAGAATATCATCTCTCTTTCCTTAGTAGCTAGGATTTTCATTGCAAAAAGAATATTAAACGATTGTTTATCATCTTAGATTGCATTTTAGGAATTGTACATCTACATCACGCGGTGAACCTGAAAGGCAAATTTCTTAAGCAAGATCAACTGTAAAATAAATTTAATGAATCTAAAAACGCTTTGGAACCTAACGCACAACATTTAGAAGTCTAGGCTAGGGACGTATTCCAGCATCGTAAAGCCTGGTAACTGTTGTTTTCATTGCTGGTTGGGTGATTCCTCCACTTTGAGATGATAAGTGCCAGTACGGACTTGTGCTCCCACGTACCGTCGAGTATATATTTGGAGACCACAATAGGCTTTATCCTTTATCCATAGGAAGCCGTGTCTGCTGCCCTATCGATTGCAATGCACTGAGCACAACATTCGGGAAGATTGACTGCCGTACCATAAAAAGTATTCTGCAGTTTTGCGATTGGTTTGGTAATCCCTCTATCTAGATTTCCAGAGTAGTCTCTTTCGTTCTTTCAGACTCCTTAAAGGAAAAGGTCCATCTGAGCACTTGTCACTTCAAGCTCATTAAAAATCGAAGGCAACTAGAGTCATCTTTTGTTTTTTCGACTCTTAAAAATTGAAAAAACAAGTTGTTTCAAAGCGTCTAAAATTCATTAAATTCGAAAACATATTTCCCCTTTATTTTTAGTTGATCGAGTAGTCCGCAATCGTGGAAGAAAGTCAATTGAAACCCCGTCGTTCGTGGAGGCTTATGAGTCAACCATCTTTGTCTCCAGAATCAAAACTATTACAGACAAAGCGAACTCGTTTAACTGATTCCAAATCCCTTGGTAAAGTTAGAACAAGTGTTCCAACACCATCGGAAACTCCAGTTACTCCAACCATTTCTGGTATCCCTACCTTTATAGAAGAAGTTCTGCAGCCATGTTGTTGGGAAAAGTATCTATTCAGAACGCCCCTATCCCACTCTAAGGTGTGACAGTGCCTTAGCAACAAACAAGGAAAACTACTTTCGTATTCTTCTTTATGAAATGTAAACGAAGAGGAAGGATGTAACTAACCTGTGTCTTTCGCTAGTTTGTTGATCCAATCGCTCTCCTCTTTGTTCGCTTCCTGCTGCCTGCTCCCTTACTGGTCCAGCTTCACTAAGTTCCTGCAAGATCACAGAAGAGGAAAACTACACAAAACATATAGATATACATTCATAACTAGCTTAGGATCAGATTTAAGCTAAACATGCAAATATAACAAAGCATCATTGATACACAGCATGTAGGAGAAACTCAAATAGTTTTATTGATATGATAAGAAAGTCAAAGAGGAGATACAACCAAGTGAGTCCTGATCCAGCATCTACCTCCCAGCAAAGGAATCCCTTCCTCACCTCCAACAAAGCATAAATCACCCAATGCACTAATCTCAATCTCAAACCAACAGTAATTCTCTGCAAAGTACAAAATTCCAGCCTCTGGATCTCTGGGATGAGGGATCCATATATAGATGTAAGTAGAGAGGATGAGTCAGCTTATGTTTTGACTTGTGGCTTCTCTTTGTCAGTTCTTGCTTCCACTTGGAGCCTAAGAGCCTCTTACTCATCCTTGGTCGAACTCAGTGAGGCAAGTGTCATTGAGGAAGATTCTGGAAGCTTCCATGGTCTGTACACCTCGCGGAATGACACTGCCATTTGGCATTTCTCACTCAGCGCACCCTGGTAGTCCATTTAGGTGCGTTGCAACGCATCTAGCTAGTGTACTGGGGTGCTTTGCAATGCAGGCAGCTAGTGGAGCACTTGAATTGATCCTGATTTGACTGATTCTGAGTAGTTTTTGGTGGAGAACTTCTGGGAGAAGCTGTCATTGGTTGACCTTGTTCCTTTAGGGGCAGGAACAACACTTTTAGGGACTTTGGATCCCTTGGATTATGGACATTTCATGCTCAAAGCTGTAAGGCACAAAAATGTCTATAACAGTTGCCCCCTAAAGTATGAGGCCGTTTATCGGGTGAAATGCTTTATTAGGAGGATCCGAAGTTCTTTCAATGCTGGGAGGAGACCTGTAATAAGATACAATACAATAAATTATTTTCATACTGTTTTCATGATCTAGCTGAGGCAGGCATTCCCATGCTCAGCTTTATAAATTCATTTTTATGTACATAGGACAGACAATCGTCTGATGGTAGACTGATGATTCTGATGAAGTCATCATCCTTGTGGTAGGATGATTATCTGTGCTGCAATGCTGTACATGTCAATGTCTTTATTTTTCCTGAATATATATCGCAGCCCGGATGGATGAAACTAGATCCGGGGTCTTCAATCTCATCCGATCTTCACTCTAAGTACAAGTCGATCCATGTGAGAAATGTTCTGAAGTCGAACATGGAAAGACATCGCTTGATTACCAGTCAATGATGTAAACTGTTAACAAGCGCGAGAGGAATCACCGATAATGATAATGACCCTCAAGGTACTGCAGTACCATTCACGTGGTGTGAATAAAGGACTTGGCGTCGAACACCACGCAAAATATTTCGGTCGAAGTTCATTGATGTATACTTATCGCCGGAAGTGAGAAACTTGCCATTAAGGCATGCAAGCTTCAAAGTACTGAAGGGGGTGTTCCTAGATCAACTTCTTGGATAATGAGCTGATGTCGAAAAGAAGCGATCCGTCAAAGGAGGGCCTTAATGTATCCCACATCAGTGACACGGAACGGAGCAAATGATTTTGATGGAGGTGAAAATGATCTGATGATATATGGTTCAGGGTGGCGGTCATGAGAGAATGAAGTATAATCTATGGTAGTGGATGGGACACGGGTGACTTCTCTGGATGACTTCTCTTGAACATATCGGCGACACTTATATGATGGATTGGTAGCATTTACCCCAAAGGTGGATGGTATGGCGAGACCATGGTGATGTGACCGGTGAATGAAACAACCCAACCCAACTCAGGCACGGCGTGGAAGTGTCATGTTCAAGAGCGACTTGCTACCAATAAAGGTTCTTTGAGTTTCTTCCCAATTTTTCCCCAGTCATTTCTGACCAGTACCTCTTTATTTTTGTCAAGCTTGAGGAGGATAACATATGCTTGTTCTATAATTTTCCCTTCAGGCAAACCCATCGCTATGTTTTAACGAGCCTAGCGATAGTGAAACTCGTTCTCGTCTAAAGACAAGTTTGTCGCTATTAATGTTTTTAACGAGTTTAACGACAAAGATAACTCGGTCCTTTTCCTTTTTAGGGATTCTGAAAAGGAACGTAAAGGTAACTCCGGAAGTCCTTTTTCATCATCTAATCCCTTAAGTCCGAAAAAGTATAAAACAATACAAAAGGGATGAATTTTCGATAGTTTTAACGAGCCGAACAAAACAAGCGCTCGATCTTTTTGTGCAATAATCCCTCAGGTCCAAAAGGATTAAAATCTAGAGGAGGGATAGCACTTCCGGTCACTTTAACGAGCTGGAAGGCCAAAACTTGGCAATCTTTTCATATTTTACGAGTCAGATGAAAAGAGCTTAAAGAAGACTCATCTTTTGAGGAACGAGTGATAAGACGGGTAGCAGCTGATTCCAGGTAAGGTTGGAATTTTCCAAGCACGGCAGTGTCACAAGGATGGCTAGTGAAATCACTCTTCTCAGTTGTTCCTCAAAATGGGTAAACAATCAAATGGAGGTGAATGATCAGCCAATGGAAAAGTGGAGGTGACAGTGCAAACACGACCAAGGCTTTAATGGTTGATAATGTTACATTCACGGTGGTTAGTTACCGGAGGATAGTTCATTTTTTAACGAGCTTAAATGCGGGTTGAAACACTTGCTCGATCTTATGTTTATTTTTTAACGAGCATGAACTATGTGCTAAAACTGCTCGATTAATCCAGTCATATGATAAGAATGTCTCATATAAAACGGAAACTTTTAGATTTTTGCCCCACATCCTTTCTTTATACAAGTTTGGTGACGACTAATCCTACAAGTTTAAAGGGTTAGCCTATAGGTTTAAAGGGAGGACCTAAAATTTAAAAAATAAATAATCGTCCCTTGCTTGCACTCCAAAAGGTTCGCATGCCCCCAGGTATAAAACAGAGTTTCGAGGTCTCCCTCTATTCGAGCTGACAAAACATTCAGTTTATCAGGAAGGGTCACCCTTTATTCGAGCTGACAAAACATTCGTTTTATCAGGAAGGGTACTACCTCTTACAGGTTACCCAAAGATCGTTCTATTCACACAGCAAATAAAACACTTCTTCGGCGATGTCTACCGAAATATACAAAGGTGAGTGACAACGAGTGCCAAACACATAACTTTGACAAGAGAATCTTATTCTAGAACAACCCCTCTTCCAATCACGGACGGGGTACGGACTAGTCATATTCTCCCGCGGAAACCTACTCTATACCCGAAGTTTTCCTGCCGAAGCAGACCAGGACGCATGCCCCCTGGGTTCTAGTCATATCCCTCCGAATTACTCGCGCTCATCGGGAGGACGAACCATGGGTTGAGACATTTCTTGCGTGAAGAGACCATTTAGGGATGGTATATGACTATTTGCGATGCGTGATCCGGGAAATGAAAGCTGGTCCATGAGCTTGACCACTCTTCCTTTGTGCGGAAAACACATTACTCTAAAGAGTGAGGAGACGATGGCTCCCATGCAATAAATATAGTCTCGTCCAAGGAGTAGGTTATAATCCAAGGGTCCTTGAATGACCATCACGTTCATTTGAATGGTCTTCCCTTTCAATGTTATGGGCACATTGGGGAGGATCCCTAAAGGTCGACTGGTTCCTTTATCAAAGCCTATCAGATTTCGCATCTTAGGCAAAAGCGATGGCGAACCAAGCGCTTTCCAAGAAATAGAGAAAAGGATACTCACAGACGCCCCCTCATCTATGATGGTGCTAACCATGACCATTCTGTATATTTGAACGATAATTCGGAATGGTATGCTTGCTGGCAAACGGGGTCTGCCTAGTTGGTTCCAGTCGAAGGATACAACTAGGTTGCTTGGAGGTGGGACTGAGTAGACGGCCGGGTATGGCTCTGACGAACTTCCTTCCTACGATAAAGGAATGGGTGGATTGCCCCCGTGTTCGTCGGAGTCTGTGTTGATGAAGAGAATTTGGACGGTGTCATCCTTATCCTCTTCAGTGACTGTATCATTCGAAGATAAAACCTCCGAAGGCAAGACCGGGTCAACTTCCGCCTCGACCTTTTGACTTTCGTCTGGTATGGATTTAGTTGGTATATCTTCAATGATAGACGCTTCAGCTGACCACTTGAGTGGGCCAGCTGGATTCTCAGCTAACGAAGGACTCGACAAGAGTTTTTTATATCCAGGAGGAAGTCGTAACGGTGAAACTGGACGATCATCCAAAACTCTTTTAGCCTCGTCTAAGAAGGGACAATGGTGGAGGGCATGGTTGCCTTCGCACAGTCTACAGGGAGGTCTAGCCCTCCCTTTTTGTCTTGGAACTTCACTTTCGCTAGTTGATGGTGTACTTTCAACATGGCCATCAGAGGTTGATGACACCGGATTGTGCAAATGGGGAGACCAGTCCCTTAGTATCCGAGGGATGCAAGGACAATCTTTGTGAAAGTGGTCTCCCTTGCAAATGACACATGGCGATTTAGGCCTGGTCAGTGCTGTGTGTGGATTTCCATTAGACGACACTTGTTTTCCCTTATTTTCCTTTGGCTCCTTCTTCTTTTTCTCTTTCTTCTTCTTTTCCTTTTTCTCCTTAGGAACTTGGTTTTTAGCTTTACCAGTCCCGTCACGTGAAGAGGAAGAAAGAGAGGAAGAATTAGAGGAAGTAGAAGGTTGGTGGGAAATTCTAGACTCGTCTAACTGCTGATTCGACTGTTTAGGAATAGTGGTGTTCTGAACGACATTGGTTGAGAAGAGCCAGACCGACAAGCCAATTGTCAGTCCTGGAAGCGACAATGTGGCCATATGGGGCGCACCAACATCTCCCCAAGAGGAGAAGGGACTAGGATTTCCACCAAGGGGAATTCCTTGGTTGGTAGGCTCCATTTTCTCAACCTAAAGATCAACGCAGGAAAAAGGGTATGGATATTCCATTTAAAATAAATTTTAATGACGCTTGGACACAACTTGTTTTTTCAATTTTAAAGAGTCGAGAAAAAACAAAAGATGACTCTAGTCTCCTTCGATTTTTAATGAGCTTGAAGTGACAAGTGCTCAGATGGACCTTTTCCGTTAAGGAGTCTGAAAAGGAATGAAAGGGACTGCTCTGGAGTTCTAGGTAGAGGGTGTGCCAAACCAATCGCAAAACCGCAGAATACTTTTTAGGGTACGGGCGATCAATCTTCCCGAATGCTGTGTTCAGTGCATTGCGATCAGTAGGGCGGCTGACACGACTTCCTATGGATAAAGGTTTTATGCCTATAGGGGTCTCCTAATATATACTCGAAGGTACGTGGGAGCACAATCTGTACTGGCACTTATCGTCTCACAGTGGAGGAATCACCCAACCAACAGTGAGGACAACAGTTACCAGGCTTTACGACGCTGGAACACGTCTCTAGCCTAGACCTCTATGTTGTGCGTTAAGTTACAAAGCGTTGTTAAGTTCATTCAATTTATTTTAGGTTGATCTTTCTTAGAAGTTTGCCTTTTTGGATCACCATGAGATGTAGATACAATTCTTAAATGCAGTCTAAAGATGATAAGCAAGCTTTTATCTCTTTTCAACAATGAAAATCCTAGCTACAAGGGGAAAAGAAAGACACAATCTTTTCTCAAAGAGCATAGAGCACACTGTAAATGCACTTTTCCTAAATCAAACCATACAAACTGTCAAAATGCAAATGCACTTGTGCATGTATTTGTTTTCACTTTCTTAATATTGATGCCTAAAAAGAAAGTTGTTGTACAAATTTGAATTCGATTTCAAGTGAAAACACAAACAAGCTTCTTTTTGAAATCAAAAAGACGATTACGACACTTTATGATTTTGAAGTAAACACTTGTTTCGACACTAGAAATTCACAAATTCAAACCAAAAGACAAAAGTAAAAGCGTAATCAACTGTCAACAGCAAACAAACTTACTCCTAAGATCAAAACGACACTTACGACAGGTCTAGATCTAAGGGCGACAGTATGACTAGTTTACTTTTGTAATGGGAAACTGCAAATGATGTAACAAATACACAAAAACAAGTACAATTTCTTTTATACATCTGAGGTGGAATTAAGGCAAAGAAAAGGGGTTTTCAGATATGTACACACATTGATAACAGGCTGCAAAAATCAGAGATAAAACTGAACAAAATGAAGCAAAGAACCACAGCTACACAGGGCAAAGGTTGATCAGCGCACCTGTTGCATAGAGAAACTGAATTGCAGCGCAGGTAGCCCTCTTGGGACCTGCGTTGAAATGAAGAACCTCTTCACAGAGCCTGCGCTGAAGCAGAAACGAGAATTTTCTCTGGGTTCTGGGTCACGGTTTGCAGTTTAATCTATGGTTTTTGGCCGGATAAAAGCTATCAATAAGGTACAATTAGAGGGATGATTTTGTTGGAAATAATACTGAGAGGGGGGCGTGAATCAATATTATCTAACTCTTTTAATAAATCTTCCGTATTTGTTCCTTGAATTATTTTTGCATGTCAGTACCATAAAATAATGAACATGAACAAAGAAAACAGATAGTCACACCAAAGAACACAGGATGTAAGGTGGAAACCCAATGTGGGTGAAAACCACCTGCTGCAATGTCTCTATCTTCTTTCAAATTAGAAACTCCTTTTACAATGGTTATGTACTGGTGCAGTCATTTACCAGTACGTAGGCTGCAACCTGCAGAGAGCTACAACTCTCTCTCTCGTTTTCCAGTCTCTCCTGGAAGGGAGCTACAACCCCCTACTTCTTTTCTTACAAGGACCACTTTTCATAAATTTTCAAGCTGGATCCATAAGCATCAAATGATCATCAAGTATAAGAGAATCACCCAGTCAACTGTAGTAACCAGATCAACAATAATAGGACCAAACCCAGAACACAACAATGATAAACAAAGATTTAAGAGAAGTAAGCACCCTGCTCAACTGCTCGCCTGCTTACATAAGCACCCTGCTCAACTGCTCGCCTGCTTACGTACGCACCCTGCTCAACTGCTCGCCTTCTTACGTACGCACCCTGCTACCCTTCTGTGCCTGCGTATGTCCGCACCTGCAACCCTTCTGTGCCTGCGTATGTACGCACCTGCAACCCTTCTGTGCCTGCATATGTACGCACCTGCAACCCTTCTGTGCCTGCGTATGTACGCACCTGCAACCCTTCTGTGCCTGCGTATGTACGCACCTGCAACCCTTCTGTGCCTGCGTATGTACGCACCTGAAACGCTTCGTTCCTGCGTATGTACACACTTTTCTTTCACTGTACCTGCGTACCTTCGGGCATAGATGATTTCAAGACTTCAGAAATAACCCAGACAGTCAGATCTACAGATCTGAACATGTGCCGAAGAGATCTCAATCCATCAGTAGATTCGCCTTATTTAGATCTAGACATACTCCCAAGATATCATAATATTTCAGATCTAGCCCTCATAAGATATTCAACCCAAAAACATACTCAAGCCAAATGATCTCCTTTGCTTTATATAGGAAAGCTCTTCCTTAAATCATGGATCAATACCATGGGCCGACACCATAATAACACAAAACCGTCGGCTAAATACCAAAGGTTAAACATAAGAAACCCCACGTGGCTTTTCTCTGCCTTGAAATGTGTGCACTGGGGGTACGCACCTCCTGAACGGGATAACTGCGGGTATGTACGCACTTTATGTAACACCGACCTGCGTGTACGCACCTTATGTAAGGTGTACCTACGTACCCCTTATTTTCTCAAATATTTGATAGCTGATCATCAATCTCTGCTGCTGACTTGAAGTACTGTGATCTATCACCTGAATGGGTTGCCATCAAGGACAACACTTTAGCCATAATGCCAACAATCTCCCCCTTTGGACTTGATGGCAACCTCAAAACTTCAGCTTCATTCTCCCCCTTTGACATCAAGGGCAAAGGGTTATGCTCCCCCTAAGAACATGCTCCCCCTGAATATGAACCAGATCTGCAACGAAGAACCATAATCCACCATGAAAGAGATAGAGACATATTGCAGCTACTTCCAAGATCTCCTTCTACACATCCTCCATAATGCCAACAATGCATTATATGCTCCCCCTGAACCTGTACCATCAATCAGAAGAGGTTCAGCAATAAGATGATGCATCAACAACCCCCAGCTTTTGCCTGAGGTATTCAAAAGTGTCCCTGGGCAATGGTTTGGTGAGAATATCAGCAACTTGTTCCTTAGAAGGAACATACTCCAACTTGACCTTCTGTTCAAGCACTTGTTCCCAGAGAAAATGAGACTTGATTGGTATGTGCTTGGTTTTTGAATGCATAACAGGATTCTTTGAGATGCTGATTGCACTTGTGTTATCACATAAGATGGGGATTGGTGGTGTACAAGTGATTTGAAAATCCTGCAAAGTCTGCATCATCCAAAGGAGTTGGGTGCAACAAGATGCAGCAGCAACATATTCCGCTTCAGCTGTAGACAAGGCAATCGAACTTTGTTTCTTGCTGAACCAAGATACCAGTCTGGAACCCATAAAGAACGCACCACCACTTGTGCTTTTCCTGTCATCCACGCTTCTGGCCCAATCTGCATCTGTATAAGCATGAAGTGTAAGATCTGTATCTCTAGGATACCATAAGCCATAATTTTGAGTCCCTTGAAGATATTTGAAAATTCTCTTCACTGCCTGAAGATGAGTCTCCTTCGGATTTGCCTGAAATCTTCCAACTATTCCAACTGCATGCATGATGTCTGGTCGGGTACCTGTCAAATAAAGTAAACTTCCAATCATAGATCTGTAGGTTGGTTGATGTACTGCTGCAGATTCATCATTTGCACTGAGGCTACATCCTGTGACCATGGGTGTACATACTGGTTTTGCATCTTCCATACCATATTTCTTCAAAATCTGTTTGAGATACTTGGTTTGAGATAAAAAGATTCCTCCTTCTTTTTGTTGGATTTGCAAACCAAGGAAATATGTCAGTTCTCCTAGAAAGGACATTTCAAATTCTTTCTGCATGACCAAGGCAAAACTTTGACTCATAGCTTCTTCATTGCTCCCAAAAATAATGTCATCTACATACACAACAAGTATTAGCAATTTGTCATTTTCAACTTTTATATAAAGATTGCTATCTGCTGATCCTTTTGAAAAGCCTTGTTGATGAAGATATTTGTCCAAACGGTAGTACCAAGCCCTTGGAGCTTGTTTGAGACCATAGAGAGCCTTTTTCAATCTGCATACAAGATTTGGATCATTTCCAAGAATGAACCCATCTGGTTGTTCAATGTACACTTCTTCTTCCAAGTCTCCATTCAGAAAGGTTGATTTCACGTCCATTTGAAATACTTTGAAGTTTTGAAAACTTGAGAGAGCAAGGAACATTCAGATGGCCTCAAGTCTTGCAACAAGAGGAAAGGTTTCTTCAAAGTCTATTCCTTCTTGCTGCGCATACCCTTTACAAACAAGTCTGGCTTTGTTTCTAATTACTTCTCCATTTTCATTCAATTTATTTTTGAAGACCCATTTTGTTCTGATAACATTCTTATCTTT
This sequence comes from Pinus tabuliformis, assembly GCA_031772625.1. Classification (NCBI taxonomy): domain Eukaryota; kingdom Viridiplantae; phylum Streptophyta; class Pinopsida; order Pinales; family Pinaceae; genus Pinus; species Pinus tabuliformis. Next base: position 230,579,466 of record CM062811.1, on the reverse strand, counting down.
TGTTCTAGGAACCAGCTCCCAAGTGTTGTTCTTTGCGATCTGCTCAAGTTCTTCATCCATTGCTTTCACCCAACATTCATCTTTGCATGCCTCTTTCACATTTTGTGGTTTAGTAGAGGAAAGTAATGCCAAATAGCTTGAAGCTTCTGCAACTGTTCTTCTTGTTTGTACACCTGCTTCTTTCTGCCCCATAATCTGAGATTCTGGATGATTCTTCTGAACATATCTGGATGGAGTCTTTTCTTCTATTCTTGTTTGCTCCTCTGGTTCTTCTTGAGGTTCTTATTCTTCATCATTCTGTCGTTGGGGGTAGCCTTCATCTTCTTCGATGTCTTCATGATGTACTTGCCTAGGAATGTATCCCTTCTCATCAACCACTACATCAATGCTGTCAACAATTCTGCCAAGTCTTTTATTGTAGCATTTGTATGCTTTGCTATGTGGAGAGTAACCAAGAAGAATGCCTTCATCTGCTCTAGGTTCAAGTTTGCCAAGCTGCTCATCAGTATTCTTGATATAGCATTTGCTCCCAAAGATTTTGAAGTGCTTTACCGAAGGAGTCCTACCACTCCAGAGCTCATGAGGAGTTTGAGTGCTGTTCACCCGGACATTTGTTTTGTTGAGAATAACAACTGCAGCATGTGCAGCTTCACCCCAGAAAGTTGCGGGAGTTCCTGACTCATCAAGCATAGCACGAGCCATTTGTTGGACTGTTCTGTTCATTCTTTCCACAACTCCATTTTGCTGAGGAGTTCTTGCTGTAGAGAATTCTCTTCTTATCCCATGTTCTTCACAGAAATCGAAAAATTCATTTGAAGTAAATTCCCCACCTCTGTCGGATCTGAGGCACTTAATTTTGTGACCTAATTCATTTTCAACCAAGGCTTTGAAGGATTTGAATTTTTCGAATGCTTCATCTTTGTGCTTCATAAGTCCTAACCAGACAAACCTGGAGAAATCGTCAATGAATAATATCAAGTATTCTTCTCCTCGAGGTGTTCTTTTCCTGAAAGGACCGCATGTATCTGTATGTACTAGCTCAAGAGGCATGCTAGCTGATCCTTCTTTCTCTGGAAAGTTAGTTCTGGTTTGTTTTCCAAACTGACATGATTTGCATATGGTGTTGTCAGGAATTTTGATATCTGGAAGGTCGCGAACTGCCTGATATTTGCATGCTTTCCTTATTTGTGAAAAGCTTAGATGTCCCAACCTCCGATGCCATAACCAGTGCTCATCATCCTTGCTCAGATAGCATTGTTGTTGTCCTTCTTCAAATATGTACAGATTATTTGGAGTTCTTTTGCCTTTGATCACTGTTTTACCTGTATCAAGATCACGAACAAGACATCCATTTGATCTGAATATAACCTCGGTTCTTTGATCACACATCTGGCTGACACTTAGAAGATTATGCTTCAATCCATCAACATACAAAACATTTCCAGCCTTGACCTTTTCTTTTAACTGAGCAATGCCTTTTCCTTTTATAGTTGCAGGAGTATCATTTCCAAAAGAGACTTTCTTTCCCTTTTCTAGAGCAGAATAAGACTCAAGTTTTTCTTTATCACCTGTCATATGCTTCGAACATCCACTGTCAATGTACCATAGATTTTCCTGTCCCTCTGCATAAAATGCTATCCCACATCTTTCTGTTTGAGGTTCCTTTATTCTCCATGTTTTGGTGCTTGAGGCTTGTTCCTTTTTCTGCTGAAACCTGCTCCTACATTCAGAGTCTTCATGACCAAAGTTATTTCAAATAGAACATTCAACTTCATTTTCAAGAACCGAAAAGTTGTTATAGGTCCTTTTTGTAATCCCCGTCATACTTCTTTGTTTTTGAGCTTCCCTAGTCATGATCGTTTTATATGCAACACATTGAGCTGCTTTGTGACCAAAGTTATGGCAAGAAAAGCATTGTCCATTGAAGAAACTTCTGCGGTTATCGAATCTACCAACCAATTGATTGTAATTTCTATTGTCATCTATTTTTGAACCAAATTGAGAAGATTTTACCTGTGGCTGGTTGTAGCTTTTGTTCACCCTTAAGATGGATTTCCCCTGATAGTTTCTTTTTGTAATTCGTCCCTGCTTTACTTGATGATCTTCATTGTGCTTTTGCTCATTTCTTCTTGCTGCATCAAGATAACTTTTTGAGGTGGATGCTTGAGAAGTTTCTCCATTATAGCCCAGACCTGTCTTGTTTAGTGGAGACTGCTGCACATTGATAATCTCATCCAAAGTTTCAGATCCTTTGACAAACTTAAGATTAATAGCTTTTGTTTTCTCAATCTCTTTTCTAAGACCAACAATTTCACCTTCTAATTTTTCAAGATGTTTTTCTTTTTCATCAATTTGAAATTGTAGAGTATCAATGATCATATTCTTTTCTTCTATACATCTCTTGAGTCTAGTAATTTCATCATAAAGGTTATCCACATCTATAGCATCCATATAATCATCATCTTCAAATGCCATTAACAACTTATATTCATTACCTCGTTCATCTTCATCACTGTTTGATAGACCATCACTATCTTCATGAGTGTAGTAGTTTTTCTTATTTGCATTCTGTTTCTTGTTCCATCTAGCAGGTTCCTTTCCTTTATCCTTATAAGGACATTTTGCAGCATAATGACCTACTCTTCCACAAGAAAAGCATTTAAAAGGTAACTTACCTCTGAACCTTCCAGAACCCCTTTGAAGATTTCTGACAAAATTTGATTCTTCTTCTTCTTCTTCTGGGACGTGGCTTGCTTCATAATAATCTCCTTTGCCTGATGCCTTGAAAGTAGCTTCTCTTCTGTCTGATGGACCTCCCTTTCTCATTTCATAAGCAGCTAGAATTCCATGTAGCTGAGACATAGTAAGGATTCGTAGATTTTCCTTTTCTTCTATTGCAGATACTTTAGATTCAAACTTGGGAGACAATGATCTTAGAACCTTTTCAACCACAATAGCCTCTATTATTTCTTCACCCAAATTTTTCATACAATTAACAACCTCATCTACCCGAAGAAAATAGTTAGCCACACTTTCATCATTATACATCTTGAGAGTCTCATACTGAATTCTGAGAGTTTGAAGTTTAGCACGTTTTACCTGTTCATCTCCTTCATAGCTCGTGACAATTTTGTCCCATATCTCTTTTGCGGATTTATAGTGCATTACCTTCATGAATTCTGATTGGGATATACATCCTAATAGAGTACTGATTGCTTTCGCATTTGTTTCATACTTCTTTTTCTCGGCTGCATCTGTAGGAGTGGCTGAAGGAAAAGCGTAGCCTGTCTCTACGATGTCCCAAACTTCTGTACCAAGAGATTGAAGATAGGCAGTAACTCTTACCTTCCAATAATTGAAGTTTGTCCCATCAAAAACCGGTGGCCTGATTGATGCTTCTCTCTCGTAGTTGCTCATGATGAACAATCTACCTTCAAGCGATCAAGATTCTCTGAAGGACCTGGCTCTGATTCCAATTGTTGGAAATAATACTGAGAGGGGGGGTGAATCAGTATTATCTAACTCTTTTAATAAATCTTCCTTATTTGTTCCTTGAATTATTTTTGCATGTCAGTACCATAAAATAATGAACATGAACAAAGAAAACAAATAGTCACACCAAAGAACACAAGATGTAAGGTGGAAACCCAATGTGGGTGAAAACCACCTGCTGCAATATGTCTCTATCTTCTTTCAAATTAGAAACTCCTTTTACAATGGTTATCTACTGGTGCAGTCATTTACCAGTACGCAGGCTGCAACCTGCAGAGAGCTACAACTCTCTCTCTTGTTTTCCAGTCTCTCCTGGAAGGGAGCTACAACCCCCTACTTCTTTTCTTACAAGGACCACTTTTCATAAATTTTCAAGCTGGATCCATAAGCATCAAATGATCATCAAGTATAAGAGAATCACCCAGTCAACTGTAGTAACCAGATCAACAATAATAGGACCAAACCCAGAACACAGCAATGATAAACAAAGATTTTAAGAGAAGTAAGCACCCTGCTCAACTGCTCGCCTGCTTACGTAAGCACCATGCTCAACTGCTCGCCTGCTTACGTACGCACCCTGCTCAACTGCTCGCCTGCTTACGTACGCACCCTGCTACCCTTCTGTGCCTACGTATGTCCGCACCTGCAACCCTTCTGTGCCTGCGTATGTACGCACCTGCAACCCTTCTGTGCCTGCGTATGTACGCACCTGCAACCCTTCTGTGCCTCCGTATGTACACACCTGCAACCCTTCTGTGTCTACGTATGTACGCACCTGCAACCCTTCTGTGCCTGCGTATGTACGCACCCAAAACGCTTCGTTCCTACGTATGTACGCACTTTTCTTTCACTGTACCTGCGTACCTTCGAGCATAGATGATTTCAAGACTTCAGAAATAACCCAGACAGTCAGATCTACAGATCTGAACATGCGCCGAAGAGATCTCAATCCATCAGTAGATTCGCCTTATTTAGATCTAGACATACTCCCAAGAGATCATAATATTTCAGATCTAGCCCTCATAAGATATTCAACCCAAAAACATACTCAAGCCAAATGATCTCCTTTGCTTTATATAGGAAAGCTCTTCCTTAAATCATGGATCAATACCACGGGCCGACACCATAATAACACAAAACCGTCGGCTAAATACCAAAGGTTAAACATAAGAAACCCCACGTGGCTTTACTCTGCCGTGAAATGTGTGCACTGGGGGTACGCACCTCCTGAACGGGATAACTGCGGGTATGTACGCACTTTATGTAACACCGACCTGCGTGTACGCACCTTATGTAAGGTGTACCTGCGTACCCCTTATTTTCTTCAATATTTGATAGCTGATCATCAATCTCTGCTGCTGACTTGAAGTACTGTGATCTATCACCTAAATGGGTTGCCATCAAGGACAACACTTTAGCCATAATGGCAACAGATTTAAAGGAGGACTAAGAGCTATCACAAAGGGAAATTAGAGCATTTGTGGGTCAGCTGTTCAGATCATAAACAGGCCCAGTGAATGGACTAGAGTAGCAGATCTCTACTTTGCATTTGTAAATGGCAAATGCAGTTCGATTCGCCACTCCTAAGTTTATGAGAAGACCAACAATAGAAACACAAATAAACTAACTAGATACGATCCCCAGCGGAGTCACCATTTTGTTGTTGGGAAAAGTATCTATTCAGAACGCCCCTATCCCACTCTAAGGTGTGACAGTGCCTTAGCAACAAACAAGGAAAAATACTTTCGTATTCTTCTTTATGAAATGTAAACGAAGAGGAAGGATGTAAATAACCTGTGTCTTTCGCTAGTTTGTTGATCCAATCGCTCTCCTCTTTGTTCGCTTCCTGCTGCCTGCTCCCTTACTGGTCCAGCTTCACCAAGTTCCTGCAAGATCACAGAAGAGGAAAACTACACAAAATATATAGATATACATTCATAACTATCTTAGGATCATATTTAAGCTAAACATGCAAATATAACAAAGCATCATTGATACACAGCATGTAGGAGAAACTCAAATAGTTTATTGATATGATAAGAAAGTCCAAGAGGAGATACAACCAAGTGAGTCCTGATCCAGCCTCTACCTCCCAGCAAAGGAATCCCTTCCTCACCTCCAACAAAGCATAAATCACCCAATGCACTAATCTCAATCTCAAACCAACAACAATTCTCTGCAAAGTACAAAATTCCAGCCTCTGGATCTCTGGGATGAGGGATCCATATATAGATGTAAGCAGAGAGAATGAGTCAGCTTATGTTTTGACTTGTGGCTTCTCTCTGTCAGTTCTTGCTTCCACTTGGAGGCTGAGAGCCTCTTACTCATCCTTGGTCGAACTCAGTGAGGCAAGTGTCATTGAGGAAGATTCTGGAAGCTTCCATGGTCTGTACACCTCGCGGAATGACACTGCCATTTGGCATTTCTCGCTCAGCGCACCCTGGTAATGCATTTAGGTGCGTTGCAATGCACCTAGCTAGTGTACTGGGGTGCTTTGCAACCAAGGAAAATTTTAAGGATGGAAAATTTTCTTGAAGTTTAAAACATTGGCGAATCTCACTAATCCCTAATATGCAAATTATAAATGTTTATTGATATATTTGTAAAATTAATCAAATTTATAATTATTTTATATATAGTCTCTATATAATGTTGGCGATTTTTAAGGTAAAATAATTTTATATTATAAAATTTGGGCGAATCGTCTTTTATAAAATTGGAAATTGGCGAATCTTTTTTGTGGAAAAATCATGGAAAATTAGCCCACTGGGCGAACATTAGCCCCTAAAATTTTCCATGTTTGCAACACAGACAGCTATTGGAGCACTTGAATTGATCCTGATTTGACTGATTCTGAGTAGTTTTTGGTGGAGAAATTTTGGGAGAAGCTGTCATTGGTTGACCTTGTTCCTTTAGGGGCAGGAACAACACTTTTAGGGACTTTGGATCCCTTGGGTTATGGACATTTCATGCTCAAAGCTGTAAGGCACAAAAATGTCTATAACAAGCCACCAAAGGACAGTAGAGTTGATCCTAGTGTGAAGGTAAACACTTTTATTACTGAACTAGCTCCATCCACAGCTGATTCAGAAGCTGTTATTCCCTAAACATCTATCGCTGCAGATTCTATACCTTCTTCGGCACCAGAAATATTTTACAGACCTGACGGTCTACCTCTTCCACCTGGTCTGATTGCTATAGAAGAGATTGTGGAGGATCCTCCATCTAGTACTCCATCGCAATTTGGAGTCGGGATCACTCTATATCCTTCTTCATCAGAAATTATTCTACCATTATCGGAAGCTCCTATAGAATCGGTAGGAAATATTTTCGATAGAATAGAAATGTCTGAACAACCGTCAACATCTAGGACTGTGTCATCTGACACAACAACGACAGAACTTCCTGCTGTCACTCCAACAATGTTCGTCGGCATACCATCTGTCCCAACTAGCTCTCAATCGTTAGATGGGGCCCACTCAGGGACTATTTCAACAGTATGGTTCGTTCCCGTTTGTTCATCCGGAATAATATCCAGGAACTCTTATGTTGAGTCTCAGCAAATTGATCCTTCACAGTGTCAATTTGGGCAGTCCGGTCCTCAAGGACAAACAATTCCTTTGAGTATCAGATTATCACCATATGGGGGGCAATATACCCTTTCATTGTCTCCTCCAGGAGTACAACCATACAAGACTTCACAAAAAAATTCAGGTTATGCTGGAATTACATCTAGCGGTTGGGTGCCAATACTGCCTCAACAACCAAGAGTTGTATATTCGATGCAACAATGTTTACCTATGTCAAATATACCAACTAAGCTGACTATTGTGAGGGTTTCTCAAGTACAAGAGTTGCCTGTTGTATGCCAACCTCAGGTTTCTTAGGTTGTAATGCAACAACCTCTTGTCCCTGCAACTCAACCACAATCGCCAACTAGTGGAATGACACAGGCCCAAACAGGTACAATTAGCCCTCATCTTGGTCAAATGGCTAGTGTTGGACAACAACACATGGCTTCACAACCATGGCTGGTGCAATACCAACAAACGTAATTCCAAAAAGTATACCAAGGAGCTGAGCAACAAATCTTTCCAAATAATGGGCAGCCGTATATTCAAAACGGTCAAAATCAACCATTCTACAATGGTTATGCCCATCAACCTTACCAAAGTTACCAGCATCAAATGCACTATGCTGGTATGCAAAGACCAACTGCTCAGGAAATTCCATCTTGTCTTGGGTATGCTTCGCCAAACCTGAATCAATAGTTACCCTTCATGGAAACTTTAGAGTTACCGGATCTAAATTGGCTAATGAACGATCCAATTACTTATGCCCCTTGGTGGCCAGCAATTATGCATAAACTTCCATCAGATATTCCTAAATTTAATGGGAATCCGGGTGAAGACCCATCGAATCATGTGATGAATTTTCATCTGTGGTGTTCATCAAACACCCTAAACAATGATTCGATTAGGCTTTGCCTTTCTCAGAGGACGTTAACTGGTCCGGCAACAAAATGGTATATCGAATTACCTAGAGCTTCGTTTGATAACTTCAATGCCCTAGCCACAACCTTTTTAACCCATTTTCAGTTACCCATAAGGCACGAAACGGGGACAGAACTTCTTACCAATTTCAAGCAAACGATGGCCACTCACATATCCGATCATATTCATGAGTGGCGACGTCGTCGTAGAATGGTAAAAACGTATGTTCCTGATCAGCTTTTAGCTGAATGGTTTATTAAGTCATTATTACCTTCCATTATAGAAGATGTGGCAAAGGGAGGATTCGTCACTGAAGAGCAAGTTATAGCTCGTGCGCAATATTTAGACTTGATTTATACTCAGTCGGGCACGCTTTACGATAAAATCCCTGACGCTCCGAGACCAGAATTTCTCGTTCCTCCTCCTCCTAAATCGAACAATGACTCTCATGCCGGCGATGGCATGATTGGTACGATAGACACGAAATCAACAAAGGCTACATCTAAAAAGTCCCATAAGATTTCTAGTCAAAATGTAAAAGAAGAACTTCTCGCCTCTGAAGTAAATGCCATCTCAACTGATAAAGGCAGAGAAACCAAGCAACCAGGAGGCAAGAAGAAAAACAAAGGGAAGAAAAAGAAACAAGAGGAATCATCACCTAAAAAATCTTCTACAAACCCTTCTGGAGACAAGAAAACAAATCGTCCATGTCTTATATGTGATGAAGATCATTAGACAAGAGATTGTCCATATAAAGTTGAGCTTAGAAAATTCTTCAAGAATTCAAAAACCTCAGCGGTATTGACTGATCCGTTTCCAAATCCAGGAACAAATCTGGTTGCTAGTGACAATGCTTCCCCGTCCCAAGTGTTGATGTTGTTGGTTTCAAAACAACAAAATGATGCTTTGATATCAACAAGAAATAAAGATTACGGGAATCCACAGCTGTCGAACAACAAGGATAAATATCAACCTAGTAGTTCGACAACAACTTCGACAGAAGTTGCGCTGCCCATCATTCCAGAGCTAACAATAAAACCGCCAAAGGGAGTAGTACACAAGTCGAAATTTAATCCTCGTGCCAGAGAAGCACAACATTATAATATAGTGGAAGATCTGGCCCAATCGCCATCCGCTATGTCAACACTTGAGGTACTGCAAAATTTCCCCTCCCAAAAGCAGGCTTTATTGTCCGCAATAGGTGGGATAGACCCAAAGTATTCTGATCTTGTGTCCTTTAATCACTAAGGATATGATCCTCAGTTACTAGCTCAACTAGCTTTCCTCATTCAAGTGAAAGCCCTCAACAAAACTATTCATCAAACAATTATTGATGAGGGGGCATCTACGTGTATTATGTCGATGAGTTGCTGGAAAACTTTATGATCTCCAACCTTGTCACGATCTTCGATGACATTAAAATCATTTGATGGATGAACATATACCCCATATGGGATTCTAAGTAACTTTCAAGTTGAACTGGGGGGAAAAACAGTAGAAATAGATGTTGAAGTAATCGACAAAAACCTCGATTACAAAATCCTACTGGGAAGGCCCTGGATATATGCTATGGCTGCGGTTGTGTCGACCTACTTTAGGAAGATTGCATTTCATTTCCAAGGAGGAATTACAATCGTCGACCAACAAACATTTCTCCCCAATAGTTCCCAAGTTACGGGAAGCATTCCGATGATCCATGTAAGCCCCCATTCACTTCAAAATATCGGAGTAGGCCTACCAAAAGACCCTATATTAATGGGGACTTTTTCCCTCCTACCTCCAATCAATATGGCGGAAGTGGCGACAGTAGGAACCTGTAATATGATATCTTCCATTCAAAAGATCTCAGAAAACGATATTAACGTGGATCATCTGCAGGTATTTCCTCCAAGCCCAATAGAAATATTGTAGCAATCAATGCTTTTGGAATGGGAAGCAGACCCAAATCAACTCTCATCAAGTTTTTGGATAGATAGGTCTAAGGAATATGGCACCCCTTCAGATCCTTGGTCACAAGTGCATTACACTGACGAAGTAATTGTTCAGTCAATGATAATTGAAGGGGCGCCATGGGAAGATTACCACCATCGTTCCCATCTTCCGAATTGTCAAGAAGATACTCCTGATGACCTTCATCATCCTTCAGTTTTTGATTTCCTATCAAATGCTGTAAACATGGTGGATTCCGAGTGAAACTTGTCCAATATTGAAGAGACTATCACCATAAATATCTCGACCAAAACGGATGTTGTAGAGGATATTTATGTTGGCAAATGTTGTTCTCCTCCGGAACTGGAAATATATAACGCTCTTTTTCGCGAATTCAGAGATGTCTTTGCTTGGTCATATGATGAAATGCCAGGCATTGACTCGAGTATAGTTGAACACGAAATAAAGATGTATCCAGATGTCAAACCAGTACGACAACGACTGCGGCAGGTTCACCCCAAGAAAGCTGCTGCCATCAAGGCAGAAGTCAAAAAACTTCTCCATGCTGGTTTTATTTACCCAGTTCCTCTAACTGATTGGGTATCGAACATTGTTCCTGTCATGAAAAAACAAGGAACGATTAGAGTGTGCATCAATTATAGGGATGTAAATCAAGCTTGTCCAAAAGAAAACTACCCTACACCCTTTATTGACCAAATAATTGATGAATGCACCAGATGTGAAATATTTTCATTTATGGATGGATTCTCCGTGTATAATCAAATAAATATCCGCCCATAGGACTAGTCAAAGACTGCATTTATTTGTCCGTGGGGCACATTCGCATATCATAAATTACCCTTTGGTTTAAAGAACGCAAGAGAAACATTTCAGAGGGCAATGAATTATGCCTTCCATGACATCAAAGACATTGTTCAACCATATCTCGATGACCTTCCGGCTCATTCGCGAAAGTGGACCGATCATCCGCAGCATTTGAGAGCGATATTTCTACGTTGCCGACACTACAAGATATGACTCAATCCACACAAATGTGTGTTATATGTCATTTTTGCTCGTTTACTTGGCTTTGTAGTCTCAAAGGATGGGATTCGTCTCGACCCATGTAAGGTTCAGGCAATCATAAATTTTCCTCCACCTTCAAATTTTCTTCAGATTCAGAAACTCCAAGGGAAAGAAAACTTTCTGAGGAGGTTCATTCCAAATTACGCCGAACTTGCTAAAGGTTATACACGTCTATTGAAAAAAGAAGTACCCTTCATCTAGGATCAGGTCGCGCAAGCTTCCTTTGATGCTTTAAAAGAATCCATAATGAAAGCATCATTAATGTATGCTCCTGATTATCAAAAAGACTTTAACCTGTATCTGGCTATAGCGGATACAACCATCGCAATGGTTTTAGTTCAAGAAGACAGGGGAGTTGAACATCCTATATATTATTTGAGTAGAAACTTAAATGATACAGAAAGCAAGTATTCCTATGTTGAAAAGTTGGCTCTCGCAGTTGTTCAAGCGATACAGAGATTTCGACACTATGTCCTCTTTTGAAAAACTATCATTTTGTCAGATTGCAACCCCATGACATATATATTGTCGCGACAGTTGCTGGGGGGAAAATATTCAAAATGGATAGAAATTCTTCAAGAGTTTGATATGGAATTTGTAAAATCAAAATCAAAGAAATCCCTAGTCTTCGCAGAATTACTATGCGATCTCCCATCGTCGTCCAACGATGAAACATCCGAAGAAACCATCATGGATGAGTCTTTGTTTATGATATCTTCAAGCAATCCGTGGTATGGAGATATAATCATCTATCTCCAAACCCAAAAATATAGTTCTAATACCTCTTACTTGGAACAAAAACGTATTCGATACTAATCAAAAGACTACATGATCGTTGGTGATACACTTTACCGTCGTGGTGTCGATACAGTTCTGAGGAGGTGCCTCACCCATGAGGAGGCCGAAAAAGTCCTGAATGATTTCCATTCAGGCACGTGTGGGGGGCATCAATGTGGTTATGCTACAGCGCAAAAAAATTTACAAGCAGGATACTTCTGGCCAACAATGTTCAAAGATTGCATAACCGCAGTCAGAAGTTGCCATGCATGTCAAATTTTCGATAGCAAAACCAGAAAACCACCCGCACCCCTGCAATCGATAGTTGTTGTTGGGCCATTCGCCAAATGGGGCATTGATTTCATGACATGTAACCCCACCTCGACCGGGGGGCATGGGTATATCATAGTCATAGTAGACTATTTTACCAAATGTGTCGAGGCGATGCCTACATTAGATAACACTGGTGAAATAGCTGCCCTTTTCTTTTTCAATCATGTAGTCGCCAGATTCGGCGTTCCACAGGCTATAGTCACAGATCATGGATATCATTTTCGTAATCACATGATGGTCGAATTGGCTGCCAAATTGGGGTTTTCCCATGACAGCTCTACTCCATATTACCCGCAGGCCAATGGACAAGTTGAAGCAATCAACAAAGTCCTGAAGCAGATGCTGCAAAGGATGATTGGAGTCCACAAAAGGAGTTGGCACATGATCCTGTACTCAGCCTTGTGGGCATACCGAACATTGGTAAGGAATGCAACTGGGTTAACACCTTTTCAACTGGGTATGGCCTAGAAGCAATCCTGCCAGTTCAGTGTGAAATCTTGTCCCTCAAACTCGCAGTCGACCTTCTCCCCGAAACTTCAGAAGAGGAGGCTCATTTCTTGGAACTAATCCAATTGTATGAAACCCATCATGATGCCACATTGGCTAACGAAGCCCATAAGAAACGATTCAAGGTGCAGTTCGAAAAAAATGTCAAACCCCGTGTCTTCTCAGAAGGTGACTTGGTCTTACTTTACGACCAGGAATCCGATAAATTGGGAGCAGGTAAGTTCAATTATTTATGGATGGGCCCCTATATTGTTAAGCTTGTATTAGCAAAAGGATCCTACGAGTTAATGGATTATGACGGGATTCCACTAGCGCAACCCCGTAACAGGTTGTACCTTAAGCATTACTATGCGTGATTCAGTGTGGTAACCCATATGCTTTTGTTACATTTTTGTTTTCGCTAAGGGTAATTGTTTTGGTCAAGTAATCCACTTTTTACATTTGTTAGAGATGTCGAACCTATTGGAATCTTTTGTTGGATATGCCGACGGAGCAAGTCGTAGTTCGTGGGACCTATCTTCTGCAGCCTGGGCCATTTTTGATCCAAGCGGCAAGTTAGTAAGTTTCAGAGGGTTATGTATTGGTCGGTCAACAAATAACATCGCTGAATATAGCGCGTTGATAGAACTTCTCTCTGATGCCATCACACATGGCATAAGCTGACTTGTCGTCAGGCTAGACTCACACCTCATCATACTACAACTCACTTGTATCTACTCCGTCTGAAATCCAACTATCTATCGCATGTTCCTAAGGGTCAAGATTTTGGAAAGGCAATTTTATTTCATTCAATATCAGCATATTTCCAGAAACTTAAACACATTAACGGATTCATTAGAAAGTTATGTGTTAGATAGACATTTGCAACATTTATAAAAAGAAGCATTTCATCAGTATTTGCATCAGGATCATGTAACTTAACCAAAATAAAACTCCGAAAATAAAAAATATATATATATAACTGTTTATGGTTTACACATAATTTTCTGTAACCAAGACAAAATTGGTCAGAAGACCCAAAACTCAAAATGCTAGGGGGTACCCTAGTCTAATGATGTTGGTGATAGCTAGTCACCGTTTGTGCAATCATGCATAAAAGCCTAGTCCATCGACTCGGCACGCCAGTAGTATGTCGCTGCAACCTCAGAGGCAGCTCATCAGTCCTCACATCCGGAATACCAAGAGTGAGGACTTTGACCTGATCCTGCAATGCTGAAAGAGTCTCGACCACATCAAGGTCGTGAAGGATAGCCCTTCCCACACCCTCTCCTGCTGGAGCGGCAGCTGGCACTCTCAAGCCTACTACTGGCTGAAATGGTCCAACATCTGCATGAGCACATGAGTTTTGATTAGTCCTTATAGAGTAAAGCACAAGAAAATTATAAAAGAAGCGATAAATAGAGATATGGTCAGAGAATTTATCGATGACACCCCACTGCTCGCTAGCCGGCAATACCAAATCCGGATCACCCCGGAAATCCATACCGGCATATGGATACTCGGAAAAAACCATCTCCTGATGGTTGAACCACTCGAAAAAGGTATCAGAAAATGAAACATGGGACTGACCAGCATGCTTGGCCGTAAGGTCGACCCATCTCTGCATCCGTGGCTCAGTCAGTGGAGGTAAACCAAGTGAAACATACTGCGGCTGCATCAGCGGGATCTTTTCCAAGGCAAAAGTGGTCAAAATAGAACCATATCCAAATTTCTTCAATCTTTCATTTTTCACCTTGGTCAGTTGTTATTTCATCACAGAGAGTGTTGCATCACACCAGTTGAACACCTTTGGTTCAAGGCATTCCAAGGCATACTGCATATAAGACCTGTTGGCCACATGAAGTTCCGCACTACCAGCCAGTCTAGCAAAAGTAAACAGAATAGTCCTCAGCGACCTGTCAGTGACATCTCAGATATTGATCTTTCCATCCTTACTCGGCTAAGATCCCTCTCTGCAATACCTACGAATGTAATCATTCACAGATTCAACCCCACGAGCCAAACCTGATAATGAGATAGGGGCACCTCGCCTTGATAAGCCGGTCAAAAAATAGATGTCCACGACAGTAAAAGGGATGGACTTGCCCCTTATCTGGAACACCTGGGTGGTAGGATCCCATGCATCGAGAAAATATTGCAACAAGTTGATTTGTTGCCTCATGCTAGAGATGCGGAAAAATTTGAACAGGCCACAGTTCCGCACTGAATTTACCGTAATCAGGTCATGTAAAGCAAGCATGTCCTCTTCTTCATGCTCACATTCTCACCATGTAACAAGCATTTTTCTCCAATGAATCTCTGAAACAAACAAGAGAAGAGACAGGATCCTGATTTGGTGAAAAACAGGCAAAAATTTCCATGAAAAACTATGCATAAATTTCCCTCTTTGCACCCATCGCACCCCCAACAGTGTTCTAGGTGGGATGCATGTTGACTAGCCAATGGCCAAGCTAGCATGCATCGCACCTTTTGATATAGAAGAGGTGCGATGGAGCCAAGGTGAGTTTTTCGAACCCCACAGGCTCAGAAAAACCAGAAAACATGCTTAGAATTCAAAAGGGAAAGGATGAAACTGAAGAGCTCAAGTTTAGCTCCTACCTAGTCCAGACAGTGTTAAGAATCATCCATAGAATCTCCTGGAATCAGCGAGTGAAAATCAAGGGGGGAAAACACCTCCAAAGCTCCAACAAACCAAAGTTCAAATGAAATGGTAAAATGAGAGGTAAAAAGCACTTTTAAATTACTTTTCACATAATTCAAGTAAAATATTAATGTTTTAACTCATTTTTCGAACATATATTGTGCGTTTCTAACTAGTTTGATGAAGCAATTGAGTAGGCAGTACAACCTTTGAAGGAACAAAGTTGTCAATGGTAAAATCAAGGTAATCAATGACCATTATATCGAGCAGTTTTAACGCGGAATTCAAGCTTGTTAAAAAATAAACATAAGCAATGAGCAAATGTTCCCCCCAGAGTTTAAGCTCATTAAAAAATGAACCAATTTCTGGTAAATAACCATCGTGAATGTATTATCATCAGCCTTTGAAGCCTTGGTCGTGTTCTCATCATCGCCTCCACTCTGTATTGGCCAATCATTCACCTCCATTTGATTGTTTACCCCTTTTGAGGAATAGCTATGAAGAGTGATCCTATTAGCGATCCTTGTGACACTGCCTGTGCTTGGAAAATTCCAAACCTTACCTGGAATTAGCTGTTACCCGAATTTATCACTTGTTCCTTGAAAAACGAGTCTCCTTTAAGCTCTTTTCAACTGACTCGTAAAATATGAAAAGATTGATGAGCAATTGGCCTCTCCAGCTCGTTAAAGGGACCGGAAGTGTTATCCCTCCTTTAGATTTTAATCTTTTTGGACTTGAGGGATTATTACACAAAAATATCAAGCGCTTGTTTTGTTCGGCTCGTTAAAAGTACCAAAAATTCATCCCTTTTGTATTGTTTTATACTTTTTCGAACTCAAGGGATTATATGACGAAAAAGGATTATTGGAGTTTTCTTTACATCCCATTTTCAGATTCTATAAAATTGAAAAAGTCTGAGTTATCCTTGTCGTTAAACTCGTTAAAACTGAATAGTAACAAACTTGTCCATACAGACAAGAACGAGTTTCACTGTCGCTAGGCTCGTTAAAACATAGCGATGGGTTTGCCCATAGGGAAAATTATATAACAAGCATATGTTATCCTCCTCAAGCTTGAAAAAAATAAAAAGGTACTGGTCAGCAATGACTCGGGAAAAATTGGGAAGAAAACTTGAAAAAACTTTATTGGTAGCAAGTCGCTCTTGAACATCATACTTTCACTCCGCATCCGAGTCGGATTGGGTTGTTTCGTTCACTGGTCATCTCACCATGGGTCCATCACACCATCCATATTTAGGGTTAACGCTACCAATCCATCATGTCAGTGTCGCCGATATGTTCAAGAGAAGTCGCTCAGAGAATTCACCTGTGTCTCATCCACTCCAATACATTTACACTCCATTCTTTCATGACCACCACCCTGAACCTTATATCATCAGATCGTTTTCACCTCCATTAAAATCATTTTCTCGGTTCCGTGTCATTGATGTCGGATTCACTAAGGCCCTCCTATGACGGATCGCTTCTTGTTGACATCAGCTCATTATCCAGGAAGTCGATCTAGAAACAACCCTTTCAGTACTTTGAAGCTTGCATGCCTCAATGGCAAGTTTCTCACTTCCGGCGACAGGTTTACATCAATGGCCTTCAACTGAAAGATTTTGCGTGGTGTTCGACGCCAAGTCCCTTATTCACACCATGTGAATTGTACTGTAGTACCTTGAGGGTCATCATCATTATCGGTGATTCCTCTCGCGCCTGTTAACAACTTACATCATTGGTTGGTAATCAGGCGATGCCTTTCCATGTTTGACTCTAGAACATCTCTCACATGGATCGACTTGTACTTTGAGTGAAGATCGAACAAGATTGAAGACCCCGGATCTAGTTTCATCCATCCGGGTTGCGGTATATATTCAGGAAAATAAAGACATCAAATGTATATCATTACTGCACAGATAATCATCCAATCCAAGGGATGATGGCTCTACCAGAATCATCAGTCTGCACTAAGACGATTGGCTGTCTTATGTACATGAAAATGAATTTATAAAGTTGAGCATGGGAATGCTCACCTCAGCTAGATCATGAAAATATTATGAAGATAATGTATTGTATTGTATCTTATTACAAGTCACCTTCCATCTCGAAAAAACTTCAGATCCTCATGATAAAGCATTTCACTTGACATTAACAGATTAATGACCTCATGCTTTAGGGGGCAACTGTTATAGACATTTTTGGGCACTGCAACCCCAATCATAAATTTCCATAAACCAAGGGCTCTTAAGTCCCTAAAAGTGTTGTTCCAACCTCTAAAAGAACAAGGTCAACTAATTACATCTTCTCCCAAAAGTTCTCCATGAAAAACTACTCAAACTGGTCAAAACTGGACCATCTCACCTACTCCATGGTCAAAGTGCGCTGCATCCCACCTAAATACACATGGGAGGTGCGATGCATATTAAAAAGCCCTTCTATGGGGTGCGATGGGCGAGAGTGGACAAATGGCAGGGTCAATCTGCAAGGTGGAGGATCATGGAATCTTCCAGAAACTTCTCCTGTGACACTTGCCTCTCTGCATTCGCCCAGGTATGAGTAAGAGATCATCAATCTCCAAGTGGAATCAAGAACTATCAGAGAGAGGACACTAATAAAATCTCAAAAGCTGACTCACCCCCTTTGCAAACATCTATATATGGATCCCTCATCCCAAAGATCCAGAGGCTGGAATTTTGTATCTTGTAAGGAAGTGTTGCTGGTTTCTTGGTGTAACATCATAGTGTTGGGTGATCTAAGCTTTTCATGAGGTGAAGAAGGGCTTTCTTGCTGAGAGGATGATGCTGGGTCAGAACAATTAGTTGTAATCCTCTTTGATATTCTTGATTATTAATAAAGCTATTCAAGTTTTCCTCCACATTCTTGTATGATTGATGATATATGCATTTTTGTGGTTAATATATATCTGGTCCTGTATTGTTTATGATAGTAGATCTATGTTCTTGGATAGTGTTGTGCTGCTTTGATTCTACATGTGCTCTTTGAAGCTGGGTAGACGAGGAAGCGAGTGGCAAAGATCTATTAGAAGGGAGAGGAATCAAGCAAGGAACCAAGCGCAAGATAGAGGTTGGTCTCCTTCTTTCCCCTCTTATCTACTTCTCATAAAGGAAAACGAAAGTGGTTTTAGTTTGTTTGTTTCTAAGGTAGCTGCCAGCCTTAGTGGGACTAGCAGCTTTGCATAGACACTAGATTTCCCGATAACACATAGGAATCATTGTTATTTTTCATGGTCATAAACATAGGAAACACTATCATATATGTACAAGTATCACTACTATATATAGGAATAGCCATACATTCTTGTCATACATTGTTGTCATATTTTACTAGAAACTATGCCATTCATGCATTACAAGAATCAGAGCCTAAACATCATAGTTGCAATAACTAGAAGCTATGTCAAAACATCACTAGATTAGGGCACATAAACCCTTGTCATAGAGATGCTCAAGAAGGGCTCTTCTAAGTAGCATCCCAAAACCCTCCATGCCTATACAAATGTTGTTATCACTATGTCCAAACTTGTACCTTAATAGATTTAACAAAGCATCAATCAAACAACATACCTTTGTCCTTGATACTCCACGCTGTGACCATCATCAAGGCTGATATTTCAACCTAGATTACAAGCATCAATGTCTAGGGTTTCCTCAATGAAGTAACCGACCTCAAGTCCATCATAACTCCTACTTCTACTCATTGAAACTTCAGTGTTTCCCTTGGAGGATACTCACCCTCATTCCAACTATAATATGAGATTTTTCTTCCATCCAAAATATTCCTTTCAACCCTACCAAACAGATGTTATAGGGGCTCAACCCTACCATCAAAAGACAAAAACAAAGGTGTGGCCTATTGTTTAGAGATACACCAACCATCCATGCATAGAGGGGCCTTCAAACATACCTAGCAAAACACAAATATATAGTTGCCACAAAATTCCATAGAAGTTGTCACAAGGACACCAAATGAGCTACCACAGAATTCCATAGAAGCTATCACAGGGAAACCAAACGAGCTTCCACAAAATGCCATAGACATAGGTTGTATTACGCTGCAAATATTCACTAAGGTATGTCGTATATATCTCCAAAGGAACCACAAAATAAGGGCGCATAATATGTCTTTGATAGGTCGCATAAGATGCCTCAGATATGAAGCATAAGACCGCAGAGATGCCACATAAGTGTGAGTTCCATTTAGCAATAGATGCATATTTATAGTTGTTTCCTGCATATGAAGAGTCACATCCTTTGGGTAGCTCAACATGAAATTTTATGAGGTTGACTTGTAAATGGAGGGAAAAGATAAATTCAAATTTGCTTTTAATAATATTTAAATATATTTTCCACATGCTTTGATGATTACTTTCCCAAGTAAATTTTTGCACATAAAATAGTAATGAGAGGAGTGCCAAAATAATAATTTATTTTTGTCAAATTCGAATTCTATTTTGGGGCAAAATGGGTTTCTCCTTGGGGTAATTGGGTTTTTCTTGGGGAAATTCATCCCAAAGCTACCCCAAATTACAACATTTATATCCTATCATTAGATATGAATCGTTGAGGAAGACAAGAAGAAGACCACTTTGCAATGGAATGCAAGCCATATTCCTATAATGTCATTCCCTTCATAACGAAAAGCATGCTTTCAATGGTTTCCTCTCTAAGAGTCCATCCACAAGCTCCTTGAATTATGTTTGTATGACTGGACTATGGAGAGTTTGTTGAGGGATCACACCATTAAATTCAAGTTGATGCTAGATGTATTTGTCCTTAAACGTTATAAAATACATCTTTTATACTTTGTTTGGAACTCTTTTGGGCTATAATGTCTATGAGGAGGTGTTGTTGTCTATCTAATGGAGATCATGGTGATTGTGAATTTTCCTTTTATATTGTAGTTTACATTGGGTCAAAAATGATGATACTATAAGCTTATCCATATATGTAGAATTAATGGTGCAAATAAAAGAACTATTCTAGAAAATGGTTCTATTTATATGGAAAACAATGCACCGTTGGAGAAAATTTGAGTCTAAATTGACTGTCATAAGGAAAATATAAAATAATAAGTGTGTATGCCACAAAATACTAAATTATAGATGTTATCTATTGAACGTAGATCTATATTTTTTCATTAATAGCATTTTCCATGTAAACTAGGGTTCAAATAATAATGAAATATTTTGATTCTTGTACACACATCATAAAAGATATAATGATAAAACAATTAATTTATATGGATCTTAGTTAATACAACTTTCCATTTAGTACAACTAATATTTTGTATATTTAATATTAAATCTGAAAATTTCATAATAATTTAAAATTTTAATAAGCATAACTAAACAAATAAATAGTCTAAAAAAGTATCTATTATCATTCCTTGTCGTAACCTTTATAATGACACGATAGTGAAAGAAAGACTTTCATTTTTGTATATTTATTATTAGATCTAAAATTTTAATAAACATAACTATAACTATAATTAACAATAAATGATCCTAAAAGTGTATCCAATATTGCTCCTTTGTGTAATCTGTGTAATGGCATAGTATTAAAATAAATTCTTTCATTCAATACATTTAAGGAAAATTTAGGTAAAGCTTTCGAGGGATTGTTGGCTACAATTGTTTTATAGATAAAATACAAAGTATGTTTTATCTATTTTTCGTTTAGCTCTTTACAAACAAGTATGAAGTGTGGGTGGATATTTAATGGATGGAGAATTTAATTATGTATTTAATCAATAATATTAGTACTTAATATTTTTAAAGAAATTAGAATGTGATAAAACAAAAATATGTACAATATTATCTTTTTATTTTTCCTTTCAGATTAATAAACATAATTTTTAGTAATATTTATTTTATATTTATATATATGTTAATAATATAAAAATCATATGTGGATGGAGAATTTAATTATGCATTTAATCAATAATATTAGTACTTAATATTTTTAAAGAAATTAGAATGTGATAAACCAAAAATATGTACAATATTATCTTTTTATTTTTCCTTTCAGATTAATAAACATAATTTTAGTAATATTTATTTTATATTTATATATGTTAATAATAAAAAATCATATTCTATGGAGATCGACTCTAAGTTCAACCATAGTATGATCATAATAAATTTAAAATAGCTTTTCTTAATGGCTATGGGTAGTTATACTATAAAATACTTCATATTTTTTATTCCAATGATAATTAGCATATCTCAATAAGATCGCAATAAGATATTAACCAAGGTGGGGTTTATATGTCACTAACTATTCTCAAATAAAAATGGGATAGGGACAATTGACTAGTATATCTTTGACCCAATTTCTTGAATTTCAATTACTTATTAAATTCCATACTATGTGACTTTCTTTTTATACAAGGTCCATTTTGGACCTCAAATTTATTCTAATGAGTTCAATGGAATTGAGCAATCAATTGGAATACAAAATTCTTTATGGACTTGTTTGACTTACACTCTATGTTTTTCATATTTGGATATGTGTAAGATACCTTAGGTGTATTACGACCAATGTCAAATTTAATGGTGTAAATAGTTATTCTTTAATAATAGATAGAGGTCATAGTGTGCATTCTTCTAATAATGACAAATCATCTCTAATTAAAGCCATATCTTATGGAGTGAGTTATGTTCGATGTTAGGGTTACTCTAAAATTATTTACACCATGTTTTGGTTGCTTCATGAGATTTGGGATACATGGTGAAATTTC